>CM059567.1:65755119-66955119 GCA_030386875.1 Morinoia aosen
TTTGTTGTGCTGCAAAGTTCGGAGTGTAACGGCCAGCAGAAATTTGGGTGATGTCGTCGGCAAAGCATATGTAATCAGTATTGGGTATTGGTTCCGGAATGTCATGAGTATAGAAACTATATAATGTCGGCGATAAACAAGCTCCCTGTGGTACCCCAGTTTGCAGTATAAATGATGGACCTATGAAATTGCCTATTCTTATTGATGCGCTCCTGTCTGTTAAGTAGTCGGCCAGTGTCCGTAAAAATAATGGATGAATTCCAGATTGTGAGAGTTTGAATATCAATCCTAAGTGCCATATCTTGTCAAAAGCCTTGGTTACGTCTCTGAGAACTATGTCTATGGTAAATTTATTTGCTAGATTTATTGCTATTGTTTCGGTAAACGTTGCCAAGGCGGTGTGGGTACCCCTGCATCTCCTAAAACCATGCTGTCTATTGTTGTATAAGTTGTTGATGGTCAAATGGTCTGTAAGTCTATTGTTGAGTATCTTATCCAAAAGTTTGCCATGGATGTCTAATAGAGATATTGGTCGGTAGTTCTGCACCTGTTTTTGAGACGTGAGGGGTTTTGGGAGAAAAATCATAATGGCGTGTTTGAGACTGTCTGGGAAGTAGCCTGCTGAGATGGAGTTATTGAAGATATTTAACAAGTATTGTAACATATTAATCGGTAGGTTTTTTATTTGAAGGGTAGTTATGCCAGTTGGACCTGGAGCTTTCTGCTTGAAAGATCTCAATGTCTGTTTTAACTCATCTATTGTTATGGGGGGGAAATGAAGTTGGTCAAGTCTGTTGGTATTGCCGGTATGATATGGTATTACTTGCTCTGATATATTGGTCATGTGTTCCTTTACTGCATTGATATGGTCTAAGTCAAATCCTTCGTCGTCATCTGTCTCGGTAAAAATATTTTCCCAGTGCTGTCTGAATACCACTTCCTTTTCTTGCGGAGTGTGTAGTTCTTTTTTGTTATGAATTAGGTATGGGATTGTTTGTTTGTTGTTGTAGCCTATCATCCTCTTAATTGACGACCAGAATATCTTGGGATCTTCCTGCAATTCTAATGATTGAACTAAAGTATTCCAAGTTTGTGCGTATGCCTGTTTGTATAGGTTTAGTATTTGCCGTCTGAGATTGATGAGAAGTCTATAGAGTTCTCTGTTTGTTCCGTTGATGTGAATATAATCTATTGTATGTTGGTATCTGACTTGAGTACGGAGTATTTCGGGTGTAGGTTTTATTCCGGGAATAGTTCTATGGGTTATATTTGGAATGGCAGTTTTTGTGGCTCTGTGAATATGCTCGGTCCACTTCTCCAGATGATCATCTATTTCTTCTAACGTTGGTTCTTCTTGCATATCGGGGGATACCACGGCTAGTTGTTCTCTGTATTTCCTCCAATCTGCTCTATGATATTGCTTTCTTGGTTTGATGGGAATCTGAATCGGGTTTGCTGTTATGGTTGCTATTATAGGGATATGGTCAGAAGGTGTTACAGGTCCTGGTTGAAAAAAGATATTATGGTAGGCTAATGGGTTCTGTAGAGCAATGTCTGGTGTAGAGGTGCTTCTGTGGGTGATCATTGTGGGAAAATATGGACCTACGTGAATACATTTTTGTCTCTCTATCAGGTAGTGAAGATGGTTTCCTCTTCTGTTGTTATGTGAGTTTCCTATGGTTCTATGGGATGCATTGATGTCGCCTATGAAATATACCGGGTTTGGTCTGTTGAATAATGTGTGAAAATCTGCAAAGTGAAGGTAATCGACTCTCGGTGGGGTGTAAGTTGTGCCTATTGTAAGTGGTCCTTGAAGTGTTTCAACGGTGACTGCCATCATGTCTGAGTAGAAATTGTCGTGAAGTCTGTATGGAATGTTCTTTTTTATTGCAATTGCAGCCCCTGCATGTTGTTCATTTGTCTTGTTTGCGTAAAAAGTATTGTAGTTGAAAATTTTCATATGTTTATCTCCTGTTAGGCTGTGAGCGTTTATTAGAATTATGTCAGGATCTATGTGGTTGTAGATATTGGTTAGGGCTATTTTGTTAGTGTTCCAGCACTGTACGTTGTGTTGTACTACTGTCAATTTGCGTAGATTCATTTTGTAGGGGGAATATTTTTAGGTTTTTTGGTTGCTGTGATCATTGATTGGTGTCTGGGCAACGCTATGAATTGATCGTGTGGTATTATGTTTATTTTGATCCGGGTGAATTGAACTCTTTTTGCAAATATGTATTCCAGGAGTGTCGCTGATCTCATATCCTGCACTGAGAATTTTAACCCGCTTCCATTGTCTTTCTTTAGCTCAGATATAAACCAGTCTGCGTCTGGTTCTTCTGGTATTGTTGATCGGTCCTGAAAGTTGCGGTACAGTTTAATGGGGTGGCTATGTTTCTTGTCTATGACTATTGTTGAATTATCTGTTTCCTCGCTGATCCTCCTCTTTTGTCTAAGGTCGGTCTCTATATCAAATTCTGTTTCTGTTTGAGTATCCATGGTTTCTTCCACTAGGTGGTGTTCAGGAGGAGTTGCTTGTGTGGTTGGTGTTCCATTGTTGCTATAATAAAAGTTGAAAATAGCAGTCGAGTCTCGGTCTGGGAAAGTTGTATCTATGTTAAAGTTGTCTTTGAGGGATTGGGACAGAATATTGCCAAATTTCTTTGTTCTGTCTAATGCTGCTATGTGTGCCTCTAGTATTAAGGCTGTAAGTTTAATATGCGTATGGTTGGTGAGGGTTAGGGTGTGTTGCGGTGGATTTGTCTGTTGGATTGCTTGTTTGGCTATTTCAGCGTAAGTACTATTAGTTTGTTGCTGTTTTTTCAACTGTTCCTCTTCCCGTTTTAGTTTAACGATGTTTTTTCTGTACGGACAGCTAGCTGCGAGTGTTCTATGTGGTCCTTGGCAGTTTAGGCATTGTTTCAGAGTGTTAGTGCAGTTTTGATATGTGTGTTCCTGGGATGAACACTCAGAACAGAACTGGGAACTTTGTGTGCATTGAAAGGTGGGGTGATCTTCGAACTTGTAACATTTATAGCAAATCAAGATGTGGGTGTACTCTTCCTGTTCGCATTGGTGGGATGTGATTTTTGTATGAAACATATAAAACCCGTCTCTGAGTATCCTTTGCGCTGTTACTGTGTCTGTTGTCACTATTTTAAGCAGGTGGGTGTAATTTTTTATTTTGATTATGTCTGTTACTTTTAACCAATTGTTTTGATTTTCAATCTCATTTTTTATTTCGTCTGTAGGTCTCACACCAATATCAGAGTCAATTTGTCGAACGAATATGGTCCTTTTAGCTCTTAAGTCAGGTGGTATTGCCGGAACCAGGTTTAATTTTTCAAATACTTGGGTGGCCTTAGGAGATGTTAGTTTGTCTACTGCATTGGTATCATCAGTCACAGCATAGAATCCGTTTTTGGTGCTTGTTAGCCGGATGAGGGGGGCATTCAGTTCTTTAAAAGTGGCTTCGAAGATTTTTGCTTTGTCTGTCTGTTTGGAGGTGTCAATGGTCTTAAGTTGGACACGATATGTTGGTGTTTTAGTTGGTCGAGGATTCGGAAAGGAGGCTGTCAGCGGTTCTGGAGGGTGTAAGATAGTCGGTGGCGCAGAAGCCGGCCCGGACTTCCCAGAAAAGGAATCGGATCTAGTCCGTGAAGTGGAACGGCCCGAAGGCTGGAGAAAAGGGGCACGGGGTGGTCGACTACCCGGTCCTCCACGACCACCCCCAGCCCCCCTCCCCCGCTCAGGGGGGGGCATAGCAGCTAACACACCGATTAACAGTAGTACAAATCAACAAGATCACCAAAAAGCACAAAAAGAAGAAAAATAAATAGAAATGATCGCAAGAAACAATAGACGAGGCAATCACCCCTATATAGCTACAATAATAGTAGCTTACCTCTTACTCCCAAGACAAAAGTAAGGCTATTTATGAGACAGTACAATTCCCAAGGGGACCAAAACCTTCTCCAAGCAGAGAGCACACAGCGAAGCACACATCCACTCGGCACGGTAACCGGAGTGACTACTGAGCTCCGCTGGCTGCGCGGCTGTTTATATAGGCCTCGCTGGAGGTTGACTCGACCCGTCCGGGTCTCTGATTGGCGGGAACGCCTGTTTACTTTTACGTCGGACCGCGCGGTGTATTTGCCTCAAACACTGGAGTTGCGTGTGGTCTCATCTCCAACCATGAAGCGTGCGAAGGTTGTGGTGGTGTGTGTTCATACCACCACAAACCTATGCACAAGAGGTGTTCCACACATGATACCCTTTGCATAGAAACGGCATCTAATGAAAGAAGAGAAAGAAAATACAAAGAAGGGACAGCAAAGAAGACAAAAAACTGAAAGAAACAAAATGGACACTAAAGACAAGTCCCAAAGGTCTATCTATAGCTGACGACACCTAACAATATCCGCCTTGGAAGTTCCAGTCCCTAAAGAAAACCTAACTAACCTAAGCCTATGTTGCCTGTCCTATACTCCTTGAAGGAAGGAAGTGAGGAAGAGAAACTTTTGACTAATTGTAATTTTTTCTTGAATAGAAAACATTTGCCTCTTTCAACATGATGCACATAAATAAGTGAAAAAAACGCCATACCAGATTAGACGCTTAACCCCTTCCTTATCGCAAAAACGAGTTCCTTAGGGAGGAAAGCACCATAAAATATGGAATCCAGGGGTATCATTGCGCAAGTGACATTTCCACACAAGATCCACTGGGCATAGAAACAGTATGTCGGGAAGTAAGCAATGAACAAAGCTTAAGAAGAAAGTAAGAAAATCTGAAAAACCTGACAGAAGTGAACTGAAAAACGGTGGGCCGAAACAAAATGTAAGACCCGTTCTATTTTAACGAGAGAAAAGCAACCTACCCTTCTGCTCGGAACCTTATATTTTCCCCCGTAAGTGCTAATTCCCAAAGATACAATCGCTAGCTCTCCTGAAGCGCATAAATATCAGAGTGGCACAGAGACTTTCTGAGAATGAACACAAAAAATACAATAAAACATCCAAAACTTTATTAAAAATGCATCATAAATCCAACACAAACATAATAACGTGGCATCGAAAGCTTCCCAGTATAGCATGTAGTTACAAATCGATAAATCTCTAGCGAAATTAATTATTTCTTTGACTAGTAACGTAGAACCAGAATTGAGTTCATAAATTCACAAACTCCTCGTACTCGTTCATTCTACTTTTATGATATAACAACCAACTCACCTCCAGCAGAGATTTGTGAGATTCGTCCGTGCCAACTGCATGGCAAATCAAATAAAAAGAAATTTGAATGAGCAACAACGGCAGTGGCTTTGTTTCGAGGCAGGCGACTAGGGCTTCGCAGAGGAGACGAGGGTTTCTGTCGCCATGGCAACCGGTCTGCCTGACCAAAATACAGACAGAGGCCGAAGGTACTCGGCCTCAAAATGCCGTGGTTACGAGGGCTCAATATATACCTGCGTTACTTGTGAGAGGTGTTACTGAGCTGCAGCTGTCAATGCTGCTGAGTTATTTACCTCTTTGGTGTGAGCACAATCCTAATGTATGTACGTGAAAGTGTAAACATTGTTTGTAATGCTTAATTTGATTAGGTTTCGGTGTAAACCCTCCCTAATCGTAACTAAGACGTTCCAAAGGCAGGAAGGCTGCATTTAGTCTGGAGTTGAGGGAATGCGGGATCTATGCACAAGGTGCATAGAAACAGAAGGCTGAGAAAGAAATTTATGAAATATGGTAAAAGTACAAGAAGAAAGTAGTGGGCGCTGAAAAACAGAACAGCAGTGAACCGACGAAAGCTGGGTCCGTAACAAAACCAAAAAACATTTTATTTCAACACGAAGAAGGCCTACCTAACTCTCAGCTCAGGACCTCATTGCAAAGCTTAATTCAACGTTTCGGTGAATTAGAATAAATCATTTCAGGTACAGCTTTAAAACTCAGTGGAAATAATAGTTAGAAGTTGAGGTAAGAATACGCTGAGGTGAACCTTGTCACACACGTGCTACTGAAAATGTGATTGTACTTTTTTGGCAGGTATACAAACGTAAATAATTAAAACAATGTGTACCCTAATGAAGAACAACACGAACGCTCGTATTGCACTGAAGTGATGTGTTAGAAGCATGCATTTAATTAATTTTAATCACAGCATATGCGAAGCAGAACAGGATTTGAGTTTATTGAAGCGAGCTGGTTGAAAAAGATACCTTTGGTGACGAGATAATCATTCCAATAGACTCAAATGATTGAGCCAGTACCCACAAAATATCTATTTAACTAAAGAGGATAATATTACGGTTATAAAGAATGTCGTTCCATTACAGGTCAGTGTCCATCAACTGTAGGCTAGTTTCATACCACTACAGGACAATGGCCATCAATTGTAGGCTAGTTTCATACAACTAGAGGACAGTGGCCATCAACTGTAGGCTAGTTTCATACCACTACAGGACAGTGGCCATCAACTGTAGGCTAGTTTCATACCACTACAGGACAGTGGCCATCAACTGTAGGCTAGTTTCATACCCCTACAGGACAGTGGCCATCAACTGTAGGCTAGTTTCATACCGCTACAGGACAGTGGCCATCATCTGTAGGCTAGTTTCATACCACTACAAGACAGTGGCCATCAACTGTAGGCTAGTTTCATACCGCTACAGGACAGTGGCCATCATCTGTAGGCTAGTTTCATACCACTACAAGACAGTGGCCATCAACTGTAGGCTAGTTTCATACCACTACAGGACAGTGGCCATCAACTGTAGGCTAGTTTGATACCACTACAGGGCAGTGGCCATCAACTGTAGGCTAGTTTCATGCCACTACAGAACAGTGGCCATCAACTGTAGGCTAGTTTCATGCCACTACAGAACAGTGGCCATCAACTGTAGGCTAGTTTCATACCACTACAGGACAGGGCCATCAACTGTAGGCTAGTTTCATGCCACTACAGAACAGTGGCCATCAACTGTAGGCTAGTTTCATGCCACTACAGAACAGTGGCCATCAACTGTAGGCTAGTTTCATGCCACTACAGAACAGTGGCCATCAACTGTAGGCTAGTTTCATACCACTACAGGACAGGGCCATCAACTGTAGGCTAGTTTCATACCACTACAGGACAGGGCCATCAACTGTAGGCTAGTTTCATTCGGCCACATTACATTACTCATTAATTAAAGAAGTTCATTTCAATTGAATGAGATTACCTTTTATATGAAAGTTATAATCATTCCGATACAGGAAATTACCCTTTCCTCACAGGAGATGATCATTCATATACTTAATTTACCCTGTAATTACAGGAGATGATCAGTCATATACTTGAATTTACCCTGTAATTACAGGAGATGATCAGTCATATACTTGAATTTACCCTGTAATTACAGGAGATGATCAGTCATATACTTGAATTTACCCTGTAATTACAGGAGATGATCAGTCATATACTTGAATTTACCCTGTAATTACAGGAGATGATCAGTCATATACTTGAATTTACCCTGTAATTACAGGAGATGATCAGTCATATATTTGAATTTACCCTGTAATTACAGGAGATGATCAGTCATATACTTGAATTTACCCTGTAATTACAGGAGATGATCAGTCATATATTTGAATTTACCCTGTAATTACAGGAGATGATCAGTCATATATTTGAATTTACCCTGTAATTACAGGAGATGATCAGTCATATACTTGAATTTACCCTGTAATTACAGGAGATGATCAGTCATATACTTGAATTTACCCTGTAATTACAGGAGATGATCAGTCATATATTTGAATTTACCCTGTAATTACAGGAGATGATCAGTCATATACTTGAATTTACCCTGTAATTACAGGAGATGATCAGTCATATACTTGAATTTACCCTGTAATTACAGGAGATGATCAGTCATATACTTGAATTTACCCTGTAATTACAGGAGATGATCAGTCATATACTTGAATTTACCCTGTAATTACAGGAGATGATCAGTCATATACTTGAATTTACCCTGTAATTACAGGAGATGATCAGTCATATATTTGAATTTACCCTGTAATTACAGGAGATGATCAGTCATATACTTGAATTTACCCTGTAATTACAGGAGATGATCAGTCATATATTTGAATTTACCCTGTAATTACAGGAGATGATCAGTCATATATTTGAATTTACCCTGTAATTACAGGAGATGATCAGTCATATATTTGAATTTACCCTGTAATTACAGGAGATGATCAGTCATGCACTTGAATTTACCCTGTAATTACAGGAGATGATCAGTCATATACTTGAATTTACCCTGTAATTACAGGAGATGATCAGTCATATATTTGAATTTACCCTGTAATTACAGGAGATGATCAGTCATATACTTGAATTTACCCTGTAATTACAGGAGATGATCAGTCATATACTTGAATTTACCCTGTAATTACAGGAGATGATCAGTCATATACTTGAATTTACCCTGTAATTACAGGAGATGATCAGTCATATATTTGAATTTACCCTGTAATTACAGGAGATGATCAGTCATATATTTGAATTTACCCTGTAATTACAGGAGATGATCAGTCATGCACTTGAATTTACCCTGTAATTACAGGAGATGATCAGTCATATACTTGAATTTACCCTGTAATTACAGGAGATGATCAGTCATATATTTGAATTTACCCTGTAATTACAGGAGATGATCAGTCATATACTTGAATTTACCCTGTAATTACAGGAGATGATCAGTCATATATTTGAATTTACCCTGTAATTACAGGAGATGATCAGTCATGTACTTGAATTTACCCTGTAATTACAGGAGATGATCAGTCATATACTTGAATTTACCCTGTAATTACAGGAGATGATCAGTCATATATTTGAATTTACCCTGTAATTACAGGAGATGATCAGTCATATATTTGAATTTACCCTGTAATTACAGGAGATGATCAGTCAAATATTTGAATTTACCCTGTAATTACAGGAGATGATCAGTCATATACTTGAATTTACCGTGTAATTACAGGAGATGATCAGTCATATATTTGAATTTACCCTGTAATTACAGGAGATGATCAGTCATATACTTGAATTTACCCTGTAATTACAGGAGATGATCAGTCATGTACTTGAATTTACCCTGTAATTACAGGAGATGATCAGTCATATACTTGAATTTACCCTGTAATTACAGGAGATGATCAGTCATATATTTGAATTTACCCTGTAATTACAGGAGATGATCAGTCATATACTTGAATTTACCCTGTAATTACAGGAGATGATCAGTCATGTACTTGAATTTACCCTGTAATTACAGGAGATGATCAGTCATATACTTGAATTTACCCTGTAATTACAGGAGATGATCAGTCATATACTTGAATTTACCCTGTAATTACAGGAGATGATCAGTCATATACTTGAATTTACCCTGTAATTACAGGAGATGATCAGTCATATACTTGAATTTACCCTGTAATTACAGGAGATGATCAGTCATATATTTGAATTTACCCTGTAATTACAGGAGATGATCAGTCATATACTTGAATTTACCCTGTAATTACAGGAGATGATCAGTCATATATTTGAATTTACCCTGTAATTACAGGAGATGATCAGTCATATATTTGAATTTACCCTGTAATTACAGGAGATGATCAGTCATATACTTGAATTTACCCTGTAATTACAGGAGATGATCAGTCATATATTTGAATTTACCCTGTAATTACAGGAGATGATCAGTCATATACTTGAATTTACCCTGTAATTACAGGAGATGATCAGTCATGTACTTGAATTTACCCTGTAATTACAGGAGATGATCAGTCATATACTTGAATTTACCCTGTAATTACAGGAGATGATCAGTCATATACTTGAATTTACCCTGTAATTACAGGAGATGATCAGTCATATACTTGAATTTACCCTGTAATTACAGGAGATGATCAGTCATATACTTGAATTTACCCTGTAATTACAGGAGATGATCAGTCATATATTTGAATTTACCCTGTAATTACAGGAGATGATCAGTCATATACTTGAATTTACCCTGTAATTACAGGAGATGATCAGTCATATATTTGAATTTACCCTGTAATTACAGGAGATGATCAGTCATATATTTGAATTTACCCTGTAATTACAGGAGATGATCAGTCATATACTTGAATTTACCCTGTAATTACAGGAGATGATCAGTCATATACTTGAATTTACCCTGTAATTACAGGAGATGATCAGTCATATATTTGAATTTACCCTGTAATTACAGGAGATGATCAGTCATATACTTGAATTTACCCTGTAATTACAGGAGATGATCAGTCATATACTTGAATTTACCCTGTAATTACAGGAGATGATCAGTCATATACTTGAATTTACCCTGTAATTACAGGAGATGATCAGTCATATACTTGAATTTACCCTGTAATTACAGGAGATGATCAGTCATATACTTGAATTTACCCTGTAATTACAGGAGATGATCAGTCATATATTTGAATTTACCCTGTAATTACAGGAGATGATCAGTCATATACTTGAATTTACCCTGTAATTACAGGAGATGATCAGTCATATATTTGAATTTACCCTGTAATTACAGGAGATGATCAGTCATATATTTGAATTTACCCTGTAATTACAGGAGATGATCAGTCATATATTTGAATTTACCCTGTAATTACAGGAGATGATCAGTCATGCACTTGAATTTACCCTGTAATTACAGGAGATGATCAGTCATATACTTGAATTTACCCTGTAATTACAGGAGATGATCAGTCATATATTTGAATTTACCCTGTAATTACAGGAGATGATCAGTCATATACTTGAATTTACCCTGTAATTACAGGAGATGATCAGTCATATACTTGAATTTACCCTGTAATTACAGGAGATGATCAGTCATATACTTGAATTTACCCTGTAATTACAGGAGATGATCAGTCATATATTTGAATTTACCCTGTAATTACAGGAGATGATCAGTCATATATTTGAATTTACCCTGTAATTACAGGAGATGATCAGTCATGCACTTGAATTTACCCTGTAATTACAGGAGATGATCAGTCATATACTTGAATTTACCCTGTAATTACAGGAGATGATCAGTCATATATTTGAATTTACCCTGTAATTACAGGAGATGATCAGTCATATACTTGAATTTACCCTGTAATTACAGGAGATGATCAGTCATATATTTGAATTTACCCTGTAATTACAGGAGATGATCAGTCATGTACTTGAATTTACCCTGTAATTACAGGAGATGATCAGTCATATACTTGAATTTACCCTGTAATTACAGGAGATGATCAGTCATATATTTGAATTTACCCTGTAATTACAGGAGATGATCAGTCATATATTTGAATTTACCCTGTAATTACAGGAGATGATCAGTCAAATATTTGAATTTACCCTGTAATTACAGGAGATGATCAGTCATATACTTGAATTTACCGTGTAATTACAGGAGATGATCAGTCATATATTTGAATTTACCCTGTAATTACAGGAGATGATCAGTCATATACTTGAATTTACCCTGTAATTACAGGAGATGATCAGTCATGTACTTGAATTTACCCTGTAATTACAGGAGATGATCAGTCATATACTTGAATTTACCCTGTAATTACAGGAGATGATCAGTCATATATTTGAATTTACCCTGTAATTACAGGAGATGATCAGTCATATACTTGAATTTACCCTGTAATTACAGGAGATGATCAGTCATGTACTTGAATTTACCCTGTAATTACAGGAGATGATCAGTCATATACTTGAATTTACCCTGTAATTACAGGAGATGATCAGTCATATACTTGAATTTACCCTGTAATTACAGGAGATGATCAGTCATATACTTGAATTTACCCTGTAATTACAGGAGATGATCAGTCATATACTTGAATTTACCCTGTAATTACAGGAGATGATCATTCATATACTTGAATTTACCCTGTAATTACAGGAGATGATCAGTCATGTACTTGAATTTACCCTGTAATTACGGGAGATAATCGACTGCAGGAAATTTTGGGTAGACTTGAGATAAAGGAGGAGGTCTATGGAGGCAGACGTGGTCAGTGAGGTACGTCTATTGGGGTGAGCCTCTCAAAATAGCCGGCCGGAGTAGGTCTATTACTGTGGTTACTCTTAGTCTGGAGGGCTTAGAGTAGGCAAATAGAAACCAGTGTTTTAAACATAGTAGTTCTGAACATGGTAGTTCTGAACATGGTAGTTCTGAACATGGTAGTTCTGAACATGGTAATTCTGAACATAGTACTTCTGATTATTATTATTATTATTATTACTAGTCCACACGCTGTATTTGAAATAGGAAAAAGGCGAAATGAAAGAAAGGCCGTAAAAAATATAAAAAATCAATCTCTCGAGAGTTGATGAGGCCGCGTGAACACGGCCCATCAAAATACTAGGACTGGAGCTTGTATCATAGATACGCTCACCACACACTTTCGGCTGGCTTCGGACAGACAGAAAAACAGACACACGGACGCGGCTCATATTATAGTATAGATTATTATCATTACTATTGATATTATATATGAAAGTTTTAGCCTCCCTTTACCACGACAACGACGTTCAAAGAGAGGAAGGATGAAGGCTCCATTTAGTATGGAGTTGAGGAAACGAGGAATCCATGCACAAGGTGCACAGAAACAGTGCGCTAAGAAAGAAGTTCATGAAAAAAGTAAAAGTTGAAGAAGAAAGTAGTAGGTGATGAAAAACAGGACAGCAGTGAAGCGAAAAAAGATGGTGTGTAACAAAACAACACCAATTCTATTTCAACAAGAAGAAGGCCTACCTAACCTTTAGCTCGGGCCCTCACATAATCCCCCTAGGAGCGCTAATTCCCATAGTTGTATCCCCCTGAGGGGGTAAGTGGTCTACAAACTGATTCACTAGTCCCTACGTGCGTAAAGCCTTTCGTATGTTTTTCATGCAGTAATTACGTATGCAGAGGGTAAGCAAAGGTACCCTTTCATGTAATAATTTCATAGGAAAAATTTTCATGGGAAAATTTTTTAATTTTAAAATTTTCTTAGAGACCGCGAGCTAAAACTAGTATACTATAAAATAAATCTAGATATCTGAATATAGGCCACGAAGGGTTGAGGGGTAGGTAAGGAGAGGTTAGGATAGGTTGTGATACGCTATCATGGAAAGTGTTACGTTAACATACCTGAGGATAGAAAATTTAAGTTAGGGTCGGTTGAGTTGAAAAACTACTGAATTTATCACAGGTGCTGTGGAAGTGGATGCAGCAACACGTTGGATGCAGCAACACGTTGGATGCAGCAACACGTTGGATGCAGCAACACGTTGGATGCAGCAACACGTTGGATGCAGCAACACGTTGGATGCAGCAACACGTTAGATGCAGCAACACGTTGGATGCAGCAACACGTTGGATGCAGCAACACGTTGGATGCAGCTACATGTTGGATGCAGCAACACGTTGGATGCAGCAACACGTTGGATGCAGCAACACGTTGAATGAAGCAACATGTTGAATGCAGCAACATGTTGGATGCAGCTACATGTTGGATGCAGCAACATGTTGGATGCAGCATCACGTTGGATACAGCAACATGTTGAATGAAGCAACATGTTGGATGCAGCTACATGTTGGATGCAGCTACATGTTGGATGCAGCAACACGTTGGATGCAGCAACACGTTGGATGCAGCAACACGTTGGATGCAGTAACATGTTGGATGCAGCAACATGTTGTATGAAGCAACATGTTGAATGCAGCAACATGTTGGATGCAGGAACATGTTGGATGCAGCAACACGTTGGATGCAGCAACACGTTGGATGCAGCAACACGTTGGATGCAGCAACACGTTGGATACAGCAACACGTTGGATGCATCAACACGTTGGATGCAGCAACACGTTGGATGCAGCAACACGTTGGATGCAGCAACACGTTGGATGCAGCAACACGTTGGATGCAGCAACACGTTGGATGCAGCAACACGTTGGATGCAGCAACACGTTGGATACAGCAACATGTTGAATGCAGCAACATGTTGGATGCAGCAACATGTTGGATGCAGCAACACGTTGGATGCAGCAACACGTTGGATGCAGCAACACGTTGGATGCAGCAACACGTTGGATGCAGCAACACGTTGGATGCAGCAACACGTTGGATGCAGCAACACGTTGGATGCAGCAACACGTTGGATGCAGCAACACGTTGGATGCAGCAACACGTTGGATGCAGCAACACGTTGGATACAGCAACATGTTGAATGAAGCAAAAATTCAAATGCACCAACACCGGTGCGCGAGCGATCGTATCATGGCGGCGCACGGTATCCAAGATACATTCGCCAGGGATGCGCCATCTTTTGCTTGCCGCCGCTGGCACCACGGCCCATTTTATGCATCCCATATAATTTCACCAGAAGAGGGTCATAACTTCGGGCCGAACCCCCTTCGTCCTGGACAACCCTCACCCTCCCTCCCTCCCCTCTCCTCTCCACACCCCCATCACCCCGTTCCCTCGAGGACAAAGAAAAGGTGTGATGCGCGAGGCGGGCGAGGCGGGCGAGGCGAGCGAGGCGAGCGAGGCGAGCGAGGCGAGCGAGGCGAGCGAGGCGAGCGAGGCGAGCGAGGCGGGCGAGGCGGGCGAGGCGGGCGAGGCGGGCGAGGCGGGCGAGGCGGGCGAGGCGGGCGAGGCGGGCGAGGCGGGCGAGGCGGGCGAGGCGGGCGAGGCGGGCGAGGCGGGCGAGGCGGGCGAGGCGGGCGAGGCGGGCGAGGCGGGCGAGGCGGGCGAGGCGGGCGAGGCGGGCGAGGCGGGCGAGGCGGGCGAGGCGGGCGAGGCGGGCGAGGCGGGCGAGGCGGGCGAGGCGGGCGAGGCGGGCGAGGCGGGCGAGGCGGGCGAGGCGGGCGAGGCGGGCGAGGCGGGCGAGGCGGGCGAGGCGGGCGAGGCGGGCGAGGCGGGCGAGGCGGGCGAGGCGGGCGAGGCGGGCGAGGCGGGCGAGGCGGGCGAGGCGGGCGAGGCGGGCGAGGCGGGCGAGGCGGGCGAGGCGGGCGAGGCGGGCGAGGCGGGCGAGGCGGGCGAGGCGGGCGAGGCGGGCGAGGCGGGCGAGGCGGGCGAGGCGGGCGAGGCGGGCGAGGCGGGCGAGGCGGGCGAGGCGGGCGAGGCGGGCGAGGCGGGCGAGGCGGGCGAGGCGGGCGAGGCGGGCGAGGCGGGCGAGGCGGGCGAGGCGGGCGAGGAGCCCGACACTACGGAGCACCTCACACAAGCGAGGAAGTCGAGGACGATCAAATTACCGCTGCAAATTTCCGGAGACACGGGCACGGTCGTAACTTTCGGGAGTTGACGAAATGATGTCCATGTGGAAAGTGCTTTGAAATTTGAGAAGTGAAAACCAAGCAAAAAGTGAACGACACATAATTTTTTTGATCCCAGTATAGTTTTTCGTGACCGAAATGGTTAAACTTGAACGTACCTTAAAAAGATGTTAATAGATGACCTATAAATAAATATGGAAAATTAATTTTGGCATAGAAATACATGTAGTACGCTTTGCACTGGAATCCATTACCTGTATAACATTCTGAGTAAACTCAGCCTAACATAAAGCGGTAACAAAATGCATGCTCCAACGAATGTTTGCTTCAAAGAACATTAAAATCATCAAACAGCGTCCACTACAGCACAAAGGTCGCCAGTCAGCTCACTGTTCTGCATATCATGGATACTTGCTGATAGCTGCCGAAAAATCCAAATAATCCCTAAAATAATAAAACTATAACTAATGATGACTATTTTTGATGTTAGTTCAAGCCCCCCCCTAACCGAAACAGAGGTGTTTCAAAGAGAGGAAGGATGAAAGCACCATTTAGGATGATGTTAAGGGAACGCAGAATCAATGCACAAGGTGTGTAGCCACGTAAAATCTCTTGCGGGTAGAAATAGTGAGTTATCACTTTGACCGAGACGTGCGCCATTATTGGTCACTGAGTAAGTTTTTATCATGCTGCTCACCGACCAGAAGACACAAATTCAATTTTCATAAAATAAATCGAAGCTAAATTAAGGAACGATCAAATTAATGAAATTTTATTCTCAATAATGAAACTAAAATTGACTTTGAATTTGAGTTCAGTAATAAACGAAAGCTTTGCCAGCCGCAGTAAAAGTGCTAAGGAAGAAGGTTGTGAGAAGCGATCCAAGTTAAAGAAAGTTAGAGGTGCTGCAAAACAGGACAACAGTAAACCGAATAAACATGGTCCTTAACAAAATAAAAAGCACATTTTATTTCAACAACAAAAAGGCCGACCTAACTCTCAGCCTACCTCCCATTTTCCTCCCGGGAGAGCAAATTTCGACAGATACAATAGTTGCATCCCCCTGAGGGGCTTTTCTAAAGAAAAAATTTCATGCAAAGCTCTCGACAGGCAATGGGAACACTGTTGCAAGTGTCCAGGTTACAGAGCGATAGCTGCTGCACATCGCAAACGGAAGCCAAAAACAGCAACAGCTCTGTCCAGGCATTAACCGCTCTGTCCAGGCAGTAACAGCTCTGTCCAGGCAGTAACAGCTCTGTCCAGGCATTAACCGCTCTGTCCAGGCAGTAACAGCTCTGTCCAGGCAGTTACAGCTCTGTCCAGGCAGTTACAGCTCTGTCCAGGCAGTTACAGCTCTGTCCAGGCAGTTACAGCTCTGTCCAAGCATTAACCGCTCTGTCCAGGCAGTAAAAGCTCTGTCCAGGCAGTTACAGCTCTGTCCAGGCAGTTACAGCTCTGTCCAGGCAGCTACAGCTCTGTCCAGGCAGTTACAGCTCTGTCCAGGCAGTTACAGCTCTGTCCAGGCAGTAACAGCTCTGTCCATGCAGTAACAGCTCTGTCCATGCAGTAACAGCTCTGTCCAGGCAGTTACAGCTCTGTCCAGGCAGTTACAGCTCTGTCCAGGCAGTTACAGCTCTGTCCAGGCAGTAACAGCTCTGTTCAGGCAGTAACAGCTCTGTCCAGGCAGTTACAGCTCTGTCCAGGCAGTTACAGCTCTGTTCAGGCAGTAACAGCTCTGTCCAGGCAGTTACAGCTCTGTCCGGGCAGTAACAGCTCTGTCCGGGCAGTTACAGCTCTGTCCGGGCAGTTACAGCTCTGTCCAGGCAGTTACAGCTCTGTCCAGGCAGTTACAGCTCTGTCCAGGCAGTAACAGCTCTGTCCAGGCAGTTACAGCTCTGTCCAGGCAGTAACAGCTCTGTCCAGGCAGTAACAGCTCTGTCCAGGCAGTTACAGCTCTGTCCAGGCAGTAACACCTCTGTCCAGGCAGTAACAGCTCTGTCCAGGAAGTAACAGCTCTGTTTAGGAAGTAACAGCTCTGTCCAGGCAGTAACAGCTCTGTCCAGGCAGTAACAGCTCTGTCCAGGCAGTAACAGCTCTGTCCAGGCAGTAACAGCTCTGTCCAGGCAGTAACAGCTCTGTCCAGGAAGTAACAGCTCTGTCCAGGAAGTAACAGCTCTGTCCAGGAAGTAACAGCTCTGTCCAGGCAGTAACAGCTCTGTCCAGGTAGTTACAGCTCTGTCCAGGCAGTAACAGCTTTGTCCAGGCAGTAACAGCTCTGTCCAGGCAGTAACAGCGCTTTCCAGGCAGTAACAGCTCTGTCCAGGAAGTAACAGCTCTGTCCAGGCAGTAACAGCTCTGTCCAGGCAGTAACAGCTCTGTCCAGGCAGTAAAAGCTCTGTCCAGGCAGTAACAGCTCTGTCCAGGCAGTAACAGCTCTGTCCAGGCAGTTACAGCTCTGCCCAGGCAGTAACAGCTCTGTCCAGGCAGTAACAGCTCTGTCCAGGCAGTAACAGCTCTGTCCAGGCAGTAACAGCTCTGGCCAGGCAGTAACAGCTCCGTCCAGGCAGTAACAGCTCCGTCCAGGCAGTAACAGCTCTGTCCAGGCAGTAACAGCTCTGTCCAGGCAGTAACAGCTCTGTCCAGGCAGTAACAGCTCTGTCCAGGCAGTAACAGCTCTGTCCAGGCAGTAACAGCTCTGTCCAGGCAGTAACAGCTCCGTCCAGGCAGTAACAGCTCTGTCCAGGCAGTAACAGCTCTGTCCAGGCAGTAACAGCTCTGTCCAGGCAGTAACAGCTCTGTCCAGGCAGTAACAGCTGTGTCCAGGCATCAAAAATCAATGGCCACACCGTTCCCCGTATCCAGGTTACACAACAACAGCTGCTACACATCGCAGTCGGAAGCCACAAGCAGTAGCAGCTGTACAGGGATGTGTTGTACTCGTATTTACGCCTATGTACGTTACATGGTGGAGTCATCGGCGATGGCGATTGAGAAAAGTGGAGTATATTTACACCCACTCTTATTGTACACCTTATTCATCGGCTGTAGCAATTCAGAATATGTAGATTGTACTGACGCTCTCTTTCTAAATAAAACCATTGACTATGAAGACAAAGGAAAATGGGATGTGCTTATCTCGCATCGCAAATGAAATTCATGGCGAAAAAAATCGACCAAAGAGAGAAGAGCGGCTGAAGAGATCTTTTTTACGAAATGATTGTCATGAAGCAAGTGATTGTCGTCATGATTGTCATAAAGCAAATGATTGGCATGAAGCGAAGTGATTATTAGTGCGAAAAGCACTGCGATGCTGGTAGAAATTATGAAACCGTAAAGCACACACAGAGGTCTGTGAAATTCGGGTTGACGTTACCTTAATTTCTTTACTACCGAAAGATATCAATGTTATGTTACATCAACTATGGACAACAATCTCACTCACAAAAGATACACTGGGCATTCTAGACAAATCACACAAACTTAAAAAATGTTTAGCTGAATAACCATTAATTATATACCAGAAAAAATACATAAAAAATGATTCGCTGAATTAACGTTAATTTTACACAACCAAAAAATACCTCAGCCATTGAAAGCGATGAAAAAACTTTTATCAAGTAAATTGATCTGCGAACCGCGCACGAAAAATAAATAATTTTTAAAGGAGAATAAAACATTTCTGCTTGGTTGCAGCTCATTGAAATGCAAAATGAAACGAATACGTGGCAAAATTACGGAATCGCAATGTAAGGGGAAATGGAGGGTGATACTGAGCTGGAAGTGAGGGGAAACGATGATGAAAACGTTACGGTTGGTTCTAATCAAACGGTGAACGTTGGTGTCGAGAGGAAGTGAGGGTTAGAGTCGAGGGGAAGTTTTGAGGGTAAGTGTCGAGGGTAAATGAGGGTAGGTGTCTAGGAGAAGAGAAGAGAGAAGTGAGAGAGAAGTGAGGGGAAGTGTCAAGGGGAAGTGATAGTAGGTATCAGGAGAAGTGAGGGTAGTTGTCGAGGGAAAGTGAGTGTAGGTGTCAAGTAAAATGAGAATGATGGTAGGAAAATGAAGGTGAGTGACGATTAGAGAAGAAGGTAAGTGATGTAGAGTATGTGAGGGTAGGTACTCAGGAGGAAGTGAGGGTGCCCGCTGAAAAGAAAGCGAGAGTAGGTACTCAATGAGAAGAGAAGGTATGCACCCAGGAAGAAATGAGGGTGTGTAATGAGGGGACGGTAGGGTAGATGATGAGGACATAGGGGGAGTGAGGGTAGGTAATGAAAGGAAGCGAGTCAAGTGCTGAGGGAAGTGAGGGCAGTTGCACGGGAAAATAAATAAAAAAAACTCAGTCTTGCGGAACAATGGCAGCAACACTGAGCGGAAAATAAACAACAGAAACACACAAACGCGCACATGCACACACAGACGCACGCACACGCACACAGAGTCGAAACAAAGGGTCACGGGGCTTGCGCTCACACCATGCGGTGATGCTGAATATTTCAGCATTTAGGTGCAGTGAAATGCTTTGCTTGTGACATTGGGAGCAATGATTGATTATAAATTACTTTTAGCCTCCCTTTGCCACAACTACGATGTTCAAAGAGAGGAAGGATGAAGGCATCATTTAGTATGGAGTTAAGGAAACGTAGAATCTATGCACAAAGAGTGTTCTTGCAAAGCAACAGTGAAATAAGAAACAGTAAAATAATCAGGAAGGTTATGAAACGTAATGAAAGTTGAAGAAGAAAGTCAGAGGTGCAGAGAAACAGGACAGCAGTGGACCGAAAAATGATGGTCCTTAACAAAAAAAAGGCATTGGTAGCAATTTACTTCTTCATTCCCTCGCATTTCCCTCCCTACGGAAAAAATGTCCCGCCATATTGTGACAAAAAGGTAGTAATTATCTCTTCCCTCTACTTTCCCCTCTATCCGTCCTGAGGGGATTGGTAGCCTCCAGTCAAATTAGGTTAAATTAGAGGTTAGATTAGATTATAACAAAGTTTCTTTCTTAACTGCAACTTAGATGTTCCAAAGTGAAGAACGAGGAAGGCACTATTTAGTATGGAGTTGTTTATTCTATGTTTCGGGGAATGGTGCCCCCAGGAGAGATACTGTAAGGTCACCTCAGCTACAGATAGGTCTTTGGGACTTCTACCTCTCCTGCCTACTTAGCTTCTTTCAGTTTTCATGCTTGCTTTACTCTCTCATCTTCGTATTTTCTCTCTCTTCCTAACTTGTTTCGATGTGCAGGGTAAGTTGGGTGGCAACACACCTTTTGCTTGTATTTCCCGTTATCTACACCCAACATTAAACGCTCATGACCTGTCCGCTGAGAAAATATCTTGCAATGGAAACCTTGCTTTAAATTAACTACTGTACTAGTCCTTTTTAATGGAACAGACAAGTGTACTACTGCTTCTTAACGGTACAAACTATTCTAAAACTACCTTCTAATGGTACAAACTAATATACTTCTAATTTCAATGGAATAACCTAATATTCTAGTACTTTTTAGTTCTGTCAAGCCAAGCTTCACATTTCCATATTCTTTTCGTTGATCACAGAGCCCAAAGCGTGCAGTTGATGTTCCGCTTCTAATCAGCAGACTCGTCCAATGACGGTACTACACAAGAAAATAACAGACTGGCATTGTTCGGACCACACCGTTGTTGTGATTGATAAGGAGATTTTTTCAAACAGAGCAACGCTGTAAAAAGAGTCAAGTTATTGATTGCTTCCCACATTTTTTTCAGTGCTAAAAATCAGTTGCGAATGAGTAATTTTGAACAGAATTCACCTGATGACGAGAGATTGGAAGACTTGATGGAATAGTGCACATGGTGCATAATAGATATGAAACGCATTTGACACAGAATAAAAACCGCTTTGTATTTTGCATTAAATAAACAGGAAAATGCATGTGATGCAAAATTGAGATAACTATTCACATGATGGAGAAAAGGCACAATTATGTACAGGAGGGGATTCTAAAGCCGAAATCCTACATACATGATTAGTAAAATTTCGACGCAACTCCACGAGTTTCAAAAAAACATTCAAGTTTAGAACACCCCTGCCCTTCCCCCCGCTAACAGAAGAGGGATTTTTACAGTTCACACGTGAGGAAAAGTCCACGGAATATCCAACGAACATTTAAGTTGCAGCACCTGACGCCATCTGCACGAATTCTATGTCAAACTCTATGGACTTTGCAGCGAATATTTGAGTTACTGCAAATAACTACTGCACAAAATCTTTGTAAAACTCTACGGAATTTGCAACGAATATTTAAGTATAAATGACGCCATCAGCTCGGGGAATTTTAGGAAATTGCAAAACACTTTTGACGAATACCTAAATTGAAATGACATCTGCACACTGTTAATTAAACAATAAATAAAATAGCAAGGATAGTCGCTTTTAAAAGATCCATTATCAGTTAGTTGTTTAATAAATAGAAGGACCTAAAATGATATATAAAATTGAACGTTTCTACCACAGGAGTCATCTTCAGCATTAACAAGATCTATGGAAAACAAAAAAAAATACATTTTATTCAAAATAAGTGCCACAGTAAAAACAAATAAAAAGAAGGGACGAAAAAGGAAGGAGAACAATACTAACAGGCTATTAACAGAGGGAATGACGATTCAGTTTCATTTAAAATAGGTTTGTCTTTCATGATAAAAAGAGATTCTAAAATACGAAGGTCTGATAGACTAGATTTGGTTCCTATTATCTGGAAGTTGTCCAAGCGGACTAGCTGGTCGCACTTCTCGGCATGAGTGTGTACCGAAGAGTGAGGGGGAGAAGCAAGGGGATTATTGGTTCGGAAGCTCCTTCCAGCATGCTCCGCCACACGAATATGAAGGGCCCTTTTTGTGGACCCAACATATTCAGACGCACACAGTGCGCAACAGTATTTGTAAACGACGTGCGAAAGCAATGCTTTAGGGGGCTTATCTTTGTAGTGAAAAAAGAATTTATTTTATATCTGTTCAACAATATTATCCGAAAATTGATATGCGTGAAATGTTTAGCTAACAATGAAAGTAACTCTTTCTTAAGTTTCTCGGATTGGTATCCAAAAAAGGGCAAGCAGAAGTAAAAATCCTTCTTTCCCACAGTTGTTATAGGCAATCTGTTATGAAACTTAATATTTAAAAATTTCTTCATGGCTGAATCTATTAATCTGGATGGGAAGCCATTATTACGAAAGAATTGCCGCAAAAATTCCATTTCACAGTGAAATGCATAAAAATTTGAACAGACATTATAACCCCTGCATAACAATGTTTTAACACTATTCATCTTAAGGTTAAAATTACAAAAACTGTAAAAGCTGGTCCCTAGCCCAGTAAAAGTTGGCTTACGATAGACCGAGCTCTGAAATTTGCCATTGTGGCGCGGTATTGTGCAATCTAAAAACGGGAGACAATCAGCAGCTTCAACTTCCATTGTAAATTTAATATTTGGATGTTGAGAATTTAAGTACTTCAAAAAATGCAAAAACAAAAGCTATCGCGGAACAAAATAAATGTGTCATCAATGTAACGTCTATAGAACACAGGTTTGTACTCTACAGTTGAAGTTGAAGCTGCTGATTGTCTCCCGTTTTTAGATTGCACAATACCTTAACCTTAAGATGAATAGTGGGTTAAAAACAGGGGTTATAATGTCTGTTCAAATTTGTATGCATTTCACTGTGAAATGGAATTTTTGCGGCAATTCTTTCTTAGTAATGGCTTCCCGTCCAGATTAATAGATTCAGCCATGAAGAAATTTTTAAATATTAATTTTCATAACAGATTGCCTATAACAACTGTGGAAAAGAAGGATTTTTACTTCTGCTTGCCCTATTTTGGATACCAATCCGAGAAACTCAAGAAAGAGTTACTTTCATTGTTAGCTAAACATTTAACGCATATCAATTTTCGGATAATATTGTTGAACAGATATAAAATAAATTCTTTTTTTCACTACAAAGATAAGCTCCCTAAAGCATTGCTTTCGCACGTCGTTTACAAATACTGTTGCGCACTGTGTGCGTCTGAATATGTTGGGTCCACAAAAAGGGCCCTCCATATTCGTGTGGCGGAGCATGCTGGAAGGAGCTTCCGAACCAATAATCCCCTTGCTTCTCCCCCTCACTCTTCGGTACGCACTCATGCCGAGAAGTGCGACATGCCAGTCCGCTTGTACGACTTCCAGATAATAGGAACCACATCTAGTCTATCAGACCTTCGTATTTTAGAATCTCTTTTTATCATGAAAGACAAACCTATTTTAAATGAAACTGATTCGTCATTCCCTCTGTTAATGGCCTGTTAGTATTGTTCTCCTTCCTTTTTCGTCCCCTTCTTTTTATTTGTTTTTACTGTTGCACTTATTTTGAATAAAATGTATTTTTTTGTTTTCCATAGATCTTGTTAATGCTGAAGATGACTCCTGTGGTCGAAACGTTCAATTTTATTTATCATTTTAGGCCCTTCTATTTATTAAACAACTAACTGATAATGGATCTTTTAAAAGCGACTATCCTTGCTATTTTATTTATTGTTAGACTTTGCAAAAAGCAAAACTTAGATGTGTGCTGTTAATTAAAATTGCGGTCCAACGTACGTAGAAAAACGGCGTCTAAATTTACTTCGTCCCAACAATTGCATAATGAAGAACTAAAGAAACAATTAAACATACTGGAAAAAAATGACTCTAGGCTAATGAAACATAATTTTCCTACAGGTGTTTCACGTTAAATTTTATCACGGTAAATAAGTTGAGGGACACCATACGCCACACGCTTGAGCGGAATGATTAAAGTGAACCAATTTTTAGAGTAAATAGGCAGGTAAATCTGGCCTTTTAGAGTACATGCTGTTATTTTCTGCAACTTTAACCAACAATGAAATTTATAACTTTACATGCACAAAAATTTTAATTCAAATAAAAAATGAATCAAGGAATAGTTTTCCAGTCTTCTAAAGACGACTGTTACGTCTTCATCGGTGAAAAACTTTGGAATGAAGACTAGGAGTAAAATTAAAATCCAATTCTAACGTCTTTACATTTTAAACTGTATAAAGTTTCTTATATACAAGATGCGGCAGTCAATCCTGCATTTTTTATTTCCACATCCTTACCGAAAATGCGAGATTGACTGCTGTACCGTGTACACAGCCTATTCCAGGCCTTATAATCTGGCTGCAGATGGAATGAAGGCCTGACACGCGAAGTCCTATTGCAACGGCATTTCCCCGCTCTGCTTTCCCCATTTTCAATTTTTTCAATATTACTGGGAGTCTCACCTGCCTCACCAGACTAGATTCACCTCGCGCTTCAACAACCAAAATATTTAACATGAAAACATAGCTGCCTCAAACATCGAAAAAACTGTGAACTTCATCAGCCATCATCAGTTCGCCATCATTTCACCATCATCAGTTCACCAATTTTAGTCCATAATAATTTCACCAATTTCAGCTCACCATTTTCAGCTCACCATTTTCAGCTCACCATTTTCAGCCCACCATTTTAAGCTCACCATTTTCAGCCCACCATTTTCAGCCCACCATTTTCAGCCCACCATTTTAAGCCCACCATTTTAAGCCCACTATTTTAAGCCCACCATTTTTAGCCCACCATTTTCAGCCCACCTTTTCAGCTCACCATTTTCAGCCCACCATTTTCAGCCAACCATTTTCAGCTCGCTATTCTCAGTTCAAAATTTACTGTTTTAAATTTTAGAGGCTAGAATCAAAGCAGCATCGAGCCCAAAGACATCAAAGTCCTGCAATGAACAACCAAGAAGAGCCGAGCATGAGCCTGTCGCAACATCACGGGGCGAGAAGGAAATACAAATCCGACCAGCCGCGCATCATGTCAGAGGAAGTTTGTGCAGCCGGTGTTCGAGTGATGTGACATCGTCGAATGCAAATATTTACTGCTGAGGACAAAAGTTTAATAACATCGTATAAGTTCATTGAACATCGTATACGTAACTTATCGTATAACAATAAATGGGATACATCGTATATAACAATATATGGGATTTGTTTTTATCAACATAAACAATGAATCTTGTCACAAAAGTTGATGCAGTCCGTACTCTAGGTAAAAGGCATCGTCTCATACGAATATTTATTTGTGGGTATAAAATTAGTCCCACTTAACTCTTTTTAATTTGAGGTTCGTAAATTGATGCTCGAAAAATTTAAAAAGAGCTAATATTTATCCCCTTGAGTTGATGTTCATTAAGTTGATGTCCGTAAAGAATTATTTCGCCAAGCGGCATTTCTCATGAGTGCAGTTTTACAGAGCTGCAAAATAAGCCTGGATAAAATGCATCGCAATTTAAACATAATTAGGTGCAAAATTATGCGATAATTGTACATAGTGTTACAATTAAATTCCTCATCATCATGTGAATTTAAACATGTAAACTTCTACGAGGTAATTTCCACATTTAAGCTGTGAACGGCGTAAACTTCCGTACCAAGACACGGATACCGTAAGCTTTCCACCAGCCAACTGTACATTTTAAAAAATGGAAAGAAAAAGAAACATCACTTACCTCAACGACGCAATAAAAAACTATCTAAAGACAATGATGGAGTGACCTTCATTCATTAGGCCAAACAAACTGAAATTACAAATTCAGCGTGCAGATGGATATTTCAACTCCTACAACGTGGACGGGATGCCGTGTATTTCTACATTCCAAACGCTCGTTAGGTGACTTACAAATTCTGAAACCCATATGACGTAAATTTTTATCATTTCACCCAGGTTGCGGGGGACGCAAATTTTCAAACGAAAATACCGGATAAAGTAAATTTTCACACCATGATCACGGTTGATGCGAATTGTAACACCAGAGTTACCGATGACGTAAATTTCCATATCTAAATTGCGCTTAGCTTTACACCAAGAAATTCGCTACTGAAGGCACAAAATTTCAGGTAGAATTAAAAAAAAAACAGATGAACTTATTTTGCTTGCAAATTCTGCTCCTCAGTAATTTGATACGTATTGAAAAAATGAAAGCTTGAAAATAAATAATCTAAATCATCTGTTAAGTCCTAAACATTAAACTAAATCTTTCAATACTACAGTAAAAAATATAAAAATTGAAATTTTTCTAACAATCATCTAACAATTCTCAAACAATCATCAACGAGAAAATTGAGAATTTTCGATGAGGTTTCCCTGCCTGCAGACTTTTATTAAGTATATAAAATTAGCCCAACTCACAGTCAAAGCATCAAAACCACTTCATTACCTCTAGATGAAACTCCCCAACATTGGGCATCACTAAGATACAGCTGGGAAAACATCTCTCAACTCACGAGTAAAGTTGATCTTAGTTCTCAACCATGGGTTGGAATGAAATTAACCCCGCGACTTTCAGGTGTCATATTGATCTAAGTTCTAACCTATGGGCAGCCCTAAAATACAGCTGGAAATCGCCATGAAATCAAGGCTCGCAGGTGCAATATTGACCCAAGTTCTCACCTATGGGCAGCCCCAAGACACCGCTAGAAATTGCCACGAAATCAAGCCTGGGACTCGCAGATGAAGTGCTGACCTGAGAAGTTAGTGAGATGGCCGTCTGGCATGCAAGTGAGGAGCTTCTTAACCTCAGCTCTGGGGCGTGACTGCGCCGCAACGGCGAGGTAACGGCGGCGTCAACTGCGCCCTCACTGCGCCGCAATGAGGGCGTTCTCGTGATGGAGAGCTTGCGCGTGCTGGTGTGAGCCGCGTGCATAGCGGGGAATGGGCGAGAATGGCATGGAATGGGCGGGAATGGCATGGAATGAACAAGAACATCACAAAATGAACGGGAATGTGGTAAAATATACGGCAATGAAGTAAGGTAAACGAGAGAATTGAATAAAATAAATGAGAATAAAATAAACGAGAACGGAATAAAATTAATGGGAATGGGATAAAATTGACGTACCAGCATGAGACGCAGGAATGGGATAGTGTTGATGTACCAGCATGAGACGCAGGAATGGGATAGTGTTGATGTACCAGCATGAGACGCAGGAATGGGATAGTGTTGATGTACCAGCATGAGACGCAGGAATGGGATAGTGTTGATGTACCAGCATGAGACGCAGGAATGGGATAGTGTTGATGTACCAGCATGAGACGCAGGAATGGGATAGTGTTGATGTACCAGCATGAGACGCAGGAATGGGATAGTGTTGATGTACCAGCATGAGACGCAGGAATGGGATAAAATTGACGTACCAGCATGAGACGCAGGAATGGGATAGTGTTGATGTACCAGCATGAGACGCAGGAATGGGATAGTGTTGATGTACCAGCATGAGACGCAGGAATGGGATAGTGTTGATGTACCAGCATGAGACGCAGGAATGGGATAGTGTTGATGTACCAGCATGAGACGCAGGAATGGGATAGTGTTGATGTACCAGCATGAGACGCAGGAATGGGATAGTGTTGATGTACCAGCATGAGACGCAGGAATGGGATAAAATTGACGTACCAGCATGAGACGCAGGAATGGGATAAAATTGACGTACCAGCATGAGACGCAGGAATGGGATAGTGTTGATGTACCAGCATGAGACGCAGGAATGGGATAGTGTTGATGTACCAGCATGAGACGCAGGAATGGGATAAAATTGACGTACCAGCATGAGACGCAGGAATGGGATAGTGTTGATGTACCAGCATGAGACGCAGGAATGGGATAGTGTTGATGTACCAGCATGAGACGCAGGAATGGGATAGTGTTGATGTACCAGCATGAGACGCAGGAATGGGATAGTGTTGATGTACCAGCATGAGACGCAGGAATGGGATAAAATTGACGTACCAGCATGAGACGCAGGAATGGGATAGTGTTGATGTACCAGCATGAGACGCAGGAATGGGATAGTGTTGATGTACCAGCATGAGACGCAGGAATGGGATAGTGTTGATGTACCAGCATGAGACGCAGGAATGGGATATTGTTGATGTACCAGCATGAGACGCAGGAATGGGATAGTGTTGACGTACCAGCATGAGACGCAGGAATGGGATAGTGTTGATGTACCAGCATGAGACGCAGGAATGGGATAGTGTTGATGTACCAGCATGAGACGCAGGAATGGGATAGTGTTGACGTACCAGCATGAGACGCAGGAATGGGATAGTGTTGATGTACCAGCATTAGACGCAGGAATGGGATAGTGTTGATGTACCAGCATGAGACGCAGGAATGGGATAGTGTTGATGTACCAGCATGAGACGCAGGAATTGGATAGTGTTGATGTACCAGCATGAGACGCAGGAATGGGATAGTGTTGATGTACCAGCATGAGACGCAGGAATGGGATAGTGTTGATGTACCAGCATGAGACGCAGGAATGGGATAGTGTTGACGTACCAGCATGAGACGCGGGAATGGGATAGTGTTGATGTACCAGCATGAGACGCAGGAATGGGATAGTGTTGATGTACCAGCATGAGACGCAGGAATGGGATAGTGTTGACGTACCAGCATGAGACGCGGGAATGGGATAGTGTTGATGTACCAGCATGAGACGCAGGAATGGGATAGTGTTGACGTACCAACATGAGACGCGGGAATGGGATAGTGTTGACGTACCAGCATGAGACGCAGGAATGGGATAGTGTTGACGTACCAGCATGAGACGCGGGAATGGGATAGTGTTGACGTACCAGCATGAGACGCGGGAATGGGATAGTGTTGACGTACCAGCATGAGACGCGGGAATGGGATAGTGTTGACGTACCAACATGAGACGCGGGAATGGGATAGTGTTGACGTACCAGCATGAGACGCAGGAATGGGATAGTGTTGATGTACCAGCATGAGACGCAGGAATGGGATAGTGTTGACGTACCAGCATGAGACGCGGGAATGGGATATAATGTAGGTTTTACAGTTAAAATGTGAACGTTTTCAAATTCTGCGGCGTGGTGAGTACTCAAACACATGAAAGATTTTTGAAATTGCCGTGATATACAGAAAAAATGAAAACAAAAAATAAGAATATGAGGCAGGAAAGTTTTTTTTTATAAATGATTTTTTGGGTCAATTTATTATTTCTGATTTATCTTCAAATGCGCACTTATGGTGCGGGTTTTTCCTATGCCAACTGTGTAAATTTCGAGAAAAATATAAGCCAAGCTGAGGTATTTGGTGACCTGCTGCAGTGCAAAAGAATGGGAACCGGCGATATTAAATTAGCCCACTCGCAGACCTCAGCCGGGAGATTAGCTGCTGGTCCAGCGGCAGCCGTCCTGTGCCTCTAAATCGCATGAAAAACGGGGGTGATTTGATATGAGTTCTGCTTACAGCGCAATTAATTTCCGCTCAGATTAATGTGAAGTGCAAGTAATCTTATAAAGAACTGCGTTTAAGAATAAAAGAAATGTTGCATCAAAATGCGTATAAAAAAGTAATCTTGTAGCAAAGTGTGCGTAAATCAGAAGTAATGTGGGTGTAAATTAATAACATAATTAATTGTGCTACGAACTTTGTTTATAACAGATGTAATATTGCAATAAATTTAGTAACAGAAAAAAATTCACATAAACGGTTATCGTCATCTAAATTGAGCGTAAAGCTGAGGAGTTTATTACTAGTTCATAAAACAGGGAAACTTACAAAAATTGTGCATAAATCGGAGTTACGAATAAATAGATACATGCTTAAATCGAGGCTAAGTTTAAAATATACCTCTAAAGTTATTCATGAATAAAAGATTCATAAGATCATAATTAACAAAATACAAAAAGAAACATCACTTACCTCAACGACGCAATAAAAAACTTGTCCAACTTTGGACTTTCAGAAGGCGTTGAGTTGCGAGGAATGTTTGCATACGAGTAGGAGAGGAGACAATATTTGATTAATTTCTCTCCATATTGACCACTTATTGCACTTAACACATTTATAAGGTAAAGTACCAATATTGCATCAAAATCAGATCACATTAACCCCATCTTACGCTCATATTTTCTAAGTAAATAATCGACATTTGTTGAACATCTTACGTTAACCTAACTCTTCACTCTCACATTTGTTTACGCAAGAATCAAACGTATCAGAAATATCTTACCACTTTCACCACTTTCTTATTGCACTTGACACTCACATTTACATGAGCAAATGATCAACATTTATGAGAAAACTTAACACATTAACGGCTTATTGCACGTGACTCGCTCGCATTTACGAAACACTAATTTCACGAAACACATTAACACAACCGTAATTTTTTCGAAAAACTTCACTTCTTCTCACTCTAGATGCAAAAAAAAGGACATTGAGCTTATGGAGATCCGAGCTTGTGGAGATCTAGTTTGTGGAGATCTAGTTTGTGGAGATCCGAGCTTGTGGAGATCCGAGCTTGTGGAGATCTAGTTTGTGGAGATCTAGTTTGTGGAGATCTAGTTTGTGGAGATCCGAGCTTGTGGAGATCCGAGCTTGTGGAGATCCGAGCTTGTGGAGATCCGAGCTTGTGGAGATCCGAGCTTGTGGAGATCCGAGCTTGTGGAGATCCGAGCTTGTGGAGATCCGAGCTTGTGGAGATCCGAGCTTGTGGAGATCTAGTTTGTGGAGATCTAGTTTGTGGAGATCTAGTTTGTGGAGATCTAGTTTGTGGAGATCTAGTTTGTGGAGATCTAGTTTGTGGAGATCTAGTTTGTGGAGATCTAGTTTGTGGAGATCTAGTTTGTGGAGATCTAGTTTGTGGAGATCTAGTTTGTGGAGATCTAGTTTGTGGAGATCTAGTTTGTGGAGATCTAGCTTGTGGAGATCTAGTTTGTGGAGATCTAGCTTGTGGAGATCTAGTTTGTGGAGATCTAGCTTGTGGAGATCTAGCTTGTGGAGATCTAGTTTGTGGAGATCTAGTTTGTGGAAATCTAGTTTGTGGAGATCTAGTTTGTGAAGATCTAGTTTGTGGAGATCCGAGCTTGTGGAGATCCGAGCTTGTGGAGATCGAGCTTGTAGAGATCGAGCTTGTAGAGATCGAGCTTGTAGAGATCGAGCTTGTAGAGATCGAGCTTGTAGAGATCGAGCTTGTAGAGATCGAGCTTGTAGAGATCGAGCTTGTAGAGATCGAGCTTGTAGAGATCGAGCTTGTAGAGATCGAGCTTGTAGAGATCGAGCTTGTAGAGATCGAGCTTGTAGAGATCGAGCTTGTGGAGATCGAGCTTGTGGAGATCGAGCTTGTGGAGATCGAGCTTGTAGAGATCGAGCTTGTAGAGATCGAGCTTGTGGAGATCGAGCTTGTGGAGATCGAGCTTGTGGAGATCGAGCTTGTAGAGATCGAGCTTGTAGAGATCGAGCTTGTAGAGATCGAGCTTGTGGAGATCGTAACTGCAATATCATAAATACAACTTATTTGTTTGTTTTATCAGGACATGACTCAGAAGCAGAAGCCTCGAAGCTCATTCGTCCCGCCATGCTATTACTGTGGACTGTTAATTTCTCAACTCGAAATTTTTATTTCTTGTATTCTCTATTCGTACATTTCTGTTTTGTATCTCACTTGTAACGATGCGCTTACCTATCGCAAATAATCAGGTTTATTCTTTTGTCTTTCTTCGTGGTAACAACGCGCATGCTTGTCGTAAATTAATCCTTCAAATCTCCATAAAAGAAACTACGAATGTTCGTAAAAGGCTGAATCTTTCGTACATGACGAATTACACTTGCATGAAACATTTCGAAAAGAATCTTGCTTCGTCACTCGTCCGCTTCCTAGTCTCCACTATCTGTCGTTCCAGTTCACTGAGCACACACGTTCGGCACATAACTCTGTAAAGAGGATTGCGACAAATGAAAGAGAATTCACAAGTTGACTAGGACCAGAACATAAACGCACGCGTAGGAAATGTATTCAATTATATGATCATCGGACACGAGAAAAGATCAAGAAGGTCGAAAGATGTCATTTTTGCAAAAACATTTCGAATTGCAATGCGGGGAGGGTTGCGATTAAGAGGTACGGGTAAGAGTAATGATATGTAAGAGTAATGCGATATACATGTACGAGTAATGCGATATACATGTACGGGTAATGCGATATACATGTACGGGTAATGCGATATACATGTACGGGTAATGCGATATACATGTACGAGTAATGCGATATACATGTACGGGTAATGCGATATACATGTACGGGTAATGCGATATACATGTACGGGTAATGCGATATACATGTACGGGTAATGCGATATACATGTACGGGTAATGCGATATACATGTACGGGTAATGCGATATACATGTACGGGTAATGCGATATACATGTACGGGTAATGCGATATACATGTACGGGTAATGCGATATACATGTACGGGTAATGCGATATACATGTACGGGTAATGCGATATACATGTACGAGTAATGCGATGCACATGTACGGGTAATGCGATACACATGTACGGGTAATGCGATATACATGTACGGGTAATGCGATATACATGTACGGGTAATGCGATATACATGTACGAGTAATGCGATGCACATGTACGGGTAATGCGATATACATGCACGAATACTGCGATGTGCATGTACGAGTACTGCGCTGTACATGTACGATACTGGCATTGTGATATAGGGAGATAGCGGTGTACCTGCGAGCAGATGTAGAAACACTGCTTCATGCAGATCATCACCCACAGAGTGCGCAAATGGACGATAAACATAGACATGGTGCAGGAAAAAGTCACGTCTAACGTCGTTGCGTCTGGGCGTTTAGGCGCAAATCATGAACTTTACCGCAACTTTACCAAGCATCGCCCTCTGGTAGAACTTTACCGCAGAACTTAACTGAGTTTCGCCCTCTAGTAGAACTTTACCGCAAAACTTAAACCGAGCATCGCCCTCTAGTAGAACTTTACCGCAAAACTTAAGCCGAGCATCGCCCTCTAGTAGAACTTTACCGCAAAACTTGACTGAACTTCGCCCTCTATTAGAACTTTACCAAACCTTGCCCTCTTAGTAGAGCATTGCCGCAACTTTACCGCGCAACTCTCTAGTAGAACGGGGCTTCTTCAGCACAGAACTTCCAGAAGTTTTGTGTGATAAGCGACCGAGTAACTCGAGTTCCCGCCCTAGCTTGCAGCAGTTGGTAACCGTTTGTCGGCCACCTAACCTTTTCAAAATTTTCTAGATAACGCTGATAAAAAAGGAAACATTTCCTCAAAAACATTCCCAAAAACGGCCACGAGATTAGGGTTTGTTATTTTGTAGTATTGAAAAGTTGTGAGTACAGGCTTCATGTTAAGAAGCACTTCAACCTCAATCCTGGCAAATAATCAGTACTTCAACCTCAATCCGGGCAAAGAATCGGTACTTCAACCTCAATCCGGGCAAAGAATCGGTACTTCAACCTCGATCCAGGCAAAGGATCAGTACTTCAACCTCAATCCTGGCAAAGAATCAGTACTTCAACCTCAATCCTGACAAAGAATCAGTACTTCAACCTCAATCCTGGCAAAGAATCAGTACTTCAACCTCAATCCGGGCAAAGAATCAGTACTTCAACCTCAATCCGGGCGAAGAATCAGTACTTCAACCTCAATCCGGGCAAAGAATCAGTACTTCAACCTCGATCCGGGCAAAGAATCAGTACATCAACCTCAATCCGGGCAAAGAATCAGTACTTCAACCTCAATCCTGGCAAAGAATCAGTTCTTCAACCTCGATCCGGGCTAAGAATCAGTACATCAACCTCAATCCTGGCAAAGAATCAGTTCTTCAACCTCAATCCTGGCAAAGAATCAGTACTTCAACCTCAATCCTGGCAAAGAATCAGTTCTTCAACCTCAATCCTGGCAAAGAATCAGTTCTTCAACCTCAATCCCGGCAAAGAATCAGTTCTTCAACCTCAATCCTGGCAAAGAATCAGTTCTTCAACCTCAATACGGGCAAAGAATCAGTTCTTCAACCTCAATCCTGGCAAAGAATCAGTTCTTCAACCTCAATACGGGCAAAGAATCAGTGCTTCAACCTCAATACGGGCAAAGAATCAGTTCTTTAACCTCAATCCTGGCAAAGAATCAGTTCTTCAACCTCAATACGGGCAAAGAATCAGTGCTTCAACCTCAATCCGGGCAAAGAATCAGTACCTCAGCCGAAATACACACATGATGTAGCCCTCCAACAAAAACATTTAAAAAGAAGTATTTCGGCACAAATACAAATAAAAATAGAAATTCTTTCGCATAAATACGAGCAAAAACAGTACTTTCGTACAACTGCAATCAAAACGAAGAACTGCAACACAAATAACACAAAAAACTTCAATACAAATACATGCAAAAAAGTACAAGTAAGCATAAGCAAAAAAAGAAGTAGTTCAACCCAAACACGTTCGGGAAAGCTGTTAGATTACTATTACAAAACAAATTTCATACATTTCAAATAAATTAAAAGTTCTCTTTCACTCACGTTATCTAGCATTTGATAATTTCATTATTTGTGGAGTCAAGAGAGTAAAATTTCCCAAAGAAATTAACTTTATCGTCTTATTAATCCTGCCAGCGTTCAGGTGGTAGCATAAATACCAGCACTCAGGTGGTGGCATAAATACCAGCGTTCAGGGGGTGGCATAAATACCAGCACTCAGGTGGTGGCATAAATACCAGCGTTCAGGTGTTAGCATAAATACCAGCACTCAGGTGGTGGCATAAATACCAGCACTCAGGTGGTGGCATAAATACCAGCGTTCAGGGGGTGGCATAAATACCAGCGTTCAGGTAGTAGCATAAATACCAGCGTTCAGGTGGTAGCATAAATACCAGCGTTCAGGTAGTAGCATAAATACCAGCGTTCAGGTGGTAGCATAAATACCAGCGCTCAGGTGGTAGCATAAATACCAGCGTTCAGATAGTAGGCCTAGCATAAATACCAGCACTCAGGTGGTAGCATAAATACCAGCACTCAGGTGGTGGCATAAATACCAGCACTCAGGTGGTAGCATAAATACCAGCACTCAGGTGGTAGCATAAATACCAGCGTTCAGGTAGTAGCATAAATACCAGCACTCAGGTGGTAGCATAAATACCAGCACTCAGGTGGTGGCATAAATACCAGCGTTCAGGGGGGTGGCATAAATACCAGCGTTCAGGTGGTAGCATAAATACCAGCATTCAGGTAGTAGCATAAATACCAGCGTTCAGGTGGTAGCATAAATACCAGCGTTCAGGTAGTAGCATAAATACCAGCGTTCAGGTGGTAGCATAAATACCAGCGCTCAGGTGGTAGCATAAATACCAGCGTTCAGGTAGTAGGCCTAGCATAAATACCAGCACTCAGGTGGTAGCATAAATACCAGCACTCAGGTGGTGGCATAAATACCAGCACTCAGGTCGTAGCATAAATACCAGCACTCAGGTGGTAGCATAAATACCAGCGTTCAGGTAGTAGCATAAATACCAGCACTCAGGTGGTAGCATAAATACCAGCACTCAGGTGGTGGCATAAATACCAGCGTTCAGGTGGTAGCGTAAATACCAGTGGTCAGGTGGTGCTACCAGCCGTGCCCTGGCCACCAGCTGGCCCAAAATTCGGATCCTGTAACAATATGAACCTTAAAACTCAAATTTTCACCAAAAGTATTTCCATCAAGAAATAGTTTATCACAGCAACGAATTTCATTTCCTTTCCAATGTTTATAGCGTTTTTATGAGACTTAAACACAAGCTAGGGCACATCACCGTATCTCGATGATACCTTTCAGGATAACATTACGAACAGACCTTCTTTCGCAACCTCCTGAGGGCAACTGCTGCGGACCGCTGATTGGGCAAATGTTGGGCCGTCCGAAAGTGCGGATTAAGGAGCAAGATAAGCAAAAGACTTTGATTTCATGGAGTTTTTTCTATGAAAAAACGTTGTCATTGGAACCCTTTGATGAAATGAAACCTGGGCAATTTATACAAGGCAGCGTGAATCATTAATAAATTGAATTATTCATCATACTCAAGATGATATATACGGTAGCTAAGGTCTTTTAGTTGTAATGTGAATGGATTTTTAATAAATTCGATCTTTCAAAGCTTCCATGCTTAGTGCTCGAGAAAATTAGGGCTGCAATAGCGAACCAATAATTGTCGAGTTGGGAATTGATCATTTAGGGTCATTTTGAAGACATTGAGATGAATGCTTCATTTCAGTCGCACTATCTCCAGCCCAGGGCAGACTTAATGTTAGCCGTTAAATTCAATTTCGATTTACTTTCTAATCGCTTGTAGGCTCTAAAGACTCAATGCACTTCACTCAAAAAAATATACAAAAACAGTAAAACGACAACTCCGGCCCACACCAGCACACGCTCCCGGTCAGATAATTGCCGCCAGACTCGCCATAATTCTTACAAATTACAGTCAAATTTACTATACTCTCATAAATTACCTCCAGATTCACAAGAATTCTCAGAAATTACCGTCAAACTTACCATATGTAACATAAACTACCATAAACTACGTTATAAATGCCATAAATTACCGCCAGATTCATCATAACTCTCAACATTTTAAATGCAAAATTAACATGAATATAATTCTCACAACAGCAGCAAGTAAAACTCATTGACCAATGAGAGGCAATCGATTGACCGAGGAGCAGTACAAATTGTTCATGACGGGAGCATGCTTTAAATAATGCTCAAGTCTACAATGTTGAAAAGAAACCAAAAATGGGTTCCGCAGTGAAGTATCAGTGAAAAAATTAGAATTTTTTTTACATTTTAGTGTGACCCGGTATTAAAATAGCAATGGCAGTGGCAGTGCCAGTAAGAGGGGTAGGTGTAGTGGTAGTGGCAGTAGTAGTGGCAGCAGCAGTGGTAGTGGCAGTGGTAGTGGTAGTGGCAGTGGTTGGTGGCACTGGTAGTGGCAGTGGTAGTGGCAGTAGTAGTGGCAGCAGCAGTGGTAGTGGCAGCAGCAGTGTTAGTGGCAGCAGCAGTGGTAGTGGCAGTGGCAGTGGCAGTGGTAGGTGGCACTGGTAGTGGCAGTGGCAGTGGCAGTAGCAGTGGTAGTGGCAGTGGTAGTGGCAGCAGCAGTGGTAGTGACAGCTAACGAATAGCTACACAGAACAGCCAACTGTGACTGTCAACAACAGAACAAGTAATTGTGATCATTATCAGAAGCTTAAAAACGACGCCTAATTAGAAGCATAATCTCACCCAAATTACATTAATTTTCCCCACCTCAAATAGTCCCCCGCTCGCCTCCCCTCACTCTTCTCCCCTCTCTCTAGCGCACCCACCTATGGGAGAGCTCGCTCAATAGTGTCTCTCAAATCCGGCCTGTTTCTGCTCGGTCACTCTTTGTCTCTCTTATCCTCCTGCTCTCTCTCTCTCTCTCCCTCTAACCCTCTCTCTCTCTCTCTCTGAATCTTGGGTTCGAGCTCCCTCCCTCTTTCTTTCTCTTTGTCGCCCTCTCTGTTTGCCAAGCCCTTAACGGCCCCACGTGCCATATATGGCACACTCGCTAGAAATGCTAACACAATTTATTGCTTGTAGAATTTGTGCCCTGATGTAATTTTTGTAGCCTTACTGCAGTTCCGTCACCACTCTGATGGTGATAACCTCATGCCAGCGTCAGTGTGATGACGGTGGTTGTGGTGTTGGGAGTATGAGTGAACGGTGGTTGTGGTGTTGGGAGTATGAGTAAACGGTGGTTGTGGTGTTGGGAGTATGAGTAAACGGAGTTGTGGTGTTGGGAGTATGAGTAAACGGTGGTTGTGGTGTTGGGAGTATGAGTAAACGGAGTTGTGGTGTTGGGAGTATGAGTAAACGGTGGTTGTGGTGTTGGGAGTATGTGTAAACGGTGGTTGTGGTGTTGCAAATATGAGTAAACGGTTATTGTGGTGTTAGGAGTATGAGTAAACGGTGGTTGTGGTGTTGGGAGGATGAGTAAACGGTGGTTGTGGTGTTGGGAGTATGAGTAAACGGTGGTTGTGGTGTTGCAAATATGAGTAAACGTTGGTTGTGGTGTTGGGAGTATGAGTAAACGGTGGTTGTGGTGTTGGGAGTAAGAGTAAACGGTGGTTGTGGTGTTGGGAGTATGAGTAAACGGTGGTGGTTGTGGTGTTGCAAATATGAGTAAACGTTGGTTGTGGTGTTGGGAGTATGAGTAAACGGTGGTTGTGGTGTTGGGAGTATGAGTAAACGGTGGTTGTGGTGTTGGGAGTATGAGTGAACGGTGGTTGTGGTGTTGGGAGTATGATTAAACGGTGGTTGTGATGTTGGGAGTATGAGTAAACGGTGGTTGTGGTGTTGGGAGTATGAGTAAACGGTGGTTGTGGTGTTGGGAGTATGAGTAAACGGTGGTTGTGGTGTTGCAAATATGTGTAAACGGTGGTTGTGGTGTTGGGAGTATGAGTAAACGGTGGTTGTGGTGTTGGGAGGATGAGTAAACGGTGGTTGTGGTGTTGGGAGTATGAGTAAACGGTGGTTGTGGTGTTGGGAGTATGAGTAAACGGTGGTTGTGGTGTTGGGAGTATGAGTAAACGGTGGTTGTGGTGTTGGGAGTATGAGTAAACAGTGGTTGTGGTGGGGTACGGGGTCGTCCGTATAACACCTACTAAAGATCAGACTCGAATTTTCATAAATTTACCAACAGTTCGTTCATAAATTAAATCTTCTTTGATCTTTAATTCAATCATTCCATTTGCTTTAAACTTATTCCATGCAAATTGTTCCACCACTTTGAAATTATGCTCTGTCAATCATTTCACAAATTCGAAAATATTCCATGCCAATCATTCCATCAATTCAAAATTATCCTGAGTAAGTCATTTCATTGTTTCGAAAATATTCTGAGCCAATCAATTTATTTTTCACCAGCCAATTTCAGTGAAGTGCAATAAATCTTTCTGGAGTAAAACGTTCGCAGCTCATGTGCAAATTTCTTCAAAGTTTTCCTTCATACTGACACGATGTTAACATTCCTAAATATTCCTCGTTTGAATTATATTCACACTCATCGCAATAGTTGGCCATAGAAGATGGCAATCGCCAAAACATTTTTTTTATTTTGGCGTAGGCGTTTTTTTCGGTGAAATGACGAATTTTTTGTTTGTTCTGCCATTCACTGTACTCGATTGTTTTCTTTCACTCGATTAAGTGACGTGAAATTTTGCATTGCCAACGCGAACTAAGGATACATTTTTGACATGGAGTTCGAAAAAAATAGAAATTTTTGTGAATTTCAGACTTTCATTTAAAATTTGCGTGTTAATCGACGAAGAATCACGCCAGCAATAGGTGCAAGTAACACAAGACGGCATTTCAAGGGGGGAAATAAAAACAAGGTTACGATATACAGGAATATAATCTCCAAGGAACAGAGAGAGCGCTATGGCATTACATAAATAAAAGGATTTTCTCTAAATTAAGTGCAGTAGGCTACAAAATGCCCAGCTTTGTGAGACTGTGACCCTCGGATGACACAGTGACCCTCGGTAGCCCTCAGTGACCCTCGGATAACATTGTGACCCTTGGATAACACAGTGACCCTCGGTTGCCCTCAGTGACCCTCGGATATCATTGTGACCCTCGGATGACAGTGTGACCCTCGGATATCATTGTGACCCTCGGATGACATTATGACCCTCGGATGACATTGTGACCCTCGGATGACAGCGTGACCCTCGGATGACATTGTGACCCTCGGATAATATTGTGACGCCCGGATGACAGTGTGACCCTCAGACGACCTTGTGACCTTCGGATGACATTGTGACCCTCGGATGACATTGTGACCCTCGGATGACACTGTGACTTTCGGATGACATTGTGACCCTCGGATGACATTGTGACCCTCAAATGACATTGTGACCCTCGGATGACACTGTGACCCTCTCAGATGACACTGTGACCCTCGGATAACAGTATAACCCTCAGAAGAGCTACATTCATGCAGTCAATAAAGTATCCCTCACCTCTGTACTATGTAGGTCTACTATTCCCATTCATCAGTTCTCCCATTCACAACGTGATACAAAGCAATGTTTTACAACGCGCACTTTTGTATCGTGGTGCGCCCTCGGTGTATACATTGTCATATTTCTCCATCTCGTAACGCGCGTTGTGTATCTCAAAAAGGCAATAAGATTGATTTTCCTTAGGAACGTAACGGAACGAATCCATACTTGTCTAGAGCTCTAAAAAATTCTAACGTTTATTCTCCTGTGCGTTAAATATTTTCTTCTGCCTTGAGAAATTAATTTTACGGCAATGACCTGAAAAAAAGCCTAGATGAAACTCAAAGAGTTTATTTTTTGAGGAAATCCGCAAAAGTTCGTAAAGTTCGTTACCCATGGACCGGATAGACCGGAAAGATAATGATGACATGAATATTTATACCTTAAATTTTACCGAAACGGTATTTTCGAAATACTTTTCTCCTTCCTAAAAGAAACAATGGGAATGTATTCAAACTCTTTGGGATTTACAGAAATAATTCGATCACGGTGTGATTAACAGCACATGAGCAGGCGTTTGAAATCTGTTGATAACCTAGCTCATGTCACTCAGAATCCATCAGTCTCAAAATTCCCTTATTTTTGATTAGAGGTAAAGAGTACTAACGTTATTTATTAAGAAATATCGTTAAACAATAGTTTGTTGGTTCAATAGGAGTCAGTGAACGTTTTCCTCATTCTGCAACGACAGTCTATAAACAATTTTGCTCTTTCTGTAGAGTTAATTAACACTCAAAAAATAGCGTCCATGAGAGCTAATTTCATTTTTACATTTGAGTCCGCGGATATCAATATAACATTTTCACTAAGCTTCAGCAATCGAGGCAGTAGACTAGACAACTGCAAAATTAAGGCGCCGTTGATTTTTTCCGATCGTCTGCATATTTGTTGACTGTTTTCCCCTTACAAGCAGAGCGCATGATTTCTGTTATTTTTTGCTCTATATCTACAGGTAAAAACCATAAAATATTCTGAAGGTAAACTAATGGCTTTCAGCTTTTTGATTCGATTAATTTTTACATTATTTTCGGCATTATCATGATTTCTAATGTTATTGTTTCAAACAGTTCGTACGATCATTTTTATCATTATTACTATTATTATTGTTACATGGAATGGAATATATCCAGGTGTCAGACTGCTGAAACATTTATCTTCCTTTTTTCAGAGATTTGAAATTTCATGTAAACTGAAATCGAAATCGCAGAAAATGAGAATAGTTTTTCACTAAGATGGTTTGCCATTGCTTCTGAATATCTTACTGTCAAATGAACAAAATGCAATGTTTACTAGATTATAAATAAATAAATCTAAACAAATAAAATGCTGCCAACGTATCAGCTTCCACAGCACGAAAGAAAAAGAACTTTTTGAAGGCACCCCTTCAAGAAGAGCAAAATGGAAACATGGAGAGAGAGAGAGCTCAGTTCGGTAAATTATACCTACAGTAGAGTTGTGTGCCCAGAGGAGTTGCTGTGTTTGAAACCTGATATGATTGGAAAATCTAGAATTTGCTCGTTTAGATCCCATAAAAAAGTAGGTTTGTCAGAAACATGAAAAAGTCTTTGTATAGAATGTCTAACCACAGGACGGTCGAGCAGAAATTTCGGCTGCAAACGAGTCATGTAATTAACAGTTTCAAAACAATTCACACGGAAGCAAAAAAACGGTTCACACGGCTTGAGCAGAATGGTTCGCATGATAAAAAAATTCACATGGAACCTTAAAAACGGTTCACACGGCTTGAGCAGAATGTTTAGCACGGTAAAAAAAAGTTCATGCGATGAGCGTGAAACGGTTCACAATGTTGGCAAAATGGTTCAAACAACGACCCTGAAAAGGGCCACACGGTGATAAAACAGTCCATAAGTAGTAAACACCAGTAAAGCACGTAGTTAAATAACTAACAGAGCGGCAAGTTCATAAACACGAGTTCACCGAAGAGAATCGCGTAATAAAAAATGTATTGTCCATAAAATCGCAACCTGAACAAACACGCACGCATTAAAATCGTTGGACACAAACTACGACACAACCCAACACAAATGTCTGGGAGAGAATCGAAGCACGCAAAACCCTCAGTAACCGAACAGTAATAAATGAAGACACAAAGGAGAATCAAGACCCACAAACTCAGGATTGATAGATCCTAATGATTTTCTCAGAACTTATTAGCCAAGAAGGTGCCATGTAAGGAACCGCCAAGTTGTTCCTCTATCTCGGCCCTTGCTATCGGCTGCATCGTCTTCGCGTCCAAGACGACCATGGCGTCCCGCTCGTCAGGGTGCGTGCTGACGGTGTTGAAGACGAGCACACCGTCGTCTTCGTCACGGGCTTCAGGGTGGGGGATGAAGAGGGCCTCTGTTGAGATGGTATCCTCCGTGGCCTGCCACTTCCAGCACTCGCCAGTCTCCACGTCCACCTTGCCGATCTGGGGGAGACAGCACAAGTTACAGCGAGGAGCGATGGATGATCTACCTGGACGATTTGGAAATGTGAGGGAATTAATCCCCAGAGAGAATTATTCATTCAATGAAAGAATTAATCCTCAGTTGCCAATAAAATCGCATAAGCGATGATCCTTCCACAGAAGTCAGAAATTAGACTTTTAAGGAATGAAAATGAAAGCCATTCATGATAACCATCGCATTCATAAGTACTCGCTGCAGACGGTGTCATGCGCAGAACTCATTGCATAATTTCGCGTGAGTAGAACACAAGCAGGAAAACATCGCACCTTTTTACAAAGCACTCAATTCTAATTGAAAAATTAATCCTTCAACGTCCGCACTTTGTCCCAATCTTTGTTCCGAACACAGCGGCTTGACATAAGACTGAGGGGAGTGCATGCAAGCTCAATAATAACAAGGGATCTTTTTGTGAATAACTCAGGAAGCGTTGTGTGATAGCCGGCACGACCTGAAGGTTGCTGTGAATCGATGCGGCACTTTAAGGCCGTTTGATAGAATAAATTTGTGGAGAAATAACACGCAACGTCTACGAATGCTGTACGACTTTGTAGAGCAGAAAGAGCAGTTTCAAAGCAGTTCGGTTGCCTCATACACAAGCTAAAATAACATAAAATACTTTAACCGGTTACAGCATGTATTGTATATGAGGCAAGCATCCGCGTGATAGTTTTGATTTGCCACATATCACATAACCCCGAAAACTGTTTCGATTTCAGCAACAGTCCGAACACTTTACCTGACTCCGTGCTGTCGTTCAACCAGCAGCACTGCCAGTGAAAGAAGTACACCGCTTATATGTTTATTAACGTCAAAAAATTTGGCATCTGTTCAACATTCTAACTACGGTCGGTAAAATGAATTTCTATATTCAGCTCAAGGTGAATTCAATTTCTTTTCCCTTTCTGTAAATGAACAAGAAATTAATTGAAATATACTCTCATTAGCTTGTGCTCAAGCATATATAACACAACAAATTGTGACCTGCATAATGGAAAATCCCCAACCGGTGCGTGATCCGTAATTTGGAAAACCCCCTACAGGCTAGCCACCCTCATTACAGAAAATTCTTACCCGCCTTAATATCCACATTATGGAAAATTCCCCACCGGCTAACCACTCGTATTATCGAAAATGCTGAAGTGGTGACTCACTCAGATTGCGAAAAATCCCTTACCATCCTCCTCCCGGCCGAAGTCCGACCAGAATGAAATGACCGTCGGGGGCTCGGCATGAAACGTCATCCACGTTGCCAAATTGCCACAAGGGGTAAATTTTCTTCGATACAAATAGTGTTAAGGGCCAACTAAAATACAATTTGTTTTGTGTTAGGCAAGAAAAACTAACGATACTAAGAATATGTAGTTGGTATAATCAAGTAATTAACAATTCAATAATTACCAATAATAATAATTCAATTGAACACGAATAGGATGTGGCAACAATGTATGAATTCCTAGAAAAGCTGTGCCAAATTTACCCAAAGTGCGGACATTATATGTTTAGTATACACATATAGCTTAACGCATGGAAAAATATTTAAATAAATATATTCTGATAATTAAGGATACCTATTTTCTGCTTAAGTTATCGTTGTTGTCTAATGTTTCCAATTAGTAGGGGTTTGTGATTTGGCTACCGTGCATTTCTGAGAACCGCACCTAAACGGTCATTTTATTCTGGTCGGACTATGGTCACCCACATTATAGAAAATCCCCAACCGTTGAGTCACACAGCAGTCAACGCGGCGAACAGAAACCAAAGTTCTAAGACGTGATCTGACTCACCGCGCCTTTGAAGTAGCCCTGCTCCCAGCCGCCACAGCCGTACATGTAGCGGTAGGTCTTGCTGCGGTACGCGGGATTGATGACGGGCATGTCGATGCCGTCCTCTCCGATCCTTTGGGACTCGAGGCTGATGAAATCCCCAAGCTGGTTGTCCTGCACCCTGATGGCGGAGGCCATCGAGCCTGGTACTTGCACCAGCTCTTTGCTGCACTCCACCTCCTGCTCGCCGAGTGGTTGTGTTAGTTCGTGAGGGTGTGGAGTTCAAGGCGTTTGTGAATTTGTAATGAACACCGAGGAGTGGAGTTCAGGAGAATGGTGAATTTATACGGAACACCGAGGTACCAAATTCAGGAGGTTAGTAAACGTATAGTAACGTATGCAGAATACTTTGGTTTAAATTTAGGGAAGGACTCTTGGGGAAAATCTAGGGTAAGTAAACTTAGGTAGGGAATTCTCGAAGTCGGTCCTCGGTAAATATGTGGGTGGGAAATCATTGAAAGAAATCAGGGTAAAAAATCTGGGAGAACGTCCAGGTTGAGAATCTTCGTTGAAATTTTAGGTTGAAAGCACGCGTAGAAAATAAACTTTGGAAATTGAAACAGACTATTCAATTAAAAATTTAAATTAGTGAGCACTTCATTCGCTACGCAATAAATAAAAGAAAGTTTATAGGAACTACAGTAAATACAGCAAAATATAACAACGAAAAGTTCGGTGTTCTATTTTTTTTTGTAGGTACCAGGCCAGTGCCATCCTCTTGCATAACATCCTCCAACAATGTGTCTGTATAGTCATGAAATTCTCATAAAACAACTTAAAAATTTATGTGTCAATTCCAGTTTTAAAACCCAACATATTATATACATCAACTTTCTTGGAAATAAATGTTTTTTCTTTCTACCAAGCTTAACCCCTATCATCTTAAGGAAGAAAAAGAATAACCCATCTATAACACACAAAAATATGAGCGTTATAGAATATCGCCATACCTTCGACGCGACACAACAACTTTTGAACGTATTAACTTTGAAAGTACAAGGGGAGCTCACTTCCATCTGGTGCACGAGAGGCAGCACAAATCTGCGCAGTCTTGGGTGGTCACCATCACACGGGTAGCCTTCAGTGCGCATTTTGTCGAGGTAAAGTTTGTTGATAATTTCTGGAGACGAGTACGCAATCATGTCGACAACAAGCTGGTTGTCGACCTCAAAGCAGTTCACGTGGTGGAGCACGAAGAATATCTCTTGAGTGAGGTATTTGGTAGACAGAACTTCACCGGTGTGTTTGTTCAGGACAATGAACCGCACCTGGAGCAGAGCGTGAGAGAAGAGTACTGTACGTCAGTTTGGGAATGATACAAAGCGAAATGAAAACACAGCCAGTGTCCACGGAGTCCTCTTTAACATAACTGTTGAAAATAATGTACGGTCAGTGTCAACGGAAATCCTTCTTCATTGAGCAGCTAAGGCTCACGGATATCTTTTTTAATGAGTCCTTCGAAATTAATAAACAGCCAGCCTCTACGGCAATTTTTTTCCAGCACCTGTCAACTGAAATGAATAATCAGCCAGTTAGTCTGCTAGATAATAGCAAAATATATTGCTTCGAGAAAATGCATTAGTCGTTGTTTTCAAGACTCGCAAAGGTACAGACTTGCAATAGGTGAAGGCGGTGGAAACGTATATGTGATGGATCAGGCTCCTATTGAATTATGCCCCTTCAATTTTTATGACAATTTAACATTGAAACAATTTTAATGTAATGTATTTTTAACAATAGAATTCAGAGCTCCCTGTCATGTCAGTTACCCACATCGCTACACATTGCGGTACCCATGATGCGCGATGCATACATGAATGAGAATCAATAATAATCACAATAATAATTCTATTCTTGATATCCACTTAAGATAACAGCTTTCACTTTAAAGATATTTAAAAAAAAATGTTCAGTTCCTTCGTTTGTGAATTTTTCTATAATCAAAATTAACAATAAGGCGGGGAAAAATAAAGTATATCTGACGTTCTAAAAATTTTTTTAAAGAATACGCCATGAAATCTAAGCCTGAGCAGAAAGGCTCACGTTTCTATTTCGAATGCACGCAATTTAAAAAAAAAATGAGTGATTTCCCTCAAAAATGCAGCAACCAGTTTAAACTTACGCTCCAAACTGATTGATATATTCATTAAATTTTTGAAAAAATTTATGAACTCAAGCATGACTCTGAGGAAGAAATATCCTACGCATCGTCTGTGTGATAGTCCGTGTACATGAAAGTGTCTAAATCTACCGAGGAGGTTAATAACTTTGTATTTTATCTCAGAAAAATATCGCTTCCCACTGTTTTTCCGCATTTGCTGCTCCCGGTACAAACTGACAGCCGGTTACAGAAAAACAGGTTCTCCGATCCGGTTATCATGTACTCTTCCGAAAAATTTCGTACACACTCTTAAAACCACGTACCTAATCCTATAGTCGAGTACATGTTCTCAAAATCCAACATTTATTCTCAACCTCCCGCATCAGTTCCTAAACTTCCGCATCTATTTCCAAAGCGACGAACCCGTTCCCAGAATCCCGCACTGTTCCACAAAATTCATAACTAATCCCACAGTAAACACAACTCGTAGTCAAACTACCGTGCCCATTCCCAAATTCTCCCACCAGTTCCCAAACTTCCGTACTAATTACCAAACTAGTGCACCAATTCCCAAACTCCTCTACCCATTCCCAAAGTACTGTAATCGTTCCCAGAATTCCCTGCCCATTCCCAGACTCCAGCACTCCCGTATTCATTCCAAAAGGGTTGTACCCGTTCCTAGAATCCCGTACCCATTTCCAGGCTCCCGTATTAGATCCCAAACTCCCGTCCCTATTCCCAAAGTACTGTATTCGTTCCCAGACCCCCGCAGCAGTTGCTGGTCTCCCGCACCCATGCGCAAAGAGACGTACCCGTTCCTGCGGGTGCCAGTCGATGCACTGGGCCAGGGAGCGCCCCTTGGCCTGACTAGTCGCCAGTTTCAGGATGCTGATGAGGTAAGGCTGCTCCACGAACACGAGGTAGTTGTCGCTCACGGAGAAGCTGTGCACGTAGCTCATCGACGCCTTCCAGCTCGACGAGATGGTCGTGAGCACTCGAGCGTTGCTCCATGGGTCCGAACCTGCGTCGGGAATACAAAAATAGAATGCCGCTGAACACTTATCATGCATAGGCACCAACGAAATACATATATGATATTCATTGATTTTCACGCACAAGCAACAAGGCAAGCATGTTGACACAACGTTTCTTAACGCGGCCGTTACGCCAGGTTTGGTCTCATGATTTTACCGATGAAACGAACGTAACATTTCTGCTAAAACGAATTAGCGTGAATCAATAGCTATGAGTTCGCGTCATGAATGCCGCGTATTTAACACCACCACCACACCGTAGACACAAAGCTCGGCTTACATGCTCCCTTGCCGTCGTTGATAGGAGGCACTCGCACGACCACGTATTTGGGGCCGGTGGAGAAGGAGGTGCCGATGTTGTAGGTGGTGCCGTCGTGGTCGGTCACTGGGTGCGACGAGATGAAGTTCACTCCGGTCAGCTTGTGCAGGTCGATCTGTGAAGTCCCATGGACAAGGTAATTGACAGGCTTAAATAGCGTGAAATTAGGGTAAAAATTAGTTAGGGGAATTAGCTAAATTGGGGTAAAAATTGTTGCAATAGCATGATCAATTCTTGGTGACGTCTTCAAACATAGAACCTGTGTTCGGATTCAAAAATGGAACCTGTGTACGTATTCTAAAATGGAACCTGTCAACGTTTTTCAAAATAGAACCTGTGTACGTATTCAAAATGGATTTTTCAAATTTCTTAGAACCAATGGAAATAGAGAGGTAGCTACTGACCTTTTCCCTGGTCTCGAGGGTGAGGGGGTCGATCCTCCTGAGGAAGAAGGTCTCTGACGTGACGAAGACCTCGCCGTTGAGCACCAGCACGTTGCTGCTCGCGTTGTCTGTCACCGACGACATGTCCTGTCAGGGGAGTGTGGGGGTCAGTTTGACAGACTGGATTATCGTATTAGTTAATTTGACAGACTGAATTATCGTATTGGTTAATTTGATCGACTGGATTATCGTATTGGTTAATTTGACAGAATGAATTATCGTGTTGCTTAACTTAACAGACAAGATATCCCACCACCACCATTAACGCTAACACCTGCAACCACCATCAACACTCACCCCCGCCACCACTCACAAAAGGACACCCCACCACTCACGAAGGACTGCAGCATCCTGGAAAAGATGTTCTTGGTGGGGTCGGGGAAGGCGCGCGTGCCGAACTCGGTGTAGACGGGCCGCTTCGTCGAGCGCAGCTTGCGGTACGCGTCCGACTGTAGGTAGCGCTGGCGGAACGTCACCTGCGCACAGTGTGCTGAATTGAGTGCTTGTGTGTGTGTGTGCACGGTGTTACTTGTGCACTTGTATGAGCACATATGTGTGGGCACGGTATGAGACGTGTACACACAGTGGACCTGTATGAGCACTCCTGTATGTGTAGAGCGTTACTTGTGTACCTTTACGAGCACATATGTATGTGCACGGCATGAAACGTGTGCACAGAGTACGAGGGGGTTTAGTGTGCGTTTGATGAGCACACAACACATGCATGTACGAGGTATGTTACCTGCGTACACAAGAAGATGTGGGTTTAGCGTACGTGACGTGTGTGTTTGTGCGTTTTATACACACATGTGCGTTTAGTGTGTGTATCAAGTGCTCATAATGTATGTACCCACATTTATTTAAAAGTTTTAAGCATACATGGACGTATTGAAGCCAAGATAATATGTGTGCGTGTGTTGAGTTCATTACATACACGCATCAACTAAGGTTGACACTCACACAAGAACATATCAAAGTCAAAACACACATGTAAGTCTTTGCGCCGATACACACAACTATGCAAAACTAGAGTTGGTTTAATTTTATGCTGAATATCATGAACATAAGTGATTTTTATTTTCGATGTAAAATAAACTTTCAAACCAAGGCAAATTTGTGCTCAAACTATCAGAAATAAAATAGTGTACGCCTCATAAATTGTAGGCGGGGACAACAATTGATTTACAGCCTGACGTCTTCACAAGCTTCCGAATGGCACATGCTACTCTTGAACTATCCATTAGGGTAGATGACACACTGACCTCCCCATTAGGGTAGACGACACACTGACCTCCCCATTAGGGTAGATGAGACACTGACCTCCCCATTAGGGTAGATGATACACTGACCTCCCCACTAGGGTAGACGACACACTGACCTCCCCATTAGGGTAGATGAGACACTGACCTCCCCACTAGGGCAGATGACACACTGACCTCCCCACTAGGGTAGACGACACACTGACCTCCCCACTAGGGTAGACGACACACTGACCTCCCCATTAGGGTAGATGATACACTAACCTCCCCACTAGGGCAGATGACACACTGACCTCCCCACTAGGGTAGACGACACACTGACCTCCCCACTAGGGTAGACGCCACTCTGACCTCCCCACTAGGGCAGGTGACACACTGACCTCCCCACTAGGGCAGATGACACACTGACCTCCCCACTAGGGTAGACGACACGCTGACCTCCCCATTAGGATAGATGGTTGATGACACACTGACCTCCTCACTAGGGTAGACGACACACTGACCTCCCCATTAGGGTAGATGGTTGATGACACGCTGACCTCCCCACTAGGGTAGACGACACACTGACCTCCCCATTAGGGTAGACGACACACTGACCTCCCCACTAGGGTAGACGACACACTGACCTCCCCATTAGGATAGATGGTAGATGACACACTGACCTCCCACTAGGGCAGATGACACACTGACCTCCCCATTAGGGTAGACGACACACTGAACTCCCCATTAGGATAGATGGTAGATGACACACTGACCTCCCACTAGGGCAGATGACACACTGACCTTCCCATTAGGGTAGACGACACACTGACCTCCCCACTAGGGCAGATGACACACTGACCTCCCCACTAGGGCAGATGACACACTGACCTCCCCACTAGGGTAGACGACACACTGACCTCCCCACTAGGGTAGACGACACACTGACCTCCCCATTAGGATAGATGGTAGATGACACACTGACCTCCCACTAGGGCAGATGACACACTGACCTCCCCACTAGGGTAGACGACACACTGACCTCCCCATTAGGGTAGATGGTTGATGGCACACTGACCTCCCCACTAGGGTAGACGACACACTGACCTCCCCATTAGGGTAGATGGTTGATGACACACTGACCTCCTCACTAGGGTAGACGACACACTGACCTCCCCATTAGGGTAGATGGTTGATGACACACTGACCTCCCCACTAGGGTAGACGACACACTGACCTCCCCATTAGGGTAGACGACACACTGACCTCCCCACTAGGGTACACGACACACTGACCTCCCCATTAGGGCAGATGGTAGATGACACACTGACCTCCCCATTAGGGTAGACGACACACTGACCTCCCCATTAGGGCAGATGACACACTGACCTCCCCACTAGGGTAGACGACACACTGACCTCCCCACTAGGGTAGACGACACACTGACCTCACCATTAGGGTAGATGGTTGATGACACACTGACCTCCCCATCAGGGTAGATGGTAGATGACACACTGACCTCCCCAGTAGGGAAGATGGTAGATGACACACTGACCTCCCCATTAGGATAGATGACAAACTTGTAGATGACCGCCATGCCGTCCTGCCAGTGGTTGAAGCAGAAGTCGCCCTCCTCGAACTTGCCGGGCCCGACCCTGATGAGGCTCCCCTTCAGCCACTCCGGCATCTTGCCTGTGCAGGAGGGGGGGTTACTGCGGTGGTGCACAGAGTGCAACGGTGCAAATGGTACAAAGGTCTTAACAGCAGAATGATACAAGTAGCAGAATGGTGCAAACATCAGAATGGTGCAAATAACAGAATGGTGCAAACATCAGAATGGTGCAAACATCAGAATAGTGCTAACAGCAGAATGCTGCAAACATCAGAATGGTGCAAATATCAGAATGGTGCAAACAGCAGAATTTTGAAAATATCAGAGCGATGCAAACGGCAGTGCGGTACGAACAGCCGTGAAAATAGAAAAATGGTGGAAATAGAACGGTGCAAACAGAAGAGCGATGCAAATATCAAAGTGAAAACTCAACTGCAGTGTGTCACAGCAGTGCAGGTATCACAACAGTGCAAGATCCATTGAAGAACAAGCGTCAGTGCAGTACAAGTGTCACTGCAGTGAACGTGTCACAACCATGCAAGTGTCACAAACATGCAAGTGTCACAAACATGCAAGTGTCACAACCATGTAAGTGTCACAGCAGTGCAAACACCACAGCAGCGCGCACAGTAGAGCAATGCAAGCAGCACAAAAATGCAAGCACAGAAGTGCAAAGCCCCAACAGGATGTATAACAGACCAGCATTACCAGAGCAGTGCCAACACCACTGATGTGCAAATTCTGGCAGAAGCGCAATAAAAGTTCGGGAGAGTCAATACCGGCACTGGAGAGACAACGAGATCAGGGAGTGTTTACTCTGCACTCATGGGCGCTCAGCTACAGCGCTGACTGTTTAAATAGACGCGGTGGTGACTTGGTTCGTTCTGTGCCTCACTAAATTCAAGTTTGTGCTGAGCGACTGTTGCTGCCACGTAACTGCCACAGCTCAAAGACGCAGTAACTGTCACGTAACTGTAATTGTTCAAAGCTGCAGTGACTTTCATGTAACTGGAACTGGTGAAGCGTTTAATTAGTTGTTTCAAGATAATACGAGTTGTTTCAGGGCTCGTATGACGCTTTGTTTTCGCGATCTTGTTAATATTTATCAAACATTGAGTAAAAATAAAATCAACACTGCTGCACACATATACCAAGCCTCGTACAACAAGGCTCACTAACTAAAATATATACTGAGTCACGTAAGGGTATGTTTTAAAAGTACCTTTTTACCAAGCATATGATACGACTTTCACATCAGGTCGTAGGAACGAGTTTCTATTAAAAGTGCGTATAATCACAACGATCTTCTTTAATGTGTGTGCAAATTTACTTTTGATAAGATACCAATCATGACGCATGTGGACCTACACACAAACACACGCGCACACACACACACGCACACACACACACACTCACACACTGACACATGAACACACACACAAATCAATCTTTCAATCTGGAAAGCTCGCAGATCATTTCGACCTCAGTTTACAGAGAACTCGGTCCTTTCGCAATTCTATACTCAGGTGGTGTTCTTGAAGTGGTGTTCTTGATAATAAAGTTTATCTTGACGTAGGTAATTATTAACAAAGCACTTTGCCCTCTCTCTCAACTAAAAGGAAAGGATAGTTCCGCGAACGAAACCATCCTCTCATTGAATGTGTGACGTGAGATGATGCTTGTCTTGATGACGCGAGTACTTGACTGAGCTCATTGATCTTTCTCGGAACAAGATAAGCAACGCCAAAAAAAGGTAAATGTGTGTAAACTTGCCTAAGCAAACGTTACTGAACGTCAATATTGGGAGACTGCGAAGTGTTAACGCGCCAGCTTTAGTGACGGAGGTAACTATGAATTACGATAGGGATGGTTATGGTCAAAATCATATCAATTAATACCGAGTTACGATGAAGATAATGTTGGTCAAGATAATATTAATTAATAATGAATCACGATGGAGATGATATTGGTAAGATAATTTTTATCAATAATGAATTACGATAAAGATAATACTAATAAGATAATATCAATAAATAATTAGAATGAGATACGGTAGAGATGATATTGGTCAAGATAATGTTAAAGAAGATATGGGCACGAGTTTTTATACGAACTTCAATGACGACGATAACATTCTGAAAGATATTTGGGAAGATTGTGTAGAAGCTACAAAGAAAACGATATTATTGAAAACTTAACATTCAACAAAACATGCAAGGAGTTTCACTCTGAGTATCGTGAAAAGAATAACATATACTGATACACGACCTACTGCAATTTTCCTAACTTTAGGGGTAAAGAAAATAACAAAATGAAGACCATCTTGGCAGAGATAATATTCAAGAAGAAACGTGCAATTTTGGTACAAATTACTATTAATCACTGGGATCACCTCGAGTCAAGTTGGTTCATGGATCATTGATGCAAAACCCGTAAGAAAGGTCACAAAACATGTCCATAAAAAATAATTTAACATCCAGTCAAAGACAGACTCCAGATCAAAATCAACCTAACTCAATTAGGTCAGAATGAAGATATTTTTTCAATACCTGTTAGAATTATAGTAATTACTTTACATGATGCGAGACAATGACACGCATCTCTAAAAAACTTGGGAAGTGCAAACTGCTTGGGACCGCAAGTCTGGTACCACTGGACCGCAAAACAAACCTCGTGTGGAGCAAAAGCAGGGGATTTCCAAGCAAAAACGAGCAGTCAGAAACCTGGGATTTCCAGGAGGAAATAACCAAAAGCTAACCTGGAAATCGCCCTTCAAAATATCGAGCTCAGCGAATGTCGCAAGTCACTCTGCAAACTGGCGTGATGGAAGCATTAGGCCGGACGTGCCGGGGCTGCGGTCTTGTTGGTGCGTGATGTTTGCACTGCATCATCGCCGCACTGCAACTGGGTATTCGCAGAAAATACTAATTTATGCTCTTTATCCAGTTCTAGTTGTGTCCTTATCCAGTCGTGCTTGTGATTACTGAACGATCTTATTTAAATAGTTATTCGGATTGAAAACTTATTTTCTACGTTGCATCATCGCCGGACTGCAAGTGTGTACTAGCAGAAAAAACTAACTTGTGTTCCTTATCCAGTCTTAGTTGTGATTAGAGCACGATCTCATTAAAATAGTCACGCTATGTGAAAACTAATTTATGCTCTTTATCCAATCTTAGTCGTGATTAATGAACAATCATATAAAATAGTTCTACAGAGTGAAAACTTGTTTTTTACATTGTATTATCCCCGAACTGCAAGTGTGTACTCGCAGAAAACACTAATTTATGTTCCTTATCCAGTCTTAGTTGTGATTAGAGTACGATCTTATTCAAAAATTTCCGCTGAGCTAAAACTAATATGTGTTCTTCATCCATCCTCAGTTTTAATTACTGAATAGTCTTATTTTAAAAGTGTTTGTTAATTATTTTCGCAACGCATTCAGTCGAGGTTATAACCGAGCAGTTCATCAGCTAACTACTTTGTCGCTACTGAGTTACAATTTTTGCTGTGCCTATTGTGAAAATATGCGAAAGTCGGGAGTGAAAATAGCTTTGACCAAATATATAATCCGGGAAAAATAGCTAAGGCTAAATTTACAGGGTGCCTAGTCTTTTTACTATTTCTAAACTTATTACATATGCAATTGGTAAGCTATTTTATTCAGATTTGTTCTAATGTATTTAGCGTTTATTAAAGTTGTTTATCTGATTTAGCAGACTTCTACATAAACACCCTTAATTGCACAAAGCACAACAATACGGTACTCAAGTTCTTACTATGCTCGCTGTAGCACAGCCTCATTAATTGTTCAACTTTGCTTCAACGAGACATCAATGACTGTAAATGTTTACCTTGACCTTTCAACTAAAAATGTGCCACCACAACTGAATGACCTTCAACCAACCATCATTTTACAGTAAGATGGTGCACCACCACATTGGGGACTGCGTGTTCGCAAGTTCCTCAATCAAACATTTCCAGACCGGTGGATGGTAGGGGATGGGCCAGTTCCTTGGCCCCCACGTTCACCAGATATCACTCCTCTGGACTTCTTTCTATAGGGCTATGTTAGAGATATCGTGTATCGAACAAAGATACGGGACATTACTGACCTAGACCAAAGGATTACTGTTGCCATTGTCACATTTTCAGAGGCTATTTTACAACACACATTGCAAGAAATCGAGTACCGTATTGATATGCTCCATGCGACTATATAATGGTGCCCATGTAGAAGTTTATTAAATGATGTAAAAACAATTTCAACAAATGCTGAATACAATAGAACAAAGCAGTAAAATTTTCAATCAATTGCATTTGTAATAAATATCTGAAATGGTTTAGACTTTATGGACCCCCTGTAAAACACGATCAATGCAGAAGAGTATTCTTCTCACTTAACAAATACTATCATTATCACCGTAGTGTACTACATATCTTGAATACATACATACTACCATTACCACATACGTTGACCCCATACATACTACCATCATCACATACGTTGACCACATACATACTACCATTATCACATACGTTGACCACATACATACCACCATCATCACATACGTTGACCACATACATACCACCATCATCACATACGTTGACCACATACATACCACCATCATCACATACGTTGACCGTATACACACCACCGTCATCACCGTAGCGTTTCAAACACCATAATCACAAAGAATAATTACACTCACACAACCATGATCACTGTACAAAGATCTTAAAGATCACTGTAAAGGTCGGTCGGTATCAATATCTTTAAGCCATCCAGTTACGGCAATTCCAGAAACAATTCTCCAGGTAATATGGGCACAGAACTCGATTCCTCGACAACTTCTCACTTAAATATAATCAAAGCCTATCAGTTTTGACGGATCAAAGAACAGGATTTTTCCACGAAATGCGAAGAAAAGCTAGATACTTTTGCATGTTTTTTCGCCGTACAGCAAGTCATGTCCAGACGACGTGACGTCAGAGGACTGTGTGCGCAAGACTCACGATGAACTAAATGAAAACAATGAAGACAAATTTGCTCTCTTACACCAAGTCTGGCTGACTCACGATGCACTAACTGCAAACAATGCAGACGACTTTGCGGTCTTCAATCAATCCTTGCAAGTCAAAGCCAGGCCAGGCAGCCGAGAACAATGGCGGGCTGAGGAGCAGGAGCAGCGCTATGTCTCCAGTGTTGCATCACAGAAAACGGTCTGCGCAAATTACGAATTGAGGCGATTTGAAACTGGTGCTAAAATCTGCTGTGCTGAACATTTGTCAGCTCGCGCTTCACCTGAAGATAGAAGCTCAAATTTTTAATAGGATGTATTCCTTCGATGCAGTTCGAAACTCATTCATTTTCTGTCTTCTTTCCGCACGAGACAAAGAAGAGACGACAGCAAAGCTCGTTCAAGCGAGACTGTAGCTAGTCAACTGGACAACATCAGTGCAGCTCGAGACAGTCACCACAGTAACGCCACAACCGAGACAGTCACCACAGTAACGCCACATCCGAGACAGTCACCACAGTAACGCCACATCCGAGACAGTCACCACAATAACACCACAACTGAGACAGTCACCACAGTAACACCACAACTGAGACAGTCACCACAATGACGCCACAACCGAGACAGTCACCACAATGACACCACAACCGAGACAGTCACCACAGTAACGCCACATCCGAGCCAGTCACCACAATGATGCCACAACCGAGACAGTCACCACAATGACACCACAACCGAGACAGTCACCACAGTAACGCCCCATCCGAGACAGTCACCACAATGATGCCACAACCGAGACAGTCACCACAATGACACCACAACCGAGACAGTCACCACAGTAACGCCACAACCAAGACAGTCACGACAATGCCACCACAACCGAAACAGTCACCACAGTAACGCCACATCCGAGAACGTCACCACAATGATGCCACAACCGAGACAGTCACCACAATGACACCACAACCGAGACAGTCACCACAGTAACGCCACATCCGAGCCAGTCACCACAAAGACGCCACAACCGAGACAGTCACCACAATGACACCACAACCGAGACAGTCACCACAGTAACGCCACAACCGAGACAGTCACCACAATGACACCACAACCGAGACAGTCACCACACTAACACCACAACCGAGTCAGTCACCACAGTAACGCCACATCCGAGACAGTCACCACAGTAACACCACAACCGAGACAGTCACCACAGTAACACCACAACCGAGACAGTCACCACAGTGACACAACAACCGAGACAATCACCACAGTAACGCCACAACCGAGACAGTCACCACAATGACGCCACAACCGAGACAGTCACCACAGTAACGCCACAACCTAGACAGTCACCACACTAACACCACATCCGAGACAGTCACCACAGTAACGCCACAACCGAGACAGTCACCACACTAACACCACATCCGAGACAGTCACCACAGTAACGCCACAACCGAGACAGTCACCACACTAACACCACATCCGAGACAGTCACCACAGTAACGCCACAACCGAGAACACCGCTATTGTAATTTATAAACGCCGGAACTGAAGCGATTACAAAAGCAACAGCACGCCTTGGCCTCTTGACTGTCCCAATTACATGAAGAGTTGAGGTTGCTTGACTGTCCCAATTACATGAATTCCGTTACTGACCGTATCCTGCATACGGGAGCCGTCAGTGATAAGAGGGCAAAATGCCGTTGATATCGTGCAAGGTCTTTAGGACGAATTCTTTGGATAATCAAATAATTATTTATTTTTTAAATAACTTATTAATGAGTGCCAGAGAAACTCAGTCTCGATACCATGTAGATCTAACCACAACGCACGTTGGTCCAGGCGTTACGCGTTCGTCGAAACCTCAAACAGACAAACTTAACTTCTCCACTCCCACACTCCACGTCGCGGTGCTATATGTCAACTTCATCTCCACCACATTCTTTTACTGTAATTCACCGAATGCAAGAAATAGGAGAGGAAGAGGGTGGTATGGGGGGTTACAGTTTAAAAAAGAGTTACTGGCTCCCTCACTCGTCCCTGAGAACATTGGGTGAGAGCAAATTAGTGTAAAGCGCACACTAACTTTTTTACATCGCTATTTAAACAACCTCGGGAAAAAAGCACGTGGCCTTGCCGCGAACATTTTTGTCTTACTCGCAACATCCCATCTAGACGTGGTCACCTTCCATCGATGTCAAGATAACACCGAGGAAAATTCCCAGAAGTTAATACATCAGTTTCCCAAAGCCACTCAGCTAAGCGTCGTGGAAAAATTTTGGCAAGCAGTTCTTCCTCCCTTGGTGAATTTGTTATTCTAGCATGAAACGCGAGTTTAGGATAACTCTTCAGAGCGGCGCTGTGCTGGGGAAATTATGGAGCATCTCGTACACTGGAATAACAAGCAGCATCACAGCCGCGGCTCGCATTTCTGTTACTAAATACATGACGCATTGCCCAATCTAATATTCCGCTCATCCTAAATCCGCCCACTCTAATTCCGCCCACTCTAATTCCGCCCACTCTAATTCCGCACACTCTAATTTCGCCCACTCTAATTCCTCTCACTCTAATTCCGTCCACTCTAATTCCGCTCACTCTAATTCCGTCCACTCTAATTCCGCTCACTCTAATTCCGTCCACTCTAATTCCGCACACTCTAATTTCGCCCACTCTAATTCCTCTCACTCTAATTCCGTCCACTCTAATTCCGCTCACTCTAATTCCGTCCACTCTAATTCCGCTCACTCTAATTCCGTCCACTCTAATTCCGCACACTCTAATTTCGCCCACTCTAATTCCGCTCACTCTAATTCCGTCCACTCTAATTCCGCACACTCTAATTTCGCCCACTCTAATTCCTCTCACTCTAATTCCGTCCACTCTAATTCCGCTCACTCTAATTCCGTCCACTCTAATTCCGCTCACGCTAATTCCGCTCACTCTAATTCCACCCACTCTAATTCCGCTCACTCTAATTCCGCTCACTCTAATTCCGTCCACTCTAATTCCACCCACTCTAATTCCACCCACTCTAATTCCACCCACTCTAATTCCGCTCACTCTAATTCCGTCCACTCTAATTCCACCCACTCTAATTCCGCTCACTCTAATTCCGTCCACTCTAATTCCGTCCACTCTAATTCCGTCCACTCTAATTCCGTCCACTCTAATTCCGCTCACGCTAATTCCGTCCACTCTAATTCCACCCACTCTAATTCCGTCCACTCTAATTCCGTCCACTCTAATTCCGCTCACGCTAATTCCGCTCACTCTAATTCCGCTCACTCTAATTCCGCTCACTCTAATTCCGCTCACTCTAATTCCGCTCACGCTAATTCCGCTCACGCTAATTCCGCTCACGCTAATTCCACTCACGCTAATTCCGCTCACTCTAATTCCGTCCACTCTAATTCCACTCACGCTAATTCCGCTCACGCTAATTCCGCTCACGCTAATTCCGCTCACGCTAATTCCGTCCACTCTAATTCCGTCCACTCTAATTCCGCTCACGCTAATTCCGCTCACGCTAATTCCGCTCACGCTAATTCCGCTCACGCTAATTCCGCTCACGCTAATTCCGCTCACTCTAACAACATTTAACGGAATACGCGTCGCTCACTGTCAGAGCACCTAATTTTCAGATAATTACAGTCATCCTATAGTGCTGCAGCTGACAGCGTAAGTTCTACTAGAAGACTTGAGTCTCCCACGTGTTGTATCATCAACTATTAAAGCACGTGAATATCCCTGGTTTCGGCGCGCTGCGTGGATAAGTCCACTTAAGAGAACGTACGCTGCCAGCTGCACCGCTACGACGACGTAAATAGTCAGAAAGTGGGCCGGAGATGCAACGCAAGAGAGCAGCGGGTGCCGACGAGTGGCTGCCGCACACACCAGACGGCCTTGGTGTGCGCCGACGGAAATACGCACACCCAACCTCACTCCTGCGAACGATCAAGGTGAGTTCTCATCAAGGATAGCGCTCATCAAGGAGAGTTCTCATCAAGGATAGGTCTAATCAAGGAGAGTTCTTATCAAGACGAGTTCTAAACATGGATAGTTCCGATCAAGGATTGCTTTAACCAAGGATAGATCTAATCAAAGATACTTATAGTCAATGATAGTAATAATCAGGGATAGTTCTAAACAAGTATTGTCCTAAATAAGGATAGTTCTGACCAAGGCGAGTTCTAAAGAAGGATAATTCTGGTCAAGCATAAGTCTGACGAAGATAAGTTCTTATCAAGAAGAGTTCTGATCAGGGATAGTTCTAATCAATGAGAGTTCAGATCAAGCATACTTCAGACCAAAGATAGTTCTACACACGGATAACTCTATTTACTAAAAAACAATATCATATCATATTGGTTTAGCGGAGGGAATGAATAGTTCGATCTCCACAGTCCGAAGTGTGTTGGCTTCCGGGCCACATGTCCTTTGTTGCTGGGCTGCGTACCGTGCTGCTGCTGCTGCTGCTGCGTGAGGCTTGCGCGGTGCGAGACCTCCTTCAGGCTATGATCATACGGTACTTTGTTTCGTTTCAGTTATAATCATACGGTAGGTGACTTCGTTTCAGATATTATCATACAATACGTGACTTCGTTTCAGTTATTATCATACGGTACTTTGCTTCGTTTCAGTTATTGTCATACGGTACGTGACTTCGTTTCAGTTATTATCATACGGTACTTTGCTTCGTTTCAGATATTATCATACGGTATGTGACTTCGTTTCAGTTATTATCATACGGTACTTTGCTTCGTTTCAGTTATCATCACACGGTACGTGATTTCGTTTCAGTTTTTATCATACGGTTCGAGACATAGGTTGAGTTAGAATCATAATGTACGAGACTTCGTTCAAATTAGAATCACACGGTAAGAGACTTCGTTCAAGTTAGAATCACACGGTACGAGACTTCTTTCAAGTTATAATCACACGGTACGAGACTTCGTCTAAGTTATAATCACACGGTACGAGACTTCATTTAAGTTATAAACACACGGTACGTTGCTTCATTCAAGCACTATAGAGCACAGCTGCTGCAGACACCGCGTTATGCAGCAGGAACAGAACGCCTCCTCTGCGCCGCAGACCGCTACCTTACGTCACTCTATAGAAAGTTAAGAGAGAGCGCAGCGGTCGAGAAAGCATTGCTCCGTTCCAGGCGAGCCGTAAGGCAATAGAAAACATCAGAAATATTTAGCTGCCCTAGCGCAGCCACACATGGTTTATTAAAAGACCGTTGGACCAGGAATAATCCTTGGTACTTGCCTGCTATTCTCATTTAAAATGTTGCGTTAATGTTCGTGGTTTCCTGTTTAAAATATGATCTTTTGTTTGGTTTTGAGTAAACTGTTTTTAATGAATTAAATGATATCTCAAACATGATCCTACTTGATCAAAGTTGATCTCTTATATCACTTTGAGTGAACTATTGAGGATGATTTTCATGAAATTTCAGAACTATATGCGATGTACATTTCTCCAAATCAAGGCGCGCTTTTGAAAAAACTTAATTGAAAATAAGAGTAAATTATCTGTAGCATGCGTAAATTATTGAGTTAAAACTTTTTTATCTGAGAAAAGCATGTGAATTTTTGAACTAAAACAACGGAAGGCATCTAAAATCAGATAAAGTACAGAGTACGGAGCACAGATACGGAGTCAATGCCGTAGATACATGACATGTGTGGCGACACCTGCCATGCGCGGCAGATACCTGCCATGTGTGGCAGACAACTGCCATGCGTGGCAGATACCTGCCATGTGTGGCAGATGCCCAGATTGTGGAATAGACACCGAGCTCGCGGCGCTAATTTAACCTTCAGACAAAAGCTCTGTCCTCGAAAAAAACGTTCGTCTCGGCCAGGAACGAACTAGGAAGAAATTATTTCAATTACTTCAATCGTCCGCATGCAATGGATTCTAGCTACCAATCATGATAAAAACAGGCGCTCAAACGCGATATTATGCAATGTTCAGTAGGTAACGTTCTCAGAAAACGATGCCCCTGGAATATCGAAATATGTACAATTCGATGCTATTTCAACTCACACCAGCATTTAACTCCAGTCAAACCACGATAAATAAAATAAAAAACAAATGTGCTATATTATGCAGCGCACATTTCGTAAACTTCTCAAGAAAACATTCCCATGGAATATCGAAATAGAAGAAATTAAGAAATTTGATGCTATTTCAAATCACATTTAAACACAGTCAAACCTCGCGTCATAAGCTCATTCAAACCTCAACGTACACAAATAAAAATGGGTTTCATTTAACTTCAATTTAGTATCGTATTGGTTGAAAATAAGAGACTAACTTTGACTTACGTAAGCTGAGGTTCGCATTAGGTGATTCCGCATAACTCGAAAAAGGCACTTAAATGAGAAAATAGTAAGATAACAAAAAATAGTAGAAAATAGTAAGATTAATGAGCTCAGCAACTACAGTAGCTAAATATTCATACTCATTTCATCATATGATGAGGCTTACTTAGACTCAGATGAGTCTGCTGCTGTAGTTTTTCTCATTTAATTTATACCTAGGAAATGTACTCACTTACTGACTGCTCAGTACTCACATATTCTCTTTTGATGTAGACGTTTATAATTTAAGTTTAATCAGTAGAATTCCAAGAAGAACGTGAAATTTAAGAAAACAAAATCGTCCAAGAGAAAACTAAGATGCACTTGAATCAGAACCAAAATATTCATGATTAATCGTCAGTCAAAAACGAGTCTATTTATTTGGGCCCTTCTGTCGGTATTCATGTATCAATTTACTATATTCTAATGAGTTAAATCCGAAAAAGGGCATAAACATTAAGAAAAAAATGCCGGAAAAGAAAATCTAGTTCCCACAGAATCAGAAACAAAATACGCATGAGTCAGTCAAAAAAGAATCCCTTTATTTCTAACACCTTGTATAATCTTGCGTCAGTTCCCCATCCTGCATCGGACCCCGACCCCGCCTGTGATTGGCGAAATTGACGGTCATCATGCATGATGCCTTCGGGGCGTGGTGAGTTTTATGAAACTGAAGCAAACTGGAACCACCAGGCCTCGAGGCTGGGGAAATTTCAATAAAAACATCGCGTAATCATGACCGCTACAGCTTTGCGGCAAAGTTAGTCTCTTGAATTTGACTGCCGCGATTGCCTTGAGATCGAGGCAGACTCTAGTCGGCCTCAGAGGCAGAGGGAGGCTTCGGAAGCAGATGCAGCCTCGGAGGTAGAAGTAGCCTCAGAGGCAGAGGGAGGCTTCGGAAGCAGATGCAGCCTCGGAGGTAGAAGTAGCCTCAGAGGCAGAAGTAGCCTCAGATGCAGAAGTAGCCTCAGAGGCAGAAGTAGCCTCAGATGTAGAAGTAGCCTCAGATGCAGAAGTAGCCTCCGAGGCAGAAGTAGCCTCAGATGCAGAAGTAGCCTCAGATGCAGAAGTAGCCTCAGATGCAGAAGTAGCCTCAGAGGCAGAAGTAGCCTCAGATGCAGAAGTAGCCTCAGAGGCAGAAGAAGCCTCAGAGGCAGAAGTAGCCTCAGAGGCAGAAGTAGCCTCAGATGCAGAAGTAGCCTCAGAGGCAGAAGTAGCCTCAGATGCAGAATTAGCCTCAGAGACAGAAGAAGCCTCAGAGACAGAAGAAGCCTCAGAGGCAGAAGTAGCCTCAGATGCAGAAGTAGCCTCAGAGGCAGAAGTAGCCTCAGAGGCAGAAGCAACTTCAAAGGCAGATCTAACCAGGGAGGCAGAAGTAGCCTCAGATGCAGAAGTAGCCTCAGATGCAGAAGTAGCCTCAGAGACAGAAGAAGCCTCAGAGACAAAAGAAGCCTCAGAAGCAGAAGTAGCCTCAGAGGCAGAAGCAACTTCAAAGGCAGATCTAACCAGGGAGGCAGAAGCTAGCATTTGGCTGCGGCACCTCAGTATTTCCAAAATCCAGTCCTGACAATCAACCTCAAAGATTGACTGGAAATTTTAGTTTTCCCAGCACAACAGCACAAGTTCTCCACACGAAGCCCTCTAGGGACGATCTTTGGTGGATAAATACGTATAACCTTAATGCTAAAAGGCAGTTTTTGCATAGAAATCAAGCGGTATTTACGCCTTGATCTCGAAACTTTCTTTTGCGGAAAACTCGCGGGATCATTACACCTCGGCATGCAAGTCTCCAGAATTTTCAATGTTCTGTCTAAGGTGCGGTGTTGAGTGGATTATTTTCTCTTTAGTCTAAGGTTCGGTGCAAAGTGAATTATATTTTGTTCCGTTTAGTGCGCAGAGTAAAGTGGATTATTTAGTAGTTAATCGTAGGCTCGGTACGAAGTGAATTATATTTTGTTCCGTTTAGTGCGCAGAGTAAAGTGGATTATTTCGTGTTTAATCTTAGGCTCGGGGCGAAGTGAATTTTATTTTGTTCCGTTTAGTGCGCAGAGTAAAGTGGATTATTTCAAGTTTAGTCTAAGGCTCGGTGCGAAGTGAAATCAATGATAACAGTATGATGGAACAGTAATTAGATGATAGAAAACTGAATGAAGAGAGAGTGGTGATAGAAATCAAAATGCGAGCAGATAAGTAACGAATGAAACAGACACGCACAATTATCCAATTTTCAAATGAACCTAAAGCTCATATAAATGTCAGCATAATTACTATGCTTGTTCGTGAAAATGCGAAAAAAGCAGTACATGAAACGTGCATAAAACGTACGTAAAACATACATGAAACAAGCATACGATGGGTATAAAAAGAGCTTGAAATTTGTATGAAACTGACAGGAAGTAGCTTCACGAGCGCGATACTGAAAATGCAAAACCTGTGAAGATAATAAAGTGCTCGAGTTATAAAGCGTTCGCGAAAAGTCTAATGGGTTCAAGTTCAATCCAAAAAAACATGAAATGTAAGAAAATAAAATGTCACATAAGAAATCCAAATTTCACTCGAAACAAAACAAAATATACAGGAGTAATCGTCAGTCAAAAAAACGAGTCCATATCTTGCATCGGAACCACATCTTGTAACGGACCCCGCCTGTGATTGGTGAAATTGACAGTAATCTCTAAAACAAGGAACAAAACCTTTAACGCAAAAAACCGAATCTCTAAAACAAGAAGCAAGGAACGAAATTTCTAAAACAAGAAACGACTTTTTCAGTTTTCTTTTCGTTTCCTGAGACTAGTTCAGTCTTGAAAAGCTTACTCACTGATGTGTAAATCATCTTAAACTTTCAATATAATACATACACAGCAGAGATACGACCGATACTTGAAGTAGCGATAAAACGAATGAGATACGAAGCGTATATAAAAAGCGATAATATTCAAGACAATAATACGTGCAGGGGCAATAAAATTAATACTATTTGTAGGCGATGTATAAAACCAATAATATTTAAACAAGAATAAGGCCTAATAATATTGAAGCGAAAATGGAACCACAGCTGTCAAACTTTTCAAAATCTCCAAAACAAGGAACGACTTTTTCAGCGTCCTGTTCGGTCGCTGAGACAATTTCAGTTCGGAAAAACCCACTCCCCGATACCTAAATCATTTAACCAAATATGCTCATAGAAAACAGAGATTATTGGTAAATGCCTGGTACGAAGAGCAGCAAAATCGTATGTTTGAACTAAAATCAATACCAGAAATGATTGGAATAAAAGATAGAAACTAATACCCTGACCCAAAAATTAACCAAATGATATTGAAAATGAAGATTAAAATCAATTATACATAGAGTGGATATCTGACCAATGATATTGCAATCTGAGAAAACTAAGAGCATTTGAAGCGAAGGTAAATTTAGTAAAACTTGAAACCGAAATGACTCCAAAAATAGAATATGTAACATGCAAGTAAAACAACTCATAATATGCAATGTATAGATAAAATCAATAACACTTACAGCGCAGATAAACGCGATATTTGAAGAAGCGATAGAGCCAATGAGGTATGAAGTGGAGATATGAGAAGCGATGATATTTTATAATGCGATACAACCATAAATACATGAAGCGAGAATAAAAGTGGTGATATTTGAAGTAAATAGGTAACCAATAATATTTAAACTAAAATAAGGCCATTAATTAATACGGCAAAAATAAAACTAATAATATTTGAAGCACAAGTGAAATCAATGATTCTTGAACCGAAAATAAAAAATGATATTGGAAGAAAAAACAGAAAATAATATTTGACGCGACGCAAACATTAAGCCCCAATAATATTAGGAGGGAAAATAAAACAAATAATATTTGAGTGCAGAAAGGCAAGGAACCACCCCACAAGTGGATTGCGTTGATGCGATCATCACATATTCTGAAAACTGTACAATTGTTATCACATTTTCAACAAATTTTTTTTTCACGTTAACTCAGATAACATTCACTGGCGTGGTTTTTACACAACGAGACTGGCCTCAGAGTCAGATCTGTTTTTTTTTTATGGTGACGATTGTACTACTTTTTTATTGACGGTTAGATTCCCGACGTATTAACCCATCACAGTCGCATATTAATTAATAATGACTTGAGGAATTTTCATTCATATTTCCGAGAGTGAGTAACGCATTCGTGACACGGTCGGTTGGGAAAAAGAAATATTAAATATCAGCAGATGCTCACTTATAGAGCAAAGCGGCTGTGACCGAATGCCTGAGAAAAAGTAGTTCAAACCAAATGTCCGTTGACCACGGCATCGTCTTCTTAAGATAAGTAGAAGTAAACGTTGAAAGTCTTGAATAAAGCGCATATTTTTAAATGGAAGCTACATAATTGTAAAACAATTTTTCAAACCTTCTCGCGTCAGCTGGTAATTCTTGGTCCGTGAAGCTTTAGAACTTCGAGGAAATTTACTGACCATAACACAATAAAGATCGTAATGGTCATAATGGCTGCGTCAGAATCGAGCGAAACAATCAACCAGTATATCTAAAATTAATGATCGTGTTTTTACTTGCCTTCCTATTTACTCATAACGCGTGGACTCCAATTCCATATTAATAAAAAATTAGTCAACAGTTACCATCAATTCTTGACATTGAGAAATTTGCTCAACCTCAAATTCAAATTTATTCAGAAATAGGCTCACCTTCGACATGCACAGGAAGAGGGTCAGGATGCTCGATGGCGTTGACGGTGAACTGCCCCAGCGCAGACATGATTTCTGACGTTTTCCTTGCGGTTGAACTTCCTTCCTCAAATTCTATCAAGTGGCCGAAGCTGGTGTTTTTCCCACGAATTCTTTTCGATAAAACGAAGTGCGCGTTTTAGCTGACGAAGTTACGTTCTTATGGAAATCACACAGCAAGTATTTTCAAGCTAGAAGCCTCTTCAACCCGAAAAGGAGTCGACAAGCTTCTGTAGCGCTCGTAGATAGCGAGACAACGACGGAGTTGAGAACGACTTCCCACCTTCAATGCTGAAACTGAACTGAAGGGAGCGAACTCCCGCAGTGAGAAGATCGCCTTCTAGTCGCCTGCGCAGTAGGAAAAACCATGGAAAAATGAAAACAGTGCAACTTTGGATCACCAGTTCGAACGAGATAAATTTTAACCATGGCGTCGATTAACCTTTTTTGACGGGTATCGCGTTTCTTTCTTTCAGAGGGACATGCCATAGATTTACTCAGTCCACGTGTTGGCATATAAAGCCGTCGACGGACATCCCAAATTACACGTCATAGTGCCGGGGACTTGTTTTTTGTTCTACATGTTTCCTACATTTCAAAAAGGCTCTCCTAGTTGTATATTTCAAATGCTTTATTTATGAACTGTGTACATACTTAATTGATGGGTATACAACACAATACGTGTATATAAGGTTTTCAAAAACAAAGGGCTCAAACTTCGGCAGTAGATATGACAATTTCAGTGAACGAATTTCCACGAGTTAGTAAAAATTAAATATCGAATCGGGAAGGCCGTAGGTCACTTGTAAAATGTCTAACTCTCTGGGTCATCATAAATCCAGAAACAATGAAAACATTTATTAACTTAAACAGTCATCTGCCGCCAGAGAACATTGTACAATAAATCCGACAACGAGAACCGCTAAACAAAGTCTGAAGAGACAGAAATGGATCGCGTTGGAAGGATAGTTAACAGTGCAGAGCGGATTCACGAGTGTTTTGACGCGCTGCAGTGTAGGTTACGGTAGACCATGGTGTAGGTGCGTGTCACACCTGCGTAGCAGGTCTACATTTTGAGCACCTGTTGTAATTTGACTTCTGTGGTGAAGTTCACGTGATCCAATGAGTGTCCACCACTTCCGACTCCGTGAAGCGCTCTCACCATGGTTAGATAGATGTACCCAACTTTGATAGACTTCCTCAACTTTGATAGATCTATTCAATTTTTATAGATTTACTGAACTTTGATAGATCTATTCAACTTCGATAGATCTACTCAACTTTGATAGATCTACGCAATTTTGATAAATTTACTCAACTTTGATAGATCTACTCAATTTTGATAGATCTACGCAATTTTGATAAATCCGCTCAACTTTGCTAGATCTACTCAACTTTGCTAGATCTACTCAACTTTGCTAGATCTACTCAAATTTGCTAGATCTACTCAACTTTGCTAGATCTACTCAACTTTGCTAGATCTACTCAACTTTCCTAGATCTACTCAACTTTGATAGATCTACTCAACTTTGCTAGATCTACTCAACTTTGATAGATCTACTCAACTTTGCTATGTCTACTCAACTATGATAGATCTACTCAACTTTGCTAAATCTACTCAACTTTGCTAGATCTACTCAACTTTGATAGATCTACTCAACGTTGCTAGATCTACTCAACTTTGCTATATCTACTCAACTTTACTAGATCTACTCAACTTTGATAGATCTACTCAACTTTGCTAGATCTACTCAACTTTGCTAGATCTACTCAACTTTGCTATATCTACTCAACTTTGCTAGATCTACTCAGCTGTGATAGATCTACTCAACTTTGCTAGATCTACTCAACTTTGATAGATCTACTAAACTTTACTAGATCTACTCAACTTTGCTAGATCTACTCAACTTTGCTAGATCTACTCAACTTTGCTAGATCTACTCAACTTTGCTAGATCTACTCAACTTTGCTGGATCTACTCAACTTTGATAGATCTACTCAACTTTGCTAGATCTACTCAACTTTGATAGATCTACTCAACTTTGCTAGATCTACTCAACTTTGCTAGATCTACTCAACTTTGCTAGATCTACTCAACTTTGCTAGATCTACTCAACTTTGCTATGTCTACTCAACTATGATAGATCTACTCAACTTTGCTAAATCTACTCAACTTTGCTAGATCTACTCAACTTTGCTAGATCTACTCAATTTTGATAGATCTACTCAACTTTGATAGATCTACTCAACTTTGCTAGATCTACTCAACTTTGCTAGAACTACTCAACTTTGCTATGTCTACTCAACTTTGATAGATCTACTCAACTTTGCTAGATCTACTCAACTTTGATAGATCTACCAAACTTTGATAGATCTACTCAAATTTTCTAGATCTACTCAACTTTGATAGATCTACTCAACTTTGATAGATCTTCTCAACTTTGCTAGATCTACTCAACTTTGCTAGATCTACTCAACTTTGCTATGTCTACTCAACTTTGCTATGTCTACTCAACTTTGCTAGATCTACTCAACTTTGATAGATCTACTCAACTTTGCTATGTCTACTCAACTTTGCTAGACCTACTCAACTTTGCCAGATCTACTCAACTTTGCTATGTCTACTCAACTTTGCTATGTCTACTCAACTTTGATAGATCTACTCAACTTTGCTAGACCTACTCAACTTTGATAGATCTACTCAACTTTGATAGATCTACTCAACTTTGATAGATCTACTCAACTTTGATAGATCTACTCAACTTTGATAGATCTACTCAACTTTGATAGATCTACTCAACTTTGCTATGTCTACTCAACTTTGATAGATCTACTCAACTTTGATAGATCTACTCAACTTTGCTATGTCTACTCAACTTTGATAGATCTACTCAACTTTGCTATGTCTACTCAACTTTGATAGATCTACTCAACTTTGCTATGTCTACTCAACTTTGATAGATCTACTCAACTTTGCTAGATCTACTCAACTTTGCTATGTCTACTCAACTATGATAGATCTACTCAACTTTGCTAAATCTACTCAACTTTGCTAGATCTACTCAACTTTGCTATGTCTACTCAACTTTGATAGATCTACTCAACTTTGGGATACGATATCTCGAAACCGATGAATGTTTCAACTTCAAGTTATTCATGAAAGCAATCTTTTTCATTAAACTGCAAAATCGATGAAAGTTTAACTTTTGAGGTGATCAGGAAAATATTGCACTTTTTGGGTTTTCTATTAGAAAATGGATGAATGTTAGAATTTTAAATCATCCATGAAAATAATTTTTTTGTTAAAATTCCAAAAATCGATAGACGTTTTAGTTTCAAGATGTTCTTATAAATCGTTCTTTTTGGGATTTTAATTTTCAGATCGATGAATGTCTGAACTTTAAGTAATCCAGTAAAATGTAGTTCATTTGAGTTTTATATCAGTCGTCAAAATTGGATTTTGTAGCAATATTTGTAACGTCAATATCTTTACGGTCAATATTTATACTGTCAATATTTGTACGGTCAATATTTGTGCTGTCAATATTTGTACTGTCAATATTTGCACTGCCAATACTTGCACTGTCAATATTTTCACTATCAATATTTACAATGTCAATATTTGCACTATCAATATTTGCATTGACAATATTTGTTCTATCAATATTTGTACCGTCAATATTTGCACTGACAATATTTGAGGTTTCGGATCCCCTATTCAGCACAAAATGATCACCTGTCAACCACAGCCGCACTGCAGCCAGGCATACTTTCGATTATCACTTTAAACCGTAATTAGTTCACCTGAAGTTCAATATTCAACTCAAATTTAAAGTCAATTTTAGGAAGTAATTTCAAAAATAGAAAACATCAACTGGATCGAGCCTTCATTAAGCTTTACGTAAGTACTTATGAAAATTGAGTAAGTGACTACTGGTCGGTCAGCAGCATTATGAAAATTCTCTCCGTGGCCACCGGTGGCGGAGGTGACGGTCAAAGTGTTGAGCACACTAGCTATTTCAGTTCATGTGAACTGTGCCACTCGCAAGATTTGACCAACAGCACAGCATGCTTTTCCTTCGAATACCACGATCATTTTTGTGTTTTTATATTTCTAATTCGATATTTCTCCGATTCAATAACACGATCATATTGATGTTCTTATTTTTCTGCTCCAATATTTTTCTGGTAAGCACGAGCATTTTAATCCTCTCATTTTTCCACATCAATGTCCACGTTTCTGCTCTCAGTTTTATCGATCAAATAAAATCTCTCGATGAAAATTTAGGCTAACACTGCATGAACGTCTCATGGTATAAATGGATGAAATAGTTCAAAATACTTAGGGTTAGCCAGCTGAGTTGCTATAGGCCTTCTGGTGTTTGAATTGCCACTAAGAAAGTTATTTTGGTGTTTCATACAGCCTATGCTTTTTATTTAGCCACATGTTGCGAGCATGGCGGGCTGTTTTTTATTGGATAAAATTCGAGCTGTATACCAAAATACTGCATCTGTATATACTGAATATATTGTAGAAAATACATGATAATTATCATGTATTTTCTCTTCGGAGAAACAAATCATCAAGGCTGCCCTATACTTTGCGACGCAGAGCAAGCCGTTATGTCCGTATAACCGGAAAAACGAGTATGATCCTACCTAATACTTACGAGCAAGTTTAGGAAATATTTTCTGATCTATCATGAAAATTTTTGAAAAATGAGAATCATCCCACTTAATAATCATGAACAAGTCTCGTAAATTTTCCATTTCCTGTCATATAAAACTCTTAGCAGTTAAGTTAATCCAACACGTTAGCCTTGCGTGAGTCTTGTCAATTGTCTCTCTTCCTCCATGTAAAGTAATGGAAACGATCGATAAACCTACCTAGAGATTGAGTCGTGTATTATCAGCCCATGTAGTGTCTAGTTGCGTGTAACGAGAGCTTCCTTATATTCATACAAGGAAGGCATGCTTTTGTTTCAAGGGTCATGTAATAAAAGAAGAATTTAATGTTATTTTCACTAGTTTTTAATTTACTTGGACCTAAGTTTTTCAAAAAGAGAATAAATCAATGTTTAAATTGGAGGCAATGCGGTATAAAAAAGAGTCATACATGACTCTTGTTTGTGACTAGACTCTTCAAGAGTCATATGCGACTCAATTTTAATTCGTATTTTTTCAAATTCAAAATTAACTTAATTTGATTTTAAAAAATTTAGGTTCTAGTAAATTAGAAACTAACAAAAAAAAATTAAACTCTTCGTTCATTTCAGAAACCTTGAAGCAAAATCATTCAGGTAAAAAAATTATTGACCGATGAAATCTTTAAAATATTTCTATTTCTGTCAATAATTTGAAGAAAACGATAGGCCATCAATGAAGAATATGTGAAACGTTTCAAATGTTTCAGTTACAGTAATAATTACAATAATATAGTTACAGTTACGATACTCAAAATCATGCAGTTACGTACACATCAACATATAATTACCATGACTTACACTAGTACCAATATCCAATCTTCTAAATGAAAATAACACCGCCAGAGACAAAATTTAAATTTCTCGTTGATCTTCAATTATGTGGAATATGTGATCTTCGATTATGAAGCAACCTTCCAAATTAATCCAATATAACAACTCATCCTTCACTCCAGTCGTTGAAGAAGCGATATTTACATACAAACATGAGTAGAACCCCCCGCTTAAGAAACTTATAACACTACTCATACAGAACAAGGAATCGAGATAAAACTATAAACAACTGTCTCGGAAAACCCAGTTACTCATCTCAAGCTTGCGATGAGTTATGATTCACCTGTGAGTTGACCTCAAAACCGGTTAGTTGAGTTGACTTCAAAACGGTTCCAAAGAGAACCAGGTTGACTGCGGTGTGAGGGGAAGAAATCTTGGAAATCCCAGTCACTCCAAGCTTATGGCAAAGTTTCTTTTGACTTTCGCCCGCTGTGAAATTTCCTGATGAATTCTAACAACTTACATTCAGAAATTTATTGCGATTTGGTTTCAGATCAGTGAGATTATCCCGCAAATTCTCCACTAGACTTAACTTTTCTGGTTTTTAGAGGGTCACTCGAGTGAAAAAAATCGGTCGCTTCCAAGCTTTCGTTCAGTTCGTACGGAACATAAGTCTATGAATATACTGCGTATTTTGTGATAAGCACTCCACACTTTTATCTTAATAAAAAGCTTCTGTCACAACTTCTCGGTCTTCGCGAGGGTGAAAAAAATTTCCATGATGCTGCAGTCGCTCAAAATTTTAAGGTCTTCATTATGGTTCTTCTTCACGTCTAAAATTTCGCTGAATTTAATTAGGAATAACACAAATGAAAAGCAATTTAGAAAAAGCACCTGTAACACACACAAGAAATTAGACACATCAGTTAGAAAAAGGTAAACAATTATTTGTACAGAATTTTGGACGCACATTTTGAGAACAATTGAGAAACACACAACTTTGAGTTGGGATTTTGAAGATTTTTAAAATTATCCTATTTTTTATGTTTTTATCACGGTTTTGTTAAAAGCAGTGCCTCGAGAAAACAAATCTGTAGTTTTATTGAAATAGTAGCTTTGAAATTCAACGAGTGCCTTGCCCTTCATACGCTAAATTTACGTTACCTGCTTGATTCAATCTGCTTATGTGTGCGTACAATCCATCATGATGCAGAAACAAATAAAACGCTTTTGATTACTGTCAACATTTGTACTGTCAATACTTGCACTCTCAATATTTGTAATGTCAATATTTCCACTATCAATATTTGCACTGTCAATATTTGCTCGGTCAATATTTTCGCTGTCAATAAAACGCTGTAGATTCCACCTGACGACACCATAGCTCCTACTTTCTGTTCGTCAAGTTATTTAAATAAATATATGCATTTAATTAAATCGGTTTCCAAATGGGCTACTATCGTAAAATTTCAATCAGCTAAGCATAAAAAGTATCTTAGTTTAGCGTGAAGTCATTTTTTTGCAGCCCGGCAGGTATGGGCAATGTTGTGTGACATTCGCAAGGTGTCGACACTTGAAAAGCAGTTGCGTTACAATTAGCATCTTGGTGTAGCTCGCTTTAACGCGATAGAAAGTAAACACCGTTCCTCAAGTACTTTTTAATTTCCTGGAGTTCTAATAGCTACAGGGGAACTTCGCGCTTCGAAAGATTTTCGTAGCAACAAAAAAAACTCATGATAAAGTTCCAGCAAGCGAAAACTGGAAAAATATATATTTTGAATAAAAGTTTAATCTAAAAATTTGCATAAAATGAAAATTAACTTTCGGGGGAGCGTGGAGGAATAAGCTTCTTTGCACCTTCGTTTAAACTGAGTCACTTATTACGGTCTGCCTAAAATGAACGGAGAAATAGTTCGATTGTACACACGTACATTACCAACGCACATCTACAAGTACGATGCAAGTAGACGATGAGTTTGTCGCTTTTTGTCTTGTTGAGCCAGACTTTAGGGAAAGGAAAAAAATTTAAATTAAATTAATTAAATTAAAGAAGTTATGAATGCTAATGTTTTGAAATATACACGAGATTTGCGGAACCAAATGACTCCCCTCGTGACGCTGCTCCTTGTTACGCTAGTTCTAGTCACACATCGGCTTGCAAAGCACATTTTTTATCGCGTCTCCTTGTCACGCAGGTTTTGTCACGCAACGCCATCCCAAGTAGGTTCTCGTGACGCGTTTCTGGCAGGTACATTTTTGCCCGGTATTTTCTTGCCTTCTTGTCGAGCATCTTGTCATGCAGCTCCAGTCATTTAGCATTTTGCCATGCATAGTATCTTCCATTCAACTCCTTGACGAGCAGAAAAAACTTTTTGACTGAACGCATCAGCTACCGCAACACTCCCGACGCACCCAGAGCGCCCGACGCAACGTCACGGACAGCAGCCAACACCTGTTGAAGAAAAAACAGAAAACCATTAGGCAATTTTGAAGCCAACGACTGAAAATTTGTGAATTTAGGGAAACATAAATGATCTGCTTCAGCTTTACCTATGCCATCAAATAAAGGGCTCAGGTCAAAGAAATAAAAGAGTTAGGAAGAATGAGTTTGGAGAAATGGATAAATACGAGAAGCGGGGGAATAGAGGGATGAGCAAAGGGAGTTACGAGAAATGGATAGATGGAAGAAGCGACGGTGGGGGGAATAGAGGAATGGGGAAGGAGAGTTGAGAGAAATGGATGATTGGAAGAAGCGGCGGTGTGAAGAATGAACTAAATAAAAAGTGAGACTTGGGAGGTTCACGCAAATGCGACCAAAATAAATCAAAGGGAGGAAATGATCAGGAGTTAAATTTTCAGCGCTGCATTACCGTGAATTACAGCGGAAACCAAAGCATTTGCTCGTGAGTCACTAGATTCACAGGAGTCCGTGCTGACTCCAGTCTGTCTTGAAGCATGCTGAGTACATGTGATGTCCCAGTCAAGGCTATGCACTAGTCACTACGTGATTACTTTTTATAAAAATTGCGGTCCACGCCCTCATTTTTTGCCCCGACGCAGGTTGGTAACGTGACATGCCTCGTGTGAGCCAACCTGTGCCAGCCAGCAAACCTTGAGCGTCCTCCATTGGGGGCACTTTTTGTGGGCATCCCATGAGTTAACGTGACTTCAGAATGTGGGTTTGGTGAGCTGTATTATTTTAGTGAGTTACGTTTTGGTGGATTACTCTATTTTGGTGAGTTACTCTATTTTGGTGAGTTACTATATTTTGGTGAGTTACTCTATTTTGGTGAGTTACTATATTTTAGTGAGTTACTACGTTTTGGTGAGTTACTATATTTTGGTGAGTTACTACGTTATGGTGAGTTAATGTATTTTGATAAGTTATTGTATTTTGTGAGTTGCTATTTTTTGGTGGGTTATTGTATTTTGTGAGTTGAAATATTTTGGAGAGTTATTGTATTTTGTGAGTTATTATATTTTGGTGAGTTATTGTATTTTGTGAGTTGTTATACTTTGGTGAGTTATTGTATTTTGTGAGTTGATATATTTTGGTGAGTTATTGTACTTTGTGAGTTGATATATTTTGGTGAGTTATTTCATTTTGTGAGTTGTTAAATTTTGGTGACTTATTGTATTTTGTGAGTTGTTATATTTTGGTGAGATATTGTAATTTGTGAGTTGATATATTTTGGTGAGTTATTGTATTTTGTGAGTTGTTAAATTTTGGTGAGCTATTGTATTTTTTGAGTTGATATATTTTGGTGAGTTATTGTATTTTGTGAGTTGTTAAATTTTGGTGAGCTATTGTATTTTGTGAGTTGATATATCTTGGTGAGTTATTGTATTTTGTGAGTTAACACATTTTGGTGAGTTATTGTATTTTGTGAGTTGTCATATTTTGGTGAGCTATTGTATTTTGTGAGTTGTCATATTTTGGTGAGTTATTGTATTTTGTGAGTTGTCATATTTTGGTGAGTTATTGTATTTTGCGAGTTGTTATATTTTAATAAGTTATATTATACATCATGCCATATGGAAACATGGGTGACTTTGAAATAACTTGAATTTTGTGAGTTGGAATACTATAAATTATGGTCACGTAATAATGGCAGCAAATTGATTATATTTAAGTAGGACGAAATGTGGAGAGATATTTTTGAATGTATTGCGAATGAACTTAAATTGAATCAAATCCAGTGAACGTTAATGGTACGAGATAACATATATTAATATGTTCAAGACTGGATGTTTTGAATGAACAATTGATTGAAAATGTTTCAAAAACATATGAAAACGAGCTGCTTTAGAAATTTACGTTTGATTCACTTACTTTGAAATATTCCCTCGAAAAAGTAACAAAAAAGCACAGCATTGAAAATTATTTTTATGTGGGATGAAATTATCTAAGTTGGGCTGAATAGAATATTTATATTTTGGTATTAACATATACGTAAAATTTTACTCTTTGTGAGAACGATGAGAACGATTCTGACTCCAGAACCTCGGACCAGTGAATGCAAATGGGCAGTTATAACGCAATAATTTGAATTCAATAACCCTGACTCAGAGTTGATCTGACTAAAAGTTATCCTGACTCAGAAATCCCTGATCAGGGAGACCCTGACTTAGAGATACTCTGACTCAGAGATACTTTGACTCAGAGATACCTTGACTCAGTGATACCCTGACTTAGAGATTTCCTGACTCAGAGATTCTGACTCCGTGATGCCAACGATACTATTATATCTGCGACTCCTATTGGGTAGCCTCGAATCTGTGATCATGTGATTTTGACGCTGTGCTGAGAACGTATGGTTGAGTCTGTGTCTCTGCGACTACAATTCTACATCTTAAATCTGTGACTATAAGTTTGCAGGTGATAACACAACTTGAAAAATTCTCATAATCATGACATGAGAATTGAAATCTTAGATCATTTCAAATGAAAGAACATTACAACTTAAATAATGTAAACAAATTTAAATTATACCTACATATGCACATATATATAAATTCCATATATATTCATGTTCACATGCAAATCTATACATGCACAACATGCCCTAGTGATTTTTTAATTTTTAATTGCAAATTTCAATTTCAAATCAACTTCAAACTTCCTCTGGAATCTTACCATTGGGTAATTTTACCATTGGTTAATGACCCAATGGTAAGGGCGTACCATTGAGTAATTGGGCGTACCATTGGGCGTACCATTGGGTAATTTTTTAATTTAAAGATGTGCTTCCGACCGGCATGCGGTCTTCCCTTGTCTATAATTTCAGTTGTGCGCAGTGCGCATCGCAGTATGTGGGTTCCACCCACCGAGCACTTTACGTCAGGGTTGCTGAACTTGCAGGTCGAAGTCATCGTACAGGTCACTTGTTTACCTCTCCTACTCATTCTAGTATCAGACAACATTGTAGTAATGATTCCTGTGAACAGATTATTGACATTAGCAAATTTAAAATATTGTATACCTGTACCGCCAACTTAGACCTACGTATTTTAGAGTCATTATTCATTCATAAACTCAAACCTTCTCTCAACGAAATGAAGAGTGCATACCCTCTGAAAATAGTGAACCAATAAAGTTGTATTTTTTTTTTCGTGCTTATATTCCGCGCTTCTGTAATTTTGGGTGTACTGACTTGTTTATTATTTTATTTGCAGACTTTTTGTTTAGAACGTTCCTAGGCTCGAAACGTTCAGGGTAAATGTTTTTAAAGTAATTCTTCTCTATTTCTTTCATTATTCACTTCACTACTATGTTAACATTTTAACTATCATAGTCACCGCCGTACCTTGCGAAGCTTCTTCAACTCTACAGTAAAGGTTTTTATTCGACTATTATTTTTTATAACACTATGTTAACGTTTCAGTTATTTACGAACGTATATCACGGGCACCATTTAACTTTAGTAAAGTGAGAAAGATTATTTCCCTCTAAAATGAATTACAATTCTGGGTTCTTATTTGCGCAAGAATTCCAAAAATATTATAACACTTTGACTGCAGTAAAACTGCATTTTGATATTCAGTTTAAATTTAAAGCCAATTGTAGTACGTAATTTCACCTCACAAACATAAAATTCCCCCTACAAACATAGAAATCATTTTGTGAAAATGTAATTCACTTCAAAACCATAAAATTCACAACACGAACATGAAATTCACCTAACAAACATGAAATTTATTTGACAAACATGAAATTTATTTTTTTTGACAAACATGAAATTTATTTGACAAACATGAAATTCGCTAGACATAGATAAAATTGACCTAACAAGCATGAAATTCACATCACAAAATGAAATCTATCTCACAAACAGAAATTCACGTCACATAAATTAAAGTTACCTCACAAAAATAAAATTCACTTAGAAACATGCAATTCACTTCATAAACATGCAATTCACATTGAAAATGTGCAATTCACTTCACAAACATGCAATTCACGCCACAAACATGCAATTCACCTCACAAACATGCAATTCACATCACAAACATGCAATTCACCTCACAAACATGCAGTTCACTTGACAAACATGAAGTGCACTAGCTAAGCCTGAAGTGTCACGCCCATTTTCCAAAAGTATCTGTGAGAAAACAACCTCTTTGTCGACTTTTCTAGTCCATGTACTCTCCCGCCCCTCTACCTCTCCACTCTTATGCCCCTCATTACCTCTCTACTCTCACTACCTCTCTCTTTCCGATACCTTGCTACTCGCGCATGTAAAAATATGCTCACATGAGCGTGCATGCGTATTTGTGTACATTTGTGTACATGTGTGCGCGATTTGTGTACATGTGTGCGGGTGTATGTATCTGTATGTGTAGGTACATACATGTGTGATGAACGCAAACATGTGTGATGTGCAGTTGTTTTAGGGAGTATGTCTGTGTACGTATGTGAATGTATAGGTACACACATGTGTGATGTACGCACACATGGGTGACGTGCACCCGCTCTAGGCCGTGTCCGCACAAGGCCGCGGGAGGCTACATCAAGACGCCCGGACTTTTGAGGTCAGGGTCTACTACGGAAATAACGGCCCGGTAGCGCTGGTGAGCGTGTTCTCCTGCGTAGAATAACGGCCCGGTAGTGCTGGTGAGCGTGTTCTCCTGCGTGGAATAACGGCCAGGTAGGGCTGGTGAGCGTGTTCTCCTGCGTGGAATAACGGCCAGGTAGGGCTGGTGAGCGTGTTCTCCTGCGTGGAATAACGGCCCGGTAGTGCTGGTGAGCGTGTTCTCCTGCGTAGAATAACGGCCAGGTAGGGCTGGTGAGCGTGTTCTCCTGCGTGGAATAACGGCCCGGTAGTGCTGATGAGCGTGTTCTCCTGCGTAGAATAACGGCCAGGTAGTGCTGGTGAGCGTGTTCTCCTGCGTGGAATAACGGCCCGGTAGTGCTGGTGAGCGTGTTCTCCTGCGTAGAATAACGGCCCGGTAGGCGAAATGAAATCTTATTGTCTACGGAAGAGATCTAGCACGCATTACGCAATGACTTCCTGGTGAAACTGGAGTAAAAAAAATCTAAAACCACGCACGAAATTAAAACAGTAATAACGGCAAGGAAGGAACTGCGGCTTTAGCACGCTTGAAATAACAACATCGCATTATATGCCAGCCATGACACTGATCATTGTCAGTTTACGATACTATGTCGTCATCAAGTCGTGCTTCTTGCTGTTTTATTTAACCCACCTTTATTGAGTTTCTAATCGCACATGAAACCAGTCGATAAATCGTTTATTGAGTTGCTTAACCCGCGGGCGCTCCTGTCGCACCTCCTCACTCGCGCATCCGTATGGCTAACGCGTGTCCTTGGTGGGAGGTTGGAGGTGCGTGACTGTTGGACTAGCGTATGTGATAAAAGTGTCTCAGTAACACATGGACTTGTGTGCGTGATCAAAGTATCTCAGTAACACATAGACTTGTGCACGTGAACCAAGTGCCTCAGTAACACATAGACTTGTGTACGTGAACAAAGTGCCTCAGTAACACATAGACTTGTGTACGTGAACAAAGTGTCTCAGTAACTGAGGTGTGTTCACCGTAGCGCAGTCGGTAGAGCGTAACACTTTGCGAGAGAACGTCGCTGGTTCAATACCCAGCGATGGCATGAATCGTTTCTCAGAATAGGCAGCTTCTCTGGAGGCTTAAAAAACGGAGAAAGACAGGAGTGGAAGTTGAATAAAAAAAGCTTCAACTAAATAAACTTACACTTTCATTACCCTTAGGTTAAGGTTTGAAAATATTGTCTAATTGTTAAAGTGATTGTTCAAGTTAATCGCATGCTAACGTAAGAAGAAATTCACCCAACATTGTTCTATCGAAACTCTATCATTCGTTAAAAATTCAATGCCTCTGTATGTAAAAAAATTTTGCTTTCGAAGTGCAAACATCACCTTCATGCTGAAAATATACAAAAAACATACTTTTTACTCGCATTGATAAAATGCTAAACTAATACTTCAGTTACGTCAGACACAGTAACACAATGTTGAAAAATCACAATTGAAAGGGTAAACGTGATTGTAAAATAGAAAGATGAATTCAAACAAAGACTACTAAGGATTATAAATAATGAACTGAGGGATATCGAATACATCGATGAAGCGTCTCTGTAGCGTCCTCGGTGGTGAAACGCCCTATATAATAATAATAATAATAATAAAAATAATATTAATGATAAAGTAACTCCTCCAATATCTGTTTCAGTGCTTCCTAATCCTTAGAGCAGTGGTGTTCATTGCACGGCTCGCCATGACTCAATTCACTGCTCATGAGAAAAAAATATATATATATAATATATATGTTTCTGGGGGTGATATGACTTTGAGCTATTGATACATAAGGGAATTATATGCGTGGACGGAAGAGCCCGCTTTCGCCGTGCCATGCATTGCTTTCGTTGCGCCTCGGTCACCTTGTGATTGATAGCGCAGTCGGTAGCGTGTTGGCGCGGTAACTTATAAGTCACGAGTTCGATTCCCATGAACTCCCTGTACATTTATTTCGTTTGAAAAAAACCTATGCGTGGACGGAGAGCCCGCTTTACCAGACTCAGTAATTGTTTCTGGGGGTGATATGACTTTGAGCTATTGATATATAATATATATATATAATATAATTATATACACATGAGTGTGTATAATTTATATACCTAATAACATAATTAATAAACATAAATTATATAAAATACTCTAACTTGCCGTAGCTGCGGCTCTCTCAATCAATGCATTTAAACGAAGTGGCTCTCTTGCAAAAATTAGTGAATAACCCTGCCTTAGAGCACATGCTGTCTCTCTGGTCGCACCCGCAGGCACACCAATAGCAGGCAAGCAGCAGCTCGTGGGCCGTTGAGTGGCTCAGACAAGTATTTTGAAACTCGTTCTGCGACGTCGCAATCAGACACACACACAACCATGCCACCAAGATTATTCAATCGAAGGAACAACCAGTAATGCAAAGATTATTGTCAAAACGAAAAACGACAGCAAATGGGTCAGATAATCTCATAAAGCAGGTTTTTATTTCAATACTGGGTACTGTATGGAACAAAATGCTAAAATAAAAGTCTTTGCATTTCAGCCTGCGCAGATTATTACCAAAACGAAAAAGGAACAGCAAAATTGGATGGATTATTTAATAAAGCAGGTTTTTCATTTCAGTACTACATATTCTGCATAAAAAATAGCTAAAACAAAGGCCTTTGCATTTCATTCAATACTAATAATCGAGTAAAACAAACGAACAGAATAAAGGTCTCTGCATTTCAACATGCGCTCAGTGAAGAAAGGCTCGAACAGCCCCAGCCTGCCCTTGGCATACCGACACACCAGCGACTGTTGAGGTCACGTGTCTACGCTTCTTGCCGGGGGGTTGCGGTATCCTGGATACTGATTGTTGTACCTCGCTCAGTGTCCCACGCTCAGTGTACTGCCTGCAGTGTGTTGCGCTTTGGGTGTTACCAGCCACTTTCTGTGTACCACGTTCAGCATACAACGTTCAGTATATCACTCTCAGTACACCACTTTCAGTAAATCAAGTTCAGCGCCACGTTCAGTATACCACGTTCGGTACACCATGTTAGTATACCACGTTCAACATTCGCTGGTCAGCATGCCACGTTGAGAATATCCCATTTAGGATACCACGTTCAGTGTACGACGTTCAGTATACCCCGCCCAGTATACTACGTTCACTATACCACATTTAGCGTGCCAAGTTCAGTATACAACGTTGAGTATATACCAAGTTCAGGGTACTACGTTCAGTACACTGCGATCAGTGTCCGAAACGTTCATTTTACCACGATTAGTGTACCATCTTTAGTGTACTTTGTTCAGTATACTAACTTCAGTATATCAAGTTCCGTACAGCACGTTCAGCATAAAGTATCAGTTTACCACAGTGTACCCGAGTGTGCTCGGCATACCATATTTCGTATCAAGTATACCAAGTACTGCAGTAAACCACTCTATGGAACCCACAGTATCTTGCGCAGTATCTTCCAGTATCCAGTATACTGATGGTTTCATGCATCCTTCCTTGCGTCGAATTCCAGAGAGACGCAAGGAGAAAAAAACAAAACATGTGCTTAATTTATCCAGTACTACATACTTCTCAGAATAGGCGGTAGGTTTAAGTTTATAAGGTTTATCTACCCCACCTTGCGGGCACTGGCGCCCCCATGGGAATGCAGCAAGGTTACCTCATCTAGAGATAGGCCTTCGGGACTTCTACCTTTCTTGCCCACTTTGCTTCTTTCAGTTTGATGACTTCTTCGCCCGCCATCTCCTCTTTGTCTTTTCTTTCTGTTGGTTCTTAACTTGTTGTTTCTATGCACAGGGTGTCCTGTGTAAGACCTCGCATTGTGCATAGATTCCAAATTTTTTGCCCTTTATACGAAATGATCCCTCATCTTTCCTCTGTGACAACATTCGTAATGGAAACAAACCCTCAAATCAAACTCTGTACTTATTATCACACAACATACCTTCAAAAAGCATTGATGATAGGATGCCCTAGAAGTCGTTGAACTTATAGGACCTACCTCATATGTGTCTATTTCGAAAGATATATTTCTTCAGTGGTTTAAGATACGCCATGGGCATCTTCTCCTACACGGATAAAAATGTGTCGTCAACCTAAACTGAGGAGAAAGAACATGTAACAATCCTAATGTTGCTGAAAGTACAAAAACCTTAACCCATCATGGGACCGCACATCAGTAAAACAGCCGAAATTTTATATAAACGCACGTTTTCGTGTTTTCGTGCTGATGACTGTCCGTGTGGCTATAATTATAACTATTTTACTTTGCTGGGTGGCTGCGCGTGATTGGATTCCAACGGCATATGATTTGGGAGCGGCTAAAGAAAAAGGACGCAGAGCTTGCGTCTATTGCACACTCTATTTGTTCTAGTCCACTTACGCCAACACAGTGTAAAAAGGATGGTGCTATTTTCAAGTTAGACCATTAGTCCATGGGTGAAAATTGTGAGAAATTGATGTTTAAACGCGAGTCCCATGTTCCTTCAGTTCCTTCAGTTTTGTGTGTAGAGAAATTCTAACAAATTTCAGATGGTGCTAACAAATTTTAATTGAAAGTTTTAAAAGTTGCGACCATTGTGTAGCCTTTTGGTATCTAGTTTACCGCGTCAAAGTAGAGACGGATACATCTAGCCAGCGAGCATGCGAGGGAGCAAGCAATCGAACATATATATTTAAGAAAAAAGCAAGCAAGCGAGCTAGTAATCGATCAACCATACAAGCAGGCAATTGAGCAGCCCAGCAATCAACGCACTTTAACGTTTTTATAGAGTGAAATTATACCGCAGAGAGCAGTGAAATAAATTCACATGATACCGCCTGCGCAACAATCGCCAGTTAGACGCGTGCCAGTTAGGAAATGGAACAGTTAGATTCCCACAGTCAGCTGTGCTCAGTTAGGCTCGCACGATCATTGGAAGAATGAGCAAGCGAAATTTGTTTGTTTAATACGTCAAAAAGTATGACTGCAAATGTTGTATAAAAGATGCTTCATTCCATGTAATTTGATTGATGTCAAATAGATGTTTCAACTGATTTGTAAATAATAGTGGCAATAATGGAAATAATAATAACAGTACAAAGACAATTACCACGAGCAAGCACGAATTTCATACCCCTGGGTAAGTAGATAATGTAATAAGGTTTTATTTTTTCCAACAGGAAGAAACACCGAACTTGCTCCGTTAAATCTCAAGCCCTTAGCCAATTAGAATGTGAAACAAGCGTTGCTACAAGCTTCTAGGCTGCAAGGACTGCTCTGTTCTGCACCCGAGCACAATAGTGAACATTGCATTTGTATTGAATGTTCTGAAGCTATAGTGATTCTTCAACTTTACAGGAATTACGGACACGCGCTTATGTGGTGTCTCAGTCCAGCTAATGGCATCTTGCGGTATCCTGTATACTGCTTACTGTACCTCGCTCAGTGTCCCACGCTCAGTGTTGGGTTTTGGGCGTTACGTTCAGTGTGGGTGTTACGTTCCCCACTACACTCTGCTGGCACGCAGCAGCGGAATGCGGCACCTGCAGCAGGAGGAAGCACCTGCAGCAGGAGGCGGCACCTGTAGCAAGAGGAAGCACCTGCAGCAGGAGGCGGCACCTGCAGCAGGAAGCAGCACGGGCAGCAGCAACAAGAGGCAGCACCTGCAGCAGGAGGCAGCACGGGCAGCAGCAACAGGAGGTGGCACCTGCAGCAGGAGGCAGCACGGGCAGCAGTAACAGATGGCAGCACCTGCAGCAAGAGGTGCGAGTGGCAGTGGAGAAAAATGTTCTCACGGCCGACGTCGAGTGCAGGTAGAAAACATGCGGCCTGCGTTGCACAATTACTGACTCATTGACGTAAAACTAAATTCTTTCTCGCACGGTTGAGTTGTGTTTGTCTCTCCGAGATGATGAGCGACTGACATTGAACTTAACACAAATTCTTGGGTGCTTCGTGTGTGTTTTAGTCAGTAGGGTGACGCTTGAGGAAATTTTCTACGGAAAGTAGATTGCTAATTGAAATACGATATTGGACACTTAAACAATCAGGTTGGGGCAAAAGATGTTACAGATTTAGGAGAGAAGAATTTAAAATTATCTAAACTGATATTATGTATATTTCTATTGCTGACTTATAATATCATGAGAGATTTGCACCTCTTTCTTTCAAACTATTAAGGATTCATTCATATTTTACTGCATTATTTGCATTTACGTTTGCTCAACTCAATTAAAGAACATATCAGACATCGCCCACACGCAGCGCAACAGGCCAAAGCTCTCCTAGAGGAACTTGAATGGGAAGTTTTATCCCATCCATCATATTCTCCCGACCTCGCCGCTCCTGATTACCACTTATTTCGAGGATTACAGAACCATTTAAGCGGCCTTAGGTTGACATGATGGGAAGAGACAAAAAATGAGTTAGAAGCATATTTCGCATCAAAACATAATAAATTTTACAAACGAAGCATATATAAATTCGTAGACAGATGCAATCAGGCCACAGAAGCCTAAGGATGTTATTGTTTTGAATAAATTCTTCAAAAATAACAAGTTTTTCATTTCCAAAATTGCACTTACAGAGCGTTAAAAAATTTTGCACCAACGTGGTAAATTTTAATCAGAATTGCCTTATTGCCTCATTCTCCAACAAGCAGAGGAAATAAGAAATGGCGGTCACAGAAGAAACTGGCAATATCAGGGTGTGAAGGAGTAGCAAGTAATATCAGGGTGTGTAGAGGGAGTAACTGGCAATATCAGGGTGTGAAGGAGTAGCAAGTAATATCAGGGTGTGTAGATGGAGTAACTTGTAGTATCAGGATGTGACGGAGCAGTAAATGGCAATATCAAGAGTGTAACGGGCAATATCAGGATATGATGGAGAAGTAACTGGCAATATCAAAGTGAAAAGAAGTAACTGGCAATATCAAGGTGCGTGGATGGATTAACTTGTGTTATCAGGGTGTGAAGGAGCAGTAAATGGCAATATCTAGGTGTGAAGATGGAGTAACTGGGAATCTGAGGACATGAAAAAGGAAGTATGTAACAATATGAGGGTATGAAGGAGTATATAGCAATATGAGGGTATAAAGAAGAAGTAACTGGCCATCAGAGGATATGAATCAGGAGGTAACCTCAGGGTTACCCGCCGTTACCCAGGCCGGGTAACGGGTATCCCGTAAGACCACAGTATACGGAGGAATAGCCAGCCTGGGAAGGCACCTCTTACTTCCCCTAACGGAGCTGCGTCAAGGGCAGAGCTGAGGCTTGCGTAAAGTTCACCTGCGTCCTTATCTTGTTGGTGGCGCCGCAAACCGCGTGTACGCACACGCATTTATGTATCAGTTAACGCTGTGACCACCGCGACGTGCGTCACCGGTGACCGCGGAGGGGACTTTGATAATGCTGCTGACCAACCAACAGTCAAAAACTCAATTATTATGAATATTTTGTTAAAACTAAATAAAGGCTTGATCTAGTTGATGTTTTCTGTTTTCAAAATTGGTTACTATGTCCAATTAACTTTAAATTTTAGTTGGATATTGAACTTCAGTTTAACCAATTGCAGTTAAAGTGGCGTCGAGGCCCTGAAACTCGGCGTTAAAGGGCATATTATTGCTGTGTCTGCATCTGCTTACGCAACTGCTCCTCTATCGGAGGTCACTTGCGCAACATTCGGTGATCCTTCCATGAAACTTCACATTCGGGTAGCGAGGAAACTGCTACAGATATTCTGTTTTTTTCTGAGTTTGGCAATCGGTGGCAATTTTTGTAATTATATGTGAAAAGATTCTGGAGATACTCGGGATTCTCCGCGTGTATTTTTTTGTCTAATCGTCACATGATGACACCAACCTGAGTTATTTCATCACCCAGCTGCAACTTTTAATTTTGGCGGCGGCGGCGGAGTGACGTAAAGCGTGCATTAAATTATCTGTTACTTTGGCACAACAACCTTGAAGGAAATGGATCACAAATTGAATATGCGTGTCGAAATGCCCGCAGAAAGTATCGCTTTGATGGGCCTGGCCCAATAGTGATGTTATGAGTGCTGTAGTGCTGTGTACGAACATGTTATTAAACATAAAAAATGCCATAATGGGTGTGCATTTCTTTTTTCTACCGTAAGGCATCCTTAAGTTGATGTTCTTTCTCCAGCCCACAAAGCAGAGTGCTGCTTTTTGGACCAGAAGCAAACGAGATTTAGTCCTCGTATCTGTACGGTACATTTTCCGGAACCAGCGACCACTCCGGTAATGTAGAAAACGGAGCATACGAGCGGGAGAGAGTGTAGAGAAGCCCTCCGACTCAATGAGCTTGTTTTTCACTTCTTCTTCTCCGATTTAAGGGCTGAAATCTGCGTGTCATCACTCAAACGCAACTGAGAGATCGAGAACGATGCTTATGGCTTGAAATAGTTACGCTCATTTGGCATAAGAACCCCCAAATTTCTAATCTCTTGAAACTATTAAATGAAATCAGGAAAACATAACCAGATAGTCCGTAATGTGATTTGCATAATACTCATAAAATATGTCTAAATGACCTAAATTGTAGGTCTATCAGAAGAGTAATCAAATATGCAGTTGGAATTACTTTAGTTATTCCATAACAATATTTTCTATGCAAATCTCGACAACCATACGCAATTCATTTTCTTCTTCTCGGAAAATTTTCGAGAAAGAAGACAGACTGCCCTCACGCGAGTCAACTAAGCTACACAAGATTCTGTTCGAAGCTCGTACGCTGTTCTACACTGGGTATTTAGGATAAAATTATTATAAACTTCACTCTAAAGGAAATAAATTCGAACGTACAGGTAGTCATACCAGAAGCTGTGTGTGTGAAGATAGTCTTATGCCTTAATCGTCCAGATGTATCACGTGCTTGATATAAATAATTCAAAGCATTTGTAGTTTTTAAAATGAGAAGCCTCAATGAGAAGCAGTCGGATCCGACCGTGAATTGTATAGGAGTTAACTGAAGCTTCCTGTACAATTAATCCTTCTTCATTCTCTGACTGCAGCATACGTGTTTTTTGTGGTAGTATGTTCCTATTTTTTTTCCTTGAACCTCGATTGATTCTCCAAGGTGAACTTTTTTAATACCGACAATTTGATTAACATTTAATGGGTCTGACGTTTGGCTGTAAATTTCAGCAGCTTGTTATTAAAGAAAATCATGTTGATGCATTGAAATAAGTCTTTCCTCTGAATTATTTTTATTTTAAAAATTTCCAATTAAGAGACGCCATTATCTTGCATACAAAAACCTATCCAAAGAATTCAGCGACCTATTGGACAAAAATTAATGTGTGCTCGCTCTTTATTTATAATTCCTCCCCACTGATCATCCATCGCACTACCTCTCATTAAATCAGCAACTTCATCATTATATCAAGCTACAATTTATTATGACGTTAGCGAGTAAATACATTTTATTCTGACACTAGCGAGCACCAGGGGGCTCAAAAGAGCCCGAAGCCAAGCCGCGTTGAGCACAACTCCAAGCGATGTTATGTCACAACTCCAAGTTGTGTCACAACTCCAAGCGACGATTTATTTAACATTTCCACCGCCCTTACGCCGCCCACCCGCCCCCAGCGTCGCCCCAAGGAAAGACTGGCGGCACAAATTCCACGGCCGCAAAGCACGAGATTACGACCTTACGTAACACAGTGGTGGCGTAAGTCAGACCTACGCAACCCTAGACCTTGACCCCATGGGAAGATGCCCCGGCTGCTAAAGGGTCTAGGGCCTACTTCGGGATAACCTCTTGGAGTCTAGCGAAAGGATCTAATTTGGTATAACCTCTCGGAGTCTAGCACGAGGGTCTAGAGGGTCTAGGAATTACTTTGGTATGATCTCTTGGAGTCTAGTACGAAGGTCTATTTTGGTAATAGGGTTTAAGGTCTACTTTGTAGCCTAGCACGAGGGTATAGAGGACATAAGGTCTACTGTGGCAATAAAGTCTAAATTGACCATCTGATGTCTATTATTATCATGTAGACAATGTTATGGTTCACAGCGTCATTACCGTATACCATATCATGGTCTACAGTGCGGCCACAGTGATGCAGTTATGTTGCCTTAATGTGGACACTTGGAACAAATACGTTGGGAATGTGAAAAGGGGATACTCAGAACAAATATGTAGTTGGTGGTGTTGAATGGGGACACTGAGAACAAATATAATGTTAGTGGTATTGAATGAAGAGATCCAGAACAAATTTGTCGTTGGTGGTGTTGAATGAAGATACTCAGAACAATATGTTGTTGGTGGCGCGAAATAAAAATAAGGTTCAGTACATGAGATTTGTAAAGTTACTCACCGAGTTACGGTAAACTTCTCGACGTTGAACACAAATCTTGTAAAACTGTAAAACTTAAGACCTCTACAAAATTTGAATTTATTTTAGTTATTGTGGTTGTTGGGAAGGTATTAATGGTCTAAGAAATCTAGAGGTTCACATGGCTCTTTCATAAAAATAAAAACGCTAAGACGCTCAAGAAAGTTCAGCAATTTAGAGCAGAGTTGGAAAAAAAAACTTTACTCCTGAAAAAATTCTCTAGTTTGGTTACAGAAGTAACTTTTTAAAGTAACGTTAAAATTTGATAGCTGAATTAGCTATTTTTGCAAAATTTTCAAACTTAATTGCTCTAGTTTATTTGGCAAAATTCTCAAACTTAGCAGCTGAATTTTGGCAATGGGCAAGTTCTCAAATTTGGTCGACTGGATTGGCATCTTTGGTAAAAATGCTCTGACTAACGTCGAAACAAAGTCATGATGGCAACCTTGCTTTAGATGCAAACTGCGTGCAACGCAAAACTGAATAATGCCGTAGAAGTCACAGAATTTATTCAGGTCCACCAATAACTCATTCGAACGCGTCTTCTGCTATAGCCTTCAGGAATAATCTTCTCATACATCACTTGCCGTGAATAAAAAACAAAAATAGTCACAGTTTTGTAGTCTCATAAGCCGTAGTCCTGCATAAGAACATTTGAATTACAATAGACCATCAGCTAAAGCCATTAATAAGTTGAAGTCACTGCTTTGACCGTCAACCGGTTTGTTCGTCCTCTGGCTCAGCAGGCAAGCTTCAACATAATGAAGGGCCTCCACATATTTTAACGTTTGTGTCTCTTATACCATGTCTACAGTAAGCGCAGAAACAGGTTCAGCATTAACATGCGCACATGCACAGCACTAATATTCGCGTGCAGACAGATACGGCGGCGAACACGTGATGCGCGTCGTAAAACAAACATTTCCAGCCATTATGTAGTGTCCAGGTATCCAGTTTACGGGTCTTTAAGGTGACAGTTCACGCTCTTATAAATGGAAGGGGACTATGTCAGTTTGTGCGTCAATGAAAAATACACGACAAAGTGCACTTAAATGCGAAGCCCCAGTGTATCCCAGTGTTTAATAATACGGTCAAAAATGACTGTTTTATTTACATTCGTTGACAGCAAGAACTCTACATTTAACACACACGTAAAGTAAATATATTTCCTGTATATGGTTTTAAAATACAGACGAGGAATTAATTTTGCGGTGCAATGGCAAGTGAGCTCATTACTATATAAGTCTTAATTAAGTTTCTAAATCAATTAACCGTGTTTAGTGAGACAAACATAATCACCGTAAACACAACCAAGTAACCAAAAACACAACCATGTCATCGCAAACATAACCATGTCGTCTTAAGCTCAACCATGTAGTCGTACACACAACTACGGTATTGTAAACACAACCATATCCCCATACACACAATTATTTCCCTACAAACAAGGCCATTTCCCCGCAAACACAACCATTTTGTTATAAACACAACCATATCCCCATAAACACAACCATTTCCCTACAAACACGACCACTTTCCCGCAAACACAACCCAGTAGCCCCAAACTCAAGCACACGCCCGCCAGCACAACACGTCACAAAGCTCCTCATAACGTTCCCACCAGCCCCGCATTTGCCGCCCCCCGACAAATGACAAGGAAAAGTCTTCCCGCGTCACTGACCGCGACCAAAATATGTACATCATCAGGGACTTTACTTTAAACGCGCATTTTTTTATAACTTTATTTATAACATCATTAGTCAGCATGACGCGCGGTTTGGCACCGCTGAACATCACCGACGGAACGCTGTAGCGAGGCAGCGTTAAGAGGATCTGCTTTTTCTTTTCGCTTCTGAAAGAAAAGGCGTCGCAAATCATGACGATCGACGGTCTCCGCTTTGAACTGGTTCTCGAGGATGCTCTGCTGGAGGGCTGTGGGTGCGTGGGGAGCCTCTGAGGATGGGGCAGTGGGAGGATGATGTAACAGAGGTGAAATAATGAAATTATTTATGATTTGGTTGTGATAATGTTCCTCGTGCATGATGGTGCACAGTTCGTTACTTGTTTGCATGCTTGCTTCTTTGCTAGTTTGCTCGTTTGTGTGTTTGTTTTCTTGTATGTTTGTTTGTTTGCTTGTATGGTGTGTCCATCCTTCCTCCCCTCTGTAAACTAGATACGAGCACACTACGTAATGAGGGAATTTTTTGACGCGTATTGAATTTGATGATAGAAATTCATTTCGATGATGATTAAAAAAATGAAAAAATATAAAATACCTAACTCGCGCATTTATTCAGTTCACTTCAAAACAGTTTCCACGAAAGAAGTGTGGAATTCTTTCTTTCGGATTTTTTATTCTCTCACTTGAAATAACGTCGGCAGCTTTGCCTTCGAAGTGCGGTAATACAAAACAATTTATTTATAAAAAAGCTTGTAAAATACGTTGATGATAATATTATAATAGAGTAATCATTATGGCGGAGATATTTTATATTCATAGATTCATGCAAGAAAATAGAACATTTCTCTATCATGGAAACATTCGCAGCCTTTGGAATGATATTAACATCCTCATGCATTACGTTACACAAGCATGGCATTGCATGCGATAATAAAGATTTAGATAGTTTCATTGGTAAAATTTCCTTCACCTTTCAGAAAAATCGACAAAAGACGAAGCGCTGTGAACACAAAAACTTAGGTGGAGTTTCCAACACTACACAGTTTCCAAAGTTAAAAGAGAGTGCCATATCGAGTCAACAAATCAAGTACGTAAATCAATTGTACATGCCCACTTTATTCAGGTGACCAATATGGCTCCAATACGTTATCAAATTAAGCAGCTAAATCAACTGTACAATGAAAAAATACAGAATTAACTAATGAGTAGTTTTATACAGTGAGTCTTTTTTTAACTATGACAAAAAATTCTAAAAAGGCTGGCTAAAACCTGCAGCCTTGAGTTACTGCGCCAAATGTAAAGAATGTCAATTGAGGTTCGAACATCAAAGTTGAAATGATTTAGAAGAAATTAAAATTGATTGCCCGTATTGGAAATTTGCCCGTATCCTGACGTGTGAAGCTGGTAATGTGCATGAACCATTTTATTAAACTCAAGTTCATCAGAAGAAATTCACTCAACATTTTTTGTATTGGAACACTGTTAATCGTTAAAAAAGTAATGCCTCTGTAGTCTTTAAAGTAACTTTTCGATGCACAAACATCATCATACATATTTTCTGTATATTTTCGGCCTGAAAGTGCTGCTTTTGCATCGAAACATTGTTTTTTAATAGCCTGCAGAGGCATCACTTTTTTAACGATTGACAGTGTTCCGTTAAAAAAAGGATGACATGGTTTCTTCTCATAATTTTATTAAGCGTTATTTCTGGTCTTAGAAAGTAAATGAATCGACGCGAAGATTATTTTAGATTTCAGATTCTCAGATTGGAAAGATGTTCAAAGTTGACGGACTTCAGTGTCTCTAATTTTCACCAGGTTTTAATAATGAACATGAAAATAAAGGTTTTATATAGTCTTCGAATAACAATGTTCGTGATGTCGTTTAGCTTAAAATTAGAAAGCAAATTTGATTCGTTGAAAGAATAGTAAAAAATTCGAATTACAAAATTTGAAATACGCTTGTAATGTAACAACGGCAATGTCTATCATAATTAGAAATTTAACCACAGTTAATTCAATGCAATTTCGATGGAAGTAAATTCGCTAAAAATTTGAATTAGAAATACGAGAGCGGTAAATTCGCTTATATTCGATAACAGTGAATTTGTCTGCAATACGACGGAGGAATATTCATTAGATTTGCAGTTAACGTGAATTTCTTTCAAGTTCAACACCGGTAAATTCGATTAAAATTTGGTACGATTGAAATCATTTCCAATTCGGCAACTGTAATTTCATTGGAATTAAGGTTAACGTCAATTTGTTTGAAATTCTGCAGCGGTACATTCCATTAAAATTCGATTCCGGTAAACTCGCTTGAAAGTCGATCACAGAAAATACATTTAAATTTATATAACGTAAATTTTCTCAGAATTCAGCGGCGGTAAATTGGTGAAATATAAGAAATTGATCCGTAGTAGAAATTTCCCCACCACCACACTGAGAGAAAGTGTTTCTCCAGCCATCACGAAGCTCGCTCTCCGAGTCCTTTCGAGCCTGGAGTCTTACATGCGGAAGATTATTTTTTCGTGGCCCGCAACTGACATGCCGCTTAAGAACGCGCTAACACGTAGAAAGTTGTCCTGAAAGTACAGCAGGAAGTTCATCTTAGTTTTCTTCAAAAGTCTACGGAAAATCGTCGTAATGTTTCACGTCATCACATCACAGTTTTCACAGTTCGTGTCGTTTTTAGCATTGGCTCAAGCACTGCACATTATTTGGTATCTTTGATTTTCGCACTTCACATCATTTCTATTATTGCCATTTGCACTTCACATCATTTCTATTATTGCCATTCGCACTTCACATCATTTCTATCATTGACTTTCGCGCCATCATTTTAATCGTAGCCTTCCACAGGTCACGTCATTTCTATCAAAGACCTTCGCACTTCACGTCATTTTTATCATTGACTTCTACAGTTCACGTCATTTTTATCATTGACTTTTACAGTTCACGTCATTTTTATCATTGACTTTTACAGTTCACGTCATTTTTATCATTGACTTTTACAGTTCACGTCATTTTTATCATTGACTTTTACAGTTCACGTCATTTTTATCATTGACTTTTACAGTTCACGTCATTTTTATCATTGACTTTTACAGTTCACGTCATTTTTATCATTGACTTTTACAGTTCACGTCATTTTTATCATTGACTTTTACAGTTCACGTCATTTTTATCATTGACTTCTACAGTTCACGTCATTTTTATCATTGACTTTTACAGTTCACGTCATTTTTATCATTGACTTCTACAGTTCACGTCATTTCTATCATTGACTTTTACAGTTCACGTCATTTTTATCATTGACTTTTACAATTCACGTCATTTTTATCATTGACTTTTACAGTTCACGTCATTTTTATCATTGACTTTCGCCCCTCATGTCATCGTGTCACGGGGACATACAGTTCACGTCAAAACAGCGTTAAGATTAACAGTCGCTTCATTTCCTTCATCACAATTTTATTCATTATTAAAAAACTTAGAATGTTTCTCAAAAGCATCTCACACTACAGAGGAAGTTTGTTTTGGGTTTTATCAAATCCCTGCTATAAGTAAAGCTGTGCGTTGGGCACGTATAAGTAATTAAACAATTTTAAATAACTTAAACAATTTTAAATAATTTAAACAATTTAAAGTGATTTAATCAATTTTAAATAATTTTAAAAATTTCAAATAACTTAACCAATTTTAAATAATTAGAACAATTTATTTGCTTAAGCAGCAGCTGTAGCGATTAACACATTTTTTTTATTTGAAGAGCTGTCAATTCAGTGCTGCACACAGAACGTCAAAAATGACTGTGATTGATAGTGTTTGACGAAACACAAAAAGCAGTTATTTAGGTCGGTAATTCAATAAAATTTCTAAAAAAATGTGTGATAATCTCATTATGACGAAAGCTTTCACTTCTTCTGAAATTTTCCACAATTCTCATTAAAACTCTTAATAATTAAAATAATCCTGAAAAGCATGTTTTAAAAATATCTATCCAAAAGAGGCAGTAAAGTCTTTATTGGTATTTATTTATAATAAGTATTAACAAAAAATACTAGTAATGATTATTAGTAATTATTACTAAGATTTTATGCGTTCATTTAGTTCTTCCCGCTATATCCGTCAAGATATTCGATGGTTGCCGGGAAGACAAAAATTTTGTTGGTCATTGCCTTCCCAAAGGTTGTAGAAGTACAAACCATTATGCTAGAGTGTTAAGAATGACCATCGCTCATTTATATAAAAATCTGCAAATGTCGAGTTTCGGAAGGATTCATCGTTGCTTTCGACTCGCTTAGTGCTTAAAACGTGTTTTACTGCCGCTCGTATAGAGACATGTAATTTAAGTCACGGCTTCAGTTTGGATAGATAACTATGTCAAGTTTAAGGGAAATCATATATATTTAAGAAATGAATCAATGAATGATACTCAAGTGAACGACGGAAAATAAATATATTGAGTATTCAAGAAGTCATCACGGCTGTTTCACATGTACGCTAATCAGTGGTTCAGGTGAAATTATTTTTTCCGTGGTTTAGGTGAAACCATTTTTTCAGTGGTTCAGGGGAAATTATTTTTTCCGTGGTTTAGGTGAAACCATTTTTTCAGTGGTTCAGGTGAAATTATTTTTTTCGTGGCTTAGGTGAAACCATTTTTTCAGTGGTTCAGGGGAAATTATTTTTTCCGTGGTTTAGGTGAAACCATTTTTTCAGTGGTTCAGGGGGAATTATTTTTTCAGAGGTTAAGGTAAAATTTTATTCAGTGGTTTAGGTGAACTCAGCCCAATGCTACTCAATACTACAACCCTAGTCAAGGAATTTACGGGTTGTAACAATTTTCATCGAAAGCCATCATTTTGACGCATGGCGTTGTAACGTAAACGTGCATAGTTACACATATAATTTGGTATATCATGATTGAGTATTTCCTTGGACAAAAACTAAAAACAGCAAAAACAACGTTTGGCACACACGTCACGTCAAAGGCCCCTAAACCATGTGTTCAATATCTGATGTGGAACAGCTTTTTAAAAAATTGATATTCTTTTGATATGAACTAAAATATCACAAGATATTTCAGATTATACGCCATGTCGTTAAATAAATATTGCACGCCGTACGGTGCTCTGTGAAGGTACACTGGTACACTTAAGGTACGGTAGAAGATACTGGTACTGGTGGAAGGTACATGTTGAAGGTACTGGTAGACTGGTACACTTTGGGCACGCGCTCAAGGGTATACTTTATACCTAAGAATAGAACTCTACTGTACACGCAGGAATACACGTTCGTGTAGCTTTTGAAACAAAATGCTCGTGTAACTACACCCACTTAGGCTATGTATGGAAAACGTCGCTTTTTAAACCTGCAAAACAAGATTTTAATTTTTTGGTACGAGCGACCCCATCTAAACTATGTATCTCATACACGGGGGTATTCTCATTCAGTAGAACTCATATCTACTTTATGAGTAGCCTTCTTTTTCTTGTATTGCCCCCTCATAATTTGCAAGCAATTTCCTATCTCGCTTAAACATAAGAAGCATTTGCCCTCATGCTACTCGCAGTACTGTGTAAATTGTATCAATGAAACTTCAGAAGCAGCCAAGGTATGGTAGAAAATGTACAAAAATCTTGATATTGCATGCACCATATATATTTCGAAATAATATACTTTGAAAAAAATACAAACATCCATTCCAAGTAACCCAGTTAATTTCATTTCCACGTAAGCCGCCTCATTACTTCACAACGTCAGCACTTTAATTCGTCACTTTAATTCATTTCTACGCCAGCCACTATAATTTATTTCTGCGCCAGCCACTGTAATTCATTTCCATGTCAGCGTCTGTAATTCATTTCCATGCCAGCCACTGTAATTCATTTCCATGTCAGCGTCTGTAATTCATTTCCATGCCAGCCACTGTAATTCATTTCCATGTCAGCGTCTGTAATTCATTTCCATGCCAGCCACTGTAATTCATTTCCATGTCAGCGTCTGTAATTCATTTCCATGCCAGCCACTGTAATTTATTTCCATGTCAGCGTCTGTAATTCATTTCCACGCCAGCCACTGTATTTCATTTCCATGTCAGCGTCTGTAATTCATTTCCATGCCAGCCACTGTAATTCATTTCCATGTCAGCGTCTGTAATTCATTTCCACGCCAGCCACTGTAATTCATTTCCATGTCAGCGTCTGTAATTCATTTCCATGCCAGCCACTGTAATTCACTTCCACGCCAGCCACATTAATTCCTTTCCACGCCAGCCACTGTAATTCATTTCCATGCCAGCCACTTTAATTCATTTCCATGTCAGCGTCTGTAATTAATTTCCATGTCAGCGTCTGTAATTCATTTCCATGCCAGCCACTATAATTCATTTCTACGCCAGCCACTGTAATTCATTTCCACGCCAGCCACTGTAATTCATTTCCATGCCAGCCACTTTAATTCATTTCCATGTCAGCGTCTGTAATTCATTTCCATGTCAGCGTCTGTAATTCATTTCCATGCCAGCCACTATAATTCATTTCTACGCCAGCCACTGTAATTCATTTCCACGCCAGCCACTGTAATTCATTTCCATGTCAGCGTCTGTAATTCATTTCCATGTCAGCGTCTGTAATTCATTTCCATGTCAGCCACTGTAATTCATTTCCATGCCAGCCACTTTAATTCCTTTCCACGCCAGCCACTTTAATTCATTTCCATGTCAGCCACTGTAATTCATTTCCATGCCAGCCACTTTAATTCATTTCCATGTCAGCGTCTGTAATTCATTTCCATGTCAGCCACTGTAGTTCATTTCCACGCCAGCCACTGTAATTCATTTCCATGCCAGCTACTTTAATTCATTCCCATGTCAGCCACTGTAATTCATTTCCATGCCAGCCACTGTAATTCATTTCCATGTCAGCGTCTGTAATTCATTTCCATGTCAGCGTCTGTAATTCATTTCCATGTCAGCCACTGTAATTCATTTCCATGCCAGCCACTTTAATTCATTTCCATGTCAGCGTCTGTAATTCATTTCCATGTCAGCCACTGTAATTCATTTCCATGCCAGCCACTTTAATTCATTTCCATGTCAGCGTCTGTAATTCATTTCCATGTCAGCCACTGTAATTCATTTCCATGCCAGCCACTTTAATTCCTTTCCACGCCAGCCACTGTAATTCATTTCCACGCCAGCCACTGTAATTCATTTCCACGCCAGCCACTTTAATTCCTTTCCACGCCAGCCACTGTAATTCATTTCCACGCCAGCCACTGTAATTCATTTCCACGCCAGCCACTGTAATTCCTTTCCACGCCAGCCACTGTAATTCATTTCCACGCCAGCCACTGTAATTCATTTCCATGTCAGCCACTGTAATTCATTTCCACGCCAGCCACTTTAATTCCTTTCCACGCCAGCCACTGTAATTCATTTCCACGCCAGCCACTGTAATTCATTTCCATGTCAGCGTCTGTAATTCATTTCCACGCCAGCCACTGTAATTCATTTCCATGTCAGCGTCTGTAATTCATTTCCATGCCAGCCACTGTAATTCATTTCCATGTCAGCGTCTGTAATTCATTTCCACGCCAGCCACTGTAATTCATTTCCATGTCAGCGTCTGTAATTCATTTCCATGCCAGCCACTGTAATTCATTTCCACGCCAGCCACATTAATTCCTTTCCACGCCAGCCACTGTAATTCATTTCCATGCCAGCCACTTTAATTCATTTCCATGTCAGCGTCTGTAATTCATTTCCATGTCAGCGTCTGTAATTCATTTCCATGCCAGCCACTATAATTCATTTCTACGCCAGCCACTGTAATTCATTTCCACGCCAGCCACTGTAATTCATTTCCATGCCAGCCACTTTAATTCATTTCCATGTCAGCGTCTGTAATTCATTTCCATGTCAGCGTCTGTAATTCATTTCCATGCCAGCCACTATAATTCATTTCTACGCCAGCCACTGTAATTCATTTCCACGCCAGCCACTGTAATTCATTTCCATGTCAGCGTCTGTAATTCATTTCCATGTCAGCGTCTGTAATTCATTTCCATGTCAGCCACTGTAATTCATTTCCATGCCAGCCACTTTAATTCCTTTCCACGCCAGCCACTTTAATTCATTTCCATGTCAGCCACTGTAATTCATTTCCATGCCAGCCACTTTAATTCATTTCCATGTCAGCGTCTGTAATTCATTTCCACGCCAGCCACTGTAATTCATTTCCACGCCAGCCACTGTAATTCATTTCCACGCCAGCCACTGTAATTCCTTTTCACGCCAGCCACTTTAATTCATTTCCACGCCAGCCACTGTAATTCATTTCCACGCCAGCCACTGTAATTCCTTTTCACGCCAGCCACTGTAATTCATTTCCACGCCAGCCACTTTAATTCCTTTCCACGCCAGCCACTGTAATTTATTTCCACGCCAGCCACTGTAATTCCTTTTCACGCCAGCCACTGTAATTCATTTCCACGCCAGCCACTTTAATTCCTTTCCACGCCAGCCACTGTAATTTATTTCCACGCCAGCCACTGTAATTCATTTCCATGTCAGCCACTGTAATTCATTTCCACGCCAGCCACTTTAATTCCTTTCCACGCCAGCCACTGTAATTCATTTCCACGCCAGCCACTGTAATTCATTTCCACGCCAGCCACTGTAATTCATTTCCATGTCAGCGTCTGTAATTCATTTCCATGTCAGCCACTGTAATTCATTTCCATGCCAGCCACTTTAATTCATTTCCATGTCAGCGTCTGTAATTCATTTCCATGTCAGCCACTGTAATTCATTTCCATGCCAGCCACTTTAACTCATTTCCATGTCAGCGTCTGTAATTCATTTCCATGTCAGCCACTGTAATTCATTTCCATGCCAGCCACTTTAATTCCTTTCCACGCCAGCCACTGTAATTCATTTCCATGCCAGCCACTTTAATTCATTTCCACGCCAGCCACTTTAATTCATTTCCATGCCAGCCACTTTAATTCCTTTCCACGCCAGCCACTGTAATTCATTTCCATGTCAGCCACTGTAATTCATTTACATGTCAGCCACTGTAATTCATTTCCACGCCAGCCACTGTAATTCATTCCCACGCCAGCCACTGTAATTCATTTCCACGCCAGCCACTGTAATTCATTTCCATGTCAGCCACTTTAATTCCTTACCACGCCAGCCACTGTAATTCATTTCCACGCCAGCCACTGTAATTCATTTACATGCCAGCCACTTTAATTATTTTCCACGCCAGTCAGTTCATATCATTTCTCCATCAGTCAATGCATTTAATTTCCACGTGAGCCACTTCGCACCGAACAACTGGAGGGCCAGTAATCACACCGCCAGTCCCTCGCCAGCCATCAACTCGCACTTGAATATAAAATGAACTGCTTGCTCAATTGCTCCTAATGCGCTCTGGGTCACGTCTGGAATCTCAGAAGCTCTATCAACGCACCAGTAATAAAAATAATCACAAATTGAACGCTTCCGCAACACGTCGTGCTTGTTCGCTTGTGCGTGCAATGCCCGCGCAAAATGTTGCTATTGTGGCCCACAGTTCTAGTTCATTTCAGATTGTCTCGTCGAGTTCATTTCAGATTTACTTGAATAGACGTGTCGCAACAAGGATGCTGATCATGCAGAAATGGGACCATTCCTTTAATTTTATATTACAAGCGAGTTTACCTGCTGCCGCAAGTCCGCCCTAACTGGAGTGACTGCTTGTAAATGTTCGTACCGCGAGGTTATGACCGATGTACGGAGTTATGACCGATGTACGGAGTTATGACCGATGTACGGAGTTATGACCGATGTACATAGTTATGACCGATGTACGGAGTTATGACCGATGTACGGAGTTATGACCGATGTACGGAGTTATGACCGATGTACGGAGTTATGACCGACGTACGGAGTTATGATCTACGTGTATGATTATGATCGATGTACGGAGTTATAACCTATGTACGTGTATGAGTTATGACCAATGTACGGAATTTGGACCTAACTTATGTAATGAGTTGTAACCTACGCACGGAGGTATGACCTATATAAGTAGTTAGAAAACCTATGTAAGGAGTTATGATCAAATTACGGAATTATGACCAATGTACGAAGTTACTACAGAGATATGGCTGATATGAGTTGTGACCAATTTACGGAGTTACGACGCAAGTAAATAGTAAAACAGTTACGGTCTATGTACGGAGTTACAACCCATGTACGGAGACCTACGTAAAGAGTCGTGACCTACCTAAGCTACGTAGTTAATCTCCCTGAACGAGGTGCGGTCCCAGGACGAAGCTTGCTAACGTGCGCCCTGACGTCGTGAGGCTTCCTAATGTGCGCCCTGACGTCGTGAGGCTTCCTAATGTGCACCCTGACGTCGTGAGGCTTCCTAATGAGCGCCCTGACGTCGTGAGGCTTCCTAATGTGCGCCCTGACGTCGTGAGGCTTCCTAATGAGCGCCCTGACGTCGTGAGGCTTCCTAATGTGCACCCTGACGTCGTGAGGCTTCCTAATGAGCGCCCTGACGTCGTGAGGCTTCCTAATGTGCGCCCTGACGTCGTGAGGCTTCCTAATGAGCGCCCTGACGTCGTGAGGCTTCCTAATGTGCGCCCTGACGTCGTGAGGCTTCCTAATGTGCACCCTGACGTCGTGAGGCTTCCTAATGAGCGCCCTGACGTCGTGAGGCTTCCTAATGTGCGCCCTGACGTCGCGAGGCTTCCTAATGAGCGCCCTGACGTCGTGAGGCTTCCTAATGTGCGCCCTGACGTCGTGAGGCTTCCTAATGTGCACCCTGACGTCGTGAGGCTTCCTAATGAGCGCCCTGACGTCGTGAGGCTTCCTAATGTGCGCCCTGACGTCGTGAGGCTTCCTAATGAGCGCCCTGACGTCGTGAGGCTTCCTAATGAGCGCCCTGACGTCGTGAGGCTTCCTAATGTGCGCCCTGACGTCGTGAGGCTTCCTAATGTGCACCCTGACGTCGTGAGGCTTCCTAATGAGCGCCCTGACGTCGTGAGGCTTCCTAATGTGCGCCCTGACGTCGTGAGGCTTCCTAATGAGCGCCCTGACGTCGTGAGGCTTCCTAATGTGCGCCCTGACGTCGTAAGGCTTCCTAATGTGCACCCTGACGTCGTGAGGCTTCCTAATGAGCGCCCTGACGTCGTGAGGCTTCCTAATGAGCACCCTGACGTCGTGAGGCTTCCTAATGTGCGCCCTGACGTCGTGAGGCTTCCTAATGTGCGCCCTGACGTCGTGAGGCTTCCTAATGTGCGCCCTGACGTCGTGAGGCTTCCTAATGTGCGCCCTGACGTCGTGAGGCTTCCTAATGTGCACCCTGACGTCGTGAGGCTTCCTAATGAGCGCCCTGACGTCGTGAGGCTTCCTAATGTGCGCCCTGACGTCGTGAGGCTTCCTAATGTGCGCCCTGACGTCGTGAGGCTTCCTAATGTGCGCCCTGACGTCGTGAGGCTTCCTAATGTGCACCCTGACGTCGTGAGGCTTCCTAATGAGCGCCCTGACGTCGTGAGGCTTCCTAATGTGCGCCCTGACGTCGTGAGGCTTCCTAATGTGCGCCCTGACGTCGTGAGGCTTCCTAATGTGCGCCCTGACGTCGTGAGGCTTCCTAATGTGCGCCCTGACGTCGTGAGGCTTCCTAATGTGCGCCCTGACGTCGTGAGGCTTCCTAATGTGCACCCTGACGTCGTGAGGCTTCCTAATGAGCGCCCTGACGTCGTGAGGCTTCCTAATGTGCGCCCTGACGTCGTGAGGCTTCCTAATGTGCGCCCTGACGTCGTGAGGCTTCCTAATGTGCGCCCTGACGTCGTGAGGCTTCCTAATGTGCGCCCTGACGTCGTGAGGCTTCCTAATGTGCGCCCTGACGTCGTGAGGCTTCCTAATGTGCGCCCTGACGTCGTGAGGCTTCCTAATGTGCGCCCTGACGTCGTGAGGCTTCCTAATGTGCGCCCTGACGTCGTGAGGCTTCCTAATGTGCGCCCTGACGTCGTGAGGCTTCCTAATGTGCGCCCTGACATCGTGAGGCTTCCTAATGTGCGCCCAGACGTCGTGAGGCTTCCTAATGAGCGCCCTGACGTCGTGAGGCTTCCTAATGAGCGCTATGACGTCGTGAGGCTTCCTAATGTGCGCCCTGACGTCGTGAGGCTTCCTAATGTGCGCCCTGACGTCGTGAGGCTTCCTAATGTGCGCCCTGACGTCGTGAGGCTTCCTAATGTGCGCCCTGACGTCGTGAGGCTTCCTAATGTGCGCCCTGACATCGTGAGGCTTCCTAATGTGCGCCCAGACGTCGTGAGGCTTCCTAATGAGCGCTCTGACGTCGTGAGGCTTCCTAATGTGCGCCCTGACGTCGTGAGACTTCTTAATCTGCGCCCTGACGTCGTGAGGCTTCCTAATGAGCGCCCTGACGTCGTGAGGCTTCCTAATGTGCGCCCTGACGTCGTGAGGCTTCCTAATATGCGCCCTGACGTCGTGAGGCTTCCTAATGAGCGCCCTGACGTCAGTGGGCATCTTGCGTATCAGAACACACTCCTGCAGCACGCTACTGCTGCTGCCACATCCGGGTGTGTGTGTGTGGTGTCAGCGTAGAGTCCCAGATAAAGGGTCAAGTTTTCCAACTATTTGCGTCGTCGTAGCGGAACAGCTGGCAGCGTATATTTTACAGGGGGGAATTCCACAGCGAGCTGTGGCGCTAAGACGACGTAATATGGAACGTTTGACCCTGGCGTACGTGTCAGATGCCTACAAGAATGCTAACGAAAGTCGCGCTTTGGTTTGTGATGGTCAAGGACGCGTTGTGACCCCTGCACATCCCCCTCCCTCCCTGCTCCCCCAGTGCAGCCCCTTCCCCCCGCCTGTGGAGAATTGATATGAGGTCGGGTTGTAATACTTTCAAAAAATGTTCATGTTTTAAAAACCGCAGTTGTTTTCACAACACCGCAGTTGTCAACGCCAGCATACCACAGTTGCTAATGCAAGTGTAGTTCTCTTACACCACAGTTGCATATGCAAGCATTGCACTCTTACACCGCAGTTGATGCAAGCATTGCACTCTTACACCGCAGTTGCATATGCAAGCATTGCACTCTTACACAGCAGTTGATGCAAGCATTGCACTCTTACACAGCAGTTGATGCAAGCATTGCACTCTTACACCGCAGTTGACGCAAACATCGCACTCTTACACCGCGGTTGTTGATGCAAGCATGGTACTATTACACTAGTTCACAGCACAGAGCATAGTATTCTTATACATAGCACTCTTTGGTTCATAAGGACAGCATACTTGTGCACTTGCCTTCAGATTCTCATGTTGTTTTGCTTGATTTTTAAATGCATGCATACATAAAGTTGTTTTAAACAGAGGTTCGTATGCTTATTTTGTTTGAGTTCAGTCTTGGCACGTCTGATCTCTGCTGGATTCTGTATGGAGCGGTCGTGGTGAACCATGAAATACTGGTACGGAAAATGAAAAGATTTTATTTGCTAAACAAACGGCGAAAAATTATTGATCAAATATGGATGAAGTGTTTCATTATACTCAGGAATTAGAAGACGTGCGCTGGTGGTAATTAGCTCGCTGGAAATTAAGTTGCTTTAATAGCAATCTGTTTTTTTTTTGCTCTCTGCGGGAAATCAAATTTGAATATTAACATCAGCAATACAGCAGCAGAGGTTTTCCAGTTTCATGGCACCCAAAAAAAAACTTGATGTACGTTCTGATGCATATGTAATTCAAGGAAATAAATTTACATTCTAAATATCGTAATTTCTCCTTTCTTGTTTTGTTCGCTCGCGCACAAGGAATGTTATAGATATAAAATTATTCAAATAACTTTGATTGTTTTGACTAAATATAGGTAAATAGTTGTACAGAAATTATGTATAAATAACTTCAACATCAAAGAAATAGTTTTTAGAAGCTGGCCTTAACACAGCCGCATGATATCATGAGGGATTGACCAAACAACCACATACAGCAATATACGGCAACATAATGGCACACACAGCAACATACGGCAACATAATGGCACATACAGCAACATACGGCAACATAATGGCACATACAGCAACATACGGCAACATAATGGCACACGCAGCAACATACGGCAACATAATGGCACATGCAGCAACATACGGCAACATAATGGCACATACAGCAACATACGGCAGCATAATGGCACATGCAGCAACATACGGCAACATAATGGCACATGCTGCGACATACGGCAACATAATGGCACATGCAGCAACATACGGCAGCATAATGGCACATGCAGCAATATACGGCAGCATAATGGCATATACAGCAACATACGGCAACATAATGGCACATGCAGCAACATACGGCAACATAATGGCACATACAGCAACATACGGCAACATAATGGCACATGCAGCAATATACGGCAGCATAATGGCATATACAGCAACATACGGCAACATAATGGCACATGCAGCAACATACGGCAACATAATGGCACATACAGCAACATACGGCAACATAATGGCACACGCAGCAACATACGGCAACATAATGGCACATACAGCAACATACGGCAATATAATGGCACACACAGCAACATACGGCAGCATAATGGCACATGCAGCAACATACGGCAACATAATGGCACACACAGCAACATACGGCAACATAATGGCACATACAGCAACATACGGCAACATAATGGCACATACAGCAACATACGGCAACAAAATGGCACATACAGCAACATACGGCAACATAGTGGCACATGCAGCAACATACAGCAATATATAACAACATACATCAACACCACCAACAGCTTGCAATGACGCACCACACGTGACGCACCACACCAGACGCACCACACGTGACGCACCACACCAGACGCGCCACACCAGACGCGCCACACCAGACGCACCACACTAGACGCACCACACAAGACGCACCACACGTGATGCACCACACCAGACGCACCACACCAGACGCACCACACCAGACGCCCCACACCAGACGCACCACACCAGACTCACCACACCAGACGCACCACACCAGACGCACCACACCAGACACACCACACCAGACGCACCACACCAGACGCACCACACCAGACGCACCACACCAGACGCACCACACCAGACGCACCACAACAGACGCACCACACCAGACGCACCACACCAGACGCACCACACCAGACGCGTCACACCAGACGCACCACACCAGACGCGCCACACCAGACGCACCACACCAGACGCACCACACCAGACGCACCACACCAGACGCACCACACCAGACGCACCACACCAGACGCACCACACCAGACGCACCACACCAGACGCACCACACCAGACGCACCACACCAGACGCACCACACCAGACGCACCACACCAGACGCACCACACCAGACGCGCCCCACCAGACGCACCACACTAGACGCGCCACACCAGATGCACCACACCAGACGCACCACACCAGACGCACCACACCAGACGCACCGCTGCGCTTAGCTCCCTGGCATTGACCTGCCTGATGTGCGGTGCTCACTGACTACCGTATGTGTGTGTGTGTGTGTGTGTGTGCGTGTGCATTGGTGGTGTGTATTGGTATGTGTGAGTGTATGGGGTCTATGTGTGCGTGTGTTTGTGTATTTGTGTGTGTATTGGTGAGTGACTGTGTGTGCGAGAGAGAGTAGGGAATATGTATAGGGGATGTGAGTGTGTGTGTGTGTGTGTGTGAAAGTGAGAAAATAGATAAGTATATATATATATTTATATATACATGTACGTGTGTTTCTATGCCTTTTAATGTGAATTAGCGAGTGTACGCACGTATATTTCTACGAGCATGAGTAGCACATGTGTGTGCGTGTGTGCGTGTTTGAGTACAAGTGTGCGTGCGTAAGTGTGTGAAGGACACATATTGCAAGTAACTTTTTGCGCACGTTGTGCATGGCAGCAGAGTCCCTCCTTCGAATGAGGCGTTCAAGGCACTTTGGTTTTTACGAAGGAAGTGATTTTTCAGCTCTCTCGCCTCCGGCACCAGCGAGCTGAGTGGACTCTTCTCCGTGACCCTGAACTGAAAAATTACGTCACAAGTTGGGGCTCGGACCCGCCATTTCCGGTATTCCTGAGTCAGGCCTCAACGCGTACGGACACCGCCTTCCGGACTCAATAATGTCAACATAAAGAGTTAGTGCTGACACCTCCAGCCAGTATTGATATTGTACCTCTGAGTTCATTTATAAGTTAATTACGTTAGTTTTTATTGATTTTGTATGTCATTAGTTGATTTTAAAGTTATGCATGTAAGTCGTACTGAATTTTTGTGTCATAAGTTAATTTAAAAGTTATTCATGTATGTTTCATTGATTTTGCAAGTCATAAATTGATTTTAAAGTTATACATGTCAATTTATTTTACAGTTATTCAAGTTTACATATATATATAAATACATAAATATATATATATATATTATAAATATATATAATATATATATAAATATATATATATAAACACGGTCACACTGTGACCATCGTGCGTCATAGGTGACCTGCGGTTCCAAAGTCGTGTGCGAACACTTGTGCTCGACGCAAAATGTGATGAGTAATGGATGTGCTCGTCAGTGGCGACTGCGAGCAGAAATGTGCTCGACAACGATGACAGCGAGCAGCCACGCGGGATTTTCCAGTTTTTCTGAGGTCACCCCGGCCACTTCCGATCGCTGATCAGTTCCGCTACAGAAATAAATCCAGGCCAGTGGACCACGTGGAGCGAGGCTGGTAATATCAGACGGGTGTAAAACAGAGCTTTTTTAAAGGTAATATCAGACGGGTATAAAACAGAGTTTTTTTAATGGTAATATCAGACGGGTATAAAACAGAGCTTTTTTAATGGTAATATCAGACGGGTATAAAACAGAGCTTTTTTTCATTGCTTTACAGCACTGAGGATGGAATCGGACACTCCAAAACGTTATCTACTAAAAAATTGTTCCATTTTACATAGGTTCTTCTTTTCATTTTGCGCATAAGATTTTAAAAAATCGCCCCATTAATTCTATAAAAAAGGACTTGAACAAAATAAGAAGAAGTTAAATTTCAAGGAAAAAAATCATCGAAGAAAATAGATGCCATATCATATCAACTATAAAACACATACGGGATTGATGTATGCACATTGGAAAAATTCGGAATTTGATGGTTCATAAATGTTAAAATTGGATTTTCAATAATCTTCTGCTTAGTAAAATCAGAGATCTGTCATTATTTCTACAGTTAGTATTAGAAAACGGTCAGAATTAAAAAGAATCATGTATCAAAAACAGCCACAAATTTAAGCAACACAAAAATATATAGTTGAAATAAGAATAAAAAAAATTGAACGCAAAGGTAAAAGTTACCAAATTCAGAACACACATAAAATAAAAGCAGTCATCCTTCACAAAATAGTCTTGTATGAGAACACAGGCACTGTGTAGTGATGCTGGCAGACGAGTGCAGACCCTGTACTGGACGCACACACCCCTGCTCTGAGGACACCAGAGTTTAGCTCACCAGTTCACAGCTTGTTGCTCAGTTGGCGTGAGAAAAATGCCTGAAATTGCACATAAATTTTGATCAGCAACGTTACTGAGAGTAATACGTCACTGCACTTCACTCAATTACTCTGTTTGTGTGTCTAGGTTTTCCGTATGATGAATACTTATACAGACTTATAGTCTGCATAAGTATGTATAAGTATTCTGTATAGATCGCATCTGTATAAGTATACAGACTCTACGACTGAAGTCTATAAGTCTGGAGCAATTGTGCTCCAGACTTATAGACTCACGTATTTACAGTGTGTTTTAACATACACATACACACATTGTCAAGAGTTACTCTCATCTGTGTCTAACTTTATAGTGTTATGGTAAATTCAACTACCTCTCACTATAATTTCATCGAACTATATCTTTTTGCATATATCAGTCTAATTTTATCACATTATTTAAACAAATCATTTCATTTTAGCCAAAATTCCACGAATAAATTTTATATGTCCTTTAGCCTAATTTTACGACGTCAACGTAAACTTCCTTGCTTGTTGGCGTGTGGTTATCGCGCTGACTATCTAGCACGTCACAGCAACACAGCAACCCTCACACGCGTGTCACAACCTCACCACAGCCACACTGCAACCCTCACACGCGTGTCACAACCTCACTCACCACAGCCACACGGCAACCCTCACACACGTGACACAACCTCACCACAGCCACACAGCAACCCTCACACGCGTGACACAACCTCACCACAGCCACACGGCAACCCTCACACGCGTGACACAACCTCACCACAGCAACACGGCAACCCTCACACGCGTTGACACAACCTCACCACAGCAACACGGCAACCCTCACACGCGTGACACAACCTCACCACAGCCACACTGCAACCCTCACACGCGTTGAAACTGTCTCACCACAGCCACACTGCAACCATCACACGCGTGACACAACCTCACCACAGCCACACAGCAACCCTCACACGCGTGACACAACCTCACCACAGCCACACTGCAACCCTCACACGCGTTGACACAATCTCACCACAGCCACACTGCAACCCTCACACGCGTTGACACAACCTCACCACAGCCACACAGCAACCCTCACACGCGTTGACACAATCTCACCACAGCCACAATGCAACCCTCACACGCGTGACACAACCTCACCACAGCCACACTGCAACCCTCACACGCGTGAAACAACCTCACCACAGCAATACGGCAACCCTCACACGCGTGACACAACCTCACCACAGCCACACTGCAACCCTCACACGCGTGACACAACCTCACCACAGCCACAGTGCATCCCTCACACGCGTGACACAACCTCACCACAGCCACACTGCAACCCTCACACGCGTGACACAACCTCACCACAGCCACACTGCAACCCTCACACGCGTGACACAACCTCACCACAGCCACACAGCAACCCTCACACGCGTGACACAACCTCACCACAGCCACACTGCAACCCTCACACGCGTTCACACAATCTCACCACAGCCACACAGCAACCCTCACATGCGTTGTCACAATCTCACCACAGCCACACTGCAACCCTCACACGCGTTGACACAACCTCACCACAGCCACACAGCAACCCTCACACGCGTTGACACAATCTCACCACAGCCACACAGCAACCCTCACACGCGTTGACACAATCTCACCACAGGCACACTGCAACCCTCACACGCGTTGACACAATCTCACCCCAGCCACACAGCAACCCTCACACGCGTCGACACAACCTCACCAGAGCCACACTGCAACCCTCACACGCGTTGACACAACCTCACCACAGCCACACTGCAACCCTCACACACGTGACACAACCTCACCACAGCCACACTGCAACCCTCACACGCGTTGACACAATCTCACCACAGCCACACTGCAACACTAACACACGTCGACACAACCTCACCACAGCCACACTGCAACCCACACACACGTGACACAACCTCACCACAGCCACACTACAACCCTCACACACGTGACATAACCTCACCACAGCCACACTGCAACACTCACACACGTGACACAACCTCACCACAGCCACACTGCAACCCTCACACACGTGACACAACCTCACCACAGCCACACTGCAACCCTCACACACGTGACACAATCTCACCACAGCCACACTGCAACCCTCACACACGTGACACAATTACAACACAGCCACACTGCATCCCTCACACATTCGACATCGACAGGAAATGTCGTGACGCCACGAACCTAAATGGGCGCTTTGGGAAATTTCTGGCGGGTGTTGGTAGAGGCAGGGATGCCACTACTGGAGGCAGGGCTGCCACTACTGGAGGAAGGGCTGCCACTACTGGAGGCAGGGCTGCCACTACTGGAGGCAAGGCTGCCACTACTGGAGGCAGGGCTGCCACTACTTGAGGCAGGGCTGCCACTACTGGAGGCAGGGCTGCCACTACTGGAGGCAGGGCTGCCACTACTGGATGCAGGGCGGCCACTACTGGAGGCCGGACTGCCACTAATGGAGGCAGGGCTGCCACTACTGGAGGCCGCGCTGCCACTACTGGAAACAGGGCTGCCACTACTGGAGGCAGGGCTGCCACTACTGGAGGCAGGGCTGCCACTACTGGATGCAGGGCTGCCACTACTGGAGGCAGGGCTGCCACTACTGGATGCTGCGCTGCCACAACTCGAAGCAAGGCTGCCACTACTGGAGGCAGGGCTTCCACTACTGGAGGCAGGGTTGCCACTACTGGAGGCAGGGCTGCCACTACTGGAGGCAGGGCTGCCACTACTGGAGGCAGGGCTGCCACTACTGGAGGCAGGGCTGCCACTACTGGAGGCAGGGCTGCCACTACTGGAGGCAGGGCTGCCACTACTGGAGGCAGGGCTGCCACTACTGGAGGCAGGGCTGCCACTACTGGAGGCAGGGCTGCCACTACTGGAGGCAGGGCTGCCACTACTGGAGGCAGGGCTGCCACTACTGGAGGCAGGGCTGCCACTACTGGAGGCAGGGCTGCCACTACTGGAGGCAGGGCTGCCACTACTGGAGGCAGGGCTGCCACTACTGGAGGCAGGGCTGCCACTACTGGAGGCAGGGCTGCCACTACTGGAGGCAGGGCACTACGCTGCCACTATTGGATGCGTGAGTTTTTCTGGTCATTTGGCTACGGTGAGTGCTGATTTTTTGTTGCCAATATCTTAATTAAGCTTGGCATTTTTCTGGTAAATTTGAGTACTGAGCATGTGGCAACTCTGCCAGCGCTGAGTATCTGGCACCCTTGCATGGTTGCCTGATACTCGGCGCTCAACTTTAATTCTAAGGAAGTATCAAACTTTACGATCCTGGCATAGAAAAAGTGCAAGTACGCAGCCAATCGCCAGAAAAACTTGCGCTGCTAGCTCTACCGCCTCGACGATATCTGTTGCTTGAATGTATGAATCCTGATCTGTTCTCAAACAGGGCTTTTGAGTTTGTTGTTGTGCATGTTGTGTGTGTTCTTGTGTATGTTGTTGTGTATATTCTTGTGTATTTGTTGTGTAGTGGTCACCAGAGACTTCAATTTCTGACGACAGCAACATTCCCTTCTTGCTAATTTGTAATCAATATAATGAGAACAGAGCATCGTGAGATACCACCAACATTCATTGGCCCACACACATGTAAATATATGTCAGAAATACGACATATTTCTACGCGTAAATATGAGTTATTAAATAAAAATTCATGGTATTTCAGGGTCCAGTGAAAATTGTTTGGTCTTGAACAGAATCTGACTAACGGGATGTTAAAAAAATCATTCATCCTTGGTCACTGAAATGCCGTGGAGTTCTCAAGTCGTAGATTATTCGCTCAAAAATCAACACAAATCTCAGGAAAATAAGTTCGTTAACTAACGTGAAATTCATTATTGCGTGTCAAAATATGCCTTGCTGCTCAAATCTTGCCTGCCAGCTATCTCAAATTACACCTTATTTCTGAAATTATGCCTCTCACTGTGCCATTACTGGTCCTGCGATATTAATGTACGCTTTTTCTGTATGCCGTTTCGAGAGAAATTCATGATTGGGACTTTCTCAAAACAACCTACGCATTTTTTCAATGCCGTTTTGTAGGGAATTCATAATTTGGATTTCAAGCAATCAACCTACGCCCTTTTTTGAATACCGTTTTGGGGAAATTCATAGTTGCGGTTTTCTTAAATCGACCTAAGCATTCTTTACTGCAGTTTCGTACCGCAACACACTTTTGCCGCACTTCGTAATTGCCTAAACGTTTGTGGCGCCCACAAAACTTTCTTCAACCCTGCAGCGTGTCACGGCTACACGCTAGCAGCTGCAGCGTGTCACGGCTACACGCTAGCTGCTGCAGCGTGTCACGGCTACACGCTAGCTGCTGCAGCGTGTCACGGCTACACGCTAGCTGCTGCAGCGTGTCACGGCCACACGCTAGCTGCTGCAGCGTGTCACGGCTACACGCTAGCTGCTGCAGCGTGTCACGGCCACACGCTAGCTGCTGCAGCGTGTCACGGCTACACGCTAGCTGCTGCAGCGTGTCACGGCTACACGCTGCGAACGGGTTTTCCACGATTTCGTCCACGCTGACGCTACAAATATACTTTACGTATCAGAGTAAAGCTTCTTCCCTCAGAGTAAAGCTTCTTCCCCCAGAGTAAAGCTTCTTCCCTCAGAGTAAAGCTTCTTCCCCCAGAGTAAAGCTTCTTCCCTCAGAGTAAAGCTTCTTCCCTCAGAGTAAAGCTTCTTCCCTCAGAGTAAAGCTTCTTCCCTCAGAGTAAAGCTTCTTCCCCCAGAGTAAAGCTTCTTCCCTCAGAGTAAAGCTTCTTCCCTCAGAGTAAAGCTTCTTCCCCCAGAGTAAAGCTTCTTCCCTCAGAGTAAAGCTTCTTCCCCCAGAGTAAAGCTTCTTCCCTCAGAGTAAAGCTTCTTCCCTCAGAGTAAAGCTTCTTCCCTCAGAGTAAAGCTTCTTCCCCCAGAGTAAAGCTTCTTCCCTCAGAGTAAAGCTTCTTCCCCCAGAGTAAAGCTTCTTCCCTCAGAGTAAAGCTTCTTCCCTCAGAGTAAAACTTCTTCCCCCAGAGTAAAGCTTCTTCCCTCAGAGTAAAGCTTCTTCCCCCAGAGTAAAGCTTCTTCCCTCAGAGTAAAGCTTCTTCCCCCAGAGTAAAGCTTCTTCCCTCAGAGTAAAGCTTCTTCCCCCAGAGTAAAGCTTCTTCCCTCAGAGTAAAGCTTCTTCCCTCAGAGTAAAGCTTCTTCCCTCAGAGTAAAGCTTCTTCCCTCAGAGTAAAGCTTCTTCCCTCAGAGTAAAGCTTCTTCCCTCAGAGTAAAGCTTCTTCCCTCAGAGTAAAGCTTCTTCACCAGCGGCAGAGCAGCAGTCGCGTACGAGTTGCATCAGCGGTCTATCCACTAGCAAGCTTTTACGGTCACCAGCAACCGCCATTCAAAACATCTTCAGACCTCTATTTCCTCTATTTATAATGCTTTTAATAGATATTTTAGGAAGAATTTCATGAAGAATTCAAGGAAGAATTTAGGAAGAATTCAATTTCATGCAACTATAGTAGTACTTTCTAGAGTTACTCATAAACTATTGTTGCCACATGCATGAGATTTTCACAGGGTGTGAAACATACATTAGGGACAATATAATACGAAATTTCTAGAAAAAAATATTATTTTCGAAAAATTTTACTAGCTGAACTTTAGAAACGCGAAAAGACAAAACTATTCTTACAATTGAGAACATTACATTTCATTGAGAAGTTTTTACCATTATACTTATTTTATTGTAAAAAATTAGTGTCTAAAATGTTCATGAACATTCTAGATGTGAGATCATGCTAGAAAATTGTGCCAGAGAAATAGAGCTTTGTCATTCTTACACTAGCGCCACGATGGGAAAACTAAGGAACTCGGTGTGGACCTCAGACAGAAAATTATTGACTGCCACAAAGCTGTAAATAGTTATGGCGACATATCTAAGCGTTAGCGCGTCCCAAGATCAAGAGTATAAACTGTTATAAGAAAGTATGCTAAGTTTGGAACTGTAGAAACGTTGCCTGGGTGCGGACACAAACAAAAACTCTCGGTGAGAACTTCTCAAAAATTGCGTCGAGACGTCAACGCTAATCCACGAGTGAAGCTAAACTACATTGCCGAGAGATTGAACGCTCAGGGAACTAGCGTGAGCAATCGCACAATCCAGCGCTGTCTGAACAAGGAAGGCCTACACGTACACCGGCGCGCCATTTTAGAGAACCCATCTAAGATCCTTCCCGAGTTACCCTAACAAAAAGGGTAATTTTCATCCCCCAAGGGGCGTATGAGATTTTTATTATACACTCACATTTGGAGAATGAATTGACGCTTAAAATGAGACTAATTTCAAATTTTTAGGTGCAATATTTTAGAAACTATGAGGTCGACAAAATGAGGCTTTTGAAAAATCAGTCAGAGGCTAGGAGAAACTTGCTCTTCATCTTCCTCCAGGGAGCGTATGACAGTTTTATTATACACTCACATTTGGAGAATAAATCGATTTTTATAATGAGACTACTTTCAAATTGTTAGGTGCAATATTTTAGAAACTATGAGGTCGACAAAATGAGGCTCATAGAGAAAACTCGGGAAGGATCTTAGATGTGTTCTCTAAAATGGCGCGCCGGTTACACGTACGCCGACCTCGAAGGACTCCACTCCACCTACCATGTCATGTTGCTGCTTGCTTGAACTTTGCAAAGTCACACTTAGATAAGGACAGCGGCTTTTGGGAGAGAGTAACCAAAAATCGAGCTTTTAGGGCATAATGACGTGGAAAAGGTTTGGCGTAAGAATGGTGAAGCTTTCATGCCGAAGAACACTGTGCCAACACTTAAACACGGACGTAGATCACTGATGTTTTGGGTTGTTTTGCTGCATCGGGTACTGGAAAATTGGTTGCAATCGAAGGGAAGATTAACTGTGATGACTATATTTCTATTTTGGACGAAAACCTGAAGGTACCAGCTAATAGTTCGGGACTTGGAAGGCGGTGGGTATTTCAACAAGACAATGACCCAAAGCACACGGCCAAGTCTACAACTAGCTGGCTCCAAAGGAATAAGATAAATGTGCTATCATGGCCTTTGATGTGTCCTGATCTCAATCCCATTAAAAATTTGTGGCAGGAATTAAAAGTCAACATCAACAAGAGAGCTCCAAAGAACCTTCAGGAATTGAAACGCATCACCATTGAAGAATGGAACAATATTTCATCTGAAAATACGGAAAAGCTTGTCAAAAACTATAATAAAAGGCTTTTAAAAGTTTTGAAGATGAAAGGTCACGCTATTGATTATTAAAAATGTACTCGAATTGTAGATTCACCTCAATAAAGTGTAATACTACTCACTGTGTGAATAATTTTGTCTTTTCGTGTTTCCGAAGTTCGGTTTGTTAAATTTTTCATAAATAATATTTTGCCCTAGAAACTTTGAGTCTTTGAGTAATTATGGAAAGTTTTGAAAGACGAGGGGTGTACAAATAATTTCGTCGCTAACTGTGTAAGATCGCTACCGTAGCAGGCATATAACTAGATCACAAGCCCTGATCAGCACGCAGGGCGTCTACCTCGAGTAGACGTAAGGCACGATATTCAAAGAGTGGCCCTAACGGACCCACACGGAGCAGGTAGCATTCGAAGGTCTTACAATCTGAAGCTGAGCATCCAGATCCATTCGGTTTACGAAGCCGCGCTCGGTTACATGGCACTCAGATCGTAGCGTGAACGAGAATTTGTCGCTTCAAACGAAATGTCATGTCTCTTAGATTGGCTTTTTAGTCGTAAATTGTAATCTTCGTCTCAAGTGTATCAATTCCCATTTGTTTCTGGAGAGATTTGAGATTGAAATGAAACAAGCCCACGTTATCTTGCAAAAATAAATTTCAATTATTCAACACACTTCAAAGATATTTATAGCTGGAATAAAAACTTCATATACGTGCATTTATATAAAAGATAAAAGCAAAGAAGAATTTTAAAATTATTTTGATAAAACCTCTCAATCCTCTGCTCATCATCAGTCATAATCTGCAGAACAAAACAAAAAATATAAATCAATTCTTGTCTTGCACATTAGGACTGATGATGAACGCGTTTCATTAAAACAATTTTAAAATTATTCTTTGCCATTACCTTTATGGTTAAACAGCTTAGAAGAAAAGATAATCTTAACATTTAAAAAGAAATTCCACATATGTTTGGTGGGAGCAAATTATTACAATGAAAAGAAATTAAAGTGAGATTCCCGAAAGAAAATGCTTCATGATTGATTTGATGACGAGACGAGGTCACGGAAAAGTTCCGTCCAGCCTTGAAAATTAACTTAAATGTTGTCAAAGCAGGGGAAGATCAACATTAAATTATAAAGTCACGAGGCCCTATCAACCTTCAAAATGTTACCAGAGTGGAATAATTCTTCCGGTGTCTGTTCATCAGTGTCTACATGTAGCTAGTGAGTGTTATGGACAATATATTCGTAATGTTGTATATTTACATAATAAATATGTGTATTTACAAGTCAACATATATATCTTATAAATCTATCTATAGATACAAATATCATCAATATAATACGTTATAAAATACAAATTATGCTTAAAAACATTGTTTCTTTGCCATCTAAAAAATTGTATTTTTCTTCTGTAGGACTCAGCCAGAGCATGCGCCCGTCACCCAAGACTACACACGCAGGAGAATAAGAAGATCGGATTATTTGTTATATTGTTTGGCTGATTACTTAGGAAATTATTTAAATTCACAACACGCTAACCCTTCAGAAGTGTGAACCAGGCCGGGAGTCACAGAAACATTCGCACAAACTACAGGTTGTAGTTCAACAAAGTGCTGTGAGAGACGCAGAGAATGCACTGAGGTTTTGCGAGGTACTTCTTAAACTGTAATTTTAACGTAAAACAGCACAAATGAAAGGTTGGGTGTTGTATTTTTATTGTGTATTTTCAAAATGAATGTACTTCGGTTATAAGTGTATATTTTTAATTTCAAGTTCATTTAAAATTCTCCCAGGTTAACCGCCCACGTTAGCAAAATAGAATTCCAGGGTTACGTTGACCACCATTAAGGTCACCACCATGAGGAGCACCACCATTAAGGTCCCCCCAGTAAGGGCACCTCCACTAAGGGCACAATCATTAAGGGCACCACCACTAAGGGCACAATCATTAAGGGCACCACCACTAAGGGTACCACCACTAAAGGCGCCACCATTAAGAGCACCACCACTAAGGGCACCACCACTAAGGGTACCACCACTAAAGGCGCCACCATTAAGAGCACCACCACTAAGGGCACCACCACGAAGGGTACCACCACTAAAAGCACCACCATTAAGAGCACCACCACTAAGGGCACAACCACTATGGGCACCACCACTAAGGGCACCACCACTAAGGGCACCACCATGAGAAGCACCACCAAAAGGTTCCCACAAATAAGAGTATCACAATAAAGGCACCACCACTAAGGGCACCACCACTAAGGGCACCAACACTAAGGGCACCACCATGAGAAGCACCACCAATAGGAGTATCACAATAAAGGCACCACCACTAAGGGCACCCCCACTAAGGGCACCACCACTAAGAGCACCACCATGAGAAGCACCACCATTGCTGGCACCACCAATAAGAGTATCACAATAAAGGCACCACCACTAAGGGCACCACCACTAAGGGCACCAACACTAAGAGCACCACCATGAGAAGCACCACCATTACTGGCACCACCAATAAGAGTATCACAATAAAGGCACCACCACTAAGGGCACCACCACTAAGGGCATTACCACTAAGAGCACCACCATTAGAAGCACCACCATTACTGGCACCACCAATAAGAGTATCACAATAAAGGCACCACCACTAAGGGCACCACCACTAAGGGCATTACCACTAAGAGCACCACCATTAGAAGCACCACCATTACTGGCACCACCAATAAGAGTTTCACAGTAAAGGCACCACCACCAAGGCGCATGGAACAGACGCAATGCGGGAAAACAAAGGCCGCAGTGACGCTAAAATTCGTATTGCGATGATGCATCGTGTAGTCTAGCAAATGATTATGTTCAATTAGCTATCAAATTATGCCCGTCAGCTATTCTAAATTGCATCTTATTAATCAAATTATGCCTTACTTTTCATATTATGCTCGTCACTTATTTCAAATAGCACCTTATTTCTCAAATTATGCCTTTCACTGCGCCATTAGTGGTAACTGGTTCAGGTAACATGTATTATTTCGCTTGTACTTGGCATTCAGTAGACTTTTTGTGTCCAGGTCTGTGGGAAAGTAATGCAATCAATTTCTCCTCGCGAGGAAAATGATTGAGGAACTTGACATTGGAAGCTGTGGTTGTCCTTCACCCTTCGAAAAGCGTCTGTCATGTCGATAAAGCTCTACGCAAAATGATATATCAATGAAACTTTATCGTTAAGGTCAATCTGATCAGCTGAGACGCAAAGATATAAATCAAAGTTTCACGTCGGAAATGATTTGTCAAGAGAGTCAGTTTTTCCTAAAGAGCTGTAATTTTTCTTTATTTTTACACATTAAAATAACTTTATAAAACAAGTTAGAATGCACGTCCCAGTAGGTGGTTTTGCGCAAGCGTTTATGCAAACTTGCACAAATCACAATAGCACAGGAGCGCATTTCTTGCGTTAGCAACGTTTTAGCCTTCCACGAAATGTCTTTTGTGGGTGCCTTACTTTAGCCCTCTATGATATGCATGTTGCGTTCTGCAATCTTAAGCGTACTTTCCGAACAACAATAGATATCAGAATAAAAAATAAAAAATCACTGTATAAAAAGTACACAAACAGGAGATATTTTTATCTCCACGAAACAAATATCTCCAGTTAAAAAATGAAACGTCCTAAAAGACCCAGTCTAACTTTTCCGCCGCCTGCATTCATGTTTTTCGCCGCCCAAGTAATTAAATTGCAATGGCGGCGAAAAACATGCATGCTCCGGCGAAAAAGTTTGACTGGGGATTAGTTGACGAGTCAGGGAAGCAAGTGTAAGTTACAGAACTGTTCGGATGCCAAAATCTCGTGAGATATACAAACAATATCGCAGAACAACATAAAAAATCGCCACCTCGAGATGTTTCATTCGAAAGGTCGTAGTCACATTCATGGAATAGCTATACAAACAACTAAAGTAATATCCATTTGAAACACAATACGAAAGAGAAGCAAAGAAACTGTTAGCTAAACCAAACGAATCAAAAGATGTACAAAAACTAACAGCACCTAGACATTACAAGTCAATTTTAATTAATCCAAAAATGGACGTGCAAACGCGCCAAAATTCATGGATGTCACATAGTCGAGACCATAGAAGCTAATATGACCACAGTCATGCAGCTAATGTTATACAATAAGGGTATAAAAACCTACTTACCTGGACGTTACGTGGCCAGGCACATTAGGCAAAGGAACCTGCCTATCAGCTTCCCTCACATTGACCAATTAACTCGGTACGGTCTTGTATAACGCAACAGCTGTAAAAACCCACACAACCTGCGTCTTACGCAGCCAGTCCAATGTACGGTGTTAACTGATTCCCAATACAGCTGCTCTGGATGTCTAATACTTGTGCCCTGGATGTCTAATACTTGTGCCCTGGATGTCTAATACTTGTGCCCTGGATGTCCACCACTTGTGTCCTGGATGTCCAATACTTTTTCTTTGTACGTCCAACACTTGTGCATTGGATCCCAATGCCCTGTATGCCCAATACTTGAAACCTACACGACCAAAACTAGTGCCATATATGCTCAATACTAGTGTCCTGTGCGTTCAATACTTGTGCCTTCTATGAACATATGAGCCTTCTATGAACACTTGAGCCTTCTATGAACACTTGAGCCTTCTATGAACACTTGAGCCTTCTATGAACACTTGAGCCTTCTATGAACACTTGAGCCTTCTATGAACACTTGAGCCTTCTATGAACACTTGAGCCCTAGACCGGCCTCACCAAGGCTATATATACACTCAGTATACAGCGTGCGCACTGCGACCCTCAGCTGGCACAACCGGCCCCAGCTGTTACGCAACAGCTGAAGCTGCGTTACATAATATGCTTTTTTGCACGCCTCTGCAAGCTCAGCCAACGGAGGGCGCGGGAGATGATCATGGAGCAGATTTGCATGCGAAGTTCGAAGGGGAGTGGGTGCGGGGTACTTGGGGGAAGTGCCTGACTATTGGTGGAGGCAGCTGGTACTTGGGGGAAGTGCCTGACTATTGGTGGAGGCAGCTGGTACTTGGGGGAAGTGCCTGACTCTTGGTGGAGGCAGCTGGTACTTGGAGAAGTGCCTGACTCTTGGTGGAGGCAGCTGGTACTTGGGGAAGTATATGGCTACTGGTGGAGGCAGCTGGTACTTGGGGAAGTGCCTGACTCTTGGTGGAGGCAGCTGGTACTTGGGGAAGTATATGGCTACTGGTGAGTGCAGCTGGTACTTGGGGAAGTGTGGCAATTGATACTTGAGGGAAACAACCCGTAATCTAATGAAGTACCAACACTTTATTGAAACAATTGGTACTTAAAAGCATGTGGTACTTAAATAAAGTACCTGACATTTAATGTTGACAATTGGTACTTGATGACACTTGCTACTTCATTGGAAGCAACTGGCACTTGTTGGAAGCACTTGCCATTTGTTGAGAGGAGATTGTTCACGTTGGAAGCAAGGAGCAAACTTGATAGATTTATACTGTTTATACTGCTTTATACATATATAGATTAATACTGCTCTATATATTTATATTGTTCTATAGATTTAAAGATTCATACTGATTTATAGATTTCTAGATATATCCTGTTTTATAGATTTATAGATTTATACTGCTTTATAGAGTTATACTGCGTTTCATAGCTCATAGAGGTGATGAGTTATTTAATACTAAATAACAGACCTATTCTCAAATGCTGAAACATACCTTAGGTTGCTAGAGAGCGAGGTGTGTGTGAATGTTTTTTGCGGTGACGAGCGATAAGATTTCTTATAACATTTTTTCTAAATAATACAACAAGTAATTGGAGGGCAAATATGCAGAGTGTCCTAACCCACAAAACACAGGAATTTAGGACACTCAAGTTAGAGGCGTGGTGTTCATCGCAGGGTTGCCAAAATCGCTTTTCCTAGCCAAGTTACTGACTAGGAACTGAACTAGGAACTAGGCCACTCTGCCTGAAAAACATCTACGCCGCTATGAGGTGAAATTATCACCTAATCCACTCTCCAGTTTTGACCTCTAATTTATGGGTTAGGACACCGTATATTTGCCCTCCAATTAACGCACGTCAAAAAAAATCATTAATACATTTAGTCCAATTTTGAGCTTAGTTTTGAACACGGAAACGAAACGCGGAAACGAAAAGTCTGTAAATCCTCTCCAAAAAAATTGATTGGCTGCGAAGTTCTAAAATATACCTCTGCTCAGGTCTAACAAATACATACTGTAAAAGTCTTCAATTTGAGTGGCCGCACTTTCTAAGTACTTCAAATTTATGCCACAAGTCAACATTGAAGGAAAATGAAAAGAGATTCACTACCAGCATGAGACGTTCCTTTCAATGGAGGGGCAGTAACCTCTCCAGTAGAGAGGTGACACTGGAGTGACTCCCTTCAGTGGAGGAGTGATGCTGGAGTGACTCCCGCCAGTGGAGTGGCAGAGACTCCCTCCAGTAGAGGGGGATGCTGGAGAAGTTCCCTCCACTATTCAGGTCAGGTCAAGGCCGCGCCCCTCCGAGCTGACCTGCCGCTAAGCAGCTCCGGCCAATGTTGGGGCCAAGTCGCTGGGCCAATGTTGCCTCTGACGCCCTGTCGCTGGGCCAATGTTGCCTCTGATGCCCCTTCGCTGGGCCAAAGTTGCCTCTGACGCCCCGTCGCTGGGCCAATGTTGCCTCTGACGCCCTGTCGCTGGGCCAATGTTGCCTCTGATGCCCCTTCGCTGGGCCAATGTTGCCTCTGACGCCCCGTCGCTGGGCCAATGTTGCCTCTGACACCCCGTCGCTGGGCCAATGTTGCCTCTGATGCCCCGTCGCTGGGCCAATGTTGCCTCTGATGCCCCGTCTCTGGGCCAATGTTGCCTCTGATGCCCCGTCGCTGGGCCAATGTTGCCTCTGATGCCCCGTCGCTGGGCCAATGTTGCCTCTGACACCCCGTCGCTGGGCCAATGTTGCCTCTGATGCCCCGTCACTGGGCCAATGTTGCCTCTGATGCCCCGTCACTGGGCCAATGTTGCCTCTGATGCCCCGTTGCTGGGCCAATGTTGCCTCTAATGCCCCGTCGCTGGGCCAATGTTGCCTCTGATGCCCCGTCGCTGGGCCAATGTTGCTTCTGATGCCCCGTCTCTGGGCCAATGTTGCCTCTGATGCCCCGTCGCTGGGCCAATGTTGCCTCTGATGCCCCGTCGCTGGGCCAATGTTGCCTCTGATGCCTCGTCGCTGGGCCAATGTTGCCTCTGATGCCCCGTCGCTGGGCCAATGTTGCCTCTGATGCCCCGTCGCTGGGCCAATGTTGCCTCTGATGCCCCGTCGCTGGGCCAATGTTGCCTCTTATGCCTCGTCGCTGGGCCAATGTTGCCTCTGATGCCCCGTCGCTGGGCCAATGTTGCTTCTGATGCCCCGTCACTGGGCCAAAGTTGCCTCTGATGCCCCGTCGCTGGGCCAATGTTGCCTCTGATGCCCCGTCGCTGGGCCAATGTTGCCTCTGATGCCCCGTCGCTGGGCCAGTGTTGCCTCTGATGCCCCGTCGCTGGGACAATGTTGCCTCTGATGCCCCGTCGCTGGGCCAATGTTGCCTCTGATGCCCCGTCGCTGGGCCAATGCTCACATGTGAAGCCCCATCACTGGGCCAATACTCCCATGTGAAGCCCCATCACTGGGCCAATGCTCCCATGTGAAGCCCCATCACTGGGCCAATACTCCCATGTGAAGCCCCATCGCCGGGCCAATACTCCCTGTCTCACATCCAATGATCTTAACTGAGGCTCCGTCACTCAGCAAACGTTCCCAAGCGACAATGTCTATCATCTCAGCTGAATTACGAAATGAAGTCAAGAACAACAAAACACACGCACGGCTTCGAGGTGAACCTTCAAGTCGCAAACCGGAAGATGCCTTGTTCAGTTATTCTATCCCTTCCGGAGATTCTTTTTCCCGATCCAGTTGCATCGATTTCACTTGGGAAAATAAAGTTTGTATGCAAAATCCCTTCTGTAAAATTGGCAGAACTCTCAGGGGAAGGCCTGATTTGGTGACAAATGAACTCTCACATGAGCTGTGAGATGAGCTGAAATGTACTCATTGAAGAAAATACTTTGAACGTACACCGTCATTCATTATAGTAGCCGTCGTATGTTTATTTATATCCATGAGGGTATACAAATATGTCCATGGTCCGCCGTATTTATGGCAACAGACATATGAATAAATATCTAGATAAGAAAAAATCTAAATTGAAAATTCATTTAATGAACATGAGCTTTGATAATAAACAATAGCATTAACTCAATTTGACCTCTTTAATTTTGAATAGCGGACTCGAGTCTACTATAGAAAGGTTCACAGGAGGCACAAAGTTCTTCTTGTAGCGTTAAAGTCCGTTGTCGACGAAGTTTAGATTTAAGGAAATCAAACGAATCATGAAACATTCTACAGACATTACTATCCAAGACGGACCACATCGAAAAGCTTAATAGGTTCAGATCGGGGCTGTTAGAGAGCCACTCATCTTTGCTCAGAAACGCTGGAACGCTGAATCCATTGCTGAGTCAATTTTGAGCTATGTGACAGGGCCGAGTTTGGTTGAAGGGTCCAAGGTTAGTCATTGAATTGTTCTTTTGCCCATGGAAGCAGTTCTGCTTCCAAAATGCCAGAAATGTATCGCTGGCAGTTAAGTTTGACTCCTGCAGGAACAAAAACGAGAGGAGACCTTCAAGTGGCGGTTACAGCCGCTCAGACCATCACAGACACAGTGAACTGGGACGTCTGCAGGCTCTTCTGCCTTCCATAGACCCGTTGGTGCCTCAAACTTCAGCATTCTGACTGTTTACATTTTGTTGAACATCAAATTTCTTCTCATCTGTTAAAACCTAATTTGGTAGCATGTCATCTTACATGGGCTTGAGTACGTGACAACTTCTATCGATTATACGTTTCTCAGTACATCTCTTAAATTATTTTTTCTACTTTACTTTATTTTCCTATTCTGCTTTATTTGTTTACTTTAATTGATTTTTTCCACTCTGCTCTATTCCATTGTTAGGCCAATTTTCGCTTGAATTTCAGTGTGCGCAAACTACAGATCTTACGAAGAAATTTAGAACCATTACCAGGAGTGCATGTTTCCAATACTTTACAGCGTTGGTGATGGTGTCAACAAATTTAAAACCATTATCAAGAGTGCAGGTATCCAATACTTTACAGCGTTGGTGATGGTGTCAACAAATTTAAAACCATTATCAAGAGTGCAGGTATCCAATACTTTACAGCGTTGGTGATGGTGTCAACAAATTTAAAACCATTATCAAGAGTGCAGGTATCCAATACTTTACAGCGTTGGTGATGGTGTCAAAAAATTTAAAACCATTATCAAGAGTGCAGGTATCCAATACTTTACAGCGTTGGTGATGGTCTCAACAAATTTAAAACCATTAGCAAGAGTGCAGGTATCCAATACTTTACAGCGTTGGTGATGGTCTCAACAAATTTAAAACCATTAGCAAGAGTGCAGGTATCCAATACTTTACAGCGTTGGTGATGGTCTCAACAAATTTAAAACCATTAGCAAGAGTGCAGGTATCCAATACTTTACAGCGTTGGTGATGGTCTCAACAAATTTAAAACCATTATCAAGAGTGCAGGTATCCAATACTTTACAGCGTTGGTGATGGTCTCAACAAATCAAGCTACTGGTGTTTCTATTTCAACGTCTGCATTTTTTTCTTTCTCGTTTGTCGTCAGTAAAGTCATTTACCTCTTGCATTTTTTTTCTAACTTGCAGCAAACTATGTCAATGTATTTTTACTGCTTTGCATCCAGTTAATTTAACCACTGTTATAGATATTGAATATTTATTGTGGTTTTTTCCACTAACTAGATGTAAGGCGCTTTGTATTAAAAAATTTCCGAAACTAATGCGTCAAAATTTTTTAATCAACTTTTTAGAAATGTAATGTTTTTCTTTTTTTACGGGTGGGTAATTGGTTTTTCCATTTACTGCAGTCTTTCAGGGCTGTTTTATAGCCTCTGATTTCCTGCTTCGCATCACTGATACGGAAGGATGAACACCACAGTAGAGGAAACAAGGTAGGATCATTTCTATGGGAGAAAATACACCTCCTCTTGTTCGGCTAGCCAATAGAAAGGCTTTATTTCAAGCACATTTAATGACGTCAGCGCAACGCAGTGTCGTTGAGCCAATAGTGAAGCCAGATTTGAGGGTAGCAGTGCTACCAGATGCAGTATGAGCGCTGCTATTGGTTTGTCACAGTTACGTCAGCAAAACGACACTTTCAACGAAAACTAGACTGGTTTGAACCTACATTGTTTCCTCTACTGTGGTAAACACCCAACCAACCAAGCAACAAACCGATATCAGAATGCATTCAACCTCTGAAATTGGTTCGAAGGCATTTATCTTTTTGCCGTTCAATACCTACAATCTGAATCCACGTTGCACTTCACCACCTGTAAGATAGGCACATAAAATGCATGAAATGAAAAACCCATTGCTGTTTAGTTGTTTACCGCTTCGTTGTTTGTTGGTTTTGTTCGTTGGCTCTGAGGTAATTAGCGCAGCGTACAGGGTGCACTTGGACGAACACATTCTTTCTAAAATGGCCTCAGAGCAGCATGCTAAAGGTTAAAGATTTGCTTCCAGTGTGAGGTAAAGGCACCCTCACAGAGGTTAAGATCCCCTCACAAAGGTTAAGACCTCCTCACAAAGGTTAAGACCTCTTCACAAAGGTTAAGACCTCCTCACAAAGGTGAAGACATCCTCACAAAGGTTAAGACCCCCTCACAAAGGCTAAGACCCCCTCACAAAGGTTAAGACCCCCTCACAAAGTTTAAGACCCCTCACAAAGGTCAAGACCCCCTCACAAAGGTCCAGACCCCCTCACAAAGTTTAAGACCCCCTCACAAAGGTTAAGACCTCCTCACAAAGGTCAAGACCCCCCTCACAAAGGTTCAGACCCCCTCACAAAGGTTAAGACCCTCTCACGAAGGTTAAGACCTCCTCACAAAGGTCAAGATCCCCTCACAAAGGTTCAGACCTCCTCACAGAGCCAAAGGCGCCCTCACGAGCAGGCTAGGCAGGTGGGAGGGGCCGGCAGGTGGTGCAACAACCGCTTCACGCCGAAAAAATTCCCAGCCTCCAATTCTGCAGGTCATGGCGGCGTGAACCGCGGACTGGGGGGGGGGCAGGGTTAGGGGAGAACCCGCTGTGGGGGGGAGGGATGGGGGGAACCCGCTGTGGGAGGGGGGGTAGGGGGGGAAACGTGGAGGAGTTGTTGTGTTGTGTAGTACGTTGTTGTGTTGGGTTGTTTGTTGTTGTGTTGGGTTGTTTGTGGTTGTGTTGGGTTGTACGTTGTTGTGTTGTGTTGTTTGTTGTTGTGTTGGGTTGTACGTTGTTGTGTTGGGTTGTACGTTGTTGTGTTGGGTTGTTTGTTGTTGTGTTGGGTTGTTTGTTGTTGTGTTGGGTTGTACGTTGTTGTGTTGTGTTGTACGTTGTTGTGTTGGGTTGTTTGTTGTTGTGTTGGGTTGTACGTTGTTGTGTTGGGTTGTACGTTGTTGTGTTGGGTTGTTTGTTGTTGTGTTGGGTTGTTTGTTGTTGTGTTGGGTTGTACGTTGTTGTGTTGGGTTGTTTGTGGTTGTGTTGGGTTGTACGTTGTTGTGTTGTGTTGTACGTTGTTGTGTTGGGTTGTTTGTTGTTGTGTTGGGTTGTACGTTGTTGTGTTGGGTTGTTTGTTGTTGTGTTGGGTTGTACGTTGTTGTGTTGGGTTGTTTGTTGTTGTGTTGGGTTGTTTGTTGTTGTGTTGGGTTGTACGTTGTTGTGTTGGGTTGTTTGTTGTTGTGTTGGGTTGTACGTTGTTGTGTTGGGTTGTACGTTGTTGTGTTGGGTTGTTTGTTGTTGTGTTGGGTTGTTTGTTGTTGTGTTGGGTTGTACGTTGTTGTATTGGGTTGTTTGTTGTTGTGTTGGGTTGTTTGTTGTTGTGTTGGGTTGTACGTTGTTGTATTGGGTTGTACGTTGTTGTGTTGGGTTGTACGTTGTTGTGTTGGGTTGTACGTTGTTGTGTTGGGTTGTACGTTGTTGTGTTGGGTTGTACGTTGTTGTGTTGGGTTGTACGTTGTTGTGTTGGGTTGTACGTTGTTGTGTTGGGTTGTACGTTGTTGTGTTGGGTTGTTTGTTGTTGTATTGGGTTGTACGTTGTTGTGTTGGGTTGTACGTTGTTGTGTTGGGTTGTTTGTTGTTGTGTTGGGTTGTACGTTGTTGTGTTGGGTTGTTTGTTGTTGTGTTGGGTTGTACGTTGTTGTGTTGGGTTGTTTGTTGTTGTATTGGGTTGTACGTTGTTGTGTTGGGTTGTACGTTGTTGTGTTGGGTTGTTTGTTGTTGTGTTGGGTTGTACGTTGTTGTGTTGGGTTGTACGTTGTTGTGTTGGGTTGTACGTTGTTGTGTTGGGTTGTTTGTTGTTGTATTGGGTTGTACGTTGTTGTATTGGGTTGTACGTTGTTGTGTTGGGTTGTACGTTGTTGTGTTGGGTTGTACGTTGTTGTGTTGGGTTGTTTGTTGTTGTGTTGGGTTGTACGTTGTTCTGTTGGGTTGTACGTTGTTGTGTTGGGTTGTACGTTGTTGTGTTGGGTTGTACGTTGTTGTGTTGGGTTGTACGTTGTTGTGTTGGGTTGTACGTTGTTGTGTTGGGTTGTTTGTTGTTGTGTTGGGTTGTTTGTTGTTGTATTGGGTTGTACGTTGTTGTGTTGGGTTGTTTGTTGTTGTGTTGGGTTGTACGTTGTTGTGTTGGGTTGTACGTTGTTGTGTTGGGTTGTTTGTTGTTGTGTTGGGTTGTACGTTGTTGTGTTGGGTTGTTTGTTGTTGTGTTGGGTTGTACGTTGTTGTGTTGGGTTGTACGTTATTGTGTTGGGTTGTTTGTTGTTGTGTTGGGTTGTACGTTGTTGTGTTGGGTTGTTTGTTGTTGTATTGGGTTGTTCGTTGTTGTGTTGGGTTGTACGTTGTTGTGTTGGGTTGTACGTTGTTGTGTTGGGTTGTACGTTGTTGTGTTGGGTTGTACGTTGTTGTGTTGGGTTGTTTGTTGTTGTGTTGGGTTGTACGTTGTTGTGTTGGGTTGTACGTTGTTGTGTTGGGTTGTACGTTGTTGTGTTGGGTTGTACGTTGTTGTGTTGGGTTGTACGTTGTTGTGTTGGGTTGTACGTTGTTGTGTTGGGTTGTTTGTTGTTGTGTTGGGTTGTAAGTTGTTGTGTTGGGTTGTACGTTGTTGTGTTGGGTTGTACGTTGTTGTGTTGGGTTGTACGTTGTTGTGTTGGGTTGTACGTTGTTGTATTGGGTTGTTCGTTGTTGTGTTGGGTTGTAAGTTGTTGTGTTGGGTTGTACGTTGTTGTGTTGGGTTGTTTGTTGTTGTGTTGGGTTGTACGTTGTTGTGTTGGGTTGTACGTTGTTGTGTTGGGTTGTAAGTTGTTGTGTTGGGTTGTACGTTGTTGTGTTGGGTTGTACGTTGTTGTGTTGGGTTGTAAGTTGTTGTGTTGGGTTGTACGTTGTTGTGTTGGGTTGTTTGTTGTTGTGTTGGGTTGTTTGTTGTTGTGTTGGGTTGTTTGTTGTTGTGTTGGGTTGTTTGTTGTTGTGTTGGGTTGTTTGTTGTTGTGTTGGGTTGTACGTTGTTGTGTTGGGTTGTTTGTTGTTGTGTTGGGTTGTTTGTTGTTGTGTTGGGTTGTACGTTGTTGTGTTGGGTTGTACGTTGTTGTGTTGGGTTGTAAGTTGTTGTGTTGGGTTGTACGTTGTTGTGTTGGGTTGTAAGTTGTTGTGTTGGGTTGTACGTTGTTGTGTTGGGTTGTAAGTTGTTGTGTTGGGTTGTACGTTGTTGTGTTGGGTTGTACGTTGTTGTGTTGGGTTGTAAGTTGTTGTGTTGGGTTGTAAGTTGTTGTGTTGGGTTGTACGTTGTTGTGTTGGGTTGTAAGTTGTTGTGTTGGGTTGTACGTTGTTGTGTTGGGTTGTTTGTTGTTGTGTTGGGTTGTTTGTTGTTGTGTTGGGTTGTTTGTTGTTGTGTTGGGTTGTACGTTGTTGTGTTGGGTTGTAAGTTGTTGTGTTGGGTTGTAAGTTGTTGTTTTGGGTTGTACGTTGTTGTGTTGGGTTGTAAGTTGTTGTGTTGGGTTGTACGTTGTTGTGTTGGGTTGTAAGTTGTTGTGTTGGGTTGTACGTTGTTGTGTTGGGTTGTACGTTGTTGTGTTGGGTTGTAAGTTGTTGTGTTGGGTTGTACGTTGTTGTGTTGGGTTGTTTGTTGTTGTGTTGGGTTGTACGTTGTTGTGTTGGGTTGTACGTTGTTGTGTTGGGTTGTAAGTTGTTGTGTTGGGTTGTACGTTGTTGTGTTGGGTTGTAAGTTGTTGTGTTGGGTTGTACGTTGTTGTGTTGGGTTGTAAGTTGTTGTGTTGGGTTGTACGTTGTTGTGTTGGGTTGTACGTTGTTGTGTTGGGTTGTAAGTTGTTGTGTTGGGTTGTAAGTTGTTGTGTTGGGTTGTACGTTGTTGTGTTGGGTTGTAAGTTGTTGTGTTGGGTTGTACGTTGTTGTGTTGGGTTGTTTGTTGTTGTGTTGGGTTGTTTGTTGTTGTGTTGGGTTGTTTGTTGTTGTGTTGGGTTGTACGTTGTTGTGTTGGGTTGTAAGTTGTTGTGTTGGGTTGTAAGTTGTTGTGTTGGGTTGTACGTTGTTGTGTTGGGTTGTAAGTTGTTGTGTTGGGTTGTAAGTTGTTGTGTTGGGTTGTACGTTGTTGTGTTGGGTTGTACGTTGTTGTGTTGGGTTGTAAGTTGTTGTGTTGGGTTGTACGTTGTTGTGTTGGGTTGTACGTTGTTGTGTTGGGTTGTACGTTGTTGTGTTGGGTTGTAAGTTGTTGTGTTGGGTTGTAAGTTGTTGTGTTGGGTTGTAAGTTGTTGTGTTGGGTTGTACGTTGTTGTGTTGGGTTGTACGTTGTTGTGTTGGGTTGTTTGTTGTTGTGTTGGGTTGTACGTTGTTGTGTTGGGTTGTACGTTGTTGTGTTGGGTTGTAAGTTGTTGTGTTGGGTTGTAAGTTGTTGTGTTGGGTTGTACGTTGTTGTGTTGGGTTGTACGTTGTTGTGTTGGGTTGTACGTTGTTGTGTTGGGTTGTTTGTTGTTGTGTTGGGTTGTAAGTTGTTGTGTTGGGTTGTAAGTTGTTGTGTTGGGTTGTAAGTTGTTGTGTTGGGTTGTAAGTTGTTGTGTTGGGTTGTAAGTTGTTGTGTTGGGTTGTACGTTGTTGTGTTGGGTTGTACGTTGTTGTGTTGGGTTGTTTGTTGTTGTGTTGGGTTGTACGTTGTTGTGTTGGGTTGTACGTTGTTGTGTTGGGTTGTAAGTTGTTGTGTTGGGTTGTAAGTTGTTGTGTTGGGTTGTACGTTGTTGTGTTGGGTTGTACGTTGTTGTGTTGGGTTGTTTGTTGTTGTGTTGGGTTGTACGTTGTTGTGTTGGGTTGTAAGTTGTTGTGTTGGGTTGTAAGTTGTTGTGTTGGGTTGTACGTTGTTGTGTTGGGTTGTAAGTTGTTGTGTTGGGTTGTACGTTGTTGTGTTGGGTTGTAAGTTGTTGTGTTGGGTTGTACGTTGTTGTGTTGGGTTGTTTGTTGTTGTGTTGGGTTGTTTGTTGTTGTGTTGGGTTGTTTGTTGTTGTGTTGGGTTGTACGTTGTTGTGTTGGGTTGTACGTTGTTGTGTTGGGTTGTACGTTGTTGTGTTGGGTTGTTTGTTGTTGTGTTGGGTTGTACGTTGTTGTGTTGGGTTGTACGTTGTTGTGTTGGGTTGTTTGTTGTTGTGTTGGGTTGTTTGTTGTTGTGTTGGGTTGTACGTTGTTGTGTTGGGTTGTACGTTGTTGTGTTGGGTTGTACGTTGTTGTGTTGGGTTGTACGTTGTTGTGTTGGGTTGTACGTTGTTGTGTTGGGTTGTACGTTGTTGTGTTGGGTTGTACGTTGTTGTGTTGGGTTGTACGTTGTTGTGTTGGGTTGTACGTTGTTGTGTTGGGTTGTAAGTTGTTGTGTTGGGTTGTTTGTTGTTGTGTTGGGTTGTACGTTGTTGTGTTGGGTTGTAAGTTGTTGTGTTGGGTTGTACGTTGTTGTGTTGGGTTGTACGTTGTTGTGTTGGGTTGTACGTTGTTGTGTTGGGTTGTAAGTTGTTGTGTTGGGTTGTACGTTGTTGTGTTGGGTTGTAAGTTGTTGTGTTGGGTTGTACGTTGTTGTGTTGGGTTGTACGTTGTTGTGTTGGGTTGTAAGTTGTTGTGTTGGGTTGTACGTTGTTGTGTTGGGTTGTAAGTTGTTGTGTTGGGTTGTACGTTGTTGTGTTGGGTTGTAAGTTGTTGTGTTGGGTTGTACGTTGTTGTGTTGGGTTGTAAGTTGTTGTGTTGGGTTGTACGTTGTTGTGTTGGGTTGTACGTTGTTGTGTTGGGTTGTAAGTTGTTGTGTTGGGTTGTACGTTGTTGTGTTGGGTTGTAAGTTGTTGTGTTGGGTTGTACGTTGTTGTGTTGGGTTGTACGTTGTTGTGTTGGGTTGTACGTTGTTGTGTTGGGTTGTACGTTGTTGTGTTGGGTTGTAAGTTGTTGTGTTGGGTTGTACGTTGTTGTGTTGGGTTGTAAGTTGTTGTGTTGGGTTGTACGTTGTTGTGTTGGGTTGTAAGTTGTTGTGTTGGGTTGTACGTTGTTGTGTTGGGTTGTACGTTGTTGTGTTGGGTTGTAAGTTGTTGTGTTGGGTTGTACGTTGTTGTGTTGGGTTGTAAGTTGTTGTGTTGGGTTGTACGTTGTTGTGTTGGGTTGTACGTTGTTGTGTTGGGTTGTACGTTGTTGTGTTGGGTTGTAAGTTGTTGTGTTGGGTTGTACGTTGTTGTGTTGGGTTGTAAGTTGTTGTGTTGGGTTGTACGTTGTTGTGTTGGGTTGTACGTTGTTGTGTTGGGTTGTAAGTTGTTGTGTTGGGTTGTACGTTGTTGTGTTGGGTTGTAAGTTGTTGTGTTGGGTTGTACGTTGTTGTGTTGGGTTGTTTGTTGTTGTGTTGGGTTGTTTGTTGTTGTGTTGGGTTGTACGTTGTTGTGTTGGGTTGTACGTTGTTGTGTTGGGTTGTACGTTGTTGTGTTGGGTTGTACGTTGTTGTGTTGGGTTTTACGTTGTTGTGTTGGGTTGTACGTTGTTTGTTGGGTTGTACGTTGTTGTGTTGGGTTGTACGTTGTTGTGTTGGGTTGTACGTTGTTGTGTTGGGTTGTTTGTTGTTGTGTTGGGTTGTAAGTTGTTGTGTTGGGTTGTACGTTGTTGTGTTGGGTTGTACGTTGTTGTGTTGGGTTGTACGTTGTTGTGTTGGGTTGTTTGTTGTTGTGTTGGGTTGTAAGTTGTTGTGTTGGGTTGTTTGTTGTTGTGTTGGGTTGTAAGTTGTTGTGTTGGGTTGTACGTTGTTGTGTTGGGTTGTACGTTGTTGTGTTGGGTTGTACGTTGTTGTGTTGGGTTGTAAGTTGTTGTGTTGGGTTGTTTGTTGTTGTGTTGGGTTGTAAGTTGTTGTGTTGGGTTGTTTGTTGTTGTGTTGGGTTGTAAGTTGTTGTGTTGGGTTGAACGTTGTTGTGTTGGGTTGTACGTTGTTGTGTTGGGTTGTACGTTGTTGTGTTGGGTTGTTTGTTGTTGTGTTGGGTTGTAAGTTGTTGTGTTGGGTTGTACGTTGTTGTGTTGGGTTGTACGTTGTTGTGTTGGGTTGTACGTTGTTGTGTTGGGTTGTACGTTGTTGTGTTGGGTTGTAAGTTGTTGTGTTGGGTTGTACGTTGTTGTGTTGGGTTGTTTGTTGTTGTGTTGGGTTGTTTGTTGTTGTGTTGGGTTGTACGTTGTTGTGTTGGGTTGTACGTTGTTGTGTTGGGTTGTACGTTGTTGTGTTGGGTTGTTTGTTGTTGTGTTGGGTTGTAAGTTGTTGTGTTGGGTTGTACGTTGTTGTGTTGGGTTGTTTGTTGTTGTGTTGGGTTGTACGTTGTTGTGTTGGGTTGTACGTTGTTGTGTTGGGTTGTACGTTGTTGTGTTGGGTTGTAAGTTGTTGTGTTGGGTTGTACGTTGTTGTGTTGGGTTGTACGTTGTTGTGTTGGGTTGTACGTTGTTGTGTTGTGTTGTTTGTTGTTGTGTTGGGTTGTAAGTTGTTGTGTTGGGTTGTACGTTGTTGTGTTGGGTTGTACGTTGTTGTGTTGGGTTGTACGTTGTTGTGTTGGGTTGTACGTTGTTGTGTTGGGTTGTACGTTGTTGTGTTGGGTTGTACGTTGTTGTGTTGGGTTGTACGATGTTGTGTTGGGTTGTTTGTTGTTGTGTTGGGTTGTAAGTTGTTGTGTTGGGTTGTTTGTTTTTGTGTTGGGTTGTACGTTGTTGTGTTGGGTTGAACGTTGTTGTGTTGGGTTGTACGTTGTTGTGTTGGGTTGTTTGTTGTTGTGTTGGGTTGTACGTTGTTGTGTTGGGTTGTACGTTGTTGTGTTGGGTTGTACGTTGTTGTGTTGGGTTGTACGTTGTTGTGTTGGGTTGTACGTTGTTGTGTTGGGTTGTACGTTGTTGTGTTGGGTTGTACGTTGTTGTGTTGGGTTGTACGTTGTTGTGTTGGGTTGTTTGTTGTTGTGTTGGGTTGTACGTTGTTGTGTTGGGTTGTACGTTGTTGTGTTGGGTTGTACGTTGTTGTGTTGGGTTGTACGTTGTTGTGTTGGGTTGTACGTTGTTGTGTTTGGTTGTACGTTGTTGTGTTGGGTTGTACGTTGTTGTGTTGGGTTGTACGTTGTTGTGTTGGGTTGTTTGTTGTTGTGTTGGGTTGTTTGTTGTTGTGTTGGGTTGTACGTTGTTGTGTTGGGTTGTACGTTGTTGTGTTGGGTTGTTTGTTGTTGTGTTGGGTTGTACGTTGTTGTGTTGGGTTGTACGTTGTTGTGTTGGGTTGTTTGTTGTTGTGTTGGGTTGTACGTTGTTGTGTTGGGTTGTACGTTGTTGTGTTGGGTTGTACGTTGTTGTGTTGGGTTGTACGTTGTTGTGTTGGGTTGTACGTTGTTGTGTTGGGTTGTACGTTGTTGTGTTGGGTTGTACGTTGTTGTGTTGGGTTGTACGTTGTTGTGTTGGGTTGTACGTTGTTGTGTTGGGTTGTACGTTGTTGTGTTGGGTTGTACGTTGTTGTGTTGGGTTGTTTGTTGTTGTGTTGGGTTGTACGTTGTTGTGTTGGGTTGTACGTTGTTGTGTTGGGTTGTACGTTGTTGTGTTGGGTTGTACGTTTTTGTGTTGGGTTGTTTGTTGTTGTGTTGGGTTGTTTGTTGTTGTGTTGGGTTGTAAGTTGTTGTGTTGGGTTGTAAGTTGTTGTGTTGGGTTGTTTGTTGTTGTGTTGGGTTGTTTGTTGTTGTGTTGGGTTGTAAGTTGTTGTGTTGGGTTGTTTGTTGTTGTGTTGGGTTGTTTGTTGTTGTGTTTGGTTGTAAGTTGTTGTGTTGGGTTGTTTGTTGTTGTGTTGGGTTGTTTGTTGTTGTGTTGGGTTGTAAGTTGTTGTGTTGGGTTGTAAGTTGTTGTGTTGGGTTGTACGTTGTTGTGTTGGGTTGTAAGTTGTTGTGTTGGGTTGTTTGTTGTTGTGTTGGGTTGTACGTTGTTGTGTTGGGTTGTAAGTTGTTGTGTTGGGTTGTTTGTTGTTGTGTTGGGTTGTACGTTGTTGTGTTGGGTTGTAAGTTGTTGTGTTGGGTTGTTTGTTGTTGTGTTGGGTTGTACGTTGTTGTGTTGGGTTGTAAGTTGTTGTGTTGGGTTGTTTGTTGTTGTGTTGGGTTGTACGTTGTTGTGTTGGGTTGTAAGTTGTTGTGTTGGGTTGTTTGTTGTTGTGTTGGGTTGTACGTTGTTGTGTTGGGTTGTAAGTTGTTGTGTTGGGTTGTACGTTGTTGTGTTGGGTTGTACGTTGTTGTGTTGGGTTGTACGTTGTTGTGTTGGGTTGTACGTTGTTGTGTTGGGTTGTACGTTGTTGTGTTGGGTTGTACGTTGTTGTGTTGGGTTGTACGTTGTTGTGTTGGGTTGTACGTTGTTGTGTTGGGTTGTACGTTGTTGTGTTGGGTTGTACGTTGTTGTGTTGGGTTGTACGTTGTTGTGTTGGGTTGTACGTTGTTGTGTCGGGTTGTACGTTGTTGTGTTGGGTTCTACGTTGTTGTGTTGGGTTGTACGTTGTTGTGTTGGGTTGTACGTTGTTGTGTTGGGTTGTACGTTGTTGTGTTGGGTTGTACGTTGTAGTGTTGGGTTGTACGTTGTTGTGTTGGGTTGTACGTTGTTGTGTTGGGTTGTACGTTGTTGTGTTGGGTTGTAAGTTGTTGTGTTGGGTTGTACGTTGTTGTGTTGGGTTGTTTGTTGTTGTGTTGGGTTGTACGTTGTTGTGTTGGGTTGTTTGTTGTTGTGTTGGGTTGTACGTTGTTGTGTTGGGTTGTACGTTGTTTTGTTGGGTTGTACGTTGTTGTGTTGGGTTGTTTGTTGTTGTGTTGGGTTGTACGTTGTTGTGTTGGGTTGTTTGTTGTTGTGTTGGGTTGTACGTTGTTGTGTTGGGTTGTTTGTTGTTGTGTTGGGTTGTACGTTGTTGTGTTGGGTTGTACGTTGTTGTGTTGGGTTGTACGTTGTTGTGTTGGGTTGTACGTTGTTGTGTTGGGTTGTACGTTGTTGTGTTGGGTTGTACGTTGTTGTGTTGGGTTGTTTGTTGTTGTGTTGGGTTGTAAGTTGTTGTGTTGGGTTGTACGTTGTTGTGTTGGGTTGTACGTTGTTGTGTTGGGTTGTACGTTGTTGTGTTGGGTTGTACGTTGTTGTATTGGGTTGTTCGTTGTTGTGTTGGGTTGTAAGTTGTTGTGTTGGGTTGTACGTTGTTGTGTTGGGTTGTTTGTTGTTGTGTTGGGTTGTACGTTGTTGTGTTGGGTTGTACGTTGTTGTGTTGGGTTGTAAGTTGTTGTGTTGGGTTGTACGTTGTTGTGTTGGGTTGTACGTTGTTGTGTTGGGTTGTAAGTTGTTGTGTTGGGTTGTACGTTGTTGTGTTGGGTTGTTTGTTGTTGTGTTGGGTTGTTTGTTGTTGTGTTGGGTTGTTTGTTGTTGTGTTGGGTTGTTTGTTGTTGTGTTGGGTTGTTTGTTGTTGTGTTGGGTTGTACGTTGTTGTGTTGGGTTGTTTGTTGTTGTGTTGGGTTGTTTGTTGTTGTGTTGGGTTGTACGTTGTTGTGTTGGGTTGTACGTTGTTGTGTTGGGTTGTAAGTTGTTGTGTTGGGTTGTACGTTGTTGTGTTGGGTTGTAAGTTGTTGTGTTGGGTTGTACGTTGTTGTGTTGGGTTGTAAGTTGTTGTGTTGGGTTGTACGTTGTTGTGTTGGGTTGTACGTTGTTGTGTTGGGTTGTAAGTTGTTGTGTTGGGTTGTAAGTTGTTGTGTTGGGTTGTACGTTGTTGTGTTGGGTTGTAAGTTGTTGTGTTGGGTTGTACGTTGTTGTGTTGGGTTGTTTGTTGTTGTGTTGGGTTGTTTGTTGTTGTGTTGGGTTGTTTGTTGTTGTGTTGGGTTGTACGTTGTTGTGTTGGGTTGTAAGTTGTTGTGTTGGGTTGTAAGTTGTTGTGTTGGGTTGTACGTTGTTGTGTTGGGTTGTAAGTTGTTGTGTTGGGTTGTACGTTGTTGTGTTGGGTTGTAAGTTGTTGTGTTGGGTTGTACGTTGTTGTGTTGGGTTGTACGTTGTTGTGTTGGGTTGTAAGTTGTTGTGTTGGGTTGTACGTTGTTGTGTTGGGTTGTTTGTTGTTGTGTTGGGTTGTACGTTGTTGTGTTGGGTTGTACGTTGTTGTGTTGGGTTGTAAGTTGTTGTGTTGGGTTGTACGTTGTTGTGTTGGGTTGTAAGTTGTTGTGTTGGGTTGTACGTTGTTGTGTTGGGTTGTAAGTTGTTGTGTTGGGTTGTACGTTGTTGTGTTGGGTTGTACGTTGTTGTGTTGGGTTGTAAGTTGTTGTGTTGGGTTGTAAGTTGTTGTGTTGGGTTGTACGTTGTTGTGTTGGGTTGTAAGTTGTTGTGTTGGGTTGTACGTTGTTGTGTTGGGTTGTTTGTTGTTGTGTTGGGTTGTTTGTTGTTGTGTTGGGTTGTTTGTTGTTGTGTTGGGTTGTACGTTGTTGTGTTGGGTTGTAAGTTGTTGTGTTGGGTTGTAAGTTGTTGTGTTGGGTTGTACGTTGTTGTGTTGGGTTGTAAGTTGTTGTGTTGGGTTGTAAGTTGTTGTGTTGGGTTGTACGTTGTTGTGTTGGGTTGTACGTTGTTGTGTTGGGTTGTAAGTTGTTGTGTTGGGTTGTAAGTTGTTGTGTTGGGTTGTACGTTGTTGTGTTGGGTTGTACGTTGTTGTGTTGGGTTGTAAGTTGTTGTGTTGGGTTGTAAGTTGTTGTGTTGGGTTGTAAGTTGTTGTGTTGGGTTGTACGTTGTTGTGTTGGGTTGTACGTTGTTGTGTTGGGTTGTAAGTTGTTGTGTTGGGTTGTAAGTTGTTGTGTTGGGTTGTACGTTGTTGTGTTGGGTTGTAAGTTGTTGTGTTGGGTTGTACGTTGTTGTGTTGGGTTGTAAGTTGTTGTGTTGGGTTGTACGTTGTTGTGTTGGGTTGTTTGTTGTTGTGTTGGGTTGTTTGTTGTTGTGTTGGGTTGTTTGTTGTTGTGTTGGGTTGTACGTTGTTGTGTTGGGTTGTACGTTGTTGTGTTGGGTTGTACGTTGTTGTGTTGGGTTGTTTGTTGTTGTGTTGGGTTGTACGTTGTTGTGTTGGGTTGTACGTTGTTGTGTTGGGTTGTTTGTTGTTGTGTTGGGTTGTTTGTTGTTGTGTTGGGTTGTACGTTGTTGTGTTGGGTTGTACGTTGTTGTGTTGGGTTGTACGTTGTTGTGTTGGGTTGTACGTTGTTGTGTTGGGTTGTACGTTGTTGTGTTGGGTTGTACGTTGTTGTGTTGGGTTGTACGTTGTTGTGTTGGGTTGTACGTTGTTGTGTTGGGTTGTACGTTGTTGTGTTGGGTTGTAAGTTGTTGTGTTGGGTTGTACGTTGTTGTGTTGGGTTGTTTGTTGTTGTGTTGGGTTGTTTGTTGTTGTGTTGGGTTGTACGTTGTTGTGTTGGGTTGTACGTTGTTGTGTTGGGTTGTATGTTGTTGTGTTGGGTTGTACGTTGGTGTGTTGGGTTTTACGTTGTTGTGTTGGGTTGTACGTTGTTTGTTGGGTTGTACGTTGTTGTGTTGGGTTGTACGTTGTTGTGTTGGGTTGTACGTTGTTGTGTTGGGTTGTTTGTTGTTGTGTTGGGTTGTAAGTTGTTGTGTTGGGTTGTACGTTGTTGTGTTGGGTTGTACGTTGTTGTGTTGGGTTGTACGTTGTTGTGTTGGGTTGTTTGTTGTTGTGTTGGGTTGTAAGTTGTTGTGTTGGGTTGTTTGTTGTTGTGTTGGGTTGTAAGTTGTTGTGTTGGGTTGTACGTTGTTGTGTTGGGTTGTACGTTGTTGTGTTGGGTTGTACGTTGTTGTGTTGGGTTGTAAGTTGTTGTGTTGGGTTGTTTGTTGTTGTGTTGGGTTGTAAGTTGTTGTGTTGGGTTGTTTGTTGTTGTGTTGGGTTGTAAGTTGTTGTGTTGGGTTGAACGTTGTTGTGTTGGGTTGTACGTTGTTGTGTTGGGTTGTACGTTGTTGTGTTGGGTTGTTTGTTGTTGTGTTGGGTTGTAAGTTGTTGTGTTGGGTTGTACGTTGTTGTGTTGGGTTGTACGTTGTTGTGTTGGGTTGTACGTTGTTGTGTTGGGTTGTACGTTGTTGTGTTGGGTTGTAAGTTGTTGTGTTGGGTTGTACGTTGTTGTGTTGGGTTGTTTGTTGTTGTGTTGGGTTGTTTGTTGTTGTGTTGGGTTGTACGTTGTTGTGTTGGGTTGTACGTTGTTGTGTTGGGTTGTACGTTGTTGTGTTGGGTTGTTTGTTGTTGTGTTGGGTTGTAAGTTGTTGTGTTGGGTTGTACGTTGTTGTGTTGGGTTGTTTGTTGTTGTGTTGGGTTGTACGTTGTTGTGTTGGGTTGTACGTTGTTGTGTTGGGTTGTACGTTGTTGTGTTGGGTTGTAAGTTGTTGTGTTGGGTTGTACGTTGTTGTGTTGGGTTGTACGTTGTTGTGTTGGGTTGTACGTTGTTGTGTTGTGTTGTTTGTTGTTGTGTTGGGTTGTAAGTTGTTGTGTTGGGTTGTACGTTGTTGTGTTGGGTTGTACGTTGTTGTGTTGGGTTGTACGTTGTTGTGTTGGGTTGTACGTTGTTGTGTTGGGTTGTACGTTGTTGTGTTGGGTTGTACGTTGTTGTGTTGGGTTGTACGATGTTGTGTTGGGTTGTTTGTTGTTTTGTTGGGTTGTAAGTTGTTGTGTTGGGTTGTTTGTTTTTGTGTTGGGTTGTACGTTGTTGTGTTGGGTTGAACGTTGTTGTGTTGGGTTGTACGTTGTTGTGTTGGGTTGTTTGTTGTTGTGTTGGGTTGTACGTTGTTGTGTTGGGTTGTACGTTGTTGTGTTGGGTTGTACGTTGTTGTGTTGGGTTGTACGTTGTTGTGTTGGGTTGTACGTTGTTGTGTTGGGTTGTACGTTGTTGTGTTGGGTTGTACGTTGTTGTGTTGGGTTGTACGTTGTTGTGTTGGGTTGTTTGTTGTTGTGTTGGGTTGTACGTTGTTGTGTTGGGTTGTACGTTGTTGTGTTGGGTTGTACGTTGTTGTGTTGGGTTGTACGTTGTTGTGTTGGGTTGTACGTTGTTGTGTTTGGTTGTACGTTGTTGTGTTGGGTTGTACGTTGTTGTGTTGGGTTGTACGTTGTTGTGTTGGGTTGTTTGTTGTTGTGTTGGGTTGTTTGTTGTTGTGTTGGGTTGTACGTTGTTGTGTTGGGTTGTACGTTGTTGTGTTGGGTTGTTTGTTGTTGTGTTGGGTTGTACGTTGTTGTGTTGGGTTGTACGTTGTTGTGTTGGGTTGTTTGTTGTTGTGTTGGGTTGTACGTTGTTGTGTTGGGTTGTACGTTGTTGTGTTGGGTTGTACGTTGTTGTGTTGGGTTGTACGTTGTTGTGTTGGGTTGTACGTTGTTGTGTTGGGTTGTACGTTGTTGTGTTGGGTTGTACGTTGTTGTGTTGGGTTGTACGTTGTTGTGTTGGGTTGTACGTTGTTGTGTTGGGTTGTACGTTGTTGTGTTGGGTTGTACGTTGTTGTGTTGGGTTGTTTGTTGTTGTGTTGGGTTGTACGTTGTTGTGTTGGGTTGTACGTTGTTGTGTTGGGTTGTACGTTGTTGTGTTGGGTTGTACGTTTTTGTGTTGGGTTGTTTGTTGTTGTGTTGGGTTGTTTGTTGTTGTGTTGGGTTGTAAGTTGTTGTGTTGGGTTGTAAGTTGTTGTGTTGGGTTGTTTGTTGTTGTGTTGGGTTGTTTGTTGTTGTGTTGGGTTGTAAGTTGTTGTGTTGGGTTGTTTGTTGTTGTGTTGGGTTGTTTGTTGTTGTGTTGGGTTGTAAGTTGTTGTGTTGGGTTGTTTGTTGTTGTGTTGGGTTGTTTGTTGTTGTGTTGGGTTGTAAGTTGTTGTGTTGGGTTGTAAGTTGTTGTGTTGGGTTGTACGTTGTTGTGTTGGGTTGTAAGTTGTTGTGTTGGGTTGTTTGTTGTTGTGTTGGGTTGTACGTTGTTGTGTTGGGTTGTAAGTTGTTGTGTTGGGTTGTTTGTTGTTGTGTTGGGTTGTACGTTGTTGTGTTGGGTTGTAAGTTGTTGTGTTGGGTTGTTTGTTGTTGTGTTGGGTTGTACGTTGTTGTGTTGGGTTGTAAGTTGTTGTGTTGGGTTGTTTGTTGTTGTGTTGGGTTGTACGTTGTTGTGTTGGGTTGTAAGTTGTTGTGCTGGGTTGTTTGTTGTTGTGTTGGGTTGTACGTTGTTGTGTTGGGTTGTAAGTTGTTGTGTTGGGTTGTACGTTGTTGTGTTGGGTTGTACGTTGTTGTGTTGGGTTGTACGTTGTTGTGTTGGGTTGTACGTTGTTGTGTTGGGTTGTACGTTGTTGTGTTGGGTTGTACGTTGTTGTGTTGGGTTGTACGTTGTTGTGTTGGGTTGTACGTTGTTGTGTTGGGTTGTACGTTGTTGTGTTGGGTTGTACGTTGTTGTGTTGGGTTGTACGTTGTTGTGTTGGGTTGTACGTTGTTGTGTCGGGTTGTACGTTGTTGTGTTGGGTTCTACGTTGTTGTGTTGGGTTGTACGTTGTTGTGTTGGGTTGTACGTTGTTGTGTTGGGTTGTACGTTGTTGTGTTGGGTTGTACGTTGTAGTGTTGGGTTGTACGTTGTTGTGTTGGGTTGTACGTTGTTGTGTTGGGTTGTACGTTGTTGTGTTGGGTTGTAAGTTGTTGTGTTGGGTTGTACGTTGTTGTGTTGGGTTGTTTGTTGTTGTGTTGGGTTGTACGTTGTTGTGTTGGGTTGTTTGTTGTTGTGTTGGGTTGTACGTTGTTGTGTTGGGTTGTACGTTGTTTTGTTGGGTTGTACGTTGTTGTGTTGGGTTGTTTGTTGTTGTGTTGGGTTGTACGTTGTTGTGTTGGGTTGTTTGTTGTTGTGTTGGGTTGTACGTTGTTGTGTTGGGTTGTTTGTTGTTGTGTTGGGTTGTACGTTGTTGTGTTGGGTTGTACGTTGTTGTGTTGGGTTGTACGTTGTTGTGTTGGGTTGTACGTTGTTGTGTTGGGTTGTAAGTTGTTGTGTTGGGTTGTACGTTGTTGTGTTGGGTTGTTTGTTGTTGTGTTGGGTTGTACGTTGTTGTGTTGGGTTGTACGTTGTTGTGTTGGGTTGTTTGTTGTTGTGTTGGGTTGTTTGTTGTTGTGTTGGGTTGTTTGTTGTTGTGTTGGGTTGTACGTTGTTGTGTTGGGTTGTACGTTGTTGTGTTGGGTTGTTTGTTGTTGTGTTGGGTTGTTTGTTGTTGTGTTGGGTTGTTTGTTGTTGTGTTGGGTTGTACGTTGTTGTGTTGGGTTGTTTGTTGTTGTGTTGGGTTGTACGTTGTTGTGTTGGGTTGTACGTTGTTGTGTTGGGTTGTACGTTGTTGTGTTGGGTTGTTCGTTGTTGTGTTGGGTTGTACGTTGTTGTGTTGGGTTGTAAGTTGTTGTGTTGGCTTGTACGTTGTTGTGTTGGGTTGTACGTTGTTGTGTTGGGTTGTACGTTGTTGTGTTGGGTTGTACGTTGTTGTGTTGGGTTGTACGTTGTTGTGTTGGGTTGTACGTTGTTGTGTTGGGTTGTACGTTGTTGTGTTGGGTTGTACGTTGTTGTGTTGGGTTGTACGTTGTTGTGTTGGGTTGTAAGTTGTTGTGTTGGGTTGTACGTTGTTGTGTTGGGTTGTTTGTTGTTGTGTTGGGTTGTACGTTGTTGTGTTGGGTTGTACGTTGTTGTGTTGGGTTGTTTGTTGTTGTGTTGGGTTGTTTGTTGTTGTGTTGGGTTGTTTGTTGTTGTGTTGGGTTGTACGTTGTTGTGTTGGGTTGTTTGTTGTTGTGTTGGGTTGTACGTTGTTGTGTTGGGTTGTACGTTGTTGTGTTGGGTTGTACGTTGTTGTGTTGGGTTGTTCGTTGTTGTGTTGGGTTGTACGTTGTTGTGTTGGGTTGTACGTTGTTGTGTTGGGTTGTACGTTGTTGTGTTGGGTTGTTTGTTGTTGTGTTGGGTTGTAAGTTGTTGTGTTGGGTTGTACGTTGTTGTGTTGGGTTGTACGTTGTTGTGTTGGGTTGTACGTTGTTGTGTTGGGTTGTACGTTGTTGTGTTGGGTTGTACGTTGTTGTGTTGGGTTGTACGTTGTTGTGTTGGGTTGTACGTTGTTGTGTTGGGTTGTACGTTGTTGTGTTGGGTTGTACGTTGTTGTGTTGGGTTGTACGATGTTGTGTTGGGTTGTTTGTTGTTGTTTTGGGTTGTTTGTTGTTGTGTTGGGTTGTACGTTGTTGTGTTGGGTTGTTTGTTGTTGTGTTGGGTTGTTTGTTGTTGTGTTGGGTTGTACGTTGTTGTGTTGGGTTGTACGTTGTTGTGTTGGGTTGTTTGTTGTTGTGTTGGGTTGTTTGTTGTTGTGTTGGGTTGTTTGTTGTTGTGTTGGGTTGTACGTTGTTGTGTTTGGTTGTTTGTTGTTGTGTTGGGTTGTACGTTGTTGTGTTGGGTTGTACGTTGTTGTGTTGGGTTGTACGTTGTTGTAAATGTCTGAGTTTGCATTTATGATGCATTTGATGTGGTTTTTGAGCGTTCCAGTACTTATTTATTTGAGTTTGTGCTCCAGGTTTATGTTTTGTTGTTCGTGAAAATACTTATTTTACTTTACTCTAGGTAAAGGTAATGTTTGGTTGTTTGTTGGAGAACATGTTTAATTGAATTCATAAAAGTATCACGGTAGGCTTGAGTCCGAATTACGGTAGAATTATGGTAAGATCCCATAGGGTTTTGGCGGCAATATTCTAAGATTGAGGGGGGATAAAGACAGGATTTTAATTTAGATTGAGAATTGATTTAGATTGATTTAGATTGATTGATATAATTTAGCGAAACAAAAACTGGCGGAAACGAAGCGACGTTGTGCTGCTCGGCGTGCTGTAGCGGCTGGGCCTGAGGCAGAGCTGGTGTATATTGGCTCTTAAATCAGTTGAGCATAATGCTGATTAGTATCCCTTTAACCATTTAAGCATTAATCTAGTTATCAGCACCTAAATTATTCAAAATGGTGCAATTATTAGCACCTAAATCATTCATGCATTATGTTAAATATCAGCACCTAAATCATTTAAGCACAGTGCTGATTATTAGCACCTAAAATATTCATGCATAATGCGGATTATTAGCACCTAAATGCTTCAAACATTATGCTAAGCATCATCTGACTACACACTGGAGCACACTGCTGACCACAGACACCTAGATCATTGAACATACACACTATGCAAAACCAGCACATGTCACGATTAAACAATTTAAGATAAATTAAATCTAAATTCTTGATTACACAGTCATAAAAAGGACACTAAAAAATTATTTGAGGGGAATGCAGAATCACACGCTTATTATAACACAATAACGGAAATGACACAATACAACATTTAAACTTAACAATGAATTGCACGTTTCTTGTAATACAATAACAGAAAGTTCCCGGAAAAATGGATTGAATTGTATGGTGATTGTTACACCGTTATGAAAGAAATTAATTTTAAATGAATTATACGCTTATTATTGTACTACAACTTCCCCGGAAAAAAAAAGAAACATTATCTATATTGATTTAAAAAGAGCTTTAACACATTGGCAGTAATTCCGTCCTTTTTTGTATGAATTGGAGGTTTTTGTCTTGACTTGGACTGACGTCTGCGTCTGGTGGCGCCTGAACTTCTCACCTCAGTCGATTGTGAGGGTCATGATTGCGTGTTTATTTATATGTTCATTTATTCAAATAATCATTTATTAAATAATTCATATATTCATTGTCAACTAATTTATTTGTTATTTACTTATTAATTTTTTATTTATTCATCTATTTATTTACTCATCAATTCATTTACTTATACATTGATTATTTCTGTTATCTGCTCGTTTACGTATTTTTTATTGACTTATTCATTTACGTTTTCATTTCTATATGATTTTTTCATTTAGGTGTGTAATTATTTATGTATTTTTCATTCATTTGTTTACATATTTATTAATTTTGGTGAGCGTGTTGGCAATTTTTTACTACTGTAAATTGCACCGTAATGGCCGGGCGGTGCTTCTGGGAGTTGACTCCGGTTGCTCCACTTGACTTCAGTAGAAAACAGTTGACTTTAGTAGAATTTAGTAGACTCCAGTTATTCCAGTTGACTGCATTTGACAGGAGCTGAATGTCTTTGACTGCAGTAAACTCAAGTTGACAGAAGCTGGTCGAAGTTGACTTCAGTTGACTGCAGTTGCCAGCAGCTGACCGCAGACAGCTGCACTTCACGCTAAACTCTCTCGGTAAAAATCTGCAACCTTCGGAAAAAGTTCACTTAACTCAGGTTCCCATGCGGTCATAAAATGAGGAAAATAAATAACTTTAGATATTTATTCGTCACATTTTAATTTCAACAGTACATTATTAGCCTTAGCTAGATATTTGTGCGATATTTGGAAGTTAGATGTTTGGTAGACAGATATTTATTAGATAGATATTTGTTAGACGGATATTTGTCATGCACTTATTTTCATTTGGCTTTTCTTACATTATTGCCATTGTTTCCATCTTCGTAATGTTGCTCCCTATAAAATGATTACTTCTTGGCCACATTATTATTATTCGCGTGTGTTTTTGTGCTATAAATTCTCATACAAGGTGGTTCCTAAAAGTATATACCTTTTTAATTGGTAGAACCTCTTTTACTGACCGAATATGGAAATAGAACTGGCATTATTGAAAAGAAGAAGAGTTAATTTTTCATTTTTAGTTTACTTTGCAGGACCTACGATTCAAAATGCCCTGTCTTCAGCTCGGATTAAAGTTCTCAGTCCTTCAACATTTTCCGCTGTGCGTTCAGAAATTTTTCTTCCAGATCATCCTTTGTTGATGTTTCTGACAATAAACTGGGATTGCCACTTCTGCAAGTTCCTCTGAATCGATATTTTGTTAGGTTCGAATCAGCATTGCAAGAAAAATTTCCTCCGAGTCCCGACGACGGATCCAATTTTCATCCTTTCTTAGATGATGAACTTGCGCGTTGTTGCAGCGTCAGTTGTCTCATGTTTGCTGATTACAATGATCTTCTCTCCTGCACCCTTGATTTTTAGGCTTATTTGGAGGGTATACCAGATATGCAAGAAAACATTGAATTCTGTCCTGTCGAATGTTCTATGCTATAGTCATCTAATTCATATGTTTAAAAAGTTATTTGAATTTTAAAAGGTATTCATTTTCAGCAACCACCCTGCATGAATATTGTTTAATTTACTCAATGATTTATGCATAAATATGATTAAAACCTGCATCACCAAAACATGTATCCTAAAATACGTAGCTTCAAAATATGTGTCATCAAATCACGTGTCTTCAAAACGTGTCATCAGAATATATCATCATCAAAATTTGTGCGGGTATCCCGGATACTGACACCTCTGCTTCGTCCCCCATTTCCTGCCCCCAACACACCCAGTACCCCCACTACACCCCCACCTCACTACACCACAAAAACCCCCACTGCACCAAACCCCACTACACCTACCCCCACCTCACCCCACCCCCCCTAGACTCCCCACCACACCCCCCAAGATGTGGGTCAGGCCAGCCGAGAAAAAAATTGAAGGTCTCGGAGTGCGCCCTCGGCTGTGCGACGAGCGCATTTGCCGCGCTAGAAAAAAATGAGAATTTCAGGGACAAGAAATCGAGAAGAGGAACTCGAGAGAGGAAGTGGTGTACTTTTGGGGGGAGGGGAAGGGGAGTGAGGGTGTTTTTTTTCGGGAGAGGGTGAGGAGAAGTGGGTGGGTTTTTTGAGGCGGGGAGGATAAGGGGAAACGGGTGTGTTTTTAGGGGAGGGAAGGTGAGAGGAATTGGTGTGCTTTTAGGAAGGGAATGTGAGGGGAAATAGGTTTGTTTTAAGGAAGGGGAGGGTGAGGGGAGTGGGTGTGTTTTTAGAGGAGGGGAGAATGAGGGGAAGTGGTTGTGTTTTCTGGGGAGGAGAAGCCCAGCACATCGTTTTCTCTCTCTAATGAGGCAATACGCACCGCCTCTCCAGGGAGGGAATACCGTGCATGAAGCTCTACCGCTGTGCCCTCAATTGTGTGCTACAAATGTGTGTGCGGTACGAATGTATGTGAGCTGAGAGATGCGTACCCTCAGGCGTACCCCTCGGTGCTATCGCTTTGGGTATCTCATGGGTATCTTTTTGGGTATTATGGGTATTTCTTTAGGTATCTCATGGGTTTCTCTTTGGGTATCTTACGAGTATCTCTTTGGGTATCATGGGTATTTCTTTAGGTATCTCTTGAGTTTCTCTTTGGGTATCTTACGTGTAACTCTTTGGGTATCATGGGTATCTCTTTGGGCTTCTCATGGGTATCTCTTTGGGTATCTTACGAGTATCTCTTTGGGTATCAAGAGTATCTCTTTGGGTCTCTCATGAGTTTCTCTTTGGGTATCTTACGAGTATTTCTTTGGGTATTATGGGTATCTCTTTGGGTACCTTAAGTGTATTTCTTTGGGTATCTCATGAGTATTTTTCTGGGTATCTTTCAATTGAAAAACAACGAAAGAGAAATCGAATAAAAAATGGCGACAGAAATGAGCCAGCTGCCCCAGGTGCCGCGTCGCTAGACACCGATCACGCACAGACACCAACGGAACGCATGTACAATCGTCAATTTTCACGCTACACTTACATTCATGCCAAGTCAGCGATGCTTTAATTGTTTTCTCATCAGACGTGATGCTAGTGAGTGTTTTGATACTTGTGATACGAGTTTTTCAGGAAGCGTGAAAACGATCGAAATCAGATAAAATTCAGGGTTTATCGATACGATGTTAGACGGAAATGCTCATATATGGGAAATAACGGCTATACTTGGTGTAGAGAAATAACGGCTGTACTTGGTGTAGGGAAAATACGGCTATACTTGGTATAGGGAATTAACGGAAATACCCCTGTAGGGAAAACCACAGGACCTAGTGTGGGACAAATAACGGGAATAGCCTGGTGTAGGGAAAATAACAGAAATACCCCAGTAGGGAAAATAACGAAAAAACCTCGTGGAGGGGAAACAACGGAAATACCTCGAGTAGTAAAAAGAACGACAGTACCTCGTGTAGTAAAAATAACGACAGTAGCTCGTGTAGGAAAAATAACGACAGTACCTCGAGTAGGAAAAATAACGACAGTACCTCGTGTAGGAAAAATAACGACAGTACCTCGAGTAGGAAAAATAACGACAGTACCTCGTGTAGGAAAAATAACGACAGTACCTCGTGTAGTAAAAATAACGACAGAACCTCGTGTAGGAAAAATAACGACAGTACCTCGTGTAGGGAAAATAACGACAGTACCTCGAGTAGGAAAAATAACGACAGTACCTCGTGTAGGAAAAATAACGACAGTACCTCGTGTAGGAAAAATAACGACAGTACCTCGTGTAGGGAAAATAACGACAGTACCTCGTGTAGGGAAAATAACGACAGTACCTCGTGTAGGGAAAATAACGACAGCACCTCGTGTAGGGAAAATAACGACAGTACCTCGTGTAGGGAAAATAACGAGAGTACCTCGTGTAGGGAAAATAACGACAGTACCTCCTGTGGGGAAAATAACGACAATACCTCGTGGAGGAAAAATAACGACATTACCTCGTGTAGTAAAAATAACGACAGTACCTCGTGTAGAAAAAATAACGACAGTTCCTCGTGTAGGAAAAATAACGACAGTACCTCGTGTAGGAAAAATAACGACAGTACCTCGAGTAGGAAAAATAACGATAGTACCTCGTGTAGGAAAAATAACGACAGTACCTCGTGTAGGGAAAATAACGACAGTACCTCGTGTAGGGAAAATAACGACAGTACCTCGTGTAGTGAAAATAACGACAGCACCTCGTGTAGGGAAAATAACGACAGTACCTCGTGTAGGGAAAATAACGAGAGTACCTCGTGTAGGGAAAATAACGACAGTACCTCCTGTGGGGAAAATAACGACAATACCTCGTGTAGGAAAAATAACGACAGTAACTCGTGTAGTAAAAATAACGACAGTACCTCGTGTAGAAAAAATAACGACAGTTCCTCGTGTAGGAAAAATAACGACAGTACCTCGTGTAGGAAAAATAACGACAGTACCTCGAGTAGGAAAAATAACGACAGTACCTCGAGTAGGAAAAATAACGACAGTACCTCGAGTAGGAAAAATAACGACAGTACCTCGAGTAGGAAAAATAACGACAGTACCTCGAGTAGGAAAAATAACGACAGTACCTCGAGTAGGAAAAATAACGACAGTACCTCGAGTAGGAAAAATAACGACAGTACTTCGAGTAGGAAAAATAACGACAGTACCTCGAGTAGGAAAAATAACGACAGTACCTCGAGTAGGAAAAATAACGACAGTACCTCGTGTAGGAAAAATAACGACAGTACCTCGAGTAGGAAAAATAAAGACAGTACCTCGAGTAGGAAAAATAACGACAGTACCTCGAGTAGGAAAAATAACGACAGTACCTCGAGTAGGAAAAATAACGACAGTACCTGGAGTAGGAAAAATAACGACAGTACCTCGAGTAGGAAAAATAACGACAGTACCTCGAGTAGGAAAAATAACGACAGTACCTCGTGTAGGAAAAATAACGACAGTACCTCGAGTAGGAAAAATAACGACAGTACCTCGAGTAGGAAAAATAACGACAGTACCTCGAGTAGGAAAAATAACGACAGTACCTCGAGTAGGAAAAATAACGACAGTACCTCGAGTAGGAAAAATAACGACAGTACCTCGAGTAGGAAAAATAACGACAGTACCTCGAGTAGGAAAAATAACGACAGTACCTCGAGTAGGAAAAATAACGACAGTACCTCGAGTAGGAAAAATAACGACAGTACCTCGTGTGGGGGGAAACGGAAATATTTCGTGTAGGGAAAGTAATATCATCAAGAGGCTCCGTTGCATTTTTCTGGTTGGCCACTAGCAAAAAATTCGATTCCAGTTGATGTCTTACATCAGTCAGTGTGTAATACGATGTACGTGTAGTACGCTACACTGCCGCTGCAGTGTGTGAGATCAAACGTGTTCGAGTCATGTGTACCATTCAAACATGTATGATACGCGGTCAAGATTCACAAATTTTACTATTTTGTTTAATAAAGTTTAGCCTTTGAAGCTACTCAAAATTTGGTTGCATGCATAACTCTCCAGTGCTGTCAGATACCGCATTATTTTTTAGACCAAGCGGGTGTACCCGAGCCGTCAATGTTGACGGCGTTAGCTCACAGCTCAGCCGTGGAAACTTTTTCAATAAACCATTTCAATCCCAGTCTGGTCATTTTGGTGATTCCTAATTTTTTGCGATAGGATAAATATAAATTGAATTACAAGTTTCAATGTACGACCAATTGCAATTCACAACCTAAATTTGCTGTGGGACTCTGCACTCGACTGCCGTCGGAGCTGCCTGGGCGTGCCTGTGAGGATGGAACACGTTCCCTCCGGTGAGTTACAGTGAAGTTCAGTATTCAACTCTAATTCAAATTCGTTTGAAATTAGGTTGTATTCGAATCCTTAAATGTAAGGTGTCAGTAAACCTTAAATGATTAAAATCGCTTACTTGCTCTGTCATTTTTATCACCGTTGCTGCAGTTCACTGAAGATTTTTACAAATTCATAAGTTGTTAGAAATTTTTTAAATACCAAACACTAACTGAGTCCATTAAATGCCATTAATTTTAAAAGATTGTTAAAACTTTTCAAAACAATCAATCGATGGGTCGCTTCGCAGCAGGAAAAACTGAAGCGCGAGCCACCGGCGGGTCGTCGCGCAGTGAACGAGTGCAATTCTCACCGAGTCTGCGAACGTAAAAATCCTAAACATATTACGCTGGCGTTGTGACGTCGCGTACTGGTCACTATAATTTAGTAAAAGAATATCGTTAAAATGAGACCTTATGATAGCGTGGCAAATTAAATACTCTAAAATTTGGCTTACCAAAATACACTCTTACAAGGCATGAAACCTGAAATGGAATAGAAGTACGTTGGATACACAAAATTCAGTGCACTAATTTGAACAATTTAAGCATGAGCTCAATACTTCCGATCGTACTTGAGAAAACTATTTACGGTCTCTTATTTTTCGAAATTATTTTTTAACATGATTTTCGACGATTTTCTCACGAAAACCTACACCTGCGAGTGTGGTAATGAAATTATGTACGAAGAATTACTAAGTTATTTTATTCTTCATAATTAATGTTTTTATTAATCAGTAATTTTTAGTAATTATCTCTTTCTAAATAATTATGATAAAGTTATTCGTTTGTATAAATTGTTCTTAGGAAAAAATAAGTCGCATTAGAGTGTTAATAAGTACTGGCACAGCGAGTAAAGGCACTAGCAGCAGCACTAATATCAGAAGTAGCAGTAGCGCAAGTACAAATAATCAGAAGCATCACTAGAACTAAAACTAGTAGCAGCACTAATATCAGAAGTAGCAGTAGCACTTGTACAAAAACCAGTAGTAGCACTAATACAGTAAACAATAGTAGCACTAGTACCAGAACTAACAATAGCACTAGCACCGCCTATCAAAACCCATGATAGTGCCAGTACTACAATCATCAGTCGTAGTAACACTAGTTCTTACACTAGTAGCCGGACTAGTGTCAGTACTTATTGTAATACTAGCCCCAGCAATAGTTGTAACAAAAGTAGCAGCACTAGTTTTGAGCACTAGTAGCAGTACCAGTACGAGCACTAGTAGCAGTACCAGTACGAGCACTAGTACTAGCGCCATATTAGAACGAGTACTAGTGGCAGCACCAGTAAAAGCACTAATAGTAACACAAGTAGCCATGCCAGTGGAAGTAACGTGACAGCACTAGCAGTATCACCAGTACAGGCCCCAGTTAGCTGCACTAAATACCAGTATTTGCCCCTGTGAGAGCTGGCAATAATACAGGCAATAACGACTCAAAACAACAACAACTACACCAGCAGCATCACGGAATGAAAGGAAAAACCTGATATGATAAACTGCGTTTGGCTCAACATCCTACGTTATTGTTCTTAATAAAATATAACAACGAATTAATTACGTTCCTCACCCAAGCATTAACAGTAATTTCTGATAATATCCATAAAATGAGCGGGAAATGCTGGAAATGCACGGCTATTTATGTCCATTGCCTTGGGATTCACAGAGAATTTTGAAAATGTACGAAAGTGGTAGGAGAAATGCTGAAAATGCTTGCCTATTTATGCCCATTCTGCTGGAATTTAGAGTAAATTAAGAAAAAGTTCAACAACGATCCTAAATGTGCCGAAAATGCTGGAAATGCACGGCTACCCATCCTCTTGCCTTTTACGCTAAATTCAGGAAACGTACAAAAACTGGAAAACTGTTGAAAATGAAAGAAACATGCCGGAAATGCACATCTGGTTTTACCCTTTCTCTCGGCTTTTACTGTGAACTCTTGAAACGTACAAAAATTTACGTAAATCCGCAAACGAAGCGAGCTTGGGAGTCGCGACGGAGGTGGGCAGAGCAACAGCAGCAGACCGATTGTTTGCCGATGCCTATATATATTCTGTCGCTACAAGCAGGCCACGCTGTCCAGGTAGTGAAAGTACAAGCGGCCAGACGGGCACCGCCAGACTTGCTTGCAGATATTGGCGTCACTCTATCTGGGAAACCAGACTGGGATATCGGGCTGCTCTGATGACGTTCCATAACACCGTGAGCAGAGCGTAAGCAAGGAGTATTTGGGATAGACTAGAATATCAGGCCGCCCTAATGACGTTCCATCACACCGTAAGCAGCGCGTAAGTGAGGAGTATCCCAGACTGGAATAACACGCCGCCCAATACCTTCTATAACACCGTGATGAAAGCGGCCCATAGACGATAAATTTAATTGTCAATATCATTGACTCAATATATTGATGAAATTTTTTTTGCCTGCTTAGTCAATTATTTGACGGCCAACAATCAAGCCCACCGACGATCAATTAAATTGCCAATATTCATTATTGTCAATTATATTGACAATAAAATTGATCGTCAATGGGCACTAATTCAGCTTAAGGTAGGGGTATCTGGGACACCAGACTGGAATATCAGGCCACCCAAACAACGTACCATAATACCACGAGCAGCGCGTAAAGAAGGATTGTACCTGGGATACAAGGCTGGAATATCAGGCCCCCAAATAACGTTCCCTAAGATCATGATCAGGCCATGAGGGTGGAACAGGAACGCCAGCTTTCCAGAGCCGGACTCGGATAGACGTTCCAGTGTCTGTGCCTCTGTGGTCCACGCTGGCTGAGTTAGGGCATGTCTTGAGTACGGCAGGAATGCTGCGCTACGCACGAGGGATGCTAATGAAGGGAAAGGTCCCTCGACTCAAACGTTGGGCCGGAATTCGGTTCAAAGAAGTTGAATGTCAGAGTTTGTCAGTGAAAGATGGGCGGGCTCGTCAACAAGTTTAACTTGAAGGAGGGTTAATAGGAGTTCTTATTCTTATGGTAAGTCATGTCGGGTCGACATTAAGTTTGGTATTTAGTGAAGTGTGTGAGTATGTACGCGTGGCGTATTTTTTAATATCAATAAGTGAATTACAGTTTCCGGATGAACTTGTTTGAAGCGAAAGACAAATTCAATCATAAATTTCAAAACAAGATGTGTAAAAGTAATCGGAAAGGAATACACGTTGACTTTGACTCACTTTTTTATATAAGTTCTAGATAAATTATGTCTTATTTCATAAAATCAGTGAGGCACAACTGCTTCTAAAAGTTAGCTTTTGACGTCATTTTTAATTGACGTCCGGTTATGTGAGAGCTCGAGATAGACCGATTTGAGAGAACTATAATTTAATCTTAAATATCTGATTCAAACCTTTTAATATTTTAAGCCTCCCAGAAAACGAATTCGAATCGACACTCACTCAATATGATATATTACACTTCGCCAAAAATTTACACATTGGAAGCTGAAATATCACCAGCATAGGCTCTTAAAAAATTAAGAAATTTATTCATAATATATTATGAACAATAATGATTACTAACGCGCATTTATAAACTTTAATATTCTAATTATATGCAGAAAACACCGCTTGGTGTATGATATTCATACTGATAATGATACAGTTTAAACAAAAAAGAAGAGAATCTGTGCAAGATAACCGAGCAAAACCAGCGCCTAACTTCCAATTTGTGTGTCAAGGTGCAATTGTTAACGTCGGAACGCCTGTAGCAGAAACTATCTGAAATCCACGCGATGAACATCAAGGCCAAGAGTAACACCTTTCTATGCAAGGTGCTGTGCTACAATCGTGGCATAACTTTCGACCGACGGCAGCCGTGGAAAATGTATTTCTCTGAGGGAAACGTCTGCTGTTGAAAAATGAAACTCTTCGTGTAAACCTGTGTCTGTCTGTGGGTAAATGTAGCTTATTATGGGAAAATGTGGCTACTCGTGGGAAAATGTGGCTCCCCGTGGGGAAATGTGGCATTTTGTAGGATCTCGTAGGACTCTGTGAGAAAATATCAAGTTGATTGAACGGTGCATCGTCCTCGAAACCAAGCTAACACTGGAGCTTATGATGCGCTTGCATCACGCCAGGCCTCACTGAGGCACTCAATACAAATGTTCTGCACAGCAGCAGAAAAATGAAGTAGTGCAATTTGCGATTTCACCTGGACGACCACCATGACTTAACTGGTTTGTTTTTCTTTCATTTTCTTCGGCTTCTAATTTTACGAAATAAGTTCCCTGTACCGATCTAATAGTTCCTACATTCTAAAAATCAATTTAAAATTCTGATCAATGTTGAATCTTTACATGTACTGATCAGCACACGAGTATAACAATTTCGAAAATGTATAGCGAGTCAGAGGCAAAGCGGATGTAGTGTTTTTCCAGGTTTGAAAAAATGGAACGGTGAAGTAAAACGGAAATCCTCCTGCGCCTCAGCAAACGGACGATCTCCTAGCCTGATTGAACGTAATTTTTTCGGATAAAAACCAGGAAGATTTGGTCTCGTACTATTCAGCCGGTGTGCTTATAACTTATGTAAAAACTCAGCAACGTTACCCAGAATGAATGATTCAATGGAGTTCCTGTTCAGAACTCATGATTTCCGAATTAGTTCTGCGTCATTTTGAAATGACAAGGACTCTTTTTTACTGTGAAAAATGATAAAAGTTACCTTCAATTTACGATGCAGAGTTAAAAACCAAGACGTTCAATAACGGGACAAAATCAATCTTGCGATGAATTACGAATGTCCAAGTAACGGAATTAATCCTCTGACAAATCAATACTGTCATTGGGACAAGATAAATCTTGCGATAAGTTAATACGATCTATGCAACAGAATTGATCCTGCGATAAATTATTACGGTCCATGGGCCAGAATAAATCTTGCGACAAGTTAATACGATCCATTGGAACGAAACAAATCCTACGACAAATTAACACGGTCTGTTGTGTATCACAGATACATGCACAGATACAGACCTGATACAAATACTAAACAATTATTCCTCTGGAAATTCCGTTGTAGGAGGGGCATTTGCACGCAGTGTGGCTCAGAGAAAATTGACCGTTCCTGAATACTAAACAAGACAGCAGACAAACATGCCCGTACTGTGAACAAACTCTGCACCTTACAGGTCACATTTGGTACAGATATCACACACCAATTTAACCTTGGTTTACAATGTTGACCCATATTTTGAAGGAAATTATAGAATTTTGCTGCAAAACAGCAGAAAGAAACTGCTTTACGCGATACGATGGTAAATGAGGGAAGAGATATCACACGTGTTGAACTTGAACTTCGGCTCTCGGTGTATTTCATTAACAATGAATGAAGACTTTCATGTTCACTGATCGTAGGTCATTGGCTATCGTGTCTTGAAAATTACTGTCTTTTTAACACGTTTCCCGCGTATTGGGCCGTATCCGTACCACTAGTAAAGTTGCTCGTTCACGAACCGGTGTAAATGAATGGCATTTTGTGATTCGCGATCTTTTAAAAGAGTAACTGTTATCATAAGAGATGAAATGCTCTCATGCAATTGCATTTAAATATTTCATAAGAAGGATAAAAATGCATTCGTTCAGTAAAGTCGATTTTTCAATTCTGCTACTTACAACCTCACCAAACCAACCGTTAACAACCGCAGGAACGGAGTGAACGTGTCCATAACTATTTATTTATACTCCATTCTCGCTCTGCAATGGAAATGGAAAGAGAATCTAAACGTAAGCCCTCAAGCAACTAGCGATGGTATTTTAATTTTCTAGTCTATTCATTGGGAAGTAACTGTAGAAAGATAGAACAAAATATTACATCAATAGCATAAAACTCAACGAAGAAGTTACGCTTTTCCATGACATTAACACTTTGACTGCGGCAGGTAAACGTGAAGGTTAATATTCGAATCAAATTTTAAGTAAATTGTGGTAAGCTACGCTGAAAACACCAAATATTAACTGGACCAGGTTTTCATTTAGTTTTGATTAAGTATTTTTTTAAATTGAGTTTGTGACTACTGGATGGTCAGCAGCTTAATGAAAACTCCCTCAGTGACCAAATATAGCTCGCGTCGCAGTGTTAAAAACTGAATCCGGCCAAATGCCCCGTCAGCTCTAGCCAGGAAGCTTAGCTCAAAATTGAAATAAGATTTCGAATGTTTCTATCGCGTGCAGTAGGCTTCTTTTTTCGGCAAGGCCGGCACCAGCAGACAACCTTCAAATCTGAGGAAGTAGGGCAATGCATCCTTCGGTCTTCCCCTTGCAAAGTTGCGCTTTTTATCATGGGTTTTCCTCAAAAAATTACTCTGGATTGTCGTACAAACGTTCTAGATATTTGTAACTTCGAGATTAGGCCTCGAAAATGCAGGCTTGTAGATCGTTTTTTGCACGTAAATACTTATAGGATATTCATATTCTCCGTCGCAAGTCGAAATGCATAAAATTTTCCTTCGCAAATTGAAATGAATTACCCCGACATGAATCAGAGAGGCTGTTCTGCCTGGAAAAAAATTGTCATGAGACTTCAAAATTAATCTTTCATGAACTGAAATTGTCTTGCGTGTGTCTCATTACCCTGCCTAGCTTTTTGACCACTGTGTCGATAATTCTAGGCGCCCTTTGCATAAACTACGCGCGAACTCCCAAAATCATTCATGCCCAGACGAAAAAGTTCGACTGGGTTAATGCAATTAAAGAAACTTGAACACGGCACTGAGAAATTGCGAGAAAGTGAGGAAGTGATAAAAATATAATAAGTCACAGGACGTGTTCTCACTTGGCGTGTTTTGCCCAAAGCTCTTTTCGCTCACCTAAAAAGAAGATGAATCGGAAAGTGGGTAACACAATGAGCAGGAAGAACATCCAAGAAGATAATTGCTCAATAACAAACATGATGACAAACATTTGTATGAATATCTCGATAAACATGACGGTAAACATAGCAAACACGCTACACAAGTGAACACTTGAGTTTTTCGAGTAATTCTATCACCGAACCCCGCCAAAAAAACACGCAAGCTTTTGATTCGGCTTCAGGCTGCTCGAATGCGAAAGTAACTAAGAGGTGTAAAATTATTGTGACTTGAATGACGTATGGCGTAAGTGACGCGTTAAATCACTGATGAGGCCTCAATAAGAATAATTTATGATACAAATAACGCATGAATTGAATAATGATGTAAATTAAACTCATCGTAATACATAATTTAAATGACGTCTCCAATGAATAATGATATAAATAAAGCGCAGCATGAATAATACATGATGCAAATGACGCATGTTAGGTATAAGAAATTACCTGAATGGCATACAACGTCAATGATGTAAACGTCATACAACGTAAATGACGTAAATCGCGCACAAATGTAATTGACGCGTGGCGTCAGTGGCGTGTAACGGAACCAACGCACGATCCAGATGTCTTAAGTGGCGTAAATGTTAATTAAAATGTTAATGTTAATGTTACAGCGTGAATGGCGTAAAATGTTAATACTCTACAACGTGAATGGCGTAAAATGTTAATACTCTACAACGTGACTGGCGTAAAATGTTAATACTCTACAACGTGACTGGCGTAAAATGTTAATACTCTACAACGTGAATGGCGTAAAATGTTAATACTCTACAACGTGAATGGCGTAAAATGTTAATACTCTACAACGTGACTGGCGTAAAATGTTAATACTCTACAACGTGAATGGCGTAAAATGTTAATACTCTACAACGTGAATGGCGTAAAATGTTAATACTCTACAACGTGAATGGCGTAAAATGTTAATACTCTACAACGTGAATGGCGTAAAATGTTAATACTCTACAACGTGACTGGCGTAAAATGTTAATACTCTACAACGTGACTGGCGTAAAATGTTAATACTCTACAACGTGAATGGCGTAAAATGTTAATACTCTACAACGTGACTGGCGTAAAATGTTAATACTCTACAACGTGACTGGCGTAAAATGTTAATACTCTACAACGTGAATGGCGTAAAATGTTAATACTCTACAACGTGACTGGCGTAAAATGTTAATACTCTACAACGTGAATGGCGTAAAATGTTAATACTCTACAACGTGAATGGCGTAAAATGTTAATACTCTACAACGTGAATGGCGTAAAATGTTAATACTCTACAACGTGACTGGCGTAAAATGTTAATACTCTACAACGTGAATGGCGTAAAATGTTAATACTCTACAACGTGAATGGCGTAAAATGTTAATACTCTACAACGTGACTGGCGTAAAATGTTAATACTCTACAACGCGAATGGCGTAAAATGTTAATACTCTACAACGTGAATGGCGTAAAATGTTAATACTCTACAACGTGAATGGCGTAAAATGTTAATACTCTACAACGTGAATGGCGTAAAATGTTAATACTCTACAACGCGAATGGCGTAAAATGTTAATACTCTACAACGTGAATGGCGTAAAATGTTAATACTATACAACGTGAATGGCGTAAAATGTTAATTAAAATGTTAATGTTAATGTTACAACGCGAATGGCGTAAAATGTTAATACTCTACAACGTGAATGGCGTAAAATGTTAATACTCTACAACGTGAATGGCGTAAAATGTTAATTAAAATGTTAATGTTAATGTTACAACGCGAATGGCGTAAAATGTTAATACTCTACAACGTGAATGGCGTAAAATGTTAATACTCTACAACGTGACTGGCGTAAAATGTTAATACTCTACAACGTGACTGGCGTAAAATGTTAATACTCTACAACGTGAATGGCGTAAAATGTTAATACTCTACAACGTGACTGGCGTAAAATGTTAATACTCTACAACGTGACTGGCGTAAAATGTTAATACTCTACAACGTGAATGGCGTAAAATGTTAATACTCTACAACGTGACTGGCGTAAAATGTTAATACTCTACAACGTGAATGGCGTAAAATGTTAATACTCTACAACGTGAATGGCGTAAAATGTTAATACTCTACAACGTGAATGGCGTAAAATGTTAATACTCTACAACGTGACTGGCGTAAAATGTTAATACTCTACAACGTGAATGGCGTAAAATGTTAATACTCTACAACGTGAATGGCGTAAAATGTTAATACTCTACAACGTGACTGGCGTAAAATGTTAATACTCTACAACGCGAATGGCGTAAAATGTTAATACTCTACAACGTGACTGGCGTAAAATGTTAATACTCTACAACGTGAATGGCGTAAAATGTTAATACTCTACAACGTGAATGGCGTAAAATGTTAATACTCTACAACGTGAATGGCGTAAAATGTTAATACTCTACAACGCGAATGGCGTAAAATGTTAATACTCTACAACGTGAATGGCGTAAAATGTTAATACTCTACAACGTGAATGGCGTAAAATGTTAATTAAAATGTTAATGTTAATGTTACAACGCGAATGGCGTAAAATGTTAATACTCTACAACGCGAATGGCGTAAAATGTTAATACTCTACAACGTGAATGGCGTAAAATGTTAATACTCTACAACGTGAATGGCGTAAAATGTTAATACTCTACAACGTGAATGGCGTAAAATGTTAATACTCTACAACGTGAATGGCGTAAAATGTTAATACTCTACAACTTGAATGGCGTAAAATGTTAATAAAATACAGCGTGAATGGTGTAAAATATTAATAACATAGAACATAAATAGCGTGAGACGTAAATAACGTACAACGTGAATGGCAAGCAACGTATATAACAGAAATGAAATGCAATGCACTTCGCGCAGCAAAAATAACGTAAATGCTGCAGAACATGAGTGATGCACTTTGTAAATGACGTACAACGTAAATAACATAAACGTCGCGCACCGTAAATAACATACGTGACGTACAACGTAACTGAGCACAACATCAATGACATACAAAGTAAGTCGCTCAAAGCGTACGCGACGTACAACGTACATGAACATGAATAATACATGACGCTCAACGTAAACAACATACTACATCAGACTCATACAGCAAGTCACTCAGAACGTACGTGGCGCACAACATACATGACACACAAAATACACAGAATACGTGACACTCACCGTAAACCTCTCGAAGTAAGTCACTCAAAACGTACGTGACGTATAATGAATAAATTAAACGTAAATTAAACGTAACACATTACGCACAAAGTAAGCGTAGCACATGACGCACAACGTACATGGCGCACAAAGTAAACATAACACATGACGCACAAATTAAACGTAACACATGACGTATAACGTACATGACGCACAAAGTAAACGGAACACATGACGTACAACGTATTTGACACAAAGTAAACGCAATACATGACGTACAACGTACATGACGCACAAAGTAAACGTAACGCATGACGCACAAAGTACACGACGCACCGAGCAAACGTAAGCACGATACCCCCACGACGTAAATAATACGAACAGCTCAGAACGTCCACGCAAGATGCCCGCGGCCACCTCGCGCGGTAGACGCACAAGGTCAGACCTAAGCGTTACTTTCGCTTACGTCAGATGGTGGTGGCGCTGGGGCAGGCTGGGGCAGGCTGGGGTAGGCTGGGGCAGGCTGGTGCAGGCTGGGGCAGGCTGGGGCAGGGTGGTGCAGGCTGGGGCAGGCTGGGGCAGGCTGGGGCAGGCTAGGGCAGGCTGGGGCAGGCTGGGGCAGGCTGGGGCAGGCTGGGGCAGGCTGGAGCAGGCTGGGGCAGGCTGGGGCAGGCTGGGGCAGGCTGGGGCAGGATGGGACAGGCTGGGGCAGGATGGGACAGGCTGGGGCAGGCTGGGGCAGGCTGGAGCAGGCCGGAGAAGGCTGGGGCAAGCTGGAGCAGGTTGGAGAAGGTCGGAGCAAACGTGTAGTGGTCAGCGAGGTGAGCGTGATGTCCGAATGCAATGAGCACGTGACACACGTGACGCGGGTGCTTAAGTGCTGGCCTATAATTTTTAATGACAGAAAAAATCCACACCTGTGAATGCTTGGAACACTTGTTGCGTGCAATTTATCGTGACCCTTACTCAACTTAATCTTACATCGACACTCAACTCAATCATGCATCGATAAATCCAATGTTGACTAGCATCAACACTCAACTTAGACAAGCATCAACACTCAACTCAGACAAGCATCAACACTCAACTCAGACAAGCATCAACACTCAACTCAGACAAGCATCAACACTCAACTCAGACAATCATCAACACTCAACTCAGACAAGCATCAACCCTCAGCTCAGGCATACAGTAACAAAACTCAACTCAGATAAGCCGTAACACACCCTGAGCCGTATTAACTCACCCAAAGAACATCTGCCGTGTGCGAGGTGTTGGGGTGAACAGAAATCTGGTCGAAATCTTCTCACTCTGTGTAGATGTTGCAGCACGGGTTTTGTGCTGGTGTAGCTGGGGCGTACCTAGCGGCACTTACTAGCGTTGTTTGTCTAATGACTAGTAGCACTGAACTAGTGTTGTGGTTGTCGAATAACTAGTAGCACTGAACTAGCGTTGTGGTTGTCGAATAACTAGTAGCACTGAACTAGCGTTGTGGTTGTCGAATAACTATTAGCACTGAACTAGCGTTGTGTTTGTCGAATAACTAGTAGCACTGAACTAGCATTGTGGTTGTCGAATAACTAGTAGCACTGAACTAGCGTTGTGGTTGTCGAATAACTATTAGCACTGAACTAGCATTGTGTTTGTCGAATGGCGTTTAGCACTGTGATCTAGCATTGTACTGTCTAATGAATAGGAAGATCAAACAAGCATAGCAGGTGTGTAATAATTAATACCACAGAACTAGCAGTGTGTTTGTCTAATGACGTGTGGCACAGAACTAGCATTGTATCAGTCTAATGACGATCAGCACTGAACTTGGATTGTATCAGTCTAATAACGATTAGCATTGAACTAGCAATTATTTGTCTAATAACTAGTAGCACTCGGTTAGCATTGTAGCTGAGTAATAATTAAGACCACAGAACTAACGTATTTGTCTTATAACTAATAACATTGAACTAGCATTGTATTTATGTGATTTTAAACGTCATAGAATGAGCAAAGTAGGTATGCAATAACTACTCTAACTGCTAATTTGGAAACAGAGCTAATACTGTATTTCTAGGTAGGTCCAGAACTAGCAACGAAGGGCTAGCGTAATGTAATAGTAGTGCTTTTCCAATGACTAGCATATTGAATGAGTTCTGCATTCATGGATGCAGCATTAACTGAACATCTAAATAAGCCCCTCACTAGCACGCTAACAACTACATGTTAAAATCATGACCACGTTACTAGCACTAACACGTTCACTCTTTCCCACCACGGCTTTCAGAAAGATTGTCCCTTGTGCACAACCAAAGGCAGGTTTGCAAGATCGAATTCACAAATGTACGTTCTTTGAAAGCATGTGGTCTGTACGAAGTCCAAAGAATACACTACCCTAATATTCTGTTTTCACAACCCAAAGTTCAAAGTTAATATTATGCGTGGCGAAAGCTTATTTCACTGAGTACAAATCGATGGGACTGCATTTGGTTGAAAAGACACAGGGAGAGGCACGACACACCGCGCACTGCACACCACGAACGCTGACCCGCGAGTGTCACTCCAGTGAACTACGAAGTTGACCTGCCCGTCTCACGTCGTCCACTTCTTGCTCGCGAGCAAAATAGAGGCGGTGACTGCCGTTGAGGGTAACTCTTTTATTTAGGGTAGGTCTTTGGTGCTTTGACTTCTCGACAGTTCATGTTTGTGTGACCGTGCTTTCCGTGTTTTTTCGTCTCTACAACGAGTCTTCTCACAAGAAAATGGTATTATAAAGGTCTTCCCTGTTTTGGAAAATTCTGCTAAATTGCAGGTATTTTTGACTTACTATGTCGGTTGGCATAACCTAGTTGTAGGTATCATACCGAAATACGTTTTTCCTCCTTGTCAAGTTTGCTTAAAATAATCTATTGTCTCACGCATATTATTCTTCATGTTTCACAAATTTGTCTCCATTCTTCTCATCACTTTCCAAACTATTTACAACGTTTACCTTCTCTCACCTCACAGTTTCATGTTTGCTATTTTTCAAATTTAATTTTGCTTCTCTGCCATGCCTTCGCCGAACATCTTATTCTTTTCTTAACCTTCTGCTTATTCCCTTTCGTTTTCATTTCATGCTCTTTCTTTCACAATTAGTTCAAACTTTTCTTCATTCCGCGTTCTACAGTAATATGTCATCCACTATTTTTTGTCATTTTTTCTTTTACTGATTTCTTCATAACCCAAACAGACCTTCTTGTCTATGAGGCCTTCACTTTCTGCTGCGTCTCTTTTTACAGCCTTTTCCTTTATTTCATGTTTTTACGTTATTCAACTCAACCCTTTTATTGAAATTTATTCTTCACATTGACCTTCCCGCAGCTCCCAATAGCACCTCATTCATTTGAAGGTACATGTCGGTTCATGAGCTCAGCTTAGTTCATTCCTCAGTAATGAGGGTTTTTGCTAAGTCTGCAGTGGTGGATGAAAGTTGATACAAAATAAGCACTAAAGAATAGGAAAAAGTCCTCGTCACTCAATACACACCATTTTATGTACTGCTGCCCGGATGACTAAGCTAAATGTCATTCGTCAGTGACCTAAAAGAGTTTCCTTCACTATTTGTATGATTTTTACCCGACATCATCGCGTAGAACTATCGCTCTTACAAATCCAGCGCCTTTGCGATGTGCCCACACTATTATTTCCAGATTTTGGTGCGCCAGATACAAAGATTGCAGAACTTCGTGGGCACAGCGATGAGACTAGGAGGTTTCTAGTTCACTTTTTGCCTGATTATTCTTTTTCTGAGGGCACCGTGATGATTCGCAACTCTCGAAGTTTTTGTTCGAGATACTTCTTACTCGCCTGGCTCACTCATGTCGTCTGCTTCAATGGCTGCATGGTCCAGATGTCGCTCTCAGTCGGTGGTGGCGTTCATCTTATAGCTTTAATATGGTATCAGTGATACATCAAGCGACGAGTGAGAAATCAGAAACTTTGAACGCATTAGATATTCTCACTTCACATTTCCTCAAGTCGTAACACTTTGAAGTTGAATTAGAGTTTGTGAAAGTGACCCTCGCGAGTTGAAGGTAGATAGAAAATGCATGACCAAGGTTAAAAGGTAAAGTGCCCAAGCTTTGATACCTTCAACCTAGAATTATTTCTTTTTGAATAGGAGGGTTGTTCTGGAAAAGACATGGTTCTTTCAAAACAAGGGATTTCCGGTCAAATCGTTTCCGACTTCTTCGACCAGTGCTGAGTCAGCACCACTGCCCGGACTCTGCTCTAGCGGCACAACTTTAAACGTAGCAACACAGACTTTCAGATTTCGGGGTCACCAACGGAGATGTTAGCTTTTTCTACAACACGGGCGGTAAGCTTTTAGCCCAGTTCTCTAGTATCAAAATAAATAACACGGGACTTTCTCGCATCCTTTATTTACCCATAAGTCATATCTCGTGCTGGAGCCCTCATTTGCTGGGCAGAATAAATTTTGATTTAAAAAGTTTCTCTCGTTAATAACATCTGGGAGTCGCAGCTAGGGAGAAGTAGGTTGAGTAAGGACGAGTGTTTTCCAAATCTTGTGTAAGTCCTACAATGATTTTTAATTAAATATATTATTGAAATTCCCACTCATACAATGCATACAAAGAAAAAATCGAATAGAAACTCAAATTCCAATAACGAATTAAAAAAACAGTGCACATGTTATGAGGGAAATAATAATAAAATTCATTGTTGGAACTATTATTTCAATTTCACAGGGAACTTCGCGACCCCGCCCGATGTGTCGCAACACTTTTTATTTAGACGCAAAAAAGATAAATTATCACCAATTATACTCGGAACTGGAGGAACTCGATTCAAGCCGTGTCTAGTGAACGAGATACAGCGTTACCCTTTAAAATTATGCCAAAAACCATACCCGTAACAGTGAATACTTCTTACTTTTTTGTCAGAACAATGAATGTTCACCATATCTGACACGTTGGATAGTTCACAAAAGCTTTCACGTAACCCGTCGTTACGATGAGGGTTAATTGATTAAATATAATATTTATTAGTGAAATCTTGACCTTTTAACGCTCGGTGACTTCAAAATACAGCCTGCTCACACGCTCATCATTCTGTCTGCTACATGATAAAAACGTTTCTTGCTTTTGCCAGAAAACTGTTTGTTCCAATTCATTTCATCAGAGACATTCATTACGATTGTTTTTCAGGGCTTTATCACTATTAACAGGGCAAAATAACAGAAAAAGTCGGTACCCATTCACACACAAGAATTGAATGGGTATATCACTTTGCCTTCTTTTTCAAGGGTATGTGCAATGAAATTTTAATTCTTGATACTTTACTCATCAGTGAATCAACAGGAGAAAAATAATGACATGTATATTCTGTCCAAATCCTGAAAGAAAGTAATACTGATTTCATACATCAAGATATTCCCATGACATTCTATGTGTGTGTACTCTTATGTAATTATCCTTGTATTTTAGTTGCATGCCTTTAGATCAAACTTTGACTGCAGTATCTTACCTAATAATACACTCGATGTGTAATTTATTTATAAATTCATATATTTGTGTAGTGTCCGCTTCTACCGTCTCTCTGTAACCATCATATATGGATGCTTAATGACCGTATTTGCGATACGAGTTTCACCAATGCACGAGTGCAAGAATATTTTAATCTTAGGTTCCATTAGTATGAATATATTTGTTTTTGATCAACATCTGAAATATGTACTCAAAGAAAATATTGAATCCCGCCGTCATTTATGTGAAGTTTGCGAAATAATACTAGAAGTTTATAGCGCATGCTTATTTTAGGACATCTAAGATTTTTTTCAGCCTTTTTTTCAGCTGTTTTATTCTCATTGTCCTCGCTTCCTTATTCCGTTTTCGAACATTAGTTTCTATGCTAACTATTGGAGAAATTAGAAGACATGGCGCACACTTGTCCCTTTGGTCCCACTGAATTCGTTTAGAAGCATAGGATACATTTGTGTTTTTGGTATGGTGAGGGGATACGCTTTGTAGAGAGTGCAAGTGTTTGATTCCTATGTGGGAAAAATAAGTAAAAATAATAATAATAAATAATAAAAAACGAAAGGATGAAACAAAAAGAGAAACAGTTTATATCCGATTTTGTTCATAGGAAAATTCATCATTGATTTTTAAAATGTTATGACGTAAAGATCCTCAGTTGGGTAACGTATATGCGAATCATAAAAGCCCATGCCAATATTTGCTAAAAAGGTTGAAAGAAAACATAAAAACCTGTTGCTGTTAATTTATGCAGATTTTTATTTTAAGAGCTCGAAATTTTCAATATAGAAGTATAAAATCTTCCAAGTAAAGTTTCACTTAGTCATTTCTAGTGAAACTTATGTACAGCTTTCCAATTTATTTTGCACTTGATGCATTCTCAATTGTTTTAATATGAAATTCCCGGGGTATGTAAGAGTATACCAATGAAATAACGAACGTGGCAGACTTTCTTCCTATGCGTTGAAGTTTTTTGTATTAAAGTTAGGGAGACACCTCGCTAAAACATCTGGCACTTTACCCACCGCTCAAATATTTTTAGCTCCTTGCATGTTCTCTGCCTTTAGCGTTGAACATCATCTTAACCAGAACTATACGGCTAGCAAAAGCTCAGAATATTATTACAAATATTCTCATCTGCCGTCTCTTCGATTGCGAATTTGTAAAAATACGTACATGCTCGTTTCACTATTTTAAACACTGTGCATGTAAATTAGTACTTCCAACTGATTAGTGAGAGCAATTGTTTGAATAATAATTTGATTTTTTTTAAGAGAATGACCTATGATTTTTAAGCATTTCAGAATAGCCCTCCTTTTCAGTATGCAAATATTCATATTTTTTTCGCGTGTGTAAATCTGGTGACACCGATAAAGTGTCAAATTAAAAGAACCATTGAGCCTCCCACCTGCTATGTTCAAAATTTAGATAGGTAATAACAAACCATCTCTCGTCTTACATAGACAAGTTACATCGCCTTCACTGCAATCAATATGTTTACAAAAGAAACACTAGTTCTTAAGACGCATTGCTTAACATAACAGAAAAAATATACAATGACATGGACAAAAAAAAATAACTCTTCGGGGGAAACTTTTTTATGGGGGGGGGGGGGGGAGGGAATAAGCCGTTTTTTTATCGTGTCTTTCTTTCTTTTTCTGCGACGAGTTAGCACTGAACTCCAAATCAGAAATAATTCTAAATTTCAGGTAATAAAATTGGTATACTGGCCCACTGTTTAATCTAAGTCTACGTGCCAAAATTTTATAGATATTTGCTACTCATAAATGATACCCGGCTATCACAGTATCTTCATTTTTCCCCCATATACCCATGTCCGTATGATGAACATGTGAAACCCGAAATGTTCTTTATTGTTGTTTCTAGACTGTAACTTGATTTCCCTTAAATTCTGTTAGAAAATTAGAAACCAGTGCATTGTGACGTTTTTCGAAGTCATTTTATTTTTACCTATTAATTTTTTCAAGATATTTCTTTCGATTACACTGAGCAATACAGCTGTCATTTCGATGTAGCCAGAGGAAGCTTGTTAATTTTTTTTTCATGTTGTGGCCCTATATTTTGGATGTCACAGATGCCACTCTATATGTAATGGTGTTATTTTACGGTGCGTAAACATGGTAAAATCAAATAATTGATATGGATGAAATATACTCAAATTCCACACTCGCTTCCCCCAGATGTTATGGCGGCCCCTTTTGAGGTTTTCACCCAGACGAAGTGGTGCTAAATTCCGGAACTCGATAACAGCGAGATCAAAGATTTAAAATGACTGCAATATGCTAAAGTCCCAAATTCGCTGTTATCATCACTGACATGAGATTTTCTTACCACATTCTCTTATTTTGGTAATGAAAATTGGATGGGAATTTTGAATGTCCTCATTATTTTAATTTTTAAATAATATTAACTCTCATTTATGCTGCCACCAGTATCAGATGAGATATTATATTAATACTTATTTGATGTCGTAATGTGAGCTCTTATGCATGAGCTGTTGGTAATTAATTTGAATCAATGCCATTCGTTTGGTTACGTGACCTCCTAACATTATCGATAACTTATTGCCTCATTCTAATGAAATTACGAGATCTAAACCGCGTCATAAGCTTATTGGTTAAAACGTAGTTACGGAATCGCTTAAGCGCAACGGAGAAATTTTCTAATACGCCTAAATGAATTTAATACACCTTGCCTACGCTTAAAATAATGCTACACACCCTGAAGGCATGCGTCATTCAAACCTACGGGCGAAATATTTAATACAAATGATGCTAAGGGAAATACTTGCAACAAACACTTAGCTTGCTCGTGGATTCCATATCGGTGATTAGAATGAATCAATACGTCACTTGAACGTGTGACAGTTAATATGGCCCGAAGCGCTGGCGGGCCAAGTGCACGATCTTTTTCTATCACCGCTCAGTATGGAATGCCCCTCCCTAGTGAGGGTTTGAGCCTGAGGAATAGGGTAGCCTTTCAGGCACAGAGCTTCTGAAACGGATATATCAAGATTTCATGACGATATAGCTCCACGAGCAAGCGATTTGACATGAGCTTAGTGCATAAAATTCATTTGAAATAAAAATATCGAACCTAAGTAATTGAATTAATTTTACGTAATCGTCTAATTGATACTAAACAATTGAATAATTATAGAAGTAAAAATCACACATGAACCTTTCGCGACTTTCCGAGTTTGGGATACTTTTATAGAAAAAAGAGGATTGATTAATATATATGTATAGGAGATTGAAATACGCGGAGTTCCGTAATGGGAAAATTTGCCCTTATTTATTAGGTCAAATTTCGGAACGACATTTGGAAGAAGAGGACAAACCGCTAAACTTAAATGAACCAAGAAACTATGAACTCTTCGGAGCAGGACTTCAAGTAGACAGGCGGGCGCTGGACTTGCGGTCTGCGACAGGGAGGTCGTAGGAAGCAAACCGTGCTCTGTGGAGTTAGTTGCGGTTAGTTGTGATATAGTTTTAATCATCGGTTTAGCACAGTTTATCGTTTTAAGTTAAGTTATAAGTTTTAAGGTAAGTTATAAGTTTTAAGTTGAGTTATGAGTTTAAATGTGAGTTATAAGTTTTAAGGTAAGTTATAAGTTTTAAAGTAAGTTATAAGTTTTAAGGTAAGTTATAAGTTTTAAGGTAAGTTATAAGTTATAAGGTAAGTTATAAGTTTATAAGTTATAAGTTTTAGTTATTAAGAATGCATGGGGAAACGTCTTCCTAAGTACCCAGCTCACGGCATGGCAAGTAATTGGTTACTGAACTAATAGTTCACAAACCTCCAATAAGCTCGTGAGCATCAGGACGTGCCGGGAAGCGGAGTCAGGCGAGTAGATGGTGAGCGGAGCAGTCAGCAGCACGTAAGGCGCCTCAGCCTCTCATCTTTCGTCCGCTCAGTCCTCGACGGAGGGGAAGCGCGGATGATAAACCACCGGGATCCCTGCATTGGCTGGCAGCACGGGAGGTTCCGACGGGGATGCGGAGGCCGGTGAAAACGACGGAGGCTGTGTAGGCTCAGTTATAAAGTTGAAGTTGTGTGGTCAATGGCTGAAGGCGATCTGAATCGGCATCCAGAAAATTTAAAATGGCTAGCCACTGCTAGCCGGTCTGTTCGTAGGAGAGTACTCACACCATGCTTATCGTATTTGGCTATATTTGTAATACTATTAAATTTGAGTTGTGGGTATTTTTAGAATTAGCTGTGAATTCAGATCCATGGAATAAATAACGTGTGCAGAAAAAAAGTCATGGTTAAAGGTTAACATCGGCATCTTTGGGATGCTTTATTTCCAATCAAGCCTGATACATATGATCTTAGCATTGGTTTTTCAAATATCTTATAACTCACCCTATATATAGGACACCATGATGGTTCCCCCGTAAAGCCGGTACCCATTTCCGACACCTGGGTTGAGTGGGGTATTGTGCTTGAGCTTTCCCTCATACCCAACGGGAAAAATCTCCACGCCAGCGCTGGGATACGAACCCGCGACTTCCAGCATACAAGTCCGATCCCTTAACCGCTGTGCCACGGAGAGCATAGATCAAAAGAAAGAAAAGAAAAAAGAAAAGAAAAACAGTTTATTTCCAATAGAGATTGTACAATATTACAATCATTGGTTTTTAAATATCTTAAAATTAATATACTTAGATGATACACACACACACACGAGTATTGAAAAACTCGTGTCACTAGTCGAAAAGAAATGATTGAGGGCAATGAACTCCTAATCTAGCTTAATCTACATTTGATAATACATGTAATGATAATTATAAGAGATAACACAATTTCATGGACGATGCATTTTCATTGTGGGGTGAAAACACTTTTGACAGTTTACATGCACATGACATAAAACTTCGCAATTCTTGACGCCAGGAAATAATACATGAAATCGCTTGTTTCGGTCAATGTTCACAAGTGTCGTTTTAAGGAAGCATGAAAAAAAAATATCTATAAATATATATCCATATGCACACATATGTACATATACGAATGCATGTGTGTGCATATCCATACACACACTCACACACAGACACATACACACACACACACACACACAAATACATATATACATATAAGCATGAGGACCAAGAAGATTATAAGTTTTGTATTACTGATTCAACAATTTTAACATAACGGTCATTAGTTAACAAGCATTTTATTTAAATATAAATGGAAAAGTTTGGAAATTTTGCAAAGTTCCGGGAAATTTTCAGCTGATGATTAGAAATTTTCTAAACAGTCTACTATTTGCTTTAATATTATGTTATACTTATGACGAATAAGATTGAAATACGTACATTACCATTGAAGTCGTAAAAATATTACCACGTTAAAATCAAACTCTTCATCTATCAAAATTTTATATGTATATTTATGTTGAAATTTACAGTAAATCAATAAAATTATTCAGCGTAGATTTAACTTATTCAGCTGGTCACTTTTTCTTTAAATTTAGTTCTAAACTCACCCATTGTGATGTTAATCATGTTATCCGCGCGTACAGATGAAGATGGTTATTGGTTGTTGGCAGGTGCCGTTAAAGTGTTCATCCGTGTGTGTTTGTTCACAATTTGCGTTCGAAATTTTATTAAATAAATAATACGTTTTCTGTGTGGATTTCAAAGAAGAATTTTGCCCTGAATTTCGCTTTCGGCTCAAATTTGTAAGTATTCTGTATAATAATGGATGAAGTTCAGTGTAGTTTCAGTACAGACTTGAATTGCTTTTCAATCTACATATTTTAGAGCAGTGAATTCGGAGCTTTTATGATTGCGATCGGTGATTTGTTTCTGTGAGTAAAATCTGTAGTCATGAAATAATTAAGTGTACATACATATTTATTTTTTCATACTTGTTCACTGTGACGATAGAAATTTGAAAATGGGTGTAAAGTACTTACTACTCAGTTGTCATTTTAATAAATTGTGATTGTACTCTGAGCTGATTCCCTTAAAGAGACAGTGTAGACAAGTCAAGGCTAGTTAGTTTTGTCTATCTTTGCTGTGGAGAGTGGCACTTCCAGGTGCTACTCTCAGGTGATACTGTTAAAATTCGGTAGTTAAATGGGTCAATATTGAATATAATATTAACGAATTTCATAATTTCGTAGGTATAGATGGGTAATATAGACGATTTTAAGACGTTTTACACGAATGACATTGTGCCCGGAAATGCTTTGTTTTTGAGTTATTTAAGTTTGAAGTTATACAAACGGCGCTCTTGAATGGCCGTTTTAACGCAAAAACAGTCATTGTTTTAGCAATAAAAATGGAAGCTAACCCCTATTACAAACGTAAAGACGTTGGGTCGTGAGGGGTAGCAACAGTTCTTTCAGTGAAAATTATAAATAAAGCTTTCTAGTGACGTTTGTTTACATCGACTCGAAGATGGCTGCCGCCATGTTCAGCCGGTTGGCGCCATGGCGGCAGCCACCTTGGCGTCGACGTAAACAAACGTCACTCGAAACCTTTATTTATAATTTTCACTAAAAGAACTGTGCCTACCCCTTACGACCCAACCTCTTTACGTTTGTAATAGGGGGTTAGCATCCGTTATTAATTTAATTACGCTAGCCCCGCGTGCTTCCATGGCGCGCACAAGCCAGCTTCAAAGTTGAATAATTCAAAAATAACGCATTGCCGGGCACACTGTCATTCGTGTAAAACGTCTTAAAATCGACTATATTACCTTTCTATACCTACAAAATTATGAAATTCGTTGACAACATTAAATTCAATATTGACCGTTAAATGTTGAGGACTTGACCATAATTGATTTTCTAGTTTTGGATGCCTAAATATTGTTAATGAGATGAAAAATAAGTTTTCTTCAATGCACCTTCTGTTGGAAATGAGTATTTTACAAGTTATGGCGGTAAATGAGTTACCGGAACTCCAGTGTTTGAGGCGGGGAAAAAATATACCGCGTGGTCCGACGTGAAAGTAAACAGGCGTTGCCGCGCGCCAACCAAGCCGACTTTGCCATAACTCCAATGTTTGAGGCGGGAAAAAATAAATAAGAGAAGCAAATCCCCTATTACAAACGTGAAGAGGTTGGGTTGTGAGGGTTAGCCACAGTTCTTTTAGTGAAAATTATAAAGAAAGGTTGTAACTGACCCATTACGTCGAATGATACGAAACACATGTAGCCATCACCGCTGCTTCGACGTAACTGGCGGCCTTGAGATGACTGACCGCAGGTCCGTCCGTGACTTCAACCCCGGTATAGTGTTGGTTCGACGTATCTGGGAACATTCGAATTAAGTCTTTCGCATCGACAATATAACTTGTCATCTCATTAACTATGTTTATGCATAGTAGAATTTCAATTGATATATAATTTTCACTAAAAGAACTGTGGCTACCCCTCACGACCCAACCTCTTTACGTTTGTAATAGGGTGACACTTCCCTTATTTATTATTTATTCCCACCTCAAACACTGGAGTTCTGGTAATTCATTTACCGCTATAACTTTTAAAATACTCATTTCCGACAGAAAGTGCATTGAAGAAAACTTGTTTCTTTTGATCTCATTAACAATATTAAGGCGTCGAAAATTCAAAAATCCATTATGGTCAAGTCCTCAACATTTACCTAAAATTCTTCAGTTGTAGATGTGCATTCTAAACTTCTATCATATGTGCCAACTTTTGTATTATTCAGTGTTTATACCTTGTATCATTTGTATGATCTCTTTTTTCGTTTTGTTATTTTTTAAACTTGGTAATTTTATATGGCATGTTATCTTTTGTGGGAACATACCTTTTGTATTGGTTTTCGGTAAATGTTGAATGTTTGCCAGTAATCGATTTTGAAGTTTTCAATGCCTAAACATAGTTCATTAGATCGAAATGATAAAGTTTCCTTTAATGCATTTTCCGTCAGAAATGATTATTTTACGAGTTATAGCGATATGTTAATTTTTATCTCTGGTGATGAATGCGACCGAATAAACAGCTACTAGTCTATTTTTGAATTTTTGTTGTCTTGAATCACAGTAATAACATTGAAGTAAACTACTTTTCTTCTATACACATTTTGCAACAAATGAGTATTTTACGAGTTAGAGCGGTAGGTTTAGTTTCGTCTTTGATGATGAAAGCGTTGGAAGCGGGACTCCATTCCAGTATTGACATACGGCACGCTCAATGATTTACTTCCTGCTTCAAACACTAGAGTTGCAGTAAGTTATTTACCGCTATAACTTGTAAAATAGACATATCCGACGGAAAGTGCATAGAAGAAAACTTGTTTATTTTGATCTAATTAAGTATCTTTAGACAGAGAAAACTGGAAAATTGATTATTAACAAACGCTCAACAGTTACCAAAATAACTATTATGGTTATAATCTATAGCTAAATTTGTCTAATGAAATATTGGGCACTTACAGAACTATATTTTTTCATCTGTATGGTAGTAGGTTAGTTAGAAGGGCTAGTCTTTTTTGTATAAAAATGTGCCGGAAATAGTCATCGTAAGAGAACATACTACAAAGAAAAGCACGTTTGCAGGACTTCAATAAGTTTGTATTACTGAAATATATTCCATATATTTCTGAATTTAGGGTAAATGTGAAGGGTAAGACAATCATCAATTTTTGGTGCCTTAACATAGTTAATTAGATGTAAATGAACAATTTTTCTTCAATGGCCTTTCAGGGGCAAATGAGTATTTAACAAGTTATAGCGGTAAGTTTAGTTTTGTCTTTGATAACAAGCGCATCAAAAGCAGGACTCTATGGCAGTGTTGCCATACCAGGCGCTTGATGAATTACTTCCCGCTTCAAACACTGGAGTTGCGTTAACTAACTTACCGCTATAACTCGTTAAATACTCATTTGCCCTCGAAAGAGCAGAGAAGAAAAAATGTCATTTTGATCTAACTAACTATGTTTAGGCAGCGGAAATTGGAAAATCGATAATTGTCCAACGCTTCACAAATACCTAATTTAGTGTTCAGATATTCTTCGTTATTCAGTATTAAATTATGGTATTATGATCTTCTTAGTAATTTTTGGTATGTTAGTGGTATATTGAAGCAATGTTAAAGTTACATTATATATGCTATTCGGTGAGTTAGTGACAGTAATAGCGGTGCATCTAATAATAAGAAATTTGCCGAGGAACATCATCATGTAGCATCTTATTGAAGTTATTGAAAAAAAACATGATTTGGATTTTGTGTTAGCTATTTATCCCTAGCCTTCATATAATCATAGAAATAATTTGTGAATATGAATATTGGGATTATATTAAGAAAATTGTTAATATCAATGTAGCTAAAAGTTTTATATGTTGTTTTTGAATCCTTAAACTTCATTCAGGATTTATCCCATACTTGTTATTGAGACTACAAAATGCAGAGTATTTTTTTAGTATCACCAAAAAAACTTTTTGTGCTAATTGTATCTGAAACCTGTGGAGAAATTCTTTGTGGTTGTACTGTTGATGTGTAAAATGAGGTCTCTTAGTTTTTGAGTTTCATAAATGATATGCTTCACTTTCTTCCTACTGCCCATGAAGTGATACAAAATGTTGCAATTTTGAGAAGTGATAAAATCAATTTTTGAGATGTCAGGGTTGAAAAAGTTAATAAGATATTATCTGTTCTGTAAAATGGTACATCTGGGTAGTCTGGATATGATAAATGATACATAGACTCATTCATAGGAATTTTGGATACTAAATTCATTTTTAAAAACTTGTGAAGACTGGAGTTCGTGTGGCAAATTCATAAATTAATTCCTTAACCTTTCACATATAGTATAGCCGAAAAGTTAGAAAAACAATGCAGAATATAGAAATACGGCTTTGTTTAAGAAGAAATTTATGCCAGTTGTAAATTAATTTTTCAGATCATTTTTCGTTTATCAGTTTTAGTTTAGTTAATTGCATCGTATCAAATCACACTCGTTATATTTTATTTTTAAATGCTCATTTAAAATTTTATTTCTTTGAAGTAGTTTGTTGAGTTATTGAAGTTAGTATTAGGAAAGCAGTAGTGAACACTTCATAGCAATAAATTTTTGAAGATGATTTAATAAATCCTTTTATCTATACAGTTGCATTTGCTGTAAGAGAGTTCAATAACCATATTCATGTTCTTCTCATTATGTTGTAGTAATTTCAATGTTGTAATATGCAAATGCTCAAAATTTTTCAACCTGAAATTTATATTGAGTAAATTTGGTAAATGAAATAAATATATATTGTTGAATTTAAGATACTATTGATTTATATTTGCTAAATTATTAATTTAATATTTATTATTATAATTAAATCAATTTTTTTGATATTTTAATTTCACTCATATGTGGCTAATTTATAATTTCAAAATTTAGATTCATTTGCATATTTTTGTATTACTGTTGGGTTATTATTTTGCAAAATTTCAGAGGCTTGTTTTTTTGCCAGCTTAAGGTAATCTTTCTTGAGCGTGTTGAATTGCTTACCTTGAAAAATAAATTTATCATTTTCTGTATTACAATGTTTAGTAAATATTCTCTTGCTTACCAATATATCAAAAAAATGCTAATTCAGGTCTTAGCTCAAATATTGCAATGAAGTGTACAAGCAAATGTTAGTCAGAGTTTGTGTCCAATGATGCTGCAATGTAAAGGGAAGAGAGTTATTGGTAATTATTTTGTAGTTTAACTTATTCTTTGACTGTAGACAGATTTTGTCACTCCTACATTATGGAGGGTTGGTGCCTACAGTAAAGATATTATTAGGTTACCTTAGCCAAAGGTAGACCTTTTGCCATATGGCTTTTGTGTCCACTTTGATACGCTCAGTTTCATGCCTCATATGCTATCTCTTCCTCTCTAACTTACCATTTTATGCATAGGGTTTCCTGTGTGGGAACAAATCTTGTGCATGAATTCCTCATTTTCTAAAGTATTCCAATCAAATGATCTTCTGTCATTGCTTGCTTAAGAATGGATTTGTTGTGGCTGCTAGTTTTTAACTAGACTATAAAATTATAATAAAAGTAAGAGTAATAATTATTACCTATTTGAGTTTATCAGCGTGGAATTATCATTTTCATGTTTTCAGTCTCCAGTGAAATGAACTAAAATCTAATTAATCTAGCCTATCCCGTTCTGACAAGCTAATGCAACTAGAGCTAATGCTTTCATCTGTGGTGTAATGTTTAAAAAATTGCAAAAATGAATAGATTCTGCTATCTGGGATCTGCACGGATAGCTTCTACTGTATAGTAAAATTTTGGCTTTCAATTACAAGCTGTCCTCCACACAGAGCCCTTACTTACCGGATGTGGGTGGGTGGTAGTTCTTGCAGCAGTGAAAATTTTGGCATATGGATAATTTTTAAATAGCAGACAAGGTAAATACTGTAATGAAAATAGTGATATTAATTATACTGTCAGCAGTATTTGCAGCTTGAGCATGATCTCAACCTGCTGTTTTAAAATAGTGTTTCATGAATAGTTGCTCAATTGAGTAGTTGTGTTCATCATGACTGCAGAATATTCTGGGTAAATTTTCTGTTGCATCTAGAGTTTCAAAAGTAATATAGAAAACCTCTGGTGATGTGGTTGTAATTGTTTGATTCAGGCATTCCAATCCCTCTGTTCTGACATTGAAGATGTGTTTATGCTCATGTTGCATTCATGTTTTAAACTCTGTTTTCTCTGTACTTAGAAGTTTTTAATTTTTTTATTGCAGCAGAGCTGAGAGTTAGGTAGACTTTCTTTTTGTTAAAATAAAATGTTTTTATGTTAAGGACCATCTTTTTTTTGGTTCACTGCTGTCCTGTTTTTCAGCACCTACTACTTTTTTCTTCAACTTTGATCTTGTTTCATAATCTTCTCTCTCAACTCACTGTTTCTATGCCCTTTCTGCATAGATTCCACATTCTCTAAACTCCATACTAAATGGTGCTTTTCTCCTTCCTCTGCTTGGATTGCCTTTGTTATGGATAGGAAGGCTTAAACTTACTAATAATCCAATCTAATCTTTTCTAATGCAGTAGTATTTTTCTTTCAGAATCAAATTGTTTACAGTAGAATTTTTTTGTGTGCATTATTTTTTCTAAAACATCGTGCATTTATAATAGTTTTATAATTATTGAGAAGGTGAAAAATCATTCTTTTCTTGAAATAAAATTGGATGTTTGTTAGTTGAACAACTTCCATTAAGGCACAGTGTAGTATAGTTTAAATGCCTTGTCCATCTTTTCCATAGCCATGTACAAGATTTGGTAGAGAGGTCTCATATACAAGTTATTTTTCATAAGTTATTGGTTAAATGTGCAACATTGAAAATGCACCATTTATGAAATATTGGAAATGTAATACCGATTGGCTCGTAACCTCGCTGCATGTATAACTTGAGTTTCGTGCTGTGTGCATCGCATTATGTCGGTGACACTTGCCAAACACTGTGTGGGTTGCTGAGCATACATCTGTCTTGCCAGTCCAAAATTTTTTGGTTTCCTTGAGGCTTAGTCTAAAAAAAGGAGCGCGAATTTAATTACTTCTACCATGGAAAAATGTTTCTAACGATAATTAGATGGATGTTTGACTTTTTATTGAAAACGTTTAGCTTCACGTGTTGCTCGTGCATTAGATGTTTAATGTTCTTAAAGGTTCAATTTTTTTTAATGTTCGATTATTTTATTGAGCAACACGGATTTACGTGCATTTTTCAGTTTAAAATAACAAATGAGAGAACCTTCTAGCGAGCTCGGGGTAATGTAACTCCACGTAGGCAGCGAAGGAGTTTCACGGCGAGAGTGCGGAACCGGACGAGAATTCATAAACAGAACGGCCGTCTAGCACCGCAATCCGCATTTGTAATTCGAATGTAGCGCTCTGTGCCGTGTGTGCTGTGATGAGCGGGAGGAGGGCGGCGAGTTGCACGGTTGCAAACTCTCAGCCATTTGCTGGCAGCTGCGGCACAGCCACTTGGCTGCTGCCTGCCACTGGCTGCGTGGATCAGTTTGAATTAGACCGTTGGCGAGGTTGTGTGTATGAGCCGTAGTGAGTTTTTTTACACTGTAATTGCTCTATAGGAAACGGTTCTCTTAGTGCCCGAGCAGGCGTGGTATGTAGTTCACTCTGAGCTTATGTTTTTCTTATTTTCCGCCGAGTGAAGAAGTGTTTCGAGCACGCACCGGAACGTGTTAGGGAATACAATCCTTTTACAGGAGAGGTGAGTTCTGAGCTCAGTTTCTATTCGCGGTCATTTCTGGAATGAAAAAAAAAAAAATTCTGGACGGGCTCTCTGATAGGCATCATCTGCAGTTAGTTGGAGTACGGAAGTATGTTCAGCAGGTGTGTCGTAGGTACTGAGATTTTCAACTGAAGTAACATTAGCACGCCTGAGATTTACTTTGTAAAATACTACGATCAGTTTTCACACATTGCACGCCACATGCATGATGATGAACATAGATGTAAGCATAGTTTGTGGAGTAGAGTGGTAGTCTTGCTGTGCAACTCTCGATCGTAACCTAACAACTCCCTCCCGTCCCGGCTGCTGTGGGTGTTTGTCTCGATGTTGTGTTTGTTCACTACTTGCCAGACGTGCCTACAGTCTGTGTGCGTCAGTGTCTCCTGATTTTTGTGTGTAAACGCTCTGCATCTGTTTGCAAGCGTTCGTTGTTAGTTCATAAACGTTGTGTGCAATAATTATTTGTGAGCGATGATTTCAATTGTTGATTGTTCGTAAAAGTAAGCGTTAATGTATAAGCGTAGTTTAATTGTTCACTGGCGTTATTTATTAGAAATGTAATGCATTGATTTAGAAACGGTGTGTTTGTATATGTTAATGGGCGTTGTATATGTATTTAAAAGCAGTATGTTCTCAACTTGGGTTGTTTATTTATTTATACTTTTTTGTAGTTAATTAAATGCGTAAAACATTGGTGTTAGTTTGAATGTTCGTGGGCGTTGCATTCTTGTAGGTGATGTGTATTTACACACGAGTGTTTTTTGGATTTATCTTCCAGTGACGTAAATTTATGTGTAGGCTTTTATCGCCGTTGTGCTACTTCAGTCATGCTTCTCCCAACTTACCGGGATTTTGAGTCTCATTAATTTGTGTGAACTGAAAACATGTTACTGTGCATCTTGATTGTCTCGTGTCTGAATACGTTCAAGCTAAATTCAATTCTAGGAGTGACCAAAACTAATGAAATAGGTCATCAAATTTGGCATTCCTATTGTTGTTTTATAGTTGTCCAAATTTTGCAGTGTATTTTGAAAATATTTGAAGTTCATGGTTCGTATTTAGAAATCGTTCACGAAATAAATGCAGGACTTCTACGTTCAGTTCGATTATTTTATTGTATAAATGCCTATTTAAGCAGCCCCGTATTCTCGTCAGCATTAGAGCTTCTATTCAAATTACTGTGACCACACCGAGACTCAACTACTGCATCAATAATTACGCAGTACTTCTTGAAGAATTAGGTCAAGAATTGAATTAAATTACGTAGAATCGAAGAATTACGTCTTGACGTTAAGAAGTAAGTAGTACTAATACGTAAAGAATGAGTTAGATACAAGTAGTAGTTACTTGAAGTCGATGCCCATCAAGGATAGTCAGGCAGCAACACTCGTGCCTGAGGAGTGCCCGCTTCCTGCGGTGACGCAAGGGTTATGCGCGCCGTGCATCACCACGTCTGCATGGCGCGGGCCGATCCTTACTTTACTCCTGGGCTTTTGTTGGGGGCTCAGGTCGTGTGTTTGTGCACAGTGTTTGGTTGCCGTAAACGCGTCTTTTGAGCTCTGGTTGTGTTGTCTGCTTACAGTGTTTGGTTGCTCCTAAAGCGTCTCTTGGATCGTGAGGGGTTGCTGCAGAAGTATTTTAGGTTTGGCTTGTGTTTGTAGGATGCTAGTAGCATCTTTCTCGTAAACGCGTCTTTTGAGCTCAAATCGTGTTGTGTACAGTATTTTGTTGGGAACGTTTTTTTTTAGTTCAGGTCGTGTTTTGTGCTGTGTTTGGTTGCTCCTAAAGCGTCTTGTGGGCTCTGGTCTTGATGGGTTACTGCAAATGTACTTTGGGCTTAGACTGTGTTTGTATGCAGTATTTCGTGTCCAAGCTGCTACTCCCCCACTGAATCGGTATCACTTGTTGCATGAGTCGGTTGTGGGTTTAGGTTTTAATTCATAGTTAGGTAGGCTTTATCTCCCCTCAGGGGGATACAATTATTGTATCAATGGGAATTAGCGCTCCCAGGGGGGCAGCGCCAAGGCCCGAGCTGAGAGTTAGGTAGGCCTTCTTTTTGTTGAAATAAAATGCTGTTATGTTAAGGACCATATTTTTTCGGTCCATTGCTGTCCTGTTTTTTTTAGCACCTACTCCTTTCTTCTTCAACTTTGATCTTGTTTCATGAACTTCTTTCTTATCTTACTGTTTCTATGCCCTTTCTGCATGGATTCCGCGTTCCCTTAACTCCATACTATATGGGGCCTTCTTCCTTCCTCTCTTTGGATCGTCTTTGTTGCGGATAGGGAGGCTTGAACTAACTAATAATCTAATCTAATCAATCTGTAGGCTTTATCTTCCATTCGTTGCTTCTCTCTGACTCTCGTGGCGTAGATCGGCGTGCCTTGCAAAAGACAAGCGTCTTCGTCTTTTGTTTTGATTCTCATTTTTCCGATCGATTTTCTGAGATGCTTACACTTTTTTGCTGCGTAGCGAAGTGTGCATTGATAAAAATATTGATTTGTCTCTGAGGAGTCGAACTGACTCAGCACTCGCTGATATGAGTGAAATGGCTAGAATTGTTGATGCACTGCTAAATGTTAGCTCTACCTCTACTGTAATTTTGTTTTCGTGCTTAGTCAACGTAATCTTGTTTACTTTGGGTATTGTAAGCTCGCGTTTTCATGAACACATTTGATTTTTCTAAAGAAGTTTAAAAATATTTCAACTAGCTTGCATTTTTGTTGACTAACTTTAGGTGTATTTTCTCTGTATTCTGTACAAACGATGTGATGTTTTCAAAATTTCACGAAGTCATATCCACCTAATTCAACTTTCCTCTATAAGCTTATCAAAATGTGCGAAGGACGGACTTACGTCTCATCGATGCAATTCCAAGCAGAGCCTTGAAACCGAAACGTGAGGAAGATGCTCGATGCTCACTCGGTCCATTAGCATTGGACTTGGCTTAGCAGTAGTTGGGAGGCTCCATTGTCACCGGGAGAACCATTGTGCGCATTTTTGCGGGTTCTCATTCATTGTTTGTTGCGGCCATTGTTCGACAGCTCGGCTACCTTCCCTCGCCGTACGCTCGCGTGCGTCGTCTATGCGGCCAAATTGTCCTGTTCTTCAGTTGTGACATTTTCTTATAAGTGCCCGTGTTATGTTTTGTGATGAGCTATTTATGTTAGACTTTTCTTAGGGGGGTGTCTCTCACACTCGAACAGGACTTCGTTTTGGGTGTTTGGTGTTATACAAGTGCGCTGCGTAGGTGTTTTGTGTTGGTTCAAGTGCACTGTGTAGGTGTTTAGTGTTGATGCAAGTGTACTGTACGGTAAAGGTGTTGTGTTTATGTAGGTACGCTGGATAGATGTTTTGTGTCGATGCAAGTGCACTGGACGGTAAAGGTGTTGTGTTGATGCAAGTGCACTCTATCGATGTTTTGTGATGGTACTATTTTAGCGCATAGATGTGTTTTGTGTTGATGTAAATACTATAAATGAGTCCTGTATGAATGTGAGTACGGCAGATGTGTTCTGTGATGGTGCAAATGCGCTATAGATTGTGTCACGGCAGTTACTTCCACCATGAACTAGGAGGTCAATTTTTCTTGATTGAGGTTAATTTTCTCGATAGATAGCGAGCAGTTACTGAGAATGAATTCCGTTCAATGTATATGTTTGGGATACTGTTGGGTTCTATTGAGAATAAATTCTGTATTTCTTGTACATCAGGGCTGCTGGGGTGTAATATTTAGAATGGATACCGTGCATTGCGTTTATTACGGATACTTGTGAGATCCATTGAGGATGACTTCCATACAATGCGTATGTCAGGAATGCTGGTGGGTAATATTGAGTATGACTTACAGTCTTCCATACACTGCGCATGACAGGGAGGCTGGTGGGTGGCAGCTTCCATGATGATCCGCCTTGTCGCGGCAGCGTGACCTTGACTGTGCTTGTGCCTTGTCCAGCCCGCCCCGTGGGGCTGCCTGCTTTGTGCTGTGTGTGCATCCGTGTTGTGTTTGCACATCCCTCGCACGTGCTTCTGTGTCCCTCTGTGTTGGTTCCTGAGTACATCCTCGTGGTGTTTCTATGTGTACAGCCGTGTGTTACTGTATGCATCATTGTTATGTTGTGTATATCTTTGTTTTGTGTTCCTGAGCACATATTGGTTTTGTGTTGTTGAGTACATTCTCGTTGTGTGTTTATGTGTGCATTATTTTTATTTTGTGTACATCTTTTTGCGTGCATCGTTGTGTTTTGCTTCTGTGTGTTTACCTCTGTAGTGTTCCTATGAACATTTTTGTGTTCTGTTTTTGTGTACGTCCCTGTGTTTTGCTTCAGCATGCTTGTCTGTGTGTACTCTTGTGTTGTACATGACTGTGTTTTTATCTTTATGTTGTGCTTTTGTATACATTTTTGTGTTGTGCTCCTGTGTACATGCCCATGTTGTGTACATCCCCGTGCACCTATATGCACAGTGTGTGCTTCACAAGACCGGTGTACTTTTGTCTTACACTTTGTGTACGTTGTCTACGTGTTCACATTGTGGAGTGGTTTGCATATCTGTGCTGTGCTTCCTACAGCTGTGCGCTCAAGACCACGCATCGAAATGACCATAATTCCTGGTCTCGTGATTGTTTTCTCCAGCTGCCTGGCGCTGCTGCGTGGCCGTCTGTGTGGAGTTTACTGCATTTTCAAAGCTTTGTTTTTTCATCTTTGTTCGTGCTCGTTCTGCCTAGGGACCTTGTAGAGTCTGTACGAGTGCCAACGCTACTTTCCTCCCTTTTCTTGCGTGTTATTTCTTGTTTTTAGGCTTTGCGTACGCAAACATGAAGTATTTAATTGGAAATTCATCTACTGAAATAAGATTAATGCGAGTATTGTTGTCATATGTGAGTCAGCAATCTAAATATTTTTTTATCATATGAGCTAGTGCGGGTTTTTAATTTTTAAATTGTTTCATAGCAAAAATTCATTGCTCAATTTTTGGCTTAGTCGAATGTTATCCCGTGAATCATTAGACACGCAGTACATATCGCCCACGATTGTATGTTACTCATTTACTGCGTTCATGAGCTTGAATTTACTCATATTTATTCAGCGTTTACACAAAATTTAATGAAGGACCGAAGTTTTTGCGTTTTAATGAGTAAGTCTGTAACGAATTATAACACTTAGCTTTTTGATATCGAATCGCAGGATTGAGACCAAATTTTGATTCCATTCAGTTGTGTTGGGCCTCTATATTTGATTCGCGTAAGAAGGAAAATTTCACGTGGAAAGTTTGTAGTCGAACATTTAACATATGATAACAATCCTTGACTTATATAATCCTTGATAAAATTATATGATAAAAATCCTTGGTGAACTTTCCTTCATGGAGATTCAACTGTTGTATCTATGGGAATTAGCACTCCCAAGGGGAATATGTAAGGTTCCGAGCTGTTGGTTAGGGATTTTTTTTTGTTGAAAGGGAATGCTTTTTTTTGTTATGGGCCATCTTTTTCTCGGCTCCACTGCTGTCCTGTTTTTCGACATCTACCACTTTCTTCTTCAACTTTTATCTTGTTTCAATAAACTTTTTTCTCAACTTACTATTTCTATGCACCTTGTGAGTAGATTCCCCGTTTATTCAAGTCAATATAGAATAGTACCTTCCTCCTTTCTCTCTTTGAAACGCCTTTGTTGCAGTTGGGGAATTTTAAACTTACATTTAATCTAATCTTCATGAAGCATGTCGGCGACTTGGTACGGCGACTGGAGTACCTCGGTACGGTTCTCTTAACTAACGGTACACGGCAGACACCGATGCCTCGCAGACGCCGCCCGTTATGACTTGGCATGCCTGACTCAGAAACCTCGTCACATCGCGCGCTTGGTCAATGAGGAGAAATGTGCCCCGGTCTTGCGGCAGATGGGACATCGGTCTTCCGTCTCGTTCGCTCCCACGTCCATACTAACCCGACGAATGGGCCTTAACCTAAGGGATTGGTTTTGAGTGCTCGTGTGTATTGGGTCGGGTATGTTTGCGATAGCTCTTGTGTGGGTGTTTACTGTAGACTGAGTTCTTGTGTTTATTTGAATGGACGGAATTTACTCTGAATTCTACGTGCTGCAGCACGTTTCGTAGTCGAATCTACCTAACTTCAATTACTCAAGCTACGGCAACGTATATCGTTTGAAAAATAAAAATTTCGTCGCAACTGTAACGCTCGAGAAATTCGAGCGAGCATTGCTAGAGTGACATGAAATGAAACGGAGTCATATACCTTGTTCGAGACGCATCTAGATCATGATGAGGCGTGAGCTTCACCATTTCCTGTTAGCGATCGCCTACTGAGTCGCTTCATTGAACATTTTTTACTCCATTGGTTTCATTACAGCGATGCGTTATGTTGGATTGCAGTTATCAAGCTGCCGCTGGTCATTCTTGGGTCGTTGAGTTATCCGATGACTCGCAATTCTAATTAGTCGCTTTGACAACAGTGTGTCTTTTGTTTTAAATTCTAACGCCTGTATATCTTCTGCCGCACGCTTTTTGACGCGAGGAATTTACAGGTGTATTGTATATCGTTCGGAGTGCTATTTTAATTTATTTCCTTGCAGCGTTACATTTAATAATGTCGCTTCGTTAACCCTCGATTTTAGTGACCAACGGAGCCACAACCTTGCTGATAAGATACTCTACCAAAGAGCCAGAGCAAGAGCACAGTTTGTGAAGGATACGGCCAGGAAACAATCATGGCAAAGGTACGTATCCACGTTAAACGCTGACACGCCAACTCCAAAAATATGGCAGAGAGTTCAGAAGATGAGAGGACGAAGCGGACATGCCCTACCTTGCCTCACGGACAACGGAGAGATCACCATGAACCAGGATCGCGTTGCCTCCTTGCTGGCGGAGCATTTTGCCGACGTAAGTAGCGGAAGGCACTATACACCCGGCTTCCAGATCATCAAACAGCGCCAAGAACAATCTCACCTTAATTTTGCATCGGATGAACAATATCCATACAATTCACCCATAACGTACCTTGAACTGTATCATGCACTCCGACAATGTAAGAATACATCCCCTGGACCAGATGGCATCCACTACAAGATGCTAAAGAAAATGCACTCATCAGCAATCACCTACCTTCTTCATTTGTATAATAAAATCTGGACAACCCATGTATATCCTACAGAATGGCAATCAGCCACAGTACTTGCCTTCTTGAAACCCAATAAACCATCCACTGAAGCATCTAGTTACCACCCCATAGCCCTAACAAGCTGTGTGGGAAAGGTACTGGAGAAGATAATCAACATTAGATTGATGCGCTTTTTGGAGGCCGGAGATCATCTCTCTCCAGTTCAGTTTGGGTTCAGATCTCTTCGTGGAACCACGGATGCCCTCCTCAGACTGCAGAACCATATTGTTAAAGAGCGTGCCCAAGGAAGACACACTATATGCGTCTTCTTTGATTTGCGGAAGGCTTATGACACTGCCTGGCGATATGGGATATTGGAGCAACTGCATAAGATTGGTGTACGAGGTCACATGGCAATGTATGTACGCGAGTTTATAAGAGAACGTCGGTTTAGGGTTAGAGTGGGCACCCGGTTTTCTGCCCTGATGACTCAGAACGAAGGAGTACCTCAGGGCAGCGTTATAAGCTGCACGCTCTTCCTACTTGCAATGGACACCATCACGAAGGACCTACCAAGGCATGTTTCGTTTTCGTTGTACGTGGACTATTTCATGCTATATGCATCCTCTAGATACCTACCCGCCCTGACTCGTCGAGTACAGGAAGCCATTAACCGCATTGGAGCCTGGGCCGACAAGCGAGGCTTCTCCTTTTCAGTTGAAAAGACTGTGGCACTCCATGTGCAGCCCCGTCGCACTAATGAACCTACGCCTGAGCTCTTTCTCGGTGATAGGTTGGTCAACGTCTCACCCACAGCCTCCTTTCTGGGCATGTTGTTCGACAATAAACTGTCATGGAGACCTCATATGCTGGCTTTAAAAGGAAGATGTTCTAAAGCTCTGAATCTCCTGAAATGCCTGTCCAGATTAACATGGGGTGCTGATCGAACAACCATGCTGCGACTTTATAGAGCCACCGTTCGTGCCAAAATTGATTATGGCTGCGTCGTCTACCAGAGTGCCAGCCCATCGTGCTTATCACTCCTGGACCCAATCCATAGCTCTGCTCTGAGGCTGTGTACGGGGGCCTTTCGGACATCACCGGTGATGAGCTTATTGGTGGATTGCGGTGAACCAGCCTTGCAACTTCGCCGAGTACAGCTTACTCTACAGTATGTTGTACGGCTCAGACAACTACCTTTCACGGCCACGTGGAATAGCGTGATGGAGGGAGTATGGGGTCGGGAGGAGTTGTTTCCGTATTATATCCCCTCCTCTACTGACTACGAAGCACTAGCAGAGATGGCGCAGTTGCCCTCGTTCAAAGTTGAGCGTGCCCTCACTCTGGAAGAGCCAACCTGGCAAATTCCGATTCAGACCTTCTGTCCAGGACCGCAATACCCAAAGAAAGAGATGATGACAAGATCCATACTGCGACATATTTTCCGAGATCACCTTCACGGTGACCACGAGGGAGTTGTTCATATCTACACTGACGTTTTTAAAACGGATGACGCAGTGGGCTGTGCTGCAGTTTCTGATGGCGGAGTGGTGGAGGAAAAACTGCTGCCTGAAACGTCAATCTACTCTGCGGAGCTGATCGCCATCCGTGCCGCACTCCGCATGATTGAGGAGCGGCCTGCTTCGGGTTCTTATGTGGTGTTCTCCGATTCCAAAGCTGCCCTCCAGTCACTGAGATCCTACAACTCCACACATCCAATAATTTCTGAAATAATGTCTAGCCTTTTGCGACTTGCAAGCTCCCCAAAACTTGTAACTCTATGCTGGGTCCCTGGCCATGTTGATGTGCGTGGCAACGATCGGGCGGACGGGTTAGCGCGAAATGCTGCAACCTCTGCTGCTAACCCAACAAATACCAGAGTACCCGCCCGAGATTACTACCCTATAATTAAAGCTGCATTAACCCAACTCTGGCAGCGACAGTGGGAAAACACCCAAGACAACAAGCTGCGCAAGATTAAGAACAGTGTCCGAGCCTGGCCTTCTTCAGCATGCCTCAACCGTCGCGTAGAAGTCCTCCTATGTCGACTGAGGATAGGTCACACCCGCCTCACTCATGGTCATTTAATGGAGCGTCGCCCGGCCCCTCTTTGCGATCGCTGCTTGGTACCGCTGTCGGTGCAACATATATTGGTTGAGTGCCTTCATTATTCCGATATACGTTCTCGTTATTACCCTGGTTTACAGGGCGCTGACTCTGATTTTGTCTTGCGTAAGATGTTGGGAGAACCGACTCGTGGACGTTTTAAACATTGGCGGCTTATTAGTTATCTCTCTGACTCGTCTCTTATGAACAAGTTATAGTGCCTCTGTACGCTGAGAACTACGAAAAGATTTATATTTTTGAAGTCTTTTGGAAGATTGTAGATGAAGAAACTGCAATATGGCCGGACGCGCTTCGTTGGAACCTTGGGGGTTTCAGCGTGGGTAAGGCGTCCGGCCATAAATGGGTAGGCAGCTGAAACCCCCTAAGGGGTTTGGCTGCCCAGTGATTCGGATGTATTATAGTGTGTACAAAATTTCAATGGGGAGACAATTATAATCTTGAGTTGTAATTAAATCATGATTCTGTAATTTTTGATGTTCATATAATGTAAATGTTTACCTTGCGTGGTAAATCGGAAACGCCTGATACCGATTAAACTATGTGACCTTCGGTGCGATATAGTTTAAATAACTGAAGCGCTAGCAAACAAATGTTACTACTACTACTACTACTACTTAGTGACCACAAATCTAAGTTCTTACAATATGTATGCGTTGAGGTTCTGATCTTGGAAGGTTGGACTCATTTGTTTGTCCTCTGAAATTCTCCGATAAACTGACACTTTCGTGTAGTCATTTTGTTATAAAATGGATAAACATTGAAGAAAAAGTTCTAGGTTAGTGTGAGAATTTTATCTGCTTCCTGTTATACATGAGAAAATAAGCATCATTGTCACGATCGCATCAAAATGTGACTGCTATGGTATATCCTGATAAAGTAGCAATAATAATTACAATAATAATTTTATGTGTACATCCATGAGGGATAGTGTGCAGGTTGCTAGGGTTGTTGGCCTGTGGAGGCAGCAACGCGTTGGCGCGCGCATAAAAAGTAAAAAATAAGCCATGCGGCGACGAGCGCAACTGAGCGAGACAAGCGGCCTGAGCTGCTGCGGGGCCGTTACTCGCGCCTGCCGGTCCAGTCAGGGTGCCAGGCTGCTCTTTTTAAGGCTAAATCCTCAAATTTCGCTCGCTCGAAACACTGAAATTGCTATTTACTTTAATATCGTATGTAATAGAGAACTTAGTAATTAAAAATTTTGCACGATTGCCATAAGCTTCGCTCCTGTAGCAAAATTTTTGCCTTGAAAAGGCCACTTTGAGTCAGTTGTCAGCAAATACGTTTACATTTGCATAAGCTGCTCCGAGCTTGTAAATTGCTGTTAACTATTTCCTTGTGTTATTATAATACCTAGGGCTTGCTCGGTGAAAATTTTAAATTCAATCAATTTCTTTAGGTTATTCCCTTATCCTTATTGTGGATGACGATCCTGTCGTCCATTAATGAAGAGAAAGAAGGAACCCACGAACGATCACCAGATGCGTTGGGCTCTCCAAACAACCGTCTCCACTTTCTATATGTGAGCTACCATAAAATGCTCAATTTCCTGAGGCTCACTCGAGACATTCTTGAGGTGGCCGTTAACCTCTCGGGTGACCCTCAGGTGCGCTGCGTGCCGGCCTGGGCACCGTGAGGCACGGTCTGTGTCGAGGTAGCTGTGCTACCAAACAACGGGGTTTTAACGCGTTCACTGCGATGGGTTAAACAGAAGTTCTGTGTTCAACTCAAACTGATATTCAAAAGTTGTTAGAAATTGTATAAATGCCAAGCATTAACTGGGTCCTCTAAATACTATGAATTGTAAAAGATTGTTAAAAGTTTTCGAACGACCCACCGTTGGGTCGTATCTCCGTCGACGTGTTAACGCGTTGACTGCGTGTTGGGAGATGTGTGTGCCACTGGGTAAATGGCTAATTCACGTACCGCTGTAAATGAATAGCATTTCATCTGTTTATACGACCTTTTTAAAAAATGTTATTATACGAGGCAAAATTTTATAGTACGATTAGATTTTTCATATTTCTTAGAAAAGGTAAAATTGTATTCCAGCACTATAGTCGATTTCCCAGTTCTGCTACTTACAATTAACCAAACCAACCGGAATAACCGCGAAAACGCCGTCAACATGTTACTATTGCTTTTCTTCTTGATGGCCCCTCAGGGGGATACAACTATTGTATCTATGGGAATTAGCGCTCCCAGGGGAACCATGCGAGGGCCCGAGCTAAAGGTTAGGTAGGCTTCTTTTTTGTTGTAATAAAATAGGTTTTTGTTTTGTTACGGACCATCTTTTTTCGGTTCAATGCTGTCCTGTTTTTCAGCACCTACTACTTTCTTCTTCACCTTTTTTCTTGTTTCATGACCTTTCCTAACTGTTTCTGTGCACCTTGTGCATAGATTCCGCGTTCCCTCAACTCCATACTAAATGGTGCCTTCCTCTTTCCTCTCTTGGAACATCTTTGTCGTGGTTAAGGGAGGCTAAAACTTTCTTATATAATAATAATAATAATAATTCTTCTTGATGGAATGTACTCGTATTGCTTGTCTTTAGGGTTAAACTTGTAATGTGGGCAGGTGTACAAGAGGCTTTCTAAGTGATTCTCTGTGAGTTATAACGCTGTCTGTGAGTGGTTGGATCAACTGATAATACACTGAATATTATTTCAAGTTTTCATGCCGTCACCTGTTGAATGGGTTCGGACTGATCGCTCAAGTTCGACTTTAATTGTTCTCCTACAGCACCTGGTTTGTGAGTGATATCTAAATTTTGCCGTACAATTCTCTCACAGTACTGAATTATTACTATTCCATCTTTGGTTATGCATCGACATGCATTAGCGGCCTTTCTTTTCGCAGGACTCGGTAGGCGAACAAGAAATATGAATGAATTAAATGTTTGAGGGGTCGAAAATTTCAACATATTAATGGAATTCATTAATGTGTGATTCAAGTGGTCGTTGCGGCCATTCATTTTCCCGGCCAATGAGAATTCTGTTGACGGAACTTCTTTCTCAACCATGCCTCAACTTCGCATGCTGCTCAGGCGTCTTGGAGTGGCCAGAAGTAGAGGAGCGTAACTTATATCCTGAGTCCGATGCTTTTCCCCAGTATTGACGCCTACGTGCATCTAATGTCATTAGCTCATGCTGATCGACCGCGTCGTCTCCACCAACTATTGAGTAGGCTCTCATCACTAACTGTTGAGAGAGTATTATTAAATGAAAAGAAAAGCTTTAATGTGTTCACCAATTAGGCTGATTATGAAGCCGACCATTGATTTAGTTTAATTATAATTTTAGTTAAATCGAGCGATAATTCGGAATGAGGGTTTGTTCACGATGGCCCTGCACTCTCTGCTGCTCCTGGTTTGTGTCAATACGCGGCAAGTGAAGGCAAGCGAAGCCAGGCACGGATCTGTCTCCCTTCTCCGTGCTCAAGTGGTGCCTGCTGGTGACGAAGATGACAGCCGTGCCAGTAGCTCTGTCGTCTCGCCTGAATTGTCTAATTAAGCCTTTCTATAGATGTTTTGCCTTGAAAATCGGTACCTTCTTATTTCCTCTCTTTAGATCGCCTTTGTTGCGGATCGGGAGGCTTAAACTAACTAATAATTATAATCTAATCTGCCTTGAAAATCATTTAGCGCCAGTGTGAGTTTTGTGGCCAAGTTTGATTTGAAAGGGACTAAATTTGAGAATTCAGGGTGGGGAAAGTCCATCTGTTGAGCCAAGCAGAAGGTAATAGAATAACGTTTAGGTGTGTAGTTTTTGTCTTGTGGTCGGATTTTCAAACCATTAATTTCATCGTAGAAATGCAATTGGCTGCAAAAACTCTGCTGTGGACTCCACATTGCTACGGTTGTTTTCTTTAATGAAAATTCATTAGTTGGGACTTCAAATGAAAAATTAACCATCTGGCAATCTATTTCAATGGTACCAGATGGTCGGTGCTTGAATTTTATTTGATAAAAGCTCATATTTGGTGATTTTGACTGGAAAACACAGTTTGTAGTCAGGTCAAGTCGACGTCGGAAGTTCTGCTGCCAACTTCACCAGTACGATCAATTAAATTATTTAGAAAATCTAACCTCAGGTCAATGGGTCGTTTGGGAATTATCAACATTTCCTAAACATGCGAACGTAATCCTAATGTGTTGCTTCTTTGCTCGATGGTACTGTATTCACCATTTGAGTATTCGTTCGTATTTCGTAAATTGTGAAATTCATACATTTTTCTTCGCTTTAAGTATCCTAAAAAATGGAAATTGTGTGCGTCACCACGAGAAAAATGTCTAGGCATTTCAATCGTAGGCGCTTGGCTTCATCGGTGTAGTGTTCTCTATAAACATGCACTCGACTTGTCCAGTGCTCGTGCCCCGCTGCCTTTCCCCACGCGTAGTCGAAGGGAGAGAACGGTGCATTAACTGAAGTCAAACGCTGAGTACAGTTTTCTGACTGCGCTTGAACGCTCGGAACTTTTTATTGGATTGCAGTTCCGGTGTTCGACTGCCGCTGACACACTGGTCCCTTTCTCACGCTTGCCGCCACGACCGCTACGGTCTCACGTGTCCAGCTTACTCTTACTGACTCAATTGCCGGGAGTGAACCGCAGCTAATGCGCTCGAATGTTCTTCGATGATATGAATCGTGCGTGTTCATAAGACGGAGTATTTATCCTTTGTTTATGTCGCATAGTTTCAATCCAACGTGTCCGATTTGTGTTCTTTATCTTCAGAAATTTTTGGCTCCAGTCGGCCGGTAGAGTGTGTTGTATGTTAATTTTGGTGAGCCTCACCACGATTGTAAATTTGAGCATTTTTTGCGATTTCAACTCGTAGAGACTAAAAATACTGCCTGAAGCTTATCGATCGTTATTCTCATACTGGCGTGTGCAATTTTTAGCGTGGCGGCATTTCTTCATTCAATAATTTCATCTGCGTGCTCGCACTACCCCTTGGAGGGCTTCATATATTGGATCAAAGGAAATTTGCCGCTCCCATTAAGATGGGGAGTCCCGAGCTGAAGTTCAGGTATGTCTTCCTCTTGGTGGAATGGAATATTTTTTTACGGGCCATCTGTTTTCGGTTCACTGCTGTTCTTTTTTCAGCACTTTTGCACTTCGCACTTCAACTTTTGTCTAATTTTAAAGTTGCTGCTTCTATGAGCTATGAATCCTGTGTGGGAACTCACTCGTTCGTTGATTCTCTGTTGTCTTTTACTTTCATAGAAAATGGCGCCTTCCAATTTCTTGTGTTGGGAAGTAACTTGTATGTGGTTAGGAAGTCTTAAAATAACTAGAATACAATTCATTGTCGTAGTTGGGTAACATTAAACGAATATTACATTATAGTAATAATGATATACTTGGTTCTTTTGATTCATTTTTGTTACTCGAAATTTGTCTGAACGACAAATTTCTAGCTACCGTTGCAAAATACGCAGTTGGTCCAAATAGTGTGCTTCATATGCTCAATAGACTGGAATCCCGTGACATGGCTGAGCTCTGTAGTTGCTTATGAAACAACCTTAGCCAGACGCAACTTGACACCCGACATGCCATTTGCATCAGTTTTCCATAGAATTAATGGGCCATGAAACGAGACGCAATTCAGGCGAAGAGTATTTCTACTAGGTCCAAAAAGAATGGATGCATTCTTATGAGTTGCGAACTGGATAAAAACAATAATCCAATGTAATGTAACCAAGTTTTTTTGTTTAGATTTTTTATCGTTTTGTTCGCTGTGAATTTGGCCTGGGTTTTTCAATGTGCTTCGCCGATTGTTATCATAAGCCTACATTTGCTTATCACTGATAACTGCTGAATGTCAGATCTAAGAGCTCGTGCTGTTCTATAAATCAAGTTTGATTGTTAGTTTAATACTGTATGCTATTTATTTAGAAAAATATTTATTAATGGGAATAAATACGCGCAACTTGAGTATGTATTTTGTTTGCTCGAATATATTATGTATTGTCCTCTGTGACATTTCCAAAGAAAGAACTGCCCCGTAGACGGCTTGTATCAGGAATCCCCGGGTGTATAAGTTAGACAGGGTATTGTGTGTGTCGAAGCTCGCGTCACTTTATGGTTCCTATACTGGTATCAGCTGAACGAGCCAACCTATTTTTAAGATAACATTTGCCTTGGACATGCCGTTTTCGAAACTATGCTCAATTTTTAATTCTAGTATCAGTAAAGTCATTGAAGTGACCGATTAAAACTGAAACCAACGTATATTCGCTAGATATGTGATACCCCATGTGTACAAACACGAGTGTTGGTTGGCTTGCAATGATTTTGGAGGATAATGTTCGAACAATTTACTTTGTAGCGACACTGCCAACAGCGTAAGTCTACTTTATAGAAGCGTACGCTACCCACTGTACTGTTACGAAAACGCAATTTTTTCACACGCCTGCTTCTGCTAGCGTGGGAGCGCCACGCGTCGGAACTTTTTTATTCAGTAACTGGGTTAAATTCTGGTGTCTTCAGACCAAAACCCCCTCAGGGGGATACAATTATTGTATCTATGGGAATTAGCGCTCCCAGGGGGACAATGTGAGGGCCCGAGCTGAAGGTTAGGTAGGCTTTCTTTTTTGTTAAAATAGAAAAGGTTTTTGTTTTGTTACGGACCATCTTTTTTCGGTTCACTGCTGTCCTGTTTTTTCAGCACCTACTACTTTTTCTTCAACTTTGATCTTGTTTCATGAACTTCTTTCTCATCTTACTGTTTCTATGACCTTTCTGCATAGATTCCCCCTTCTCTCATCTCCATACTAAATGGCGCCTTCCTCCTTCCTCTCTTCGATACGCTCTTTTTTGTAGCGGTTAGGGAGGCTTAAACTAACCTATAATCTAATTATAATCTAACCTCAGACCATACTGAAGGGCGTTTAGTGTTCGTGAGTGGGTCTAGACGGTCCCCTCAGGGGGATACAATTATTGTATCTATGGGAACTAGCGCTCCCAGGGGGACAATGTGAGGGCCTGAGCTGAGAGTTAGGTAGGCCTTCTTTTTGTTGAAATAAAATGTTTTTGTTATGTTAAGGACCACCTTTTTTCGGTTCACTGCTGTCCTGTTTTTCAGCACCTACTACTGTCTTCTTCAACTTTGGTCTTGTTTCATAATCTTCTTTCACAGCTAACTGTTTCTATGCCTTTCTGCGTAGATTCCGCGTTTCCTTAACTCCATACTAAATGGTGCCTTCCTCCTTCCTCTCTTTGGATCGCAATTGTTGCTGGGTAGGGAGGCTAAAACTAACGACTAATCTAATCTGGGTCTAGACGGTCCGCCCTGCCACTTGCGTTTGGCATTCTAAACGCAAGGGGAAACATTTAGCATTCTAAACGCGGTTGGCATGGATTTCTTTGATTTTCAACAGCTTCATCTCCTCTAGGTGATACGACCATTGAATCTATGGACATTAGCGCTTCCCAGGGGAAGTGCGAGTGCACGGAAAAGAGTGGTTTTTTGTGTTGTTATGGACGATCTTTTTTCTCTTCACTGGTGTTCTGTTTTTTACTCTCAACTACTTGCGTTTCCAGCTCGCATCTTATTTCATGAATTTCCTTCCTCGCTTGCCGGTTTTTTTTTTGAGCCAAGGGATCAAAGGTGAAAAATGAAATCGTGGCTGCCTCTGGGTGGCAGATATCATACATGACCATTTGCAGTTAAAATCACAGATCCCAGGGGCGGGTAAAATAATTAGCCTCACGGGCTGGCATCTTCTTACTTTTTTGCTTCAAATTTTATCAGATTTCATAAAAAAATTAAATATTGCAATTTCTATGTGCAGGATGTGTGTCGGACACACCTTGAGCATGGAACTCCCGTTACCTTAATTTTATACTAGATGTTGCCTTCCTTTCTTGGAAAGGGCTTTCTTGTGGCTAGAAAGGCTTCGATTAATTTACAATCTATTAGTCTAATCTGTTCTCATGGCCGCGGGGCGAAATTTCAACGTTAGTATTTTAGTCTAGACTTGCGTCCGGGGCCGGAATGGCCTGCGTTATAATTTCTTCATTGCTGATACGGGTGTAATGTAGCCGTTATCAGTTTTATTCAGTGCTGATATGAGCATGCTAGTGTCGCATCATACGTTTCCTCTTCATGTTTGAACTGGCTTGGTTGTGCTCGCGGATGCATTAGATCATGACAGCCCATTACGTACTCTAATTGTACTAATACGAATTATTTGACATGATTTGGCATTCTTTTTAGGGTCGACAGATGCTGAACACTCTTATTGCTCGAATTTCGATTGAAAAAAAAAAATAATAATAAAAAATTGGCGCGTAGCTTAGCCAAGTTCACGTAGAACTTGCCTGCTGCCGTGCAGCTACAATTGACTAGAATTGATTGAATAATCGGCTCCTGCCTGGGAAAATCAGTTAGATATCGCATTTTGAGTTTTTTGTTATCTTTTACTGTTTTTATGATAGTTTTAGCGTAATTTGAATTTAACAGGCATTGTTGAATTAAGTGGCCATCGTCTTGTATTGTGATATTTTTATTTGCAGAAAATTTTTTTCCCTTTATTACATTTTAGAGATCTAGGCATTGTAAGTTCATGTCCCGCATACGTTTCCTTCATCGGATGCATTTCCCTTTCTGAATTATTGGGTTTATCATTTTTCCCAATATTGAACTGCAACTCTCAGTTTTGTGTGCAACAATTGTCCTGGCGTCAACACACATGTCGCCCTCGAAGTTAATACATTGATTGCAATACGACCCGCCGGTGGGTCGTGCTTAGGTTTTTCCTGCTGCGAAACGACCCATCGATTCGTCGTTTGAAAAATTCTAGCAATCTTTTTTAATTAATGGTATTCAATGGACCCCAGTTAATATTTAGTATTTATAAATTTTATAATCACTTTTGCCTTTGAATTTGAGTTGAATATTAAACGTCAGTTTAACCCATCACAGTCAATGTGTCAAGTTTTAGGGTGCGGTGCGACGCTTTCTTGTTTACTTGGAAGTTGCGCCCCGCTTAAAGACTTCTGGGTCGATGGAAGGCGTAGCAAACTACTCCTTCGGGAACTCTCCGCCTTCCTTCCTCTTCGCCTCTCTCTTTCATCCAGCGTGAGGTGGGCACGTTGATGCCCTGCGGTACAGCCCAGTTAATGTGGTATACTTTGATCTTGTTTCATGAACTTCTTTCTCATCTTACTGTTTCTATGCCTTTTCTGCATAGATTCCACGTTTCCTTAACTCCATACTAAATGGTGCCTTCTTCCTTCCTCTCTTTAGATCTCATTTGTTGAGGATAGGGAGGCTTAAACTAATTAATAAACTTAACTAAACTAATGTGGTATTTACAGCGTCGGTTCAACGTTTCTCGTTGTAAAGCGAGCAGGGTTGAAGAAAGAGTTAAATCGTAGCGTTAAATCTTGCGTAATGTGCATCACTTCATTTCATTGAAAGAGGCCAGTTTGTTTCGGAACGGCATACTCTCTCAAGACCAGATAATTTTTTACTCATGTGGTCATGATATTGAGAAAGCAATTGATGGATTGGTAACTTCCTTTTCAAGTGGAATTGACGCACTCCCACGCGCCCTACTTCCCTGCTCCATCTTCCTCCCCGTGCTCGTGTCACCTCAGTTGCTCACGTTAAAGATGCACCTCCCAACGCTGCTGCCTTCCGCGCTGCCCCAACACCGCCACGGTCTGTTCCAAGCCTTACCCCTTCACTGGTCTGCTGCATCGCCGTACCTTCGAGCTGATCTTCAAGTAATACGGCATCTTTTGTGAACTTCTCGACTTGTACGGATGAAAATTACTCCCTTTTTTCAAGGAATGCGTTCCTTGACTCGAGACGTAAATTACGGGCTTATTTTTATCCTTTCTTGAATTGAGCGTAAGTGATATCGTATATCTCAAGAATCAATTTTACTTTCAGTAGATTGTTTACTTCTAGTTGCAAGCACAGTATTTGCCGTGCTTGCAACTATAAGTCGTTGTACCGAGTTTCTCCTGCGTTTTATTTTTTATGTGTACTTTTTGTAGCTAAATGACCAGCATTTCATGTCTGCTCATCGTTTAAGCCTCATCATGCAATGAAAAAGTGGTACTTAAAAGTTTGATTATTCCGACGAGCTTGGTTAACTATAAGCTTTTTTTAAGCGGGCTTTCTACGCAGATTTCTTTGAGACACTTTCTTCAACAACTTCCGTGAAGCGTGGGCTGGCTGCTCTTTAAAGCGTAACGAATGGCTTGCAGGCGGTCAATGGAGTTCTTTCTACGGTCTTGAACACTGAGTACTGGATGAGAATATGAAATGCGAAGAGTGAAATCGAAATTTTTGTTGCTGTTCGTCTGCGTGGGAGGTGTTAACTATAACTAAGAGATTTGAAACTGGCCTTGAGTATCACGTATTTTTCATTGGCATATGTTACGTGTTCTCTGACTCTTCATCAGACGTTACGAATGAATTTTCTAAACACAAAAGCATTGTTTGTGGGAGACTTGCGTTCAAATGTTGAAGCTAAAGATAAGAGTGAAAATATTGGTCGTATTGCGGGCTTCAAAAACTAGCGCTCCCAGGGGGACAATGTGAGGGCCTGAGCTGAGAGTTAGGTAGGCCTTCTTTTTGTTGAAATAAAATGTTTTTGTTATGTTAAGGACCACCCTTTTTTCGGTTCACTGCTGTCCTGTTTTTCAGCACCTACTACTGTCTTCTTCAACTTTGGTCTTGTTTCATAATCTTCTTTCACAACTAACTGTTTCTATGCCTTTCTGCGTAGATTCCGCGTTTCCTTAACTCCATACTAAATGGTGCCTTCCTCCTTCCTCTCTTTGGATCGCAATTGTTGCTGGGTAGGGAGGCTAAAACTAACGACTAATCTGCGGGCTTCAAATCATGCCGTCATGATGCTCTCTGATAATATCAACCACCCGCACCAATCATTTTATCAAGTGCGATGCATTCGATTAGTAATGCACGAGATACATTCATGCTATTTCCTGCAGTGCATGTTCGGATCGCGCGTTATCAGCGCAGCGTTCATGGACGAATTTACTCGCAAATCTCTAGCATTAAAGTAATGTTATCACTGGAGCGGAAGTGCATGTGCGGACGCAGATTCGGAGCATTTGATCAGCAAAACCGGGGATGCATTCGTGCTTTTTCCTGCGGTGCGTGTGCGTCCCGTGTTATCAGAGCGACGATTATGGCCGTATTTACTCAGAAATCTTGTGTGGCTTCAGTGATAAAGTAAGGTTTATCACGGGAACGTATATGCAAGTTTTATTACATGATTTGCCCGTTTTTTCACTGCTGATCTATTTTTATAGCTTATATTTTGGGCTATTCGTACTGTACTCAAGTCTTTTCGAATGATTTTAACTATGATTTTAGTGACGAGCTCGTTTAAGCCTGCTTATCAAAATAGAACCGTTTGCTTCTTATGAGAAACAGCCTCAATGTACTATATATCTCGTTGATTTTGTACTCCAATATGTTTTTATAAAATTCACTGCCGAATGGGAGGCCCTCCTTCAATGTCAACAACCTGATGCCAATGCCAGTCTAGTCAATAACGATGGCTTTAATAACAGCGATGCGAGAAGAAGGATTCAGATTGTTGTGGTTTAATTTATTTACGAGTGCACTACGAAAATATAACGCTAAGAGCGAGTTGCGTAAGTAGCAGATGGCCTCATCTGGGCAATTCGTTGATGAGTTTGTAGATGTGAGCGGCAGACCTTGTGGTTGCGCAAGTTGCTCCGGTGAAGGCCGTGCGCTCCAGGTTGGTTGACTGCCCCTTCTTTTAGGTAAAATTATTGAATTGTTTTTTTTACATTGCCCTCTTCATTGCTTTATTTTGTGCTCACTTTGTCAATCAAAACTTTTAGTTCTTTATGGCCAAGGATCGTACGAATAAGATTGAATTTAAAATTTTTGACCAGAAATAAGGCCAATCTGGCAACTCTGGATGCACGCTGAGCCGATGTAGGTTGCGGTCACCCACTCTGCCCTACTAGTAGCAGCCTCTGCGGCTCTTCTTCGCTGTACTTTCTTGCATGTACTGTGGCTTCAGTACACTTAAATTGTCTCCTTTGTACGTTTATTGTAAATTATTTATTGCGTTCACCCTTAGGAGGCATATTCCCAATAAAGCTGTTGTCTGGATGAATGATCCTCGTAGCGCTTGGATTCGCCGATTGAAAAGTGATATAGCTTGATTAGGTCAAACTCATCTTGTAGTTTGAAGGGATACCGAACTAGCGAACCATCCTAACATCTTTCAAAGTTACTTGTAAGCAGCGGTTCTGTGTTGCGACTGCTAACATCCTTCCACTTTTTGGATCAATTCCATGCTTTGTGGCGTTGAATCACGTTTTTGAATAGTTGACACTTTTTCAAATCCTGCTTAGTTGCTATAACATTGAGTAAGCTGACATTCTGTGCAACCGATATCTAACACGTCATCTCTATTTCTCTGTTTCCATTTGTTCTCTTTGCTACGAGATGGTTGTGCAACCTTGCATGCTGCTGGCTGCGAACCTGACCCAAGCGACAAGAAATAATACTCGAGTTTTGCGACGCGTTACTTCATGTTACGCATAAGTTGACTGAGACATTGGTGTTGTGAGAAATGCTGATTATGCAGGCACCGTACCGTTTAGCGTGGCATTTGTCCTTCCGAAATTATGTTGCTGCATGATACCGCTTGCAATTCATCTTCTCATAACCTTCACCGTCGAAATTAGCCTCTGCAATTCAAGCTTTACTGAACTTTCTTTTCTCTTCGGGGGACGAGGCGATAGGTTTGAGTTAGTAGGTTTGTAAATCTTGTGCTATGGGGACTAGTGCTCCCTGTGGAGATACTGTTAGGTTATCTCAGCTATGGATAGGCCTTCCGGACTTTTGGCTTTTGCGTCCACTTTTCTGCTCTCAGATTTCAAACATTTTTTTCTTTATTTTTTTTCTTTTCTGCCTTCCTAACTTACTTGCTGTTTCTCTGCGCAATGTATCCTATGTGAGAGCTCACCAGATGCATAAATTTTCCGTTTTCTACTGTGCATACTGAAGAGTTCCTTCGATTCTTTTCGCTTTCTTGAGATGCTTTAGTTGAGGATAGAGTCTGAAAGTATATTAAATAACAATACCATTTATTGCATATCTCGTACATGAACCTGATGGCCGTCAACGTAATTATTTTACTGTTGTTCCTGCTGCCTCAAAGTATAACGATTATAGCTATTTTGGTTTTACGTTCTCGATTTAATGGATTGATGAAATTGTTTATTCACTTTTTAGAAAAAAGAAAGCTTTTGTGTGCAATAATGTTAAGCTTTGAGCTCGTGTAGGATTCCAATTGAAGAGAATATAATTATTGCCTTATTTCCCACTACTACGAGCTTTGAAGTTGTGTCGAGCTTAGGCTATTTTAAGGCTCCTTAGGCGTGAAGATGAATTGTCATGCCCATTGTCATGTTCTGCTGCTGGATTTCAAACAATAAATGTCAGAGCCGTATAGCTTGTGGCGCAAGTTCTGGTTCGCTGACATGGATACGCTACGTGCTACGGCGTGCAGCGCAGCTTAGCCCACTTAGGGCATACGCTCCTAGCTGTCCCGTTACGATAACTTGAATTGTTTGACAATTCGGCCTCCGATTACAGATTTAAGCTTTTATGTAAAGCTCGTATCAATGATTTGATATCGTCGAACATAAATCTTTGTTACACGTGTCTGCTGGGCTAGCTCGGTCACTGCTAGAGGCCGGGGTCCGCTGGATATGGTGGTGCGTCATCCGTCTTCATTGTAATGGCATGTCATCCATCGTTCTTTTATGAAGACCTATTGTCTTTCGTGTCCATGGTATAGTCATTTCCAATGATAGCTGCTCTGGGATCAGTGCGCGCTATGCTTCCGCTCTGCATTTTATTTATAGGTTTGTTTATGCTCAAATATACTGAGGGTGAAACGTTATGTCAGTATTGCTCGTTCATTGATGAATGTACCTGTGCTGACAATCATGGAGAGGGGAATATAATAGGGTTCTTTTAATCATACGTTCAATTGTTCGTAAAGTTCCTAAATGTTTGACTTTATGGCGACCGTATCCTCTCATATAACAATTGTTTCATATCAGCTCCGCAGCCTCTAGTGTGAACCTCGAGTAGCACCGTCTCAATCCGGTCCTAAATCCTGCTAATTCATTCATTATTGAAACCACGTTTCATTGACTGAGTTTCCTGTTAATTCGATTGAATTGGTCATTTCTGATTTCTGAAAGACTCGAGGTATCGACTAATTTTGTGTCATAATCTCTGCTTGTAACACAATATATCGAAATGTAATATTATTGGCTAAATTTTTATGGGTATGGTAGCAACTTTTTTCAATGGGAGGAAACCTTTAATGACATCTATTGAGTATGTGCTTCGGTCGCTATTTTACTGGCGGTTCACAAATAGTATTATCCCTCTTTGGTTATCGTTCTGCTATGTGTTTAGTCTTATATTTTCAAGCCAATGATTAACGTTATGTTGTTCAAGTTTTTTGTTCTCTTCAAGTTCAACTCACGCAAAAAATGTAGCCTTCTAACGGTTCTCTCTCCTTAGAATTAGCGGTATTCTTGACCCTGGTTAGTAAAGATCGTTATTTAAAGTTTTACGTACGTGCACATGTACATGCCTGTGCATTTGTTGACCCTGTTTAAATTTTAGCTAACTGCAAAATGTTGTGTTGTGATTTCGAGATTCCGATGCCCAAACATTTTAAACTGTATGAATGTAATTTTCTGCCTTTCTTCAAATTTTATTCGAAAAAATGCAATCTTGTGACTTTTACCCAGAAAAAAACGCACGAGGCGTATCTAACACGACGTAAAAGAACTTCATGCTTCCAACTGCACCGCTACGTTGAGGTGAACTATAAAGAAATTCGACCCATGTACGCTGCAGAATTTTGCTGTCGCTCGTCTGCAGGCAGACTATGCAGAGCAGCCTTAGCGTAGCTTGGCTCTGCAGGGCGGTGTATTCATGGGGCTTCTTAAAGCAGACTTGGACGATGGCCTACATTAACTTTTTTTTTTATCTCGCGGGAGCGAGTCACAAGCGCTTGGTAAAGCAGGTTTGCGTTTCTGACGTGTGAAGGTCGTGCTACTTTTACTTTCAGTGCTCTTGGATGTTCACTAAGTATATTTTATTTTTCAGTCTTGTTACATAAGCTTTTGGGGTAATTTTTAGCACCGAAGTTCTAATTTTCGCTAATTTATTAAAAATCCGTTTTCTTTGAGCGATGCATTGTTTTCGTAAATGGCGTACTTATATTTTTCTAATTTTCCTAGTTTCTCTAGCCAGAATTATCCCTTCCTGCCTGCTTTCTCTCGGGACGTAATTAATTGATCACTGTCGCTATTCCTTGCTCGTGGTTGCAGTTCTTCCTTTCCCTACGACGCTCGTCGAAGAACGACTGTACTTGCACTGTGACGCTGTTAAGGCCCGGCTACACTATGCGTTTCTTCGTGCAACTCACGCGCGACTCGCCCTAATTTGACGCATGCATGTCGGATGCATGAGTGCTGCATGAACTTCGACGGTGAGCGGTTTTTGACGCGTCTTCTTGTGCAGCAAGCATCTGTGGCGCGTAGTTAGGAGTGAACTACACATCATTTCAGGGTCATCGCCCGACAGCTCTCCCATTTCGCAGTTGTACTTTATCATGGAGTGTTCTATTGTACTTCTGTTTATTGCTTGCGCTTTCTACAACGAGTGATTGGGCACGCGAGCTGGTGCTCCAGCTCAGAGACCAATTTAAAGTAAAGGAATGCCTCTGAAACGTCAAAAATTCAACATATAAGATGTAAAGTTATAAGAATTTGCTTACAAAACTATGTTAACATCTCTAGACACTGAGAAGGCATTGACAGTTGATATAACCACTATTATAAAAGTAGCCGCGTCCGTCCGTCTGTGTGACTCCCTCTTCTAATCGATAACATTGATAGCAACAAGGATAAAGCTTAAGAAATACAAGAAATTATTCTACTGCATTATTTTTCTGTGGCGATTAAATTCCCTTTCATTTGATTATGGTATCCAGAATACGCAATCAGCATATTTTTCCAAATGGAAATTTTCTTTGAAGCTTTCTCTGTTGAAATTCATCATTTTGCTTTGATATTTCTAATTGATAATGCGAAAAAATGTTTTAAATTCGTTTGACCAGTAACCTGGCTACCACTTAGTATAAAGCCCAAGGTTTTGGAACTTGAGTTATCGTTTTCGAAATTGTGATTTCCTTGAAAAGCTCGGAAGAGATAATAGACATTTCAGAATAAAATTCCACCACAAGAGGCCACCACGGAAAGAAATGTTTTCAGGCTCAATTGACATTGTTTTTAGTTTTTTCAGGCTCAATTGACATTTCGAGCTTAGTTTTATGCTTGCTAAACAGAGGACTTGTAACTTTTCGTTGCGGTGTAACTCTGTCATTTTGAACTAGTAAAAATAAAATTCACACATTGAAGACACAGTATTTTTAGGCTGAACAAAATGTTCAGCATTTAAAAAAAATCGAAGCAGGTACAGCGGAGGTACAGCGACTGACCCAATCTTGCTATGATATGTTGTCATTTCTTAATGATGGGGCAGAGAGACGGCAGTCAACATCAAATTTGCATAGTCAAGTAGTCGCTCAGGTAAGTCATGTGTATTATTTATTTGTATATAGAAAATATACAAGTTAAATAATTCTTCCCATTGCATTTGTACCTGAGTGAATAAAACTAAAATCAAAAATGAATACCATGTATATATTTTTGAAATATATAGCATTTATTTCGAGTAAATCAACCCTGTTTCTTGTTAATTAGATAGCTTAACCCGAAATTAGAATGAAACATAGTTGGGTAGTTATGTCTTTGATTGACTGTAAATTACTTATACATGAAGGAAATAGACAGGTAGCGTGAGTCAATTGTTCTTTTTTTCTTCCCTATCGCACATGCGATAGCTACTAACCGGAGCGCACGTTCATCGACATCCGAACTCTCCGAGCCGCAGCATGCAACTGACCCCGCTGCTCCGCGTACTGTAGTGTAGCCGCTCAGGCATGCAGAAGTTAAAAAATGCCTGAGATTCGCGCAGTAAAAAACGCATAGTGTAGCCGGGCCTTTACGATGCCCCTTAACTTATATTCTCATTTTGTCGTTTGTCTCGTGTGTGGCCTTTCATAATTCCATCATACGTAAACGCCGCTCTTCAATGTTGGGCTCTATGTTATCTGCCCAAACGGGCGCCTCCTTATCAAGCGTAGTGTTCAGTCAGACTGCTGTTGTTAACGGAGCTGTACGCGTTATGTGCGGTGTCAAGGTTAGTTATGGCTTTGATACGAACAAAAAGAAATTATTTTACCTACCTTTTCATGTCAGTGACACCAAATGATGTTTCATGTGCAGTGGTGTTCTTAAATTTGCCATACAGTCACGGTTCTTTCATCCATATTCTAATTGAGACTTATTTAGATTTTAATTGCTGTTTTAATCATCAAAGATCGAAAAAAATTGTTATGTTTCTTCTATTTTAACGGAGTACTAGTATCTCTTTTAGTACAAATCGTTCTGCGCGCGCACTCTCTTGCAAACGTTTCAGCTGGCAGTATCTAACATGTATCTTTGACGAAGAAAGTCTAATATTCTTCATCAAAAGACATCAAATTAACGGTATTTGGAATTGAAGAACTAAAACTTAAACGTTTGAGTAATTCCATACACCGACGAGGGCAAATCTGCGTTTTCTTGCCAATATGAGTCTAAATAATATACGTGTTGCTGCGTCCACAAACGTCTGAACCCTGCAATTGTAAACTCTGCGCGCACCCATACTCAATCGTTAAGTTCTGCCACGACAAGGGACCGTATGCTCCATAGAGCTCCCATGTTGCTGAAGTTTCGAGCGTTCTGGCAGCTTGGCAGCCGTAGCTAACGTTCGCATTGATTGGCTCATGGCTGCAGGGTGCCGCAGCAATGCTGCTCGGACTTGCAAGCGCTCGTTGCCCGAGATGCATGCATTAGCAAGTTGCTCGGTTGACACCTCCTCATATTGGAATGTTGAAAGCGGGATATTTTCTCAGGCGAATTTCTGATAATTGCGTTTTGGGTAACTGTGTTTTTCCTCGTGTTCGGATACTCAAAACGTTCATGTTTTTTCAAGGAGTTTCTGATCAATGTTTTCTCGCCAACTCTTTATTTTGAGATCACACGAGATCAGTGTTAGATGAAAGTCTGTTGACGTAAGGTTGTGTTCTTCGAGTTTTGGTTGAAAAGAATATCCTTGAATATGGTTGCGCGTGGTCCCGTGTTCCTGTTGCTGGTGATCGGAGTCCTAGTATCGGTATCTCCCAACGTTATAATTTGCTCGACGCTGCATAGAAATGCAATTATAGTTTTTTATTACTGGATTTAATTTTACGCCCGCTAAATGATACTCATATTTTTCCTGGAACTTAGATGTAATGTTTCTATAACGCAAGTCTTCTTGAAAAGCCAATTTTTCAACAAGAGTTTTGGGTTTCCTTTATGAATTCCAACGATAACCGAGCGCACCAGAAAGGAATGCTTCTCAAATTCAGTTAGGAACATTGCCTTTCGAAAAGCTAACTCGTCGTGCGTTATAATTACGTGATTGAATTCGGAACTATATTAGAGATACGCACAGTTTTTCTGGATTCGTCATCTAGTTACAATCGCTAGTTATCTTCTGAAAGCGTGCGTAGGTCATTATTCATTTTACGTTGTAGCGCTTTAAGTTAAAGGGTTCTGCAAGTGAAACAGGTCGAAAGTAAGGTAATGTAACTCAAAAGTTCAATGTATCAGCTATTGCATAGTATCTGAAGAAAGGTAAATAAATAGATTTTTGTGGCACTGTGTAATAAATATCTCAGAAACAAACGATCTGAAAATAATGAATTTTTTTGTTTCCCAAAAAATATCGGCTTAGATGAGACTATCTAATGGATAAGCGACGTGGCAAATTGTCTCAACTCTTGCTTGTTCATTTAGGTGTTGGGGACGTCGTTGCCGCGTTGTGCCCGATGTTGTTTCCGCTGGTCATGAAATTTATTATTTAGAATCCTGAAAAGCTTGATTTTTAGCATCGTGTGGCAATTGAGGAGAGGCAGTCTCTTGAAAGCTCTACGTGAAAGATTACAGTCCAACTTCAAATTAGGTACATTGTCTCGTATGAACCTTAGCTTTTACGAATGCAAATTTTTCCCAGTTCTTCAACTAATACGATACTTAATTTAGGTTATGAGTGATTATAATAGTTTTATTCGAATAAGCTCCATTTCGCATCAGATGTTTAATTGGATTGTGGACTGGATTAAATACAATTGATGTCACGAAACAATGTACAAGTATAAAGGGTAAAAGAATTTGACCTAAGGCAACGTTTTTAGATTACCCGAAGGATTCTCTAGAGCAATTAATGTTCCTGTGGGTCTAGATGAAGTTTCTGCACGCTGTCCCATGCCACGATCAATAAGGCAATGTGTCACGCGACCTCTAAGGTAACCTTTACCAAACATAGGGCAGGCGTGCCTCTCCTCGGTCACAATTAATATGTCTACGGTTACGGCGCTAATTATTTGTAATGGTTTCATATTATTTCTTCCGCCCTTATTTAAGGCACTTAAGTGTTGGTAACGTTTCATAATATTTTTAAACAATTACATATTGAATGCGGACTAGTAGTGTCATAGTTATCTCGCGCATCCGTATTATGATATGAAGTGTAGTGTGTTTTCGTAGAATTTTAAACCGCTTTCCGCTCCGTTTAATGGTCATCCTTTCATGTCTTTCATTCAAATGCTTCAACAGCTCGGATAAAAATCGAGCGTTGCTGAAAATACGCGGCGAATATTCAGAGGAGTATTGATGGACGTTTCTCGTCACATAAAAATGACGCGCGAAAATGCACGCCATTTGTCATAGAATTTCTCCTTCCTCCTCTGTAACGATGAATGAAGAACTCTCGTGCGTGCGAACTTCAAGATTAATGGGCATTGCTGTGCTGCGTCCGATCTTTTCGTGAAAGCACTTTTGGAAGAAACATGCGTTCCTTGAAGCTGCATTTGGAAAATCGTGTGTTCCATGCAAGCAAATTTGGAAGAAACGTGTGTTCCATGCAAGCAAATTTGGAAAAAACGTGTGTTCCATGCAAGCAAATTCGGAAAAAAACGTGCGTTCCATGCCAGCAAATTCGGAAAAAACGTGCGTGCCATGAAAGCAAATTTAGAAAGAACACGTGCTCCTTGAAGGCACTTTTGAAAGGAACGTGCGTTTCATGACAGTACTTTTGGACGGAATGCACGTTCCACGAAGGCGCATTTTGATAAAAACGCATGATTCACAAAAGCAGCCATTGCGCGAGGGTTTAGCGTCTAGAAGAGATAAGAGGCGAATGAGGCGTGCTGTTCTCACTCCGTACCTGACTCGAGCGAACCTCAAATTTCCTTCACGAGGCTTATCGCGCGTGTGTGGGAATTGGATCGAGGGGCTTGCCTATCTCATCGCGGACGCTGGGCCGCGTCCCACTTACGCTGGTGCGAAACTTGCGGTGCAGCTCCCGCTCGTATCTAAACAGATGTTCATTTTGCGTAAATCGCAGATTCTCTAATAAAAATGTATAAGCGAAGCAAATGGCAATAAAATTAGTTGTTTCATTGAAAAAATTGAAAACGTTTCGGAGACCTGCTCCATCATCAGTTCTGTAAAATACAAGTTTTCCCTCTCAGATTTATCGCGGCTTGGGTTTCTAACTAAGTGCTGCCATAGCGTGAAGTCTACCACACAATAGCAGTGGCATGAGGTCTGCCCCTAGCTAGTACTATGGTATGAGGTTGGGTTACTAATGGATGTTACTTATTTCCATGCATTTCATTCAGCGATTAACACTTAATTTGTACATAGCAAGCTACACCTGGGTAGGCGATATATCGCGGTAGACATCACGCTATAGTAGCACCTCTAACTATTTATGTCGTAGTTTTGTAGCTAGTAGCTTAAGCTCTCAGTGCACTAGGGAGAGAATGTGAGATCCCACGCTGAATGTTAGTAGGTCTTCCTTTTGTCGGGATATTTATTGACGACCATCATTTTTTTATGGCTCGCTGTTAGCCTTTTTCGATACTTGTAGCTCTTTTATTCAACTTCCATGTTTCGGGAACTTTTTGAAACCTTGCATTATCTTTGCGCAAGGAATTCGGTGTGGAAATTTTTTTGTGTATAGATTCTCCATTTCCTCACACCACACTCAACAGTGCATTTCTCCTTCCTCTGTTTGGGTCATATTTTATGTAAGTAGGAAGGCTTCAATGGATAATTTAACACTTTGACTGCAACGTGCGCCACCGGTGGTACACGAAGGTAATTTTTGTAATGCTGCTGACCGGCCAGTAGTTGCCAACTCAATTTTCATAAATATTTAATCAAAGCTAAATGAAGGCACAATCCTGTTCATGTTTGATATTTTCCAAATAGCTTACTACAATTGACATTAAATTTGAGTTTGGTGTTAAACTTAATATTTAGTAGTTGCAGTCAAAGTGTTAATATTATCTACTAGATGCATTTAGCTACACTTCGTGCTGTTGTAGGTGACGTAGTGACGTCGCTTTAGATAAACTTACCCTCTCAACTTAAACGTTACGACAACGTAAATTGTTATAAAATTTGGCTCTGTGTCCTTGTGTTTTAGATAACTTGCGTTTGAAGCGCCCGTCTTTATGTATAATCGAAGAGTTCTTTGTACGTTTTTTTCCTGCTCCCATGTGCTTCTCTCGTTCAGAGCACACTGATTTTTAAATTAATTACTACTTCCCTTTTTTTACTAAAAGACGTTTGAATAACATCAAGCGTTAACCTTTAACCGGAAAGATAACTTCCAAAGTCTTAGCTAAAAGTTATTCTGGTTTCTGAGTTCATACAACTTTCTTCTTAGTGCTTATGTGTAACTTGGTCTCATGTGAATTTGATGCATTTTATGATCATAGTTTCTTTACTTCGAACGTTAAAGTATAAGTTCATTCATGTTCAACGGTGTTTCAGTTAGATGTGCCAGCAGTGTTGCAACGGCTTTACCGTATAGTCAATCGTGCTAGTAGTGATGTTGTAGCCCTCTTTGCAGTCAATCATGCCAGCAATGTTGCAACATTTCGTTTCGTAGTCAATCGTACCAGCAGTGCTGCAACGTTTGGTTTTGCAGTTAATCAGGCCAGCGGTGTTTTTGTAGCTTCCTTTTGCAGTCAATCGTGCCAGCAGTGTTGTAGCTTCCTTCACCGTTAATCGTGCAAGCAGTGTTGTAGCTTCCTTCACCGTCAATCGTGCCAGCAGCGTCGCAAGGTTTTTCTTCACCGTCAATCGTGCCAGCAGTGTAGTAGCTGTCCGTTGCAGTCAATCGTGCCAGCAGTGTTGTAGCTTCCTTCACCGTCAATCGTGCCAGCAGTGTTTTTGTAGCTTCCTTTTGCAGTCAATCGTGCCAGCAGTGTTGTAGCTTCCTTCACCGTCAATCGTGCCAGCAGTGTTTTTGTAGCTTCCTTTTGCAGTCAATCGTGCCAGCAGTGTAGTAGCTTCTTTCACCGTCAATCGTGCAAGCAGTGTTACAGCTTCCTTCACCGTCAATCATGCCAGCAGCGTCGCAAGGTTTTGCTTCACAGTCAATCGTGTCAGCAGTGCTGCAATAGTTTTAACATTAGTCATTCCTGCTGGTAGTGTTGCTTAAGCTTTGCATCACAAGTTAGTAGTGCAGTCATTTTTGCGAGTTTCTGATTCATGCTTCGAACACCTGCTGACTATTTCTGTCGTACTCGTCCCCTCAGGGGGATGCAACTATTGTATCTATGGGAATTAGCGCTCCCAGGGGAACTATGTGAGGGCCCGAGCTAAAGGTTAGGTAGGCTTCCTTTTTGTTGCAATAAAATAGTTTTTTGTTTTGTTAAAGACCACCTTTTTTCGGTTCACTACTGTCCTGTTTTTCAGCACCTCTGACTCTCTTCTTCAAATTTTATCTTGTTTCGTGAACTTCTTTCTCAACTTTACTGTTTCTATGCCCCTTCTGCATTGATTCCTCATTCGCTTATCTCCATACTAAATGGTGCCTTCCTCTTTTCGATACGCTCTTTTTGTAGCGGTTAGGGAGGCTTAAACTAACTAATAATCTAATCTAATCTTTGTTACGGACCATCTTTTTTCGGTTCACTGCTGTCCTGTTTTTCAGCACCTACGACTTTCTTCTTCAACTTTTTTCTTGTTTCATGAACTTCTTTCCTAGCTTACTGTTTCTGTGCACTTTGTGCATAGATTCCGCGTTCCCGCAACTCCATACTAAATGGTGCCTTCCTCTTTCCTCTCTTGGAACATCTTTGTCGTGGTTAAGGGAGGCTAAAACTTTCTTATATAATAATAATAATAATAATCTGTCGTACTCGTACAAGACATGTTTGTCTATATTTAATCTATCAATATTTCTTGTCCATTTTCATGACCTCCATACTTGCGTAGAGCAAATCTATTCGAACTAAAGAGCTGTGATCCTGTTAAGTTCATTAAGCGTTAGGGACTGCGTTTCTATTTTCCAGTTGAGGCGTTTGAAAACAGTCTAAATAATCATCATCATTTATGCTTCATGATGGCTAGCGAGCGATCATGTGAAGACGCAACTATCAATCCTTTATCATCAGAATTTTTTATTGTACAAGTGTCACAACCCCCGTCTTAAGACTGGCGCTAACATCAGGTTGTCACCGTCATCAAATTGAGAAAGTAACTGGTACTCGAGTATAAGCTTGAAAGTACACATTAGGGTATAAATTTCTTAAGAAGTATGTTATATTTTATTTGTTTATGGATGTATATTTCGGAATTGACGTAGGCGGTATAGGATTAAATCCCACCCAAAATATGTAAGAGCTATTTATAGAAGTAGATTTTGCGATCAATCAAGATGCAATGAGGCGAAATAGTGAGCTGTAAACTTAGGGTTAAGTCTCCATTAAGATATATTGAAGTTAACAGCAAAAATCAGAAATGTATTTCAAACTCAATGTTACCGGTGCCGTGTGAGCTCTGAAATGAGCACACTATGATGCATCTTTTTAAACGCACCTGGACGTCGGAGGGTCGAGTGCCGTATGAACTCACTCTAGCAGTGGCACCTGTCTAGACTGCAGCAGCAGAACAACAGCTGCAGTGCACGGGCAGAGGCAGTCCGTGCAGCGCTCTAGGCCCGATGTTGGCAGCCCGCCACGGCTGCGGTGATGGTCACTGCCCTGCATTCTCAGCCTCATCTTGCGCTCGGATCGGGGTACTCCGCTGTGAACGGGGGTACGCGGTAGGTCCTGAACAGCGAGTACGTGGCTCCAAAATATGGGGCACGCTGCGTCTAAATATGAGTCACTATGGTCCTATATAGCAAATATGACTTGGATAGGGGGTATGCGGGTTCTAAGTGTAGGGGCACGCGGGTCCTAAATAGTCACACGGGTTCTAAGTAGGAGGTATGCGGGGCCTAAATAGGAAGTTCCCTGGTTCGAAAAAGGAAGTACCCTTATCTGAAATTGGGGACACTCCGGCCCTAAATAGGTGACGTAGCTCCAAAAGAGAGGTATGCAGATTTTAAATGGGAGTTAAATCGGTAGTTATTAGAGGAACGTGACTTTAAATCAAGATAGCGGGTCTTAAATAGGGGCTCGAGGCTCTGAGCATGAAGTATGTGACCTTAAATGACAACATGCGGCCCTACTTGAGGATACGCGACACCTAAATGGGGGCACGCGGCTCTAAAGAACGGAACACAGTTCTCACGAGGGGTACGTGACCCTCGATGTGAAGATGCTGCTTCAAATCCTGCCCTGATTGGTAAATGGTTAGGCATGCTTTCCTGCAGAAGAATGGACGGCCTTGATACCACCGAACGGAATATCAATATATTTAGGTTTCGTGAGGATGCTTTAGAATTAACTGGCTTTATATACGTGTGCCCAGATCTACTCTTCGCAATCCGTCGTTCTTGGGATATTTTGAGTTTAATTCTAAAACTCATGCGCATAAATGAATCCTGAATGTTTTCGCTAACGCATTTCATTTTTTTCTGGCGTCTAAAGTAAATGTCCCGTCGGGCGCTCTGCTGTGGTACGTTGGTGTGTTGTAATGTTTGATGCGATTATTGGTGCTTGAACTCGGTTGTGTGTTCAGATGTCCGTCTTTATTTAATTATTTGGGTCACGGCTTGGCTGGTATGATCAATGTCAAGGGAGGATGATGTATGAATTTTCCTAGAAGTCATTCTTCTTGCCTCCTCTATGATGATTGGTCCTATTGAATGAAGTGATCTCATTAACCAGTTTCTTTTGGGTCACTGGTGGTATTCAGTCCGCAGTTCATGACGGCTTGATTGTCGGCAGTCCATCCAAAAAAAAAGTAAATCATTTCTTGATCAAATCGAAATAGCAAATTTTGTAAATGTATAAGTTAGTTAAGTATAACTTTCAAGTCTTAAAGTAATTGAAGAACCGGTTGAGGAGTCTGTGCTCTACTAAAATTATGTAAGATGTAGGCATTATGTAAGATATAGAAAAATTATGGGTGCGGCTGTGAAGGTGGATGGAGTAAACTTAAGTGGTTCTCTTACATAAATTGGTGAATACCACTGGTTTAGATTATAGAATTTCATGACAATAATTAGATGAAACATCACAAAATTTCGGGTTGTACGCTCTCGCTCTACGCACTATCGAAGTTTGAACTCTGAGGTCAATTTGGCTCTTGAACGCAATGGCCTCTCGACACGTGGAGGAGAGGCAGCCTCGCTAGAATGGGATGCTGCAGGAATTCCTTTGAACCAACTTGATCTGTGAGGCTGAGTTATGCCGCCAATTAGTGAGTATGATTCATGTTATCATTCAAAGGGCATGTATTTCTACATTCACTAAGTGGAAGTCTGTGAAGCTAGAGGGCTTGGACAAATTATTGCTTTTGGTCAAGCTCTGTTGTCGCTTTGGTGAAGCATCATTGCTCGTTAGAGCCAATCAAAACATTCTTTGATCGACACGTCTATGCGATTGCAAAGCTGGTCTATCCAAGGTTTGGTTATGTTATATTAACCGAGCATTAATGCTATAATAATACTAGGAACTCTGAAATATAGCATTGGCTGATGACCTCACTGGAAATGGAACACACTGAGGAGGAACGAGCGACGCATTAATATAACGTACTTAGTTGCTGTACTCTCATATGGAGCGCCCAACCCTCCTGCGAGCTCGAGTCTTCAAGTATTCAACTTGCTTTGACGTATACCATGGTTGTGTGCCAGGTTTTCCATCTGGATTGCTGGCTTTACCGGCGTGTCTTGTGTTTGAAATCCGGCTCCGCAATAGCAAATCCTGCATTTGAAGATCGATAATTTTGTATTGGATGGTTAAAGTCAAAGTGTGTCTAGGAGGCTACAGTGGTGTGTGAGAGTGCATTGTGTGTGACTGAAGCAACTTGAGGACGCAGCGATGCTTGAGACTGCGCTGTGACACAGGCAACTTGAGGACACAGTGGCGAGGGTGTGCACGACTCAAGGGTGTGCAGTGCTGCGTTGTTTAGGCCTCATTGTGGGGCTTGAGGCCTCAATAGGTGCCGCTCTGCCTCAATGCCGGGCCACTTCTGGGCAATTGCTTCACCTCCGTCCTGCTCCTCTTGCTCCTCCTGCTGCACTTTCTTCTTCTGCTGCATTCGCTCCACTTGCTTCCTCTGCTGCATTCGCTCCATTTGCTTCTCCTGCTGTATTCGCTCCACTTGTTCGTCCGGCTGCATTCGCTCCATTTGCTTCTCCTCCTGCTACACTTGCCCCTGCTTTTCTGCTCCACACGCCCTTGCTGCGTACGAAAATGCGCGTACAGACCAGTGTTCGCACGTGTTGTTCTGCAGAAGAGCCCTGTATTAGTTGTTCAATTGTGTGTGGTTTTATATGTTAATAAATTTGCCGATCCGACGCTTGAGAGACTGCGTACTCTCATTTGGTAGGTTTGCTCTATTTTCTCACAAGCCTCACTACTTAGCTGAGTAAATATGTGCTCAATATGCTTTGTTGAGGCGCTGTCTTGTAACTTTCCATGCACTCTTTTGTTCAGTACACTTCTACTTATATCGTGTTGAATATACAGTGCAAGTTTACTTAGATAAATATACACTCTAAAAGCATGTTTGCTCTACTTGCATTAGTGTCATCAAAGCCGGATAAAACCATTAAATGATTTCAATCATAAATCGACCACTTTTATGGATATACGTTAGGCCTGACGATGAGAGCACAGTGACCACCCCTGGCTTGGTCTTCTTCTACGTACCGTGCGGCTACGTTTGCTTTCATCCTGTGCGTCTGGCACAGTTGCTGGTTGTATGGCTTATGGGTGGTTTCCCTGGACCGTTGTTCATCTGCAAGACTGGAGCTTCCTCATTTCCTCTCTTTTGAACACTTTTTTGTGGTTAGAGAGGCTCAAACTGACTTATCTAATCTGTTGTGGCTATAGTGCGAGGGAAAATTTAAAAAAGCGTTCGATGTCTTGACTCATTTTCATATTCTTACAAGCAAATAACGTCATGGGGCTAATAGTCTTATATCTGGGGTTGGTGTTTTATATTTATTAGTTTCGTGTTCGGATCAGAGTATGCCATATCCTTCGATGCATCCTGCTAAGTACCCTCGTCTTCTCCTCGTTCAAGAGGGGAAGGTTCGCTGAAGGAGAACCCCTTGTTGACGTGACACTCCTCGTGGATATGTAGGATTCCCGAACTGTGCTCGGGGCGGTGTGACAGTGTCTGCTCTCGTCGGTGTACTTTGAGGAACGGGCGCTTCTCTGCAGTGACACTTTCTCCTCTATAAAATTATGACTTGCTGCATTAATCGTGTGTTTGATTTGTAGTTAGGAGGCCTTAATCTTTGATGCTACACTTCTTTCTCGTAGGAGAAACTGATGCACCGTGCAACTGACTTTCTTCTCGAGTGTCTTCGCTTGTTTCTCAGTTCTCATTTTTACTTCTTCGTTCAATCGAAATGCGTACGCCTTTATCGCCAGCGTACTGACTTTATCATCTGAGACACACGAATCCCTCGTTGAGCTACTTCAATACACGCTTCTGAGTAAAAATTGCTTAGCGGTGCGGAAACTGGAGGTTGGACCTTGAATAAATAAAGCTTAGATTAGCTCTCGAGCATATCCTTCGTAGACTATTCAACTTCCTGCGACCCACTTCCTCCACCCCTATCCACTGAGGCACCTCAGTTCCTTCGCTATTGACACACAAGTGTGTACTATTCACGCGTCGCCTCACTTAACACGCTCACACCACTTACCTACTTAACGACGCGCATTGAGGGCAGTTGACGCGCAGAGCCGCCACTTGTACGTGTCGCACGTGACGGATCTTCATTGAGGCCGAATTACCTGCATCATTCCTTCTTGTGCTGCTCATGTGAACTACTTCGTGCAGCATCCCACGAACACAGGCTCAACCTCGTATTTTGGAATTGCATTGCAACTTGCTTCTGTGCTTTTAGTGCTCATCTCGGTAGAAAATTCAAATTTATTCGGCTAATTCAAAGCTGTAACGCCAAATCTGTGAATGTGATCCATGCGTTGGAAGCATTCTTCAAGCGATGAAGTCATCAATTATTAATATGCCTACTGTTATGATCAAGAAACCCCTCAAGGGGATACAATTATTGTATCTATGGGAACTAGCGCTCCCAGGGGGACAATGTGAGGGCCCGAGCTAAAGGTTAGGTAGGCTTTCTTTTGTTAAAATAGAATATGTTTTGTTGTGTTACGGACCATCTTTTTTTCGGTTCACTGCTGTCCTGTTTTTCAGCGCCTACTACTTTCTTCTTCAACTTTTTCTTGTTTCATGAACTTCTTTCTTAGCTGTCTGTTTCTGTGCCCTTTCTGCATAGATTCCACGTTCCCTTAACTCCATACTAAATGGTGCCTTCTTCCTTCCTCTCTTTACATCTCATTGTTGAGGATAGGGAGGCTTAAACTAACTAATAAACTAATAAACTATGATCAAGAAATAACATGTAATTGCTCTCAAGAGCGTAGAACCTTTGAGTATCTGCCTTTGAAAGACGATTTCTGTACCGACGTTCGTTGTAGAAAACTGTATTCCTACGTACAACACTTCATTCCTCACAATGGAATCCCATCCATGTGTGTGCATTCCTGTTGTTGTTCGATTAATTTCTCCGTATATTCGTCCCATATCTTCCGTTGCTGGCTCACTCGTATATCTTCAGTTGTCCAATTGCATGAATTGACCTGTCTGGAAACGATACTCTCCTTTGCTGTACTGGTCCCCGAGGTGTCGTTCAGGTACAAACTAGCTGAATTAGGAGTATCTTGCATGCAAACTCGTGATAAAAAACAGTCATTAGTGTTCAAAGCTGCACTCGCTACGAGTACGTTGATTTTCTATACTCTTACTGTCTGGAATTCTAACGCTTCTTGTGAAATTGGTAGGGTTATATTCGATCTGGAAACCACTCTGTTTTGATGTTTTTTTTTGCACAGTTAGATGATAATTGTGGGTGGGTTTCACACGATATATGTTAGCGATATCATTTAAAATACCGTGTGGTTTGGTTCAGATTGGTATTTGTATTTTAAATCTGATAGATGAGAGTGCAGACTGGTCTTTTTTATATTTAAATTCCTATCTCAGTTTCTCGATTTCCTTTTAATTTCCAATACGCTGCCGATTCGCTCATGAGTTCACGGAGCTCCAGCGGTTGATGAACTCGTTCCAGATAGCTGTAACCTGGAGTGAACTCGTGTGTGTCACGCTCAGGTCGTGCCACTGACCATACATTCACCCCACTTTTGTTTGCCAGACACACGGGACCTTGTCTCAGAGGAGAACACTGCTGTTGGCACACCCTCTTTTGCGAGTACTGTCGCTGGTTGCGTAAGACTTTTCCTTTGCGTGCGTGAGAGATCTTGTCTCAACAAATTTATGCGAATTTCGCTCTGGAATTTAGGAGGTGAATTTATATCTACCTTCCTAGTAGTTTTTACTTGAATTTTTTATTTAGTTTTAATTGCAGTGTTGTTGTTTTATGGAAATGGTTTATTATGTTCTAATTACACCAATCAGTCAACACAACAGTTGTCAGCTTACTAAATTAGTCTTGCGTAACGTGAGATGTAAACTAATTATGCTCACAGTCCATAGACGTTGACTCACTGTTGATGATTATTCTATTTATGTTATTTTCTTCGTGCTATTCAATATGAAAAGCTCGCTTCGCAGCTTTAAGTTTTGCTGTCGTGAACTACTCGTTTGCCTGTGCACATGTGGGCAGACCTTTTTGCAGTTTTGTGTACTTACCATGATCTGTTTCTTTATGTTCTAAATTCGCGTGTGTGTATGGATAGTTATGATACACTCGAATATTTTACTGTATCCGCTGGTGGAACCCACGCGGTTGTGCGGCGTCCCGCTTTGTGTAGGGATACTGACTAGCGCTTCCGCTGGCATGCAGGGCTGCTAGACCGGCTTTGTTCATAGTTAAAATTATCTAATTTTGTTCTTCACCAAACTAAATTCTGGTTTGAAGAGCACTCTATTTCTAGAGACTTCTCAGTGATGATTGATGGGCTTTTTGTGACTGAAATTCGGAAATTGTCCATTTTGAAAGCATTTAGGCAGAAAGAGCATTGAGTACTAGGCCACCCTTCTTGAGGGCCAAATACTGAGTTTCATTATGGCCAGATTTTATTTTAAAACGGGCAAAATTTAAACATTTAGACCATATAGATGGGCTGTCTGGCAACCCTTGTAATCTTGCAGGAGCAGCAGGACGACCTCATTATTTTGTTCCTCCACAAGTGCTGCCGTGCAACTGTGTTTGCAAACCGTCCTTTGTAACGCTATCTTTTGCTTTGCTAGTTCACTGAATTCGTTCGTCACCTTTCAGTGCCAATTTGAGGCTGGGTTGCGTGCAGTAAAGGAGAGTGATCAAATAGGAAGCAATTGTAAAGAGTTTGCGATCATTTTTTTCTGTCTCTTCTATTTTTTTTGTATATTTTGCTCCGGTAAGCATTAATGATGCCATATTATAGTGATGCAAATCTACCATGTGGAGCACCAAGTCATGCTTAATGTTATCCTGAGTTATAGTGTTGCACTTTGTGGGTTTCTGGAAGGAATTTTGATGCACATCTTTCGATGGAATATCGCAGCCTCATGTTGTTAGCATTCGAAGGTAGTTACATATCTCCGAATTTGTCGAACTGTTAAACGTGCTATATTTCGTAACTTTAGGAATGTATACAGAGCTGGTAGCTTATTAGTACTATATTTGACATAGATAACTTCAAAATTTGCATTTAGGTAGCAATGTTTGAATTATTTTTACCCATTTGATTGTTTTTAGCTCAAAATTTATGCATAGACACAAATGCCTGTATAGTAATCATTTAAAACCTACACTTCGAAAACAACTTTTTTATTACATTTATACCACGTTTTTTGTATTCCAGTTTACTCTGGCTCCCAAGTAACAACACAGGTATCATATTTACATCACATTTGATGCATTCCAGCTCAATTGTGGCACCTAAGTAAAAACGCATTTATCCTATTTCAGTACACCACATCTGCCGCATTCCATTTCAACTTTGGCACCGACGTTAGAACGTCCGCGTCATGTTTTCACCTCATTTGACATTAAGAGTTCAAGTTAGTCACCTAGGCGTGCCCTCAAGGCCTCGCAATTCGGAGCTTGACCTACAGCATAGACTGAGCGCCCTCTGTGGGATGTGCCACCGTGCCTGTGGGGTGAAGGTCGGCGTGTCAGATGTGTACCGCATTCCGTGCGCTTTTCAGCGTCTCGGGAATGTGGATTGTGTTTCGTTTCTGCGGACTTTTGTTTGCAGGTCGTTGTGAACGTAGGATGATTATTGGCTTCATTGAAAGTTTGTAGCTGCGTTGATCCTCTTATTTAAAAAAAACTCTTACATCCTAGCGAATCATACGGTGCTCTTTCGTAGTCTTAATATATTGTATTTCTTGTTAAATTTCTGTCCTCATATTTTCTTCGGGGGTAACTGCCGAGAGGCAGTTTCTTTATCTGATATTAGTGCCAGTCGAATGGCGGCGATTGTGATGACACTAATTTAAATTAGAAAACTCTGACGTCAAAGAGTTAAACGTTGTACATTTTTTAAAGAAATAAAAGACTTTAATCTCGACGGTTTGGAAACTTTAGGATAGTTTTGCAAGAAATGACTAATGGTTGATTCAATCATTTATTAAACCATGGTTCTGTGGTAATTTTTAGCCGTGAATTTGTTTAAAATGTAAGCGTACCGAGTGAGTGATTTGTGTCGGGCGTTTGTGAAAAATGTCACTGGAGATTACTGTAATTAGCTATTAAAATGACACTGAAAACAAGAGTGTATAGTTTTAAAAAGTCGTTATATGTTATAAATAATACTATTTGTAATTAAAGTCGGTAGCTATCCCTCAGGGGGATACAGGTATTGTATCTATGGGAATAAGCGCTCCCAGGGGGACTATGTAAGGGCCTGAGCTAAAGGTTAGGTAAGCTTCCTTTTGTGGAAATAGAATAGGTTTTTGTTTTGTTACGGACCATCTTTTTTCTGTTCACTGCTGTCCTGTTTTTCAGCACCTACTACTTTCTTCATCAACTTTTTCTTGTTTCATGAACTTCTTTCTTAGCTTTCTGTTTCTGTGCACCTTGTGCATAGGTTCCGCGTTCCCTCAACTCCATACGAAATGGTGCCTTCCTCCTTCCTCTCTTAGAACATCTTTGTCGTGCAATTAAGGGAGGCTAAAACTTTTTTATATAATAATAAAAAGTAGGTAGCTAATAGTGTGGGAAAGAAAAAGCTCTAAGGGAAATATTTCTTGGGATAAGTTTTTCATTAGCTATAAGAAATTGATCCCGGGAGCAATGAGTTACATTTTGTTTGGACTGACCTACTTGCCAGGCTTACATAATATAGTGAACTCGGCTCATTGACCTTGAAGGCACTGAATCATTTTTGCCTAGTTTAGTCTTTCATATGAGGGCTTGGCGAACGGCTTCTGTAGTGCAAATAAATTATGCTTGTACGTGATAAATTTCGCAGTCTACTATTACACGGACGCGGTATCCAATCAACGAAATCTCAAAGATCAATATTGTTAGCTACAAAGAATGGTAAATTCGCTCGTATGCGCCGAATAAGTTGAGTTTGCATAAGACGATTATCAAACTGCAGCATTAACAGCATCAAAATCGTGGTGTATGAGGTTAATTAGATTCGTTCGCATAGTAATGAACTGCATTACCAGCCTTAAAAACGTAGTACGGATAGTTAATTCAATTCGTTGGCACTTGATACTAGGCGATTTAGATGAGCTCTTATGGGCCAGTACCAAGCTCTTATTAATTCAATTCGTTCGCATGGGCCAACTAATGACCTGCATTGTCAGATTAAAAATCGCAAAGGTCAACTCAATTTGTTGGCATTTGGTATTGGCCGATGTAGTTGAGGTCTAGGCTGCCGCAAGTTCGTACAGGCAGACGACAGGAAACGAAGCCTCGCTTCAGGAGCACCGTGATCCTTTGATCGTGGCTTGAATCCCTGTAATCGTAGCCTGATATCTATGATACGCGCACCAGCAGGAAGAACACGGGATGTCACGGCGCACGACGAAGAGCAACACACCCACCCACACACTCGCTGCTTCCTACTTAAACCCCTTCCTCCGCTTGTCTTTTTGGTGATCCACTTGTAGTCTTCGTGACTTTTCTATATCAGAAAAGATATAGCTGTCGACGGCTTCCTACTTAAAGATGACCTCGATGCAAGTGGTTGATTGGTGTCTGATGTGGTCTCATCCTCTTAAATTTCGCCGTCCCAACCAATAGATAAATTCTCTGCTTTATTCCTACTGCACTTGTTGTCACCATCATAGCTCGGGTAATTCACTGATATTGCTCGCCATTTTGCTGCTAATCTTGTTGCTTCATCTCATCTCAGTGGGATGCAAATATTGTATCTATGAGAATTAGTGCTCCCAGGGGAATATGTTGTCCTGTTTTTCAGCACTTGATACTCTCTTCTTCAACTTTTATCTCGTCTCATCAACTTCTTCCTCAACTTACTATTTCTATGCTCCTTGTGCATGGATTCCGCGTTATATTGTTATCTTGTTCCACAATATTAATCTTGTTTCTGTTAACTTGCTAAAACTTTCTTATATAATAATAATAACGTAACTTGGTTTTATGCATAACTTAACTTTTATTTTGACTTGTGTGGTGCCTCTCTCCTTCCTCTCTCCGGAACATCTCTGTTGTGACTTCGAAGGCGTAAACTAACTCTAATAAGGGTCTAATGTCCAAACCTCTTAGCACGCATTGAAATGAGAAAAAGCTGTATTTCATCTTCGATTAGAGTGATAAGACGGAATTACGTTTTTGGCTTGTAGGCGTATAAATTGTTAGTATATACATTGCCCATTAGCTCGTGTACGTCATTGTATGTGACGTATTTAGTGTCATCGTCAGTTTCCGTTTAATTTCTTGAATGAATCAGCCATGCTTAGATGTATTATTGCTTGTGCTTGAATGAATTCTGACTGAACATGTCTTTTTAGAATTATGAACACAAATCACGCTTGTCTTCAATGATGGCCGATATTCAGTTCAAGTGTTAGAGGCTTTTAGTTTGACTCATCTTACTGACATCGTGTTTGAGGCGTAAGTATTCATAAGTAAATATTATTCTATTCTTGATTTCTTAGGACATCAATTTATATTCTTTTGACTACACCATGTGTTCGGATATTTTTGTCTCCATCATCGTGTTGCATTTAGAAGCGCTCGGTGTCGGTAAACGGGTTTAAATTCGGTTCTTGTGTTAGTTGAAAGGGGTTTTCCGTATTATTTCCTTTGAGTCTCATATCGGCGTTTCTTAATTCAAGCTTTTCTATTATATCTCAGAGCGCTGGAACATTTTCTCGTTGAATAATTATAGCTTTTCATACGCGACTTAGAATAGACACGTTTACCAGTGCCATTATTATCGTAATCATTGTATCATCTTACCAGTATTTTCTTCATTTAGTGCTAGTTATTTTATGTTTTGAGTGCAGCAGTTAACCTTTTCGTGCCCCTGGAATGACTATAGATACCAGGAGACGCCAAAAAAGATACTTTTTTCATTGCCTTTTTTGCTTGAATTTCTCTTGTGAAAAAATTTATTACTCTATATCATCCATCGTTAAAGCTTCATTGTTTGGGAAAAGTATTCGGCTTCACGTTAAATACAATAGTACATATGGTTCATATTAATCTACATTCAATTCAGTTTGTTCCATGGCCGCTAGATTAACGGTGTCGAAAATTTGAGAACTACAACTAGATATGAACAATACTGGATGATTCGTACAATTTTCTTCAAACCAACAACGAGAGAAACATTTTATGTAGTTAGTTATTCAAAGTCACTGAAAAATAACGTCAACTTCACTCTAAAATTATTAGCCTTTCTAAGAAAACTACTACGTAAACACGTACGCACGAAGAACAATTTGAACAGTTGCCCAAGAAACTGAGAAGAAATGTTGTGAGAGCGGCCTGAGGTGTTGTACGCGGTGACATGTCGCTAGCGCCTGAGTGACGCATCCCGGCTCTTTAGTGCTGTTCTGGGCACTTGTGGGCTGCTCGTCTTGTTGGAGTCTCCTTTAAGAACACCCGGGAAAATGTGATGAAAATATAGTTTGACAAAAAACGAAATTTGATAACCGCTTTTGGATCCCTCGTTCTAGACTTGTGATTCGTGGCTATGTTAGCCTAATTCATTTGAAGAACGCTTTCTCCGCTCAATTAGATTTTATAAGTAAACTAGCGCCTGTTTGGAGATGGTGGATACTTTTCTTTCATTACCTACCATAATTTTAATTTTTGTTATGTTGATGACGCGCTTTAGATACATCAATGAATTTGTTTTTATATTACTTGGTGAATCAACCAGACTGGCAATGTAAACATTACCATGTTTGATATGATGATACGGTGGCGTTTGTTCTGTGAGCGAGAGTGTTTGACCTGGTCATGATCCCACATAGCAAATTTTAACGCTACTATAATGGTTATAAAAATTTTAGAAGTCACTTTGTAATATTAATGGCTTATACTCGGAAAATACAGGCATCAGACTGCTACTAAAATAGTAAAGAAATACTTATGTATGTCACTTAGTATTATAAACGGTTTGCGGATACAAAAGACACGCACGCACCACAATGCATATCTGATTATCATTGATAAGTCACCTTGTATTTTTACCTACGGTCGGTGATGGCTGCAAAAACGCATATGCATCGCGACGCTGCCGCAGCGTCGTGAGGAGAAGAGTGAAGAGAAGAGATGTCCAGGTGGTCGCACTAGCGTGTCCCGGCGTGGGAAGGATAGCAGCCAACCGCCGTGACCGTGGGGGTTGCTAGTTGATCTTTATGACAGCCAATCTTATTCAATTCAGCTCTTTCACAGTTAAATTTTGACTATGAAGAGCGGTCAAGTTCCTCTAATCTGGTAGGGTTGCTAAACTGGCATTTTTGCTGCCGCAAATTCTCAAATTTGGTCTTTCCTGATGAAAATTTGGCCCAGGAAGAGCACTAAGACCGGGCAATCTCATAGAGTTGTGAGAGACGTTATTTGCGGTCCTGCATTGATCATAGCACATTTTATAAAGGCATTAATAATTACATAAAGTGGTAATTGAATATTTACTAGCATGGGTATTGTACGTTAGATACTTCATCCAAAGGTCTGTAGCAAAATGATCTGTTGCTATAAACCAATTAGATGTTCACATAAATTATTCGGTAACGATCGTAAACTATTTGTGTCTTCCGTTAGTTCTTCTACGTAGGAATTATCATATACTCAATCACGGAGCTGCTTTATAATTATGCCACGTATAAATTAGCGGGGAACTCGCGCATCCATAAGCTGAACGAGATGTCATTACTGTTCTTTATGGATGGCGGACTGTTCATGCTAGAGGTCTCTGCTGATTTGTGCAACGGTACCCGGCTATGGTGTGTTGCTCCTGCGCTCATGAGGCCCTCATACTCCTGCCGCGATGCGCTCATGCTTCTGCCGTGATGCGCTCATTTTGCTGCCTTGTGATGCTCATAGTCTTGCTTGTGCTGCGTTCATACTCGTGCCATGTGACGTGCTCATGCTCCTGCCATTTTTCAAACCTATTTACCTATGGCATGCTATGGCACGTAGTAGCTAATTTCACTAAGTAAAGAATAAAACATGAGCTGCCAACTGTATTGCTACGACGCTGTGAATTATTTGAAAAACCGACACATCATCTTTCGAGTGATTACATAGAATTTATTTTCTGGATTCAATCGCCTTCCGGGGGAAAATGTGTGAGGGCCCTAGTTGAGAGTTGGGTAGGCTATCTTTTTGTTGAAATAAAATGTTTTTTGTTATGGTAAGGACCACCTTTTTCCGGTTCTCTGAAGTCCTGTTTTTCAGCACATTTTTCTTCAACTTTTATCTTGTAACATCAACTTCTCTCTCAACTATTTCTAAGCCCCTTCTGCATAGATTCTGCGCTCTCTCATCTCCATATTAAATTGTGCCTTCCTCTTTCCTCTCTTTGGAACGCTTTTTTTTAACGGTTAGGTAGGCTTGCACTAACATCTAATATATTTTCCAATCGTCTTTCTGATAATGGTAGTTCAACTCTCTGTGTAAGGGTCAGTGTTGCAACATTCTCTTTCTCTCGACCTTGTGTTTCGCTTTTATAGGTATTTTTAGTTGGTCAGTCAAGTGTTGTTGCATGAATATCCAAGAACTACAGCGTTTTCTTTATTAGAAAACCATTAACGTGTTTTTGTTCGATGTTCTCCGTTCCCTAAACGTGATGAAGTTGCCATCAGTAATTAATAAGCAAAATGGGGTATTGTTGCGCTACGCTTGTTCAATTTGAGGGAGTTTTATTTGGCTGTTTAATTTTTATTCAATTATTTTTACAAACTTTCATTAATACTGTATTTGCAAGTATATTCTGCTGTGCGTGTACTTGATATATTCTGTTGCGTGCGTAAGGGATTGATATACTATGAGTTGTATGTGTATCCTATTATGTACAGTTCGTGTATTCAAAATCAGCTGATATTATTTTGTTCAAATAATATTATTATTTGAAATAATAAAAATAATAAAAAAATAATGATGAATAATATTATTATTATTTGTTAATATCTAGTAGAGCCTGTACAATTTTATCGTAATTTCATGCAGGTCCAATGTCGAAAGTAATGAAGAATTTACAAAAACGCTGTGACTACTAGAAGGTTATTCTATTATGCATTGGTCACTACCTAAGTTGCACATTGGTCGCTTCCTTAATTATGCATTGGTCGCTTCCTCAATGAGGTATCCTGAGTGACCATACAGTTTGCTGCCTCTAAACACGGCCAACCGCTACTTGCGACGTGACTTGGTTTCTTAGTTACAGTTATCTCCTGGTTTCGATGGGGCCAGCCACTCTGAATTCCATGTATCTGAACGTATCATTAATTACTCTCACAATGTCTGTCTCACGTAGAGCCTGTACTCAAGTCGCAGTGCTTGTGATGTTTCTTAGATACTTTGTGATGTTTCTAGAATAGAGATTGGATGTTTCTCTGCTCCTTCAAGCGTGGTGGTAGAAAATACTGACCACAATGTAACAAACGTTGAACCCTGTTTCCCTTTGAAAACTGTGCTTTTGAAAAAACTTAGCAGTGGACCCAATAATATAACACTATCTTGTTTTCGTTGAAAATTGTGCCTCTGAAAGGCCCTCAGGGGGATACAATTATTGTATCTTTGGGAATTAGCGCTCCCAGGGGGTCAATGTGAGGGCCCGAGCTAAAGGTTAGGTAGGCTTTCTTTTTGTTGATATAACATAGGTTTTTGTTTTGTTACGGACCATCTTTTTTTCGGTTCTCTGCTGTCCTGTTTTTCATCACCTACTACTTTCTTCTTCAACTTTGATCTTGTTTCATGAACTTCTTTCTCATCTTACTGTTTCTATGCCCTTTCTGCATAGATTCCACGTTCCCTTAACTCCATACTAAATGGTGCCTTCTTCCTTCCTCTCTTTGGATCTCATTTGTTGAGGATGGGAGGCTTAAACTAACTAATAATCTAATCTAATCTGTGCCTCTGAAAGGCTTAAACAGTGGACCCGATTATAAAACACTAACTTAGAGTCCGCATTTTGCTGTCTCAGTTAATGGAAGGTTTTCGCAGACATTTACTAAGTGTGAACTCGATGCTGCAGGTGTGTGTGCTGAGGCGTCACCATCCGTGGAGCTGTGGGGGAGAGGCACTGTGCGTGTGTGTGGCACCACCATGCGCTGCTGTTGACGCCGCCACTGCTTCATAAAGCAAGGTGGGTGCTGCTCCTCTTGTTTTATGGCCCTGATGTTCCTATTGGGGTGTATTGAGTGTTAAAATGGAGTGTGGTAAGAGTGGATGTCTTAGATATCCCAATGCTCTGTCTCTGCTTCAAAAATCTGTTGAGAGTGGTTTTCTTATCTTTAGACTAAGACTGTGACATTTCTTGTATAGACTTTTTTTTTTAAATATACAGCTTTTCTTTCTTTCAAGGTATCGTTATTAGCTTTTTAGCTGTAATAATAAAGTGTGGTTCGAGTGAACGACTTGAGGATCGAAATGGTCGGACAATTCAGTCGTGCTTGTTGTGTCGATTCTTTTAGTAACCTCGGTTGTTGAAAGTGATCTAAAATGTTGAAATTGCTATGGCCACGGCATCAAAATTTATTCTATCTAAAGAAAGCCGCTAGTGTCGTACTTAGGTAGGTAGTAACTTCTTGCCGTAGTTGCTCAATATACGCGTAACTATAATTTCGTGTAATGATGGATTCCAGTTATATCTAGGGGTGTATACCAGTTTATACATCTAGTAGATTACTCTAGATGGTCTCGTAGTAATTTACCAAGGTTGGTATAGGACATCTATTGTAGTTGTTATTTCAAATTTGCAAACATCTAGTTGTGTAGGCCATTTAATATCGCACATATTTTCCTCCTGCACACCGCTCGTGCGCGTGCTAGTGCAGCCTTTGCTACCCAGTGATGGTTTTGGTGACTCGCCTTAGCTTCAGCAGCGCCGCAATTTGGCTGTAGGAGAAACCTGTTCTGTGCCTCTGCCTGGGGAGTTCGTTGGTTGAGGTGTTATTTTTCACTCGGATTTTGCCTCTCCTCACTCGTTCGGACAAAATATGACTTATCACAGAAGGTTTCATTTAATGTTGTCTTATTTTAGTTTCCAATATCCTCAGGAGGATACAATTTTATCTATGGAAGTTAGCGCTCCCTGGACGAAAATGCGATGTCCCGAGCTGAAGGTTAGGTAAGGTTTCCTTTCCTTGAAATAGTGTTTTTTACTGACGATCTTTCTTGTGGACTACTGCTGTCGTTTTTTCTCAATTTCTTTTTATCCTTCAACTTGTATCGCATTTTATAACTCCTTTCTCAACTTGATGCATCTATGGGCAAGGGGGTAGTGTATAAGAGCACACCTTGCGCATAGATTCGTTCTTTAAATTCGATACTAAATGGTGCCATCCTCTTCTTGGAAACGCTTCTTATTCAATCACCGATAACGTTATACCGGTACGCATTTTGAACGTAAATTCCACCGTCTACCTTGGTATAAAGTGGAGGTTTTTATTCCCTTGTATTTGTTCTCTGACTCACACACTTTTTACGTTATTGGCGTCCGTCCAGCCGTCGTGCTGCCACCCTTGTTTATGCAAGATTATCATCTGCTCGGCCGCAAAGGTGCGGCGCAAAAGGCTCAATTCTATGGCTGAGGTGGGGGTGGTGGTTTTGCGCCGTCGCAATATTGCGCGTTAAGGTGACGACCGCTGTTCGACGTGCTCACGCCCCGTCATTCTGTCCTATTTGGCGATGTGTGCTTATATTTCATGCAAATTTTGGTGGCGGTAGTTTTGGTGTTTCTGACAACTCGCAAAGTTTTACATAACTTCTTGTTTCCCAGTGTTCTTCATGGTGTGATTGGTTGAGATAACGAGTGTTGTTTCTTGACGCGTGATGCTAGTCTTCTATGAAGTTGCGCAAATATGTAGGAAGTATTCTTCTAGTCGATCATGAATTGTTACTTATATCTGTGCAATTAGTGAAAATTTTTGCTAGTTTCCATGGGTGGACATGCTGAGTTTATCGTTCACTTTCTCAGGAAGAACAGTGTAACTTTCCTGAAGTCTCACTTACTGCTTTAAGTCAGGTGAGAGATGATATTCCTTTGCTAGATTCAGGACACTTTACTGCAGAGGTTAATGACCTCTTTGAAGGCGCGGTTTCCTTTAAGGATACAATTAAAGCTACAGGCCACTTCATAAGTGTTGACATGAACGCGTCAGCGTGCAACGCGTATGATTCGTCGCATTTGTTGAGATTGAATTGTCTTGATTTGACCCTTACGTATGTCCTTGAAGCACTTCCCAATGGGTCAAACACGATCGCTGGTTGAGAATCCCAGCGATCTGCTGCTTTCTCTCGTGAACTGGGAACGATGCTGGGAACCTCAGCATCGTGTTGTTTCCCTGAATTAGGAATAACTTTCCCATAAGCTCACGACCAGGGTTGTCAGAATGGTCTTTTTGCTGGCCAAAATCAAGTTTCAGCTTTTTTTTTCATTCAAAATTTGAGCACTCGGCATTCGGCCATTTTGCAGGGTTGCCAGATACTGCATGCACTTTATAATAGATGTCTTATAAGATTAAAATCCCGAGTTCTAGACTTTTCCCAGTTATGGCGTGTCAGACCCAGTATCCCTGCCGGCGAGAAGCCTGTCAGCTGCGATGGGTACAAGACGAAGTGCATTGTTGATAGTCATTTTTGAGGGTTGCGCAAGCGCTCTCAGAAACTGTTTGTTCATTCCATTTTCTTGTTGTTGAATAAATCCTAGTTTTTTTAAATTGGATGTGGTTTGAATAATGTATACCTATCATATGGATGTGTTTTTCTCATCGACTTTTAAAAGGTTTCTTCATCTGGACGTTTGCAAAACTTCTGTGATGAAATATTGGTTACAAAATAGACTAGGAATGTGAAACGGCTTTATGGTATCATTAGTTATTATTAAGTTAATTAATGTTTACCTGTTCTCATTAATTTAATTAAGAGAATTAAATTAATAAATTAAAACATTAATTCTCATTTTCTCATTAGACTTTCGTATCATTATTTAATTAAAATCAAGAGGCCACAGTTATCATCAGAAGCGAATGGACTGCACCTAGATGCAGCGTTGACATTTCATTTTAAGCTTTGAAATATTTTGAATTTGAAATCGGTGACTTTTATTTACTTGAAATGTTTTTCATATTGTGGATTATTTTGCAAATTTCGCAGTAAAAGACATCATTTTCGCCTTTTATTTAGGTGCTGCAGTTACCTTTCAATTTCTGTTGTGTTATTTCATTGCTCGCTGAACCTGTGCATTTTTTATGACTGGCGCATGCTCACCGATGCGTGTGGATTTATTCACTTCGCTCTGTGTAAGCCATTTAGATTGTTGGCGTTCTAAATTGCTAGAATATTTCGTTCTAAATTGCTATATTATTATCGTTCTTAATTGCTAGATTATTATCATTCTAAATTGCTAGATTGTTATTGTTCTAAATTGCTCGATTATTGTTACAAATTGTTAGATTTATTATTATTGTTACAATGTTCATACATGACTGTAACTTGATGCATCTGCGCCTGGATGCATAGGTAGGTACTCAACGTCCTGATTAGATATGAACTAGACTTACACGTGACAAGAAAAACTGTCTCCGCATTCTTGTACCTTCACAAGTCAAACGCCTTTGAAGAGCTACAGTGTGTTTGTGCGTAATGCAAGGAAAATAGCTTAGAAAATTACGGTGTGATGCTCTGCAGCATACATTCCATTTCAAGCCGTCGTGTTGGTGTGTGAAGTGCTTCTTTTGGAGTACCGTGCCGGCCTTTCGTGCCCGAGGCGAAATGTGAAGCTGTTTTGATTCAAGTAATGATCGTACTGTGTGGAAAGTCTCAATGTGGAGGAAATTTTGTACAAGATTCGGCAGTTTTTGTCTGCGTTTTCTGCAAGTATAACAATTTAGTATGTATTGTCAGCAAATCATTAACCGTTTTCTTGTGAACTATTAGTACTTCGAATAATTTAATGTATGAATTTCAAATAAATAATGAATGTGAAAATTATAAAAAATGTGTACAAATGCGACAATTTTAAATTAACAAATATGAAAGCCATAAATCAGTTACTGAAAACTTGCCCTAAATGGATTACTATAGAAGAACTTTAAATAAGATCGGTGCTTGTCTGTGTGTAGGTGATCCCTGAGCTGCGCATGCTTGAAGATCATATCACAGCTGCTCAGTGGGCTGCGTGTAGGACAGGGAGTCCAAATTCACATTTTTGCTTGTCCAAATTTCCCAGTACGGTCATTTAAAAAACAAATGTAACCATGAAGACCGCTAAGCATGTAACAACCCTGCAGTGTTGCCGCATGTGGAATGATTTTTAAGGGTGAATTATGTTATATAAGCCAAGTTTCGGTTTTTCTGCCGGAAAAAGTGGTTAAATAATAATAATTCTGCTAGAAAAAGAGCAGTGTGGCGACCTGGTGCTGCGGTGACCGTGCGCGGGCGTGCGTGACTGCGCATGCGCGGGCGCGTAGAAAACATATTTTTCTGGCCTCTGGAATGTTGTTCAGATGTCAACATCACACGGACACTCGTCTTGTTCCTCCCGCGTGCTCAGGGTGCGCACAGCGACGTCTGTGAAACAATCGTGTTTTGTTGAGCTTATCCAGTGATGCATGTGCAGGTAGCAGCTATGTTTTTGGTAGTAGTTGTTGTATAATATGTTGAAGTTGACTGGTGAAGTTTCGTTCAAAACTCATTAAAATATCGACCGTTTGGTGTTCTTTGATTGTTATGTACCAGACTTCCCTCTTCTATGTTGCACAATTAGTGATTGCCACCTCATTTGTAGTATTTTACGCCTCCAAAGTTTTAACTTTACTTGAAGATAAGTAGTAAAGTTCAGCAGAGTTGATGCGAAAGGAAGGTCTGAGTTACGGGAAGTTGCTGTCTTCCTGGACATAATTCAGGTCTATTTGTTCTTTATGTTGTGTCATCGAGCATATAGGTAAGCTTATTGGATTTTTCATACCCATTTCGCTGCCTCAACTTCGTATGCCTTCTTCGCTATTTTCTTCCTGACGCACCGTTTCTGTGCCATGGTATCTGTGTGGAAGCACACTTGACTCCCCATTTTCTCCAGTCCTTACTATGTGGTTCCTTCCCTCGCTACTGATCGCATTCTATGCGACCAGGGTTTCTCGAACTTACTAATGCTAACTAACTCTGCATTAAAATATGCGGGCTGAATGAATGAATATGACTGGTGGTGAGCCAGTCATTCTGTAATCTGCATGAAGAGACTCTATCAATAAAAGACATGATTGGCGGTCAATTGATTACTCAACTGATTTGCCTGAAAAGGTACCAAGGCCAAAAATGATGCGAGCTATAGTGTACAATCAATCTGGGACTGCAATCGAATGGTCGTGTCCTACTGACCTCTCTCTGTATACGACGAAATAGTTCAGTGATCGAGATCAAATGGTGCAGTGTTGAAACGACGTGTTTTCACGAGCTCCAACCTTTCATCTGTGCTGAGAATTCTCTCATGGAGAGCATAGCTACGGTGTTCCTTTTCTGCGCATGAATGCAACTGCTAAATGTTATGAAGGTAACTGTGAGGGATGAGAATGTTGTCTTTTTTATTCCACAGTGAAGAGAATATGTGCCTTCTTTTCGAACTGCAAGTAATCACAGAAATTTGAGCGAGATAATCGCATACGTCATGTTGTTACTGCGGCACAGCGAGCAGCATTATTTAATGTAAGTCGATGGTTACACTACTGCTTGGTTTGGCTACACTACGACTGTCGACTTGGCTACACTACGTGTGCTGCCTTGGCTACAATACGAGTACTACTTAGCTATGTCATTGAGTACAAAACGTAGTAAAGTCATCTAAAGAGAACACACACTGAGTTGTACCGTTGCAGCGACATCGATTATCTCAAAATCCGGCTGCAGTTCTTTATTGCGCAGCAGTGAGCGTATAAGCCCCTCGAGCAGCTTCCCAGGAGGGCCTGCAGGGCTTCATCGTAGCTAATCTTGTTTTGTGCGTTACTGACAGCGTATCTCTGTATTGTTTTGCTTTGATTTGCTGAGTTTGTCTACGTCTTCTCCTTGTTTCTTCATTTTTATTATGTAGCTATTTACAAGCACTGATGGAATAAACAAATTCTGCAGTGTTTGCAAGTGAATATGCTCGATTTTTCGTTGGTCCTCTCTTCACCATGGTTTGTGCGTGTTCGAACATTGTGTTTCTCTTCGCAGCTTCATCATTGTTTGTACTGTTCATCTCATGCCACAATGGTTGTGTTTCGTAAAGCGCAGAAACCTTATTTTCTAAGCATTTTCTTATTTATGATCGCGAGTTTGACTGTAGTGAGGTGTGAAGCACCTTGGTGTCTACAGCTGTCACTCCCTACGCGACTACATGCATGCTTGTTTAGCTGTGTGTTCTATTCCTGATTGTGGCTTCTTATTTAACGAAAAGTTGTGTGATTTTCGCTTGAACGAATTCCACCGTTGGCGTTAAATAATTACGTTTTCATCGATTCAGTCCATTCATCCATTCGTTCACCCATTCATTCATGAAGATAGCACTTAGTTTCATGTTAGGCCCACGATGTGAGGAGGACTCGCGTACGCCTAACACGTCGAGTCCTCCTCCTCCTAACACGGCAATAAAAGTTGCGGTGTCTCAGGTATATCTAATCAGGTGCTCGACACAAATACTTGGCCACGAGGGCCTCAAGGAGGTGCCCTCTGCACTCAACGCTGTTTCGCTCAAGTGCGCCGTGCGCTGGTATGCACGGTTCGTTCTCGTGTTCAAGTTATTCTCTTTTCACTCTCTTCTCCTGCGCGCTAAAGTTTCCTTGTTTCTGTGCAAGTTGCGACCGTGCGGGTTACAACCTGATCTTCTTGTAATCCAAGCCAGTCTTCTAACCTTCATGTATTTCGAGCTCTTCATTTCAACGTTTAGCGCTGTTGTAATCGAAGTGTATCTTGGATTGTTTAGGCGTAAGTGTAGATGCTACCTCGCCGTCTACCTTTAAAAGCCCCGCTATCTACGCCAGTCAGGCAGATAAACCCCGCACTCGACAATGTCTTCTCTTCAGTGTCTCATGTGCTTATTTCAAGCGTTCTATTGTTGGTTTTAGAGCTATTAAGCTCATAATAGCAATAGCTTCTTATAAAGATGTTTTCTAGACTAGTTATTTTATTTCAATTTGGTTTTTACTTCTGGGAATCAGTATGTTTCGATTGTCGCAGATTGTATTCCTTTGATTCAAGTTGAGTTGAAATAAAGTGAAATTTAATTTATTTTACTCCTGTTATTCGTATAACTCGATGCCGGAGTGTTTTTTACCAGCGGGTTTCGTTCGCCTGTTAAGACAACACAATCTTGAATCGAATTCTGGTATCGAGAGCATGCCTATCTCGTGAGCTCCTCTTCTCATAACGAAAAACATCAACAGTGAACTACTTGGACTCAACTGTTTACACAATGGTATGTATGTGGGAAAATTGATGAATATGAATGCGACTGTATATTTCTCTATTTCTATTGTATTTTTATTGTGGAACCTGTGTGGGATTGGTGGCTTACGGCTTGGGTAGCAACACGCGAAGTCCCTAGGGCAGTGGTTCTTAACCTTTTTTGGCAGTGACCCAAAATCTACACAGATTGAAAATTTTCGTTCATTATATAATTATTCTTTTGAAAACAGGTTACTGTAGGTTAACACAAACAGGTCACACAAACCCGAAGCGACCCAGTGAAATGGCCTGGCGACACAACTTTGGGTCGCGATCCAGGGGTTAAGAACCGCTGCCCTAGGGGATACAGTTATTGTATCCATGGGAATTAGCACTCCCAGGGGAAAACTGTGAGATCCTGTGCTGAAAATTAGGTTGGCCCTCTTTTTGTTGAAACGAATTTTTTTTTTGTTATCTTAGGACCATCCTGACCTGTTTTTCAGCCACTCTTGACTTTCTTCTTCATCTTCTATCTTGTTTCCTAGCTTTCTATACGCAAGGGATCTTGTACAGGAACACACCTTGTGCATAGATATCGCGTTTCCTCAACTTACTAAATGGTGTTTTTATCTTGCGTTTCTTAAAACATTTTTGTTGTGGTATGGGAGGCTGAAACCAACTTATAATCAAACAAGCAACCCGCGAATGGGTCACCAAGGTTGTTCCTGTTGTCATATTTTGTTCTATTCTGTGGACGAGCTGTAGGGGTGAGAACGGATTTAGGATCTCGATAATGGTTCATGATCCATCTTTTTTTGCAAGTAGATTTTTTTAACTGTAAAGAGATGCATATGATCTGCTGATCTTAATAAAGTTCTACATGTTCATCTCTACAATACAGGAACGCTGTCTTCTCTTCTAATAACGAAGAGTTATTCAACTATTCGAGTCCTGAAAAAGGAACGACGAAGAGAAGAATTGTGGGTCACCTGTTCACGGCCACAGCTGAAGCCAGCCAAGCTTTCCAGCTCCTCATGGTGTTGCTCTTCTTCCCATTTTTGTGCGATTCTTTGAACATTCCGGTGCATTTGTTGCTCCTCTGGCGCGCACGTTCCTTATTTTATTGCTCGCTCTCCTAAATAAAAGTCATGTGAACGACGCCAAGAAAGTATGCGTGGTCTGCCGGCCTCTTCTCTTTGTGCGATGAGGGAAAGTCGCCCGCAGCTACCTACGCGCAATGAAGCTCCTTTTCACGCACGCGGGGTGTGTTCTTAAAAACAAAAAGTCCTTCCCGTGCAGCTCCGTAGTGAGTTGTTGCAAAACGAAAATTGCTCCTTGTTGAAGCGCATAACTCAAGCGTTCTTGAATATTAAATCAGGATTTCTGGCGCCCAGTTGAGCATTTAATCATTTGTGTGCCGATTTCCTCATTGCGTCTTAAAAGGAAATCTTTCATGCATTGATTTTTCGCTTACTTGAAAATTCAATGTTTCCCGTACTGATTTCTTCAGAGTACTTAAAAACCGTCTTTTTACGTGGATTCGTGGGCGGTTTTGAATGAAAGAAAACCTGTTTTTCATTGCCAATATACTCGTCGCGAAGGCTCTTGCATCGTAGTTTCTCTCATTCATTAGTAAGAAGGCACGTTGCTGCAGGTTTTTAATTAGTCACTTTGGTTAAGAGGTTGCTTTTAGGTTTCATTTATAATTTTAAACTTTCAATTATTTTGCTTTTTTCGTGTTCAACCTGAATTCTTTTTTACGCTTGAAGTGTCTCTTCATGATGGAAATTAAGTGCATATCGAGGGAGTTTCTTTCCAGTGAATCTTTTTTTGATAGCTTAAGAATTGTCTGGAAAATTTCCATCAAAACATGTCGCTTGTGCTTATGCGACTTATAGATGCGCAGGAGGCTCTCATGTTAAAACATTAACACACTTGAAATATAATGAAGAAAGACGCACCCTCGCTGGTTTTTCGAAGGACTTCGTCGTTATCCGGCGACTGTTTTCTTCAAGAAACTCGTTAATTATGCAGCCCCTACGATAATATGAAGGAGGCTCTATGTGAATAATTCATTTTATTTCTTTTAAATGTGAAGTCTGTTACCAAATCCTTGGCTCAAGCCTTGAATACGTGCTGGCCGCGTTGAGAAGATAGTGCACAGGGAATTATTTTAGATCATTAGTTTGATGTCCCATTGTGTAGGGCCGCACCAACTTGTGCTTGCGTCGTGCACATCACCCCGAAGGGTGGGTTCGGTTGAGGAATCGTCGTACGAGCTTGGTGGTTCCTGCCATTTGGAGGCTTACATGTTTTTTTTTTGGGTGCAATATTATATAATGGGCTGTCTCAGGCTACGGCTCAAAATGGATTACTTCGCTTGCATCGTTCATGGACACAAAGGTGGTGCTGACGCTGTATCCAAGTTAAATGGCTCATATCTTATTCACACTCGTTTTTTGATTCAGGGTTCATTGTTTATTGGTGGTTATTTCTTGATTCCAGGTTAATTTCAACTTCTGTAATTATATGTTGATTCTTGGTTCATTTTTTACGAAGCTGTTTGTGTAAACTGAGTCTTTTTTATTTTATTTTTTGTAGTTCGTTCCCGACGCTACCTTGGAGCTCATGTCCTCGAAGGCCGAATGATTGGAACGTTTTTGCTAGCAATCCTGTTGAGAGAATTTGTTCTCGCCCTCTGAAAATTTAGAATGCTTTTTATTTTTTTTACTAATTATCATAAAGTGTTAGGGATTGATCGCATGTCGGAACTTGCCCCAGTCAAATTTATTTCTCATTTTGTTCAGTTGCTCATCCATGTTTTTGTGAGCATGCGATGCGAGGGGGAATGCAGCGTTCTGCCGGGGGAGTTCAGTTCTGCTGCTTGTGTGCCTCGTGTGTGAGGCTGAATGTTATTGTTTACTTTGCCTCGTCTGCTGCCTAAATTGCTTCACCTGCTGCCGAACTTTGTCTTATTTGCTATGTTTAGGCCTTACGAAAATTTAGCTCGTATAGTTTCAAAGTTCGTCTCCTTTTTCGTCTTCAAGCTCCTGTGTAACTTCTATGCTGTATGAGTTAATATTATTTACGATAACTTCTATGCTGTGTGAATTAATATTATTTACGTATAAAGACTAAACCTGCTTTTATACATGTCCCATAATAAATGGTGCGGTCATCCTTCCTCTCTACCCCTCAGGGGGATACAACTATTGTATCTATGGGAATTAGCGCTCCCAGGGGGACTATGTAAGGGCCTGAGCTAAAGGTTAGGTAGGCTTTATTTTTTGTTGAAATAGAATAGGTTTTTATTTTGTTACGGACCATCTTTTTTTCGGTTCACTGCTGTCCTGTTTTTCAGCACCTCCTACTTTCTTCTTCAACTTTGATCTTGTTTCATGAACTTCTTTCTCATCTTACTGTTTCTGTGCCCTTTCTGCATAGATTACACGTTCCCTTAACTCCATACTAAATGGTGCCTTCTTCTTTCCTCTCTTTGGATCGCCTTTGTTGCGGATAGGGAGGCTTAAACTAACTAATAATCTAATCTAATCCTTCCTCTCTATAGAACGTCTTTGTTGCTGTTAGGGAAGCTTAAATTAACATGTAATCTAATCTGTAAGTTGATTTGTTTTCTCCCATAGGTATGTATGGGTAAAGTGCTGCCAAATCTGATTAGCCGTATGGGTTTTAAACGTTAGTATTAATAAGTAAGTTATTTTTATTGAATTATGCTCAATAATATCCTAAGTTTCAGATGGCGAAAAGTAAGGGGAATTGTTTGTATTAATTTTTGACTTGACAACATCACTTGCGTTTCAATATGAGGTCTGCTGTACTTAGAACCTCACGTTTTTATCGTGGTTTTAGTCAAAGGGCAATTCTTGCATCATTGCTATTACCGACACGTCTTTTTTTGGACCCCGTTACTTAACCAATTCCATTAGCTTGGCCTGTATACAGACTAGACTGATGCGTTTTCATGTTTGAAATCACGTAATCTCTTATAAATTGGAACGATATTTCTTGTATTTTGTGACCAGATTTCAGAACTTTGATCCTCTCAAGAGGAAACAACTGCTGTGGTCATTGAAACTGGCACTTCAGGGAGAATATGTTAGGTCTCGAGCTGGGAGGCAGTTAGGCTTTTTCATTGGCATCGTGCTTTTTTTAAGGGGGGGGGGCTATTCTCTAATTCTATTTCGAAAAAGCTCAAATTTTAGGATTTTGGCCAAAATAAAATAACCCGACAGAAGTTGGCAGAATTTTTGCAACTTGTATCGCTACAACGACGTCAGTTGCTCAAAAAATCCGCCCTCTGATCATGGCTTGTTGTGCGTAATTGGAAGTCACACATCCTTGGCCCTGAGATGCCACTCCCTGTTCTCTGTGGCCGCGTGCTTTGAATTCTTGAATGGCCGTCGCTTGTCCAGTTGCGCGCCATCTAAAAACCTGTCGACGTTCGACCCGCTTGCGCTTTTTGCGTCTCTTTCGGACCGCTTCTCGGCTTCTGTGTTGTCGGAGTCTTATTCTTTTTCGCGTTCTCAGTTGGCTTCGAATCCAGGCCGCAATTAGAGCATAAACTGGAGGACTGTTAGGTTTTGGAACGTAAGGATGGTCCCCAATTATCAAAATAACACCGGTATGAGTAACATTGCTGGAAGAAACCAAAGATATTTTTTGATATTTTCGAGGTACGTTGCATCTTCTTATCACTCCTGTCAATTGAGGGTGGGTACTTCCTGGTGCAGCTATGTAAAAGAAGCAGCTATTTACAGGCAACCTCTGACTCCGTTTGGTTGTCGAATCCTTCTCTTTATGTTTCGTTGACGTCATTGGCAATGCGTCGGCACAGTGTACGTGGAGCAGACAGGTGAACATGCGTGTTTTTTTTCTGTGCGAATGGTAATCGTTCCCTGTCGTAAGCTGCCTAGGCCGGAGATCTTCTGATTAGATCTGGCCTGTTATACGACTGGGCCACGGTTAGCATTTCTAGCTACCGACAGTGTTATTTATTGTGCTTGAAAGTTTTCATGGCTTCGTGGAATTTATTGTTTTCGTTATCAATCCATGTAATTTGTCGTGAGATTTGCGTATGGTGGGCTTTGTATTTAATCAGCTCTCAATTGCATTTGTTTGTCGATGCGTAAATTTCAAGAAGATATGATTGTTGATCTTCAAAATAATTCTTAATAATATTCACTAATTATATATTACTCACCCTTCACAAGGATACGACTATTGTCTAAATAAGAATTAATGCTCCTAATGTTAAGATGCGAGGTCCCGAAGTGGTCAGGTATACCTTCGTTTTGTTGAAATATAAAAAGTTTTGGTTTTTTTACTGATAATCGTTTTCTGGTTCACTGCTGTCCTTTTATCTGTGTCAATTACTTTCTTCTTCAATTTTTATTTTATTACATTAAACATTTTCCCTTATTGCTGTTTCTATGCGCACAGTGAGAAGACCCACCCACCTTATTTATGCATAAGTTTCCCGTTCCCTTAACTCTTCCCTATATGGGGTGCCTTCCTCTCTTTGGAACATTGTGCTGTGGTCAGGAAGGCTTACTCTAATAGTTTCGATGAGAATTGCTTCAATACGGTTCCATCTGCATTGTTTGGAGGGATTTTCTATACTCGTACAAACTTATATGAAACAGCTTCTCGCTTAACATAAAGACATACTTTTTTCAAGGCGACTCAACTTCTGGAAAATTTAGTTTGTAGTTGTTCTTATAAGGGATTTTTTTACTTGCATAAATGCTGTATGGTATTGTCGAACTTCGTGTTCACTCTGGTTTGTAATGTTCATCGATGTTTTGTGGCAAGGCTAAATGACGTTGTTTTTGGTATTGAACGTTCGTGTTCAGTGAGGAAAACGTCCCTCAGGGGGATACAACTATTGTATCTATGTGAATTAGCGCTCCCAGGTGGAACCATGTGAGGGCCCGAGCTAAAGGTTAGGTAGGCTTCCTTTTTGTTGTAATAAAATAGGTTTTTGTTTTGTTACGGACCATCTTTTTCGGTTCACTGCTGTCCTGTTTTTCAGCACCTACTACTTTCTTCTTCAACTTTTTTCTTGTTTCATGAACTTCTTTCCTAGCTTACTGTTTCTGTGCACCTTGTGCATAGATTCCGCGTTCCCTCAACTCCATACTAAATGGTGCCTTCCTCTTTCCTCTCTCCTCTCTTGGAACATCTTTGTCGTGGTTAAGGGAGGCTAAAACTTTCTTATCTAATAATAATAATAATAATAATAATAATAATAATAATAATAATAATAATAATAATAATAATAATAATAATAATAATAATAATAATAATAATAATAATAATAATAATAATAATAATAATAATAATAATAATAATAATAATAATAATAATAATAATAATAATAATAATAATAATAATAATAAGTGAGGAAAACGGCTTCTTGCCTCCCTGGATGTATATTTTTTCATGTTGAGCTATCAATGTTTCATACAATTTTTGGAGGTTTCTGTGTGATTTATATCCAGTTCAGTTAATTCGCTGGAGCTTTTCGAAAAATATTGTGTTATATGTCTTACATGTACGTATATGGTGTGACGATTGCGCTTCATTTTGTTTTCATTGATGACTGTGCGTTTATGTAGGCAAAAGGAAGTGAACATCAGTTTTCCTAGTATTATTTTTAATGCGCGTAAAAATGCAGATGTAAGTTCAAGGTCTGCTGTTCCGTTTTCCATTACTGTATGTGTTAGAATGTAAACAAGTTTCGGGTGTTTCATTCTACTTATCATATCTGTGCGCGTGAAAAGAGACCTGTAAGTTTCGTTTGGCTGCGCAGATCCTGAAGGAAGTGCCCTCACGCATGCACGTGCGGTGGACCTGAACACGGCGTGAAGATGTCCCACCACAGCGACGAGCAGCATCCCTCGGCCTCCTCCGACTCTTTCTGGGAGGTGAGGCTTGCTCGCGCAGCGCCGTCATGTTTTGCAGCACCTTCTACTGGAAATTTGAAAAGTTTTGTTTTTGTTACTGATCCTCGTCGTTTTTCGGTTCACTGTTGTTCTTTTGTTTGTATCAATTACTTTCTTCTTCAACTTTTGTCTTGTTTCATGAACTTTCTCAGCTTACTGATTCTGTGCACCATAGATTCCGCGTTCCCCTATCTCCGTACTACATGATGCCGTCCTCCTTCCTCTATTTTGATAGCCTTTTTTACGGTTAGGGAGGCTTTAATTAACGTGTAATCTAATCACTGTGCTCGTGGAGCTACAAGATAGGTTACCAATACCTGATTTCTGGTATTATAATAATCATTCTGCGATTACATAGTTTCTGTGCTGTGATTATAAAGTATTGTATCACTGATACTCTCCTTCGAATAAGAGAACCGCATGAATGTAAACAAGGTATTTTCCTACAATACCAGAGTTCAGATTTTTGAGGCCCGCTCTGTACACTCTGCTGTGAGTCGTGGACCGTGTGAGATGTAGACTTGAGGGATTATACGGAACGAGGTTGCTGTTTGCCTCTGAGTCTCTTGAGGGGTTCTTGCTCTCTATGAAGAGCAGGTATGAAAAGTAACATAATTTAAGAATATTACTTTTCTGGATTTTTGTACCGAGTGCGAGGTATGAAAAACGCAAGATGTATTAATTACAGCAGATACAGTCTACTCGCACTATGTGTTATTAGCTAATACTGAGTTGGTACATATCGTCTTGTGATTTAGAAATAAACGTAAAGGGAATTGTGTTTGTGTCAAGGAAACTCAATAGTAAAGTACACTCCGCAAAGACAGGTTTATTCATGCAGCTAACCAGGCGTTGGATTCTCAAACAATTACGCCGTCGGTGCTGTTCAGCTGGCAGCGTTAGTTCTTCTAAACCAGGGCTTCTCAACCGGGGGTACATTTAACATACTTCATTAGTTAATATGTACAATATATATTTACATATAACCGTATAAGTATATGTAATTATTAATCATTAAGTGTATTTGTATAGTTATTTAAACCTTCAACTGTGCAGGGGGACATAAAGATAAAGCATTAAGCTAAGGGGGTACACGATAATAGAAAGCTTGAGAAGCCCTGTTCTAAACCGACTTGGCTTTGCCACGTGCTACAGCGCATCGCATAGCCAAGTCGACTTGGAAGAACTTACGCTGATATCTGTGCTGCTAGGACGACGTAAACTTTTCTTAAATTCGGTGTAGGACATTCAGAGCAAGACTGGTTTACACACTCTCCTCGTCATCGAGTTACCCTTTGTGCAGATCGGCAACTACAAGAGAACAACAAAGCGCATCGAAGATGGCAACAGACTGTGCGACGACCTCATGCGCCTCGTGCAGGAGCGAGCAGACATCGAGAAACTCTACGCCAAGCACCTCAAGGACTGGAGCAAGAAGTGGAACAATACCATCGAGAGAGGTACTGCTTCAGCCTCCCTGTCTTGTGCGCTTCTCGAACACCTCTCTCAAATGACCAAATTCTGGTGCTGCCTGTTGTGATGCTCGGTGGAATTTAGTGTAAGGGGCCACGGGCCTTCAGTTCGTTCGAGTTTAGGTGTGTTTAGTGGCTGAGTAGACGAAATAAGGCAGCATAATAAACAGATGATAAGTGTGTGCTCTAGACACCAAAATGAAAGGAAAATGCATGATTGCAGTAGTCTCCAGCTCTGTCCTAATGATTGTCTCGCTTCTTGACTTGTCTGTCGACGAACAAAGTTCAAAAAAAACTGCTACGATGCGGCAAAGAGCAAACAAGCGGGTTCTTCCGTGTTGAGACAAGAAAGAGTGAGACCTGTGAAATATTTAGGCCTGTGTTTTGGTTGCGTGATTGATCTGCCTCTTCCATCCACTACGTGGTAGAGTGTCGAGATGTATTATTTCTTTTAGTTTAACTTGACATTCACTGAATGAATGACTTTTTTGTTATATCATTCCAAAGAATTTACCACGGACCATCCACTGCATGAATAACTGTTGTTATATTCCCAAGAATTGGACGTGTACCATCCACCACATGAATGACTTAGTTGCTATATTATTCCCAAGAGTTTGCCACGTTCAATCCACCACAAGAATGAAACTGCTCCTTTTCATGATTTGCATGCATAGTAAGTGGGTTTGGCTGCGGCAGGGCCCGAGTACGGCACGACGGAGGCGGCGTGGAAGGCGGTGCTGGTGGAGAGTGACCAGGTGTGCGACCTGCACCTTCGCGTCAAGGAGAACCTCATGAACCAAGTGCACAGCAACATCAAGACCTGGCAAAAGGATACCTACCACAAGGTGAGCTCTGGTGCCTGCGCCAGGTGAGCTCTGGTGCCTGCATCATTTTGTCCGCATCGCGTCGTGGTGCCTCGTTAACTTATTCTATGGAATATGTTAGGGAAATGTTCAGTTAGGTATGGGAATTTCCGCTGGTGCTATTGTAAATTTCATAGAATTAGGCATAAGAAGTGAAATACGTTGATTTTGGGATTGAGAACTATGTACATTTACAGGATTGAATTGTTGAAGATTTAGACACCTTTTACCCCTTTTTTGCTTAAATTAACTTCTTCCGTGTGCCTACATGCCAGTCAATGATGGGCCAGCTGAAGGAGAAGCGCGACACGGAGGAGCTCTTCAAGAAGGCACAGAAGCAGTGGGCAAAGCTGTACGAACGCGTCAACAAGGCGCGCCATGACTACCACACCGCCTGTAAAGGCGAGCGGTCCGCTCTCAATCAGGAGAGAAACGCCACTGGAGACTCCGCTCTCTCACCTGATCAGGTACTTACTTGCTCGTGTTGCCTCTTGTTCGAAAGGCCGGGTTTGGTTTTGGTAGCGTGGATACGATCGTCTGTTTTAGGTAGCGTGAGTGCGATTGCTTGTTTTTCATTCATTGCAATTTGCGTAGGTGAGCTCTACCAGTACTCCACCTTTGTGTTATTTTGTGTTAAGTGTAATTTACACCTCATTTAACTGAAATTCAATGAAGTGGAAACTTCACAATTTCAGGGATGTAATAGTCGTGGCTGATTTGGCTGCTGATGAGTGACGTACTCGTATACTGGTGGTCCGAGAAGATTGGCTTACCTCGTCGATTAAGATTGAATTTATTTATGGGGCTTAGTGTTCCATTATATTCTTCTTGATGTGCATAAGCATAGACATCCATGAGCTGTGACACATACTGCTGAGAAAACAATTACTGACAATTCCTACGTATAAATCTTAATTTTTACGTTTGAGTCAACCAGTTCCTACTTTACAATTTCGCTGTATTACTTAGTTAGATGTTCAAGTTACACGTCTGACACGTTTTTTTGTATTTATTCTGTGTTAATGTCGTGTTAGGAGATGGCTTGCTAAACCGTGTGAGCCGGACTTGTGGTGGTTATGTGAACTAAGCTGAGCTCTTGGATGCCGCACTTGCACTAAACAAAGTTATTTGTGTTGAGGCCTATGTTTCTTAGGTTGCACCGTTTGCTGCTAAGCGGCGCATTCATATTGTTTTCTTATTTTATATCTCAGCGTTATTTCGGTGTAATTTTACTTTCGCTACTTTCTGTTTCTAATGTCTGTTTTTCTTCTTTCATCTTGGTTCTTATGGTCTGCATAAGCTTTTGAACTTTCAGTTAACATTCTGAGTTATGAATGGAAAATTGCTAATTCGTGCCACCTTGCAAGTCTTCTTTATTCTTTATCAGATGTTCAATAATACTTAGTCATAAAATTACTAAAATAGACGAGTAGGTATCATGGCCTGAGGAGGCTAACTAAAATTTACTTTCTATTACTGCCTGATAGACCTGATGGAAGCAATGGCAGCAGTCGTGTAGTATGTAGGTTAACTATCGTTGAGGGTGGGAAAAGTGCAGACGCTCGCAAATATTTTTCTGACATTAGGATGATAAAAAAGCATGGAGGTGAACAAGCTGGGAGCCTTTCCCTCCCCACGTACTTAACGTAGCGAACTACCCTTCAGAATTACAATGTGCCATGCTGTTAGTATTCTTCTATTTATGTCCATCTCCCGTATTCTGTGTAGTACCTCGTGCACTTCTCATTTCTCGTTTTTTTGTCGTTTTGATTTCATTAGTATTAGTTTCTTCATATAGCCCTGTTTAATTTCTTTGTTTTCTTTTTTTTCATTTGCAGAAGCATGTTTCGGTGAGTTGACTTCGTACATTTCTCGTTATAACTAACACGATGTAATTATTCGCTTATTTGCGCTGGCTACTGAAGAAAACGTTAATTTCCAACTTTTCAAGCTTAAAATTTTCTACACAAATAATTGCGTGTATTTTCGCCTTATTACACGGTATATGTGGACATGCACGCGGTACACCTGGTACACGCTCACAGAACGTACAGTAAATGAACACGCAAGATTCAGTACACACACACGGTACACTTTGTACATACGCACGCAGTATACACGATACACCTTGTACACGCTCACAGACCGTTCAGTAAATGAATACGGTATACTCAATACACGCATACGGTACACTTTGTACATGCATGCAGTACATACGGTACACCTGGTACACGGTCACAGAACATTCAGGAAATTAATACGGTATACTCAATACACGCATACGGTACACTTAGTACATGCTCATACTACAGCCATGACGCGATTTTTCTGCGTACTATATTAATTTTCAATCACATAACGCCCCGTAGATTTTTATTTTCTCCACGTGTATTTGTATATTCCATTCACTCAAATAGATTCATTCTTCTGTTGTTATTAGTTCAATGTTGCTGTGTTTCCCTATTTCTTGTGTATTATACTACGAGCTCCGGCGGTATCCACGCCATGTTTAGTAGAATGTAGGCAGCTGATCCTGAGAACCTTATTAGCCAGTAGCTGGCATTTTAATGCCATGTAAACGATGGACTACTGCTTTCTATGCCGCTGTTCCGTTTGTTCTCTGCTGGTGTGGTTCACGAGAACCAGGGTTGCCTGGCTTGGCTTTATTTTGGGCCAAGATAACCAAATTAGTGTCGGAATTCCAGGGTATCAGGAAGTAAAACGAGATGTTTTAAAAGATTCGTCGAGAAAAACGCCTCTTCGGCAGTCCTGGCGAAAATCTGTCGTTTAGGTTCAGTTGTCTGTCTGCGGGTTGGGCGTTTAGTGAAGGTATTTAGCCGATACAAACGAAGCCCGAACTCTGAAATTAAATTGGTGTTCAATGTGTCACTGAAATGCACTTCCTTTCCGTTTTGGAAACCATTAGGTAATAATGTCGTTCTTCACTACATTGCTAAAATTAAACGTTATTGCTTTCTGAAATTATTTTTTTTACGGCTTACCCCGTATATTTCACTGTCTGCCAGTCGCGTGGTGTGTGCTACGGCCCCTGAACGGATTTCTAAACAATCTATATGTTGTAGCGGTGCAATTGGCAGCGTTACTGTAAGTCGACTCGGGTACGTGATGTAGCACGGAACTAGTTCCACTTAAACCACCTTATGTTCCAAGCTGTGCTGCTACGACGACGTGAAATGTTTAAAATTTCTGCTCTTTGAGTTCAGTTGGATGGGGGTTTACATGAAGTGTAAGCCTGTCTTGATAATCCTACTGTGTACTTGTAGAGCACCACTTCATGACGTCTGAATCGGGGCTGTAAGAAACTACATCTAACTACGTATCTCTACTACATCTATATCAAATTTAGAAAGCAACATTTTTCTTGAAGGCGAGATAAATCGTTGTTAAGCCCTACCCTAACATCCTTTTAGTTGGTATTACTTTTAAACAATCTCGTGTGTAGTTCTTCAGGAATGTTTGTATATTTGATTCTACGGTAATGAAATATGTAGAAATCTGCTCTGTTATTACTTTAATATTGCTCTAGTAACTACGTGGTTAGCTTGACCTCACTATGAACCAGCTGCCGCTCCAAGCAGGACGCTTCTCACATCCAGGGTTGCAGGGTAGCTTTTTTCTCGGCTAAATTCATAAATATGGTCATTTGTTAAGTGCTATTTGGCCTTGAAGAGCACTCGGCATTTGATGACCCTGCGTGTATGAGCACCACGGAGTTCCCTCTCACTCATGTTCTGTGGTGCCCAGGTGTTGACACTCTGGCTCTCGTGAGTGTGTCATCTCGAGACGTGCTCTGCTTCAGCGGACACTAGGAGTAAATCTCATATCATTTCGTTGGTCATCTTTCAATGACATGATCATATTTGCCAGTAATTTATAATGGTTGCAAGCAGTCTTTAATATTTCTTATGAATCCTATGTCTCCATTTATCCTTGGGTTAATTGGTCAATCGAAAGCTTTACCGGTGTCAATGTGTGTCCACCGAAGAGATATTGTTTTGCTTCTCCTACCTTAGTATTTCAATTATTTGGTTTTAGTGCTTTCACGAATAAAAGCCATTTCTTGTGCAAAAGTTGTTCATGATTTTAATCACAGGCAAAAATAAAAATGATAGTCATTAATACAACACGATGTTGAGCCAAAGTTTGACCCTTTCGAGCGTGATCGTGCATATACTTTCATCAAATGCAATGGTCCATGACACGGAAGTGCTTCCCAAGTTTTCCACGAAAACTTGGTCCGTGGAAGTGTTGAGGCAGGAAATAGATAACTCCGTGGTGCTCATGAGAGAGAGATGGATGCTACGGTGCGGCAGCGGACTTGAAATGCTTCTCTCTGATCACTTTGTCTCTCTGCCTCTCTCCCTCACTCTCACCCTCGATCACTCGCATCTCTGACCATCAGCCCAACAGTGTGAAGGTAGGGTCATCATCCCGGTAGGCAGTGCTGCCCTTTCTCTTTCTTCTCTTCTTCGAGCACACCGGTCGTCTCAACTCGGTCTAGCATATTGCAGCTTTTGCTTGGCTTATATTTAACGGGGATTGGTTGGATGATATTAAACGAAGATTGATGTATCATTCTTGCAGTGAATGAATACCTGAGATTTGTCGTGAATACGTTCCTAAAATTCGTAAAGGCTCGATCACTAAGTTTGATGCCTCAAATTTGTCGTGGATTTGTGATGGATTTACTACAAAAATTTAATTCGAAGTGATTTCTTAAACAGTCGATCATAGCGGTTGGCTATTATTACGCGATTTGAAGCTATCAGACATAGTGATCAAGGTCGTTTTCTGAAGCCAGACGAACGTCTACTTATGTGTAATTGGAACTAATCCTTAGTTCGTGCATTCTAAATCGTTCTGTATTTGAAAAGGCCAATGCCATCGCACTCGGTTGTAAGTACTCCCATTCTGGCACATATCACGTTTCCTGAAAATTCACTGCGTTAGCTCTGTTTTCCAATCAAGTCTCCTTCCAACGACTAAGGACGTGCGTAAGATCACTTCAGTATATCCTTTATTTTACTGTATTAGTTCGTGAACCGAGTTGAGAGAACTGAGGTGTTCTAAGATGCATCCCTTGTATTAATTTGTTTCGGTTCTATCATTTACTTGATTCCAGCTTGATGCAGGAAGCCCCTTCCCTTCCATAATTTTCTAGCTACGCTTTACGTTGCCCTCAGTCTTTTCTCCTTGATGTTTTACTTTTTTGTGTATCAAGTTTGTTGATTTTGACTCTACAGATGTTCGCAACAAATCCCCGAATGACGGGAACTCAAAATTGCTGTTCCAGTTGCCAGTTGGATGTAGAGCTGCGAGTTTCATTCAGCATCATTTTTATCCTGACAATTCGGAAATTCGGCGCCATTTTCCGTTTTTTCATATGCACAATTATCAGATATGCATAAATAATCAATTTTCAAACATTGGTCTACTATGAGTGGTTAATTAGAATGAATTATCTACCTGAGAAAGTCATTAGGGTTTACATTAATACCTTCATAATGACGTACAAGCGAAGCTGTGTGATGAAATGGTTCAAGAATGTTATAATTGAGAAATTCTTTTTGTATCCTGCCCCTGAATTTCGTATTATTTAGTGTTCTATTTTTATTCAACAATACTTTCTCTCCCTCTAATGGTACCGCTTCATATACCGTTTCTCAGGTTTCTTTTTATGTTAGAATTACTATATTTTTGTATCAAAATCTCAGGATCTGCTTCTACACATTGACATTCCAATTTACACGGCTGGCTTTTTCTCTTGGCCCTTCATATTATTAAGGCTAAATGTTCATTACTGTACATAACCAAATACGCTTCACATCTTGTGTCGCCTCTGTTACGCTCATAAGTTATCATTTTATACGCTTTTGGTTTTCTTCCCGCATTTCAGTGATATTTTCTTTATATCCTGTTTGTACTTTGAAAGAAAATCAACTGTTGGGCTTTCTGTGCGAATACCATCGGTTCTTGATGTGACTGTCTCATGGTTTAAAAAGTATTTTGCAGTTACAGTTCGATTTAATGTGTTGTAATTTTGTGACAGTTTATTCTCATTATTTAAGCTCAAGTGGGTAGGGCTTCCGCTTCTTTTGGACATTATCCATTAAAAAAGATGAGGGAATTTAGAATTGACGAAATTTCTCGACTTGGATCTGACGAGTCTTTAAAGTTCGCTCCATTTTTTGTAGACTTAGTGATTGCTATAATATATTAGCAAAGAGTTCATTTTAGAGAAGCATTGACATTATCTCATTTATCGCTGGTAAATGCACAGCTGAGCTAAAACATTTTGGAAATCAATTCCTTGTGTTTTCAATTGAAAATTGCAAGAGGCTGTATTAGCATCGGTAAAATATTTCATTTTTAAATAATTAAGAACCCCAAGTGCTTCTCCTCTGGTTCCCCAGTAGGAAAAAACTTGTCCTCGGTATTGAGATCTCAGATCGTTTTCTTGTTGGCATGTTTCGAAACTTCACGAGTTAAACATCCTGTGTGGAATCGTTGCTTTGAAAACCTAAATTTCCTTCGGCTTCCTCGTGATTCATGAACCCCCAAAGTTTTTCTCGCCTCTGAATACAAAATTCCGCTCCGCGATCCCACATTACCGTTTCATTGGCGGCTCAATGTTTTCTGACGAGAGCGTTGTAATCTACTTTTGGCTTACGTGAGACGCCCTTGTGTGCTTCGGGCGATGGTTTTTGTGCCTTCAGTTCGCTCATCGCTGAGCTTTTGAGCTGTGCAAAATACTTCTTAAAGTTTATCCCTCATCTGACTTGAGAAAGTTTTTTGATTGCAATTAATGCAAATAGCAGGTTTACTTCAATGCGCAACATTTTTTTCATCAATTCCATCCATTAACAATTCAAACTCGGAGTCTGGACCTTAGTAAGCATAAAAAGTAAATATTCATTTAATTGCTGCTTAATTCTAGTTTAAACTAATGCATTAACTTTTATTTTGAAGTGGCATTACACTTCATGGTTCACGCTTGCTATTTCCAAATTATACAAGTTCATGGTAACCGGTTCTTTTATTTCTTGGCCGTCACGCAGATTTGGAGTAAATAATTCAGCGTAGAGCGAGTTTCCCTGATCCCGCGAGCATCTGGCTGGGCTGCTAAACCAAGCGCTTCCATTTGTGCCATTGGAAGCTGTGATGGTTTGGGTGACTAACGTTACTCGCTAATCTACCTTCCATGCGCTCAAGCCTTAACTACCGTTTATTGCTGTCAAACATTTCTGATTGCTATAAAAAATATTGAATTTTGTTCAGTTTGCTTTCGTCATGAAAGAAAATGCTTGTTTTTTCCATTTTCAGCTTCTTATAACTTCTAAGATTTTAGAAGTCCTGTTTTTTTATATTTCTTATTAATGTTATTTTGATTATTATTGTAAACGTAGATACATATCGTACATTATTGACCCTTATTTGAACTTTTCTTTACTTCACTTTTCCAATATTGTTAACAATCGATTTCAGCCTTAAGTTCCTTGCACTGAGCGTGCACTAGTTTTTTTCGTGAACAGAAATATAAAAGTGATCAAAAACACCTGTTCACATTGTTTATACCTATGGGCATAGAATTGTGCTTTGAATTTAGCTTGGAAATGGTTTCTAATGTTACTTGTTCGGTTACGTAAGATCCACTATTTATCTTAGCTGAAAATTGTCCAATTAAGTACTTGACGAACGTGTGTGGGTGTGCAGGTCAAGAAGCTGCAAGAACGCGTTAGCAAAGCAAAAGAAGAGGTCCAAAAGAACAGAGATAAATACGAGGCTGCGCTCAAGGAGATCAAGGAGTACAACCCCAAGTATATTGAGGTGAGTTCAATAATATTAAGATGCGTTAAGTTGTAATACGATGAGTTGAAGTAAAATTGTTAAAATACTAGGTGATATTGCAAGCAAGTAAGGTGAGTTGAAGTAGAGTATGTTGCATTCAGTCCCCTCAGGGGGATACAACTATAGTATCTATAGGAATTAGCGCTCCCAGGGGAAAAATGTGAGGGCCCGAGCTGTGAGTTAGGTAGGCCTTATTTCTGTTGAAATAAAATGTGTTTTGTTATGTTAAGGACCACCTTTTTTCGGTTCACTGCTGTCCTGTTTTTTCAGCACCTCTGACTTCCTTCTTCAACTTTGATCTTATTTTATGAACTTCTTTCCCATCTTACTGTTTCTATGCCCTTTCTGCATAGATTCCTCATTTTCTTATCTCCATACTAAATGGTGCCTTCCTCCTTCCTCTCTTCGATACGCTCTATTGCAGCGTATCGAAGGAGGTTAGGGAGGCTTAAACAGCGGTTAGGGTGGCTTAAACTAACGGTTAGGGGTTGGGCAGCGGTTGCGGTTTAGGGGCTTAAACTGCGGATAGGTTAGGGAGGCTTAAACTAACTTAAAATCAAAACCGTTACATTCAGTTGAGATGTGTTGTAATGAGATGGTCTTGTAGGTTGAGGTTAGTCAACCTACTAGGCAAGTCTAGTATGTTGAGGACGATATAGTCGTAAATAGAATGCTCTCAGGGTAACATTGCCACGTTGCTAGCTTAATAAATCGGCGATTTTCGTGCCAACGATATGACTTCATTAGCAACAGACTTCAGGTTCCACCTCCGGGGGCCAGTCAGTTGGAGTTCGGCAGCAGGCAGGACACGTATGCTTGCTCGCTTCAGTTGGTGTCTTGTATTATGGGGCCGGTGCCGTGAATTGAGAATTTGGCTCCTTTTTCAACTGGACTTTGCCCCTTAATTGGATGTTGATGCAACGTTAAATTGGTGTACTGAACCTGTTGATTGGCTTGCTAAGTCAAAACAAGATGTGCTAAGGACTGCTCATGTTGAGCTGGCTGCCAAAGTAAAACATCGTCAAGCGAGAAAGTTATGCCTTACCAGTTCTGGTGTTGAATTTTCCGTCAATGGTAATTCATTATTTTTCAAAAACACAGTGATGTCTCCTTTTTGTAAGTTAATTTAATTTATTATTTTTTATTTAATTTATTTTCTATTTAATTTCACTTATTCGTGCAGGAAATGACCAGCGTTTTCGACAAGGCCCAAGAAGGAGAGGAGAAGAGGCTACGATTTTTCAAAGAGATGCTTTTCGCCACCCACAAATGCCTTAATATTTCTGAAGATCCAAGGTGAGTTGTTCTGTCTCGATGTAGAGGTGCCTAATCCGCGTTTGCACGTCTAACTCTTACTTGATTTTCTTGTTGTCTAGGTACATGGAATGCCAGAAGATCTTTCCCTCCACCAGAGGTGACTTTAGTCAATGTTAACAGTGTTGATGGTGGTGCTAATCTCAGCAGGTTACAACGTATTAGAGATGACTATTGAACATGGAAGCAGTGTTAATGAGGGTGCTGAGATCTGCTAGTACCTATGTCATAGACTTACCATAGATGACTATAGACAATGATAGGAGTGATATTGTCAGGTCTTTGACATGCTTATTATCTGTATCTTTGCTGATCAACAAACTACTGATATTGTTCACTTTTGAATACGCAGGCCAATGATGACGATGACCTAACTTTTGGAAGAAACTTTCGAAAATTATGAGCTGTACTATTTTTTATGAGTCATTTACTTTGCAGAAATATTATTTGATGTTACGTTATGTGTGTGTTAAGTCATTTGCTTACAGTTTTTTCAATTTTTTGTCATTTCATTATCATCAATGTGAATAGGAGTAATTATTCTTTCATGACGTGACTGTGAAATCATGCTTGCATTCATTGGTGTTGGTACTGGTATTATTTTTTAAATAGACGCCATAAGTGGAATTTTTTTATCGTTGGTTGCATAGTCTTCCAGTATACAGAAGTTGACTTTAAACTATTCGATTCCATGTGTTTTTCTTTATATGGATAAATTATCCATCCTGTTTTTCATCTTCTAAAACTTGTGATACGTGCCAGAAGACTCATAGTGACAACACGGTGTTGCCTCATGGATTGCCATTCGCTTGTGCAGCCTACCGCGCATTTACGAGGAGTTCCACCACACGGTCGCCAACGCTGACTTCGAGAAGGACCTGAAGTGGTGGAGCAACAACTATGGTGTCAACATGCCCATGAACTGGCCTGCGTACGAGGTCAGCATTGCGGGCCGCGTTTGGCCGGCCTTCCGTTTGCGTTCACGCTTTTTGCTTCGAGTGCATTTCTGCGAGCGTTGTTCGTTCTTTTTGGTTTGTAGGAATTCCGTCTTGAATTTGGTGAAGTGTTTCAAGTTTTGTAAGTGGATAAAGTGAATTTCTAGTTAATGCTTTTTGTGTTGTCCTGCGGGCTTCTAAAAACTCATCACAATCGTAAAATGTGGAAATAAGCTTCATTCAGTCCATGCCTTGTCGGAAATTGAGATTTCGTGGGGGGAGAGGTACAAACTAAAATAATGACTTTTGAGAAATAATTTATTTCGGAGCTCACTTTAAATAGCTATGACCACTGGTCTAAGAAGCAGCAGAGACAACTGTCGTTACGTCTGAGGTTGCAGTTATTTTCTGTAAGAGATCGCGAGTCGCTCAACTTTTAGCAAAGTGTGTGCGGGTCCGTAAGCGATGCCGCCATTGGGGTGGTCTGTCGTGGTGCGTTGAAACTGCACAGGCTGGGAAGCAAAATTTTGGAGAAACGTTCAAAGTCTTGAATGTGAGCTTCTACGTGTGAATAACGACTAACCAACATCTTGTACTTCATTCGTCACGCTCCAAAAGGAGCGCTGCTTTCCTTTTGAGTTTTGCTTCTGGTGCCGCAAGTTGTGGACGTGATGCGCGTTTTTGTACTCCAAGTTTTCGCACAAGGCAAAGTTTTTTATCGCTTTCTTTTCATTCAAATTTGAAAAAGTTTGCATTGATGAGTTGAAAAAAATTTTTTTTGAGGAATGTTATTTTATGCAATTTTCATTTGGTAAAACATACCTGTTCATCTGTTATTCTCAACTTTGTTTTCCGCGCGAAAAATGAAAGGTTTGTTTCAATTTATATTTTGTGAAGTCTCTTTATTGTGCGTAAATAGAATTAGGTTATATTCAGTTGATGATAAGTTTGCTTTGTTGTTTTTATGATTTTATTTAGGTGAATATTATGTTTATTTTGTTTTGAAACCTATAATAACATTATAAATTTTTTTCTAGGTATTATCTTTTGTTTTCTTGTCTGCTGTAGCTATTTATAGTGCATCCTCTGCCTCAATTCAGCTTTTTCTGTAGCTGTCGTGTTTAATGGGTGCGCCTCTTTTCTTCGTAGTTTTCTCTTGGACCGGTTGTGTTGTTTGTTTGCGGTTGGTAGACTTGAGCGGGTTGCCTTGTGGTTGCGTTTTGCTTGCTTCTGGCCACTAAACTGATGCGGTGCTGCCTTAGTTAGTCGCCTGCCATCTCAAATGGTGCTTGCTTCTCATCACCTCCTGGCGCCCCCCTTGTGTGCTGGCCTTCTGCTGGTGTATTGGTCGCGTCTTGTTCACGGGGCTGCTCTTCATTGCTGTACGCTGCTGGTTTCAGTCATCGAAACACCTTGCAATTGTGTCGCTGGTCTCAGGCTTTGTTTCGTAGCTCGTAGCTTAGTAGTCGTTTTCTGATTCATTCTAAGGCTTCGATATCTCGTGGCACTGCGTCTTGCCTGATGTGCTCCGATGAATAGTTACTGTGGTCGCTTCCTACATCGATGTGAGGGGTGTGAGACACACCATGTGAGCTCAGGATCAGGTTCTGTTGGTGATCTTGGGCAAACTTTCAACAACGTTCCTTGTGACGTACCTCATTTCATTAAAAATACTCGCCGCAATATCAGTCATCAGTTACCCATCTTGTAATGGTTTTCATCTATTCATTGCGCGTGAAAACGGTGTCAAGTAGAACTGGCCAGTCGGCTACTCAAGACCACTTTCGAATCACTGCGAGTGGTGGAACTCTGTGTCATCGTTGGTCTTTTTGTACTGCGCTGGCATTATAGAGTCAAGCTTGCTACCCTATCTGTTTACCGTCCCTGTATTGATGTTCATTTAGTTCTTTGCTCGAGTAGTGTTGACACCAAAATATACATTTCACACGAGAGCAGCAGTCATTCCTACTAACGAGAGGTATAAAGTTTATGGCTAAATAGCCCGCTTGTTAAGCGTAGCGTCTGTAAAGGGTGATGCTGCAAAAACCTGAATTTTTAGGTTGCAGGATCTCGCTGATGCAATTCTTACAAAACTATAAACCGCCTGAACAAAATTACATTAATTTCTGAATTCTAGTAATTTCAGATCAGATTTAGGGTTTTTTGTAGCTCAACCTGAATAGCTCTTTCTTGAGTTGCTTGCAGCTATTGACACACCAGCGGTGCGGAGTTCTGGATTGCCAGATCTGTGTTGTGTCTGCCCGAATTTTCAATGATGGCTTTTTTCAAATTAAGTGTGAGTGCTTTTGATATTCGAATTTTATTTGTAAGAAGTCCAAATATGAGGATTTGTGTAAAAAATCGGTTACCTCGATTCAGTTATGAAGCGCGGCTCTTTGGAGAGAAGCCTCGGATTCTAGTGGCTGTGAAGCCAACTGCTCTTTTATTGAAGTCCATTTTATGTCACTAACGGGTAATCAATCAAAGTTGATCACACCTAGTGCTTCCGTATTGTTAATTCACAAATACCGTCCTTCAATTATACACTTCATATATTTCATGTTGCCGAACTTGAACCAGGCTGAGAGCGAAATAAACCACACGACTCACGATTCAGCCGCCTACTCAATTGAAAAATTACGTAGGTCCCTGTACTGGAACTAGCTTTGTTCAGGTCAGGAAGTACTTTCCAAACGTTATGAACACAATTTGATACATTTAAAGAAAACGCGTAGTGGAGTATCTTGATAGATTTAGTGACCACTTGCAAATGACTCGGGAACCTTTTCATAATGACCGAACATCATTTGTTTCTTATTTTTATTTTTCTTGACGTGCGCAAGTTTTGTCACGTTCTTGCGTTATTTATTGAATTCCAATTAACTGAATATCAGTGGATTGAATTACTGTTGATTTAATAATTTTTCACTTAAAAGTTTACCTCTCTGTATGGTGCATCGAAAATATTTTTTCCGTTTCACTGAATTTGAGTTAATCTATTCCGAACAATGCTTTGCGCAAATTGTCCCACGGTTACTGCAGTGATGGAATTAGTGTTGAATAGCGTTATCTGTATATTGTATTCCGCATACGCAAGTTTTTTTGTTTTGCTTTGAAGCTTCAGTTACTTTTTGTGCCAATTCATGAGGGAATTTTCAAATTCTGTAGTACAGCTTTTTCCTACTTTGGCCCATTTCCGTATGGTGCATTCTACTTTTAACTTGTCTTGAAGGCCTAGCTGCGATGATGCCCTTTGTGAATGTGTCTGCTGTTGTTCTCTGGACGCGGCGTGGCACTTGAATGGCAAGCCGATAATGCGACTCACGGCACCTTCCTGCTACCACTCCAGTTCTCGCCACGTCGTGCATTGTGCAGCTGAACCTAATTGTCTTTTCTATCGATGACTTCATTTTATGTTTTATAACACCTGTTGTCTAGTCGTTTCCTGAAGTGTGATTTGTTTACCATGAATGGATTCCTCAGGGGGATACAGCTATACATTGTATCTATGGGAATTAAAACTCCCAGGGGGAAAAGGCGAGGTCCCGAGCCGAGTTAGGTAAGCCTTCTTTTTGTAGAACTGATGTCCTGTTTTTCAACGCCTAATACTTCTCTCAACTTTTATTTTGTTTCCCAACCTTCGTTCTCAACTTGCTGTTCCCATACGCCGGAGATCCTGTGCGGGAACACACATTGTGCATAGATTCCGTGTTCTTTTAGCTCCGTACTAAATGTTGCCTTCATCCTTCCTCTCTTTCAACATATTTGTTGCGTTAAGGAAAGTTAAAACTAGCTTACCAATCATCGTGAACTGAAAAACCGTACTTCTTGAAGTTACTGTGGTGTTCTCCCCCAGGCTGCAACACGCTTCGGGCAGACTTTGAGCTATCTTTTTCGTGATAGGATAGCCCGAAGCGAGTGCCTGAGGTACAACCGTATTCGGCAGGATATGGACAACACGGGGGTAACACGGTAATTATATTGGTGACTGTTAGGTACACGGAACACGGACCATTACACTGGGCCCTCGGTGACTACTATGAGCACTGTTCGTTACTCGTAAATCACGTAATGATTGGAACACAGCCCTAATACGTGATGGTTGAAATACAATACTATTCGAGAAGTACGTAATGATTGAAACCCAATTCTATGTGAGAATAGCACAAATATGTGGTGATTGGAGTACAATCCTATTCGAGAATGACATAAATTGAAACACAATCCTATGCGAGAATAGCACAAATACGTGATGAGTGAAGCACAATCCTATTCGGGAATGACGTAATGATCGAAACACAATCCTATGCGAGAATAGCACAAATACGTGATGATTGAAGCACAATCTTATTCGGGAATGACGTAATGATTGAAACACAATCCTACGCGAGAATACCACAAATACGTGATGATTGAAGCACAATCCTATTCGGGAATGACGTAATGATTGAAACACAATCCTATGCGAGAATAGCACAAATACGTGATGAATGAAGCACAATCCTATTCGGGAATGACGTAATGATTGAAACACAATCCTATGCGAGAATAGTACTAATACGTGATGATTGAAATACCATCCTATTCGAAAATGACATAAATTACGTAATGATTGAAACACAACCCTATGCGAGAATAGCACTAATACGTGATGATTGAAATACAATACTTAAGCGAGAATTTACGTAATGAATGAAACAAGCACCAATAGCGGGTAACGTCCGCGAGGACGCTACTTACGAACGCAGCGGCGAGACGTGATGATTGGTGCTACGTCGTGCGACTGTTACGAACAGGTCGGCTGGTGCTAGCGGGGCGCCGAGACGAGGCTAGTCAGCTGGGTCGGGCCCGGCCGCCACGCGGTTCACCGTTGTAGCTGATAAGTAGCTACGGCGAGGCTAGCCGGCCGGAGCGGGCGAGAGATGTCGTAGAGCGGCTTGGCCGACGACGCCGGCGCGGGGCGTTGCAACGTGACCTTTTTAAGGCTTTGAAACACCTTGAAGCGTCAAGACGCTACTAGGTTTAAGACCTTGCAACACCTTGGGGCGTCGATAGGCAGGGCCGGTCTCCGGAGCTTGGTGCAGGTACGCGAGAGACAAAGTCGATCTCGGAAGCTAGATGCAGGAACACGAGGCTGGTGCTGGAGATGTGACTTGAACGAGGACGAGGGCTTGAGTGAGTGCGAGCCTTGTTGGGGTCGCCTTATGTAGGCCTCGAGTGCAAGCCCTGAGTCCGGGCGTGAGTCCTGATTGGTCGCGAGTTTGTGGGCCTGTGGTGCTGGAGGCAGGAAGCCGTTGTAGGTTACGGGCACCTTTTCTCATAGTCGCGAGGCGGCTTCTCTCAGGTCCCGTGTTTGGTTGACTAGGCGCTTCGGGTCCGGAGGTGCTCTGGAACGGATGCGGTTGTAGTCTGGAGGCAGCTTTTCTCAGGTCTTGTGGGGGTCCGCGGCTTGCCGCTGGGATCACCACATTACCATGTGCTTGTGCTGTGTTATTCTGCATCCCAAGAATTATTTTTGAATTTTATTGGTGTATGCTGTTTTTATTTGCTTCTCCTTTAATTCCAGATGTGGTATTTCCTTTTCATCTAGTTTAGTCGTTCTGTTCGAATGGTTCGTGCGAGGGTTTATTTTATGCTTCTGTGACTGCGTGCGCTCGTGTGTCGGTTTGTGTTGAGTTGCCATTACCGATTATATCTATTTGGATGTATTCACTTTTTCGTTTACGGATAGTTGATTTTTTTATTTGAGCTTTTGTGTTGTCTCCTCGACGCCGCTCAGTGTCTGTCGGAGCGCATATCGTAATTGAAGTTACCACTTCCTGGCTGGCTTGCTTTTATAAATGTGTGTTCTCGTTTGTGGTAGATTGAACGTGTGCATTTTAAAAAGTATTCCCCTTTTATAATCCATGAGTGTTTTCATCATTCGTCCTTCACACACAGAACTTGTCCCGGTTGATTGTTATCTTGAATCCCATTCGTATTTTTTTATTGTTCGTGGCAACCGCAATGCGCGTTTTGGTTTGCGTGTCCGCTGTTTGAACTTCAGCCCATCGCAGTGCCGGAAGGCGCGTAGCTCTGCTGAGAGGAGTTGGCTAGGCTGCCCGTAAGTATCTAATGCGTGTGTTCGGTGTGGTGGACAGGAGTATAGCGAGGAGTTCCGCGACATAAGCGGCAAGGGCAAGAAGGGCAACGCTGCACACATCCCTGAGGGCGCCATTACGCTCATCAACCAGCGACCTGTCAGCGATGATCACCTGCCTCCTGTAATAATAATGATAATAACAACCTGCATTTGGTGCTCGGCCTTATCGGTATTTCTTGATTCTCTCGCTCTCTTGCTCGTTACCTACACACCACGCGCATATTGTAGTATTCTTGCGCTTGTTGAGCACATGAGGACGAGTTCTGATTCTACTTCAACATCTGCTTACCTAAACGTTTACTTCAGCACTCGTTGAATACACCAGTGCTGCTTTATTCCTCCTTACTTAAAAGTGAGCTGTATTATCTTTACAAAGGATTGCATTTATGGCAGTCATATTCTATGCTAGCGGTACGCAACAACAGCATATTACATGATGAGGCGCCCTCTCACACGACAATTTCATCTTTTAAAACATCATCAGATTTTACTCATCAGAACTAATGTGACCCAACTGCGCTTTGTAGTTACCTACACGCGTAAATCGAACTCTTGATTTTACGCTTCCGCCTTGCATAAATCCCTTTGACTTGAATAAAAAATTTTTTACTGTATTTGCTCCCAATTTTAAGAAAAGAAGTCTATGATTGATACTTTTTTCTACTTTCCATGTTTCATATTTCAATCAATAAATTATACTACTTTCGGGTATAGGGAGTACCTGGCAATAACAGTTACAGATCAATAAAAGTTTATCGTGCTTCGTTCAGGCAGTAGTACCTGCTTGTTGATCCTGAGAAAAATTTATTTTTTTATAATCTCGTAAAGAACGAAACCATTTGAGTTACGATGTATGTTAAACAGGAGATTTTCATGGAAAAAATGCTCTTCATTGGACAAAAATAGTACTTCATATTTCAACGTGATCGTGCATTATTGTAGAGGTTCAAAATGAATTATCTCGCGTAACAACGAAGAATACCTTATACGGATAACGCGGCAACACACCGATTGATTTGAACACACCTCAATAATTGCCGCTCTTACACTCACCGTTTAGAGACCTAGGAACCCAGGCTATGTCTCTCCTTGGTGCTGACTCAGCGAGACACCTATTTTCTGCCCAACAAGTACAGTTTAATGCGGCAAATTTGTCCGCCCTGTTTTTCCAAGGAGAATTCTGACACCAGTGCACCCGATAAATTCGCGTTTATTTTTGAACCTGCTACATTACGAGACCACTCAATGGCACACGACTGCTTTCCTTCTTCAGTTATGAATTAAAAGCTGGTGTTGTACTATCACTTATTCGGTTACAGTTCCATTCCACAACACGCTGAGTAATAATCCTTCTCTAACTTGAATATTCAAGGTTATTCACGTACGAAAAGCTTGCAGCCATGATTTGAATCTAGATATACAGCTTACAGTTGTGGTAACTCATGCACACTGCTTTTTTCTGACCAAATCTCACCCGTAACTTTCCACTGTGAGACCCAAGTCTACATCCTACACCCTTACCTTTCGTAGCCTTCTGTCTCCGGAGCCGTACGCTGACATGCTCGGCGCTAGCGAGGGCAGGCGGGTATTGGGGGCTGCGGCCGCCGCAACGAACTGCCTCTTTGGGCTGGTCTTTACCCGGTGTCTTTCTCTCTTCCTCCCTTGGCTTCACCTGGTTATGTTCCTATTCTCCCTTATGTTCACTCCTTCCATTATATGCACTCTGTCCGTTATCTTCACTCATTCCGTTATGTTCAACACTTTTTCTGTTACACGCTCACACTCTTTCCGTTACGCTCACGCTCTTTCCGTTACGCTCACACTCTTTCCGTTACGCTCACGCTCTTTCCGTTACGCTCACGCTCTTTCCGTTACGCTCACACTCTTTCCGTTACGCTCACGCTCTTTCCGTTACGTTCACGCTCTTTCCGTTACGTTCACACTCTTTCCGTTACGCTCACACTCTTTCCGTTACGTTCACGCTCTTTCCGTTACGTTCACACTCTTTCCGTTACGTTCACACTCTTTCCGTTGCGTTCACACTCTTTCCGTTACGTTCACACTCTTTCCGTTACGTTCACACTCTTTCCGTTACGCTCACACTCTTTCCGTTACGTTCACGCTCTTTCCGTTACGCTCACACTCTTTCCGTTACGTTGACACTCTTTCCGTTACGCTCACACTCTTTCCGTTACGTTCACGCTCTTTCCGTTACGTTCACACTCTTTCCGTTACGTTCACACTCTTTCCGTTACGTTCACACTCTTTCCGTTACGCTCACACTCTTTCCGTTACGTTCACACTCTTTCCGTTACGCTCACACTCTTTCCGTTACGCTCACACTCTTTCCGTTACGTTCACACTCTTTCCGTTACGTTCACACTCTTTCCGTTACGTTCACACTCTTTCCGTTACGTTCACACTCTTTCCGTTACGCTCACACTCTTTCCGTTACGTTCACACTCTTTCCGTTACGCTCACACTCTTTCCGTTACGTTCACGCTCTTTCCGTTACGTTCACACTCTTTCCGTTACGTTCACACTCTTTCCGTTACGTTCACACTCTTTCCGTTGCGTTCACACTCTTTCCGTTGCGTTCACACTCTTTCCGTTGCGTTCACACTCTTTCCGTTGCGTTCACACTCTTTCCGTTATGTTCACACTCTTTCCGTTATGTTCACACTCTTTCCGTTATGTTCACACTCTTTCCGTTATGTTCACACTCTTTCCGTTATGTTCACTCTCTTTCCGTTATGTTCACTCTCTTTCCGTTATGTTCACTCTCTTCCCGTTATGTCCACTCTCTTCCCGTTATGTTCACACTCTTTCCGTTATTTTCTCTTTTCCGTTATGTCCACTCTTTCTATGTTCACTCCTTCCATTCAGTTTAAGCTACTGGTTTCTACTAATTTAGCTGATAGTTCGAGCTTTCCATTACGCTTCTTGCTAACCAAAAAACCGTGGCCAAGTGGCGCCTCGCCCCCTCTTGAGTTGCTCTTCTGTTCTCTCGCTTCAGGTGCTTCAGCGTGATTTCAAAGCTTCATTATTCTAAGCTGGTGCTAATATTTTACATAATTTTACTACTGTGGGGGGCTTATGTTGCTGAAAATTAACCACTGCATATAAAAGTAAATTAAATACAATTTTTACGTGTACAGACTGTGAAACGTGAGCGCCTAGTGTGATTTGTGCTCACTTCCAGTTGGGTGCTATGTGGGTAACGAATAAAGTATAAGTTTACTATTGCTCAAGTAAACCAGGATAAAAATAACTTATGGACGTGGGTTTTTCAAAAACAGATCTAGTCTTACAACGTGTGATCGCACTATATTTATATCAATATTTTTTCAAGTTAAAATCGTTAGTCCGGCTTCATTTTGCTTCTGTATAGTGATCGTTGATGTCAGTAGTATTTCTGATAACGGACACATCAAATGATGGATGGAGAATTGAGAACACAATTCATAATAAGTTCATTCTATGCTGATAAAACGAGTTATTTTTGTTATAGTTAATAACAATGCGATTTATTCACTGAATTTCGTTCAGTTATCAGAATGTTTCACGTGGGTATCATTATTTATTCGCCAAAAGGGTTTAATTGGTTAAAAGTTCTGTAATTTAATAGGATGTTCCATCCAGTTGAGTACCGTTACGTACCGAAGCATTTCAACCAGTTAGTCGCTTTTCATATAGTTGATCAGGGTAACACACCAGCAAATTAGCGTAACTTACATTTCGTTTCATAAAGCCAATAAAGGCAATAATTTTCCGTCACGCATTATGAAGTTGAAAAGCGTCATTTGCCGGTACATTTGAGTGAGCAAACCTCCGCCACCTCCAGGAGTACAACCCCGAGCTGTCCCGCAACAAGAAGCAGGCGCGGAGCGGCGGCGGTAGTGGCGGTGGCAGCAGCGGCAGCGCCAACAACCACGACACGAACGGCGACCACCAACCTCCCAACCACACCTCACCCGCCTCTTCCAAAGCCTCCGACAACAGACACTCTGCCATCAGGTATGTCCCAGTGCAGTATGGTTGTCGTCCCGAAAGCCCGTCACGTTCATATCCTTCTGTAATGTGTTGTCCCTCTAGCTGACCATTCAATTGCAGACCATCGAGTCTGTGATTGAATCTGAGAAGCGAGTGAATTGATATGAGCCAGATCCAAGTGTAATTATTATTTCTTCTTCAATCTTACTCTGGTGCCTGTGTGTGTGTGAGTGGGGCCTAATGGTGAGGCACTTAACTCTTTGGCTTGTTTATGTTGCTTCTTTCGTTTTCTAGCTTGGGAGACATGTGGATGCATTTGAGAGCACAACTCGTGTCACTCGACAGCCTCACAATTCTATGAGGCCAAATACATCCATTACCGTGTATATTATGTCTATGGCTTTCTGATTATTGTACCTGTTGAGGCTTATTGCATTGGTTCTTGGCAGCTATAATGGAACGATTTTATTTTAAAACATGTTTTTGCATCAGAATTAATAGGGTGGAAGGTTTTTTTTTGTGTTTTATGATTGATTTCATCAGCTTTTGATAAAAGTTTGAATCGCGCGCTAGTGGCTTTTACCATTAAATTTATGTTACGGAAATTACTGTGTGGGACATCACCATCAATACCTGACTGGTTGTTAATAAGGTTACCAGATTTTCTTAATTTTTTTTGGCTCATATGTTCAAAGTTTGCCTTTATTTCAAATTGAATTTGAAAATAAAAATCACTCTGCATCAGGAAACTCTACACGGGGTTTGTTTGATTCCGAGTGACTTCTACGGAAATTTTCAATCGATAAAGAGAGAAATTTGAAAAGTATGTTGAGAGCTATTCAATCTAGTAACCTGGGTGACAAACTTGAAAAATTCATTAGCTTTTGTATATTTCTTCTTCTGAACTTTTGCAGTTGATCTTATGCATGTCCTTCTTTATTGTTAGTCCTGCTGTTTCCCTCTACAGAAACAAATGGGAGCTTGGTATTAACGACATGCTCGGTTTACATATTGGTTTCGTTTATATGTATGCTCCGTAGAGTAATGCTGTAACTGCTTCCGTTACAATTGAATTGTACTAACGTTTAAATATTTAGTTTCTCAATTTTGTGGGGTTCTATTTCGTATCTGTGTTTAATCTTCTGTTGTATTTTCATCTTTTGCTGGTAATTTTTCTGAATTTTACTTGGAATTTTAGTTATGAGCAAAAGTTACATTATTTTGTGATGTGCCTAGTGTGGTTCAGTTTTCTAGCTTTGGCAAACAGCTAATGTATATGTTCATTAATGGGTTGTGGCAGTTATTGTCCGTGTGGAATAGGCTGTGGCAGTTACCGTCCGTGTACACCAATTGGCTGTGGCAGTTACTGCTTTTGTGCACCAATTGGCTGTGGCAGTTACTGCCTTTGTGCACCAATTGGCTGTGGCAGTTACTGCCTTTGTGCACCAATTGGCTGTGGCAGTTACTGCCTTTGTGCACCAATTGGCTGTGGCAGTTACTGCCTTTGTGCACCAATTGGCTGTGGCAGTTACTGCCTTTGTGCACCAATTGGCTGTGGCAGTTACTGCCTTTGTGCACCAATTGACTGACCGAGAGCACCAATTAGCTGTGACACTTGAGCTGTTAATTGTTCAATATAAACTGGCTGTGAAAGGATGGAAGAAAATTAGTACAAACAAGAACGATCTGCTGTCGGGGAGGGTCTGTCGTGCATGAAGCTTGCCAGTTACGCTGGCAAGCTACATGCACGACAGACCCTCGACAACTCCCTGGGTGTAGCATCCGCTATTGACAACCCATTTCTTGCAACCGTTCTCTCCAATTATTTCATTACAAAGTTGTCCTTTCAATACACATTTTTCTCCTGATAACGTTTGAATCTAAATACTTTGAAGCTTAAAGTAGAAGTGTTCCCGACTGTGTTCTATAATACAAGAACTTAAGTATGTCATTTGCCGTGATATTTTATTAAATGATTTCTCGAAAGTCGGCTTCTTTGTTAATTTTTTTTAATTTTCACCAAATTGCGTTTTGATCGCTAAACAGCCTTTACATTTTTTTGGTACTCGGACGAAGTTCAATATGAAAATGTAGCCTTTTTAGTTGGGGTGAACTTCAGTTTTTATCCATATAAACGGGGCAAAAATTGTTCGTTATCGTTAATTTTGGCCGGAGATTTGTGTACAAAAATTTCAGTTATAGTTGAGTTCATTTAGCGCCTAGTAATAACCAAGCCCTAGACTCAGTCTTAATGCGATAAATGCTCTCAGTTTGTGTTGTAGTTAACTGGCTTCTAACTGCAAGTAGTTATTGGACTTTTAACTGCCAGCAGCTGATTGGTTGGTAACTGCCAGTAGCTGATGGGCAGGTAACTATCAGTAGCTGTTTGATTGATTTACCAGTAGCTAAATGGGTTGTAATTGCTTGTAGCTGATTGGATTGTATTGCCAGTAGCTGAGTGTCTGGTAACTGCCAAGAACTGATTGGCTGGAATTGCTCGTAACTAACTGGCATGTGATGGCCCGTAACTGACCGGCATATAACCAAGTGACGGTGGTGTTGTGTGGACTCGATGCAGCGTGTCGAGCAATAGCGAGGGTCGGGCCGCCGCCCCCGCCGCCGGCAACCCTTTTGAGGACTCGCCCTCTAACAGTCCCGAGCCCTGCAAGTGAGATGCTGCTTGCTCGTCTTCCCTTCCCTTTCTTTGGTTTGAACCTCGCAATTTTTGCTCGAGTTACGACCACAGTTCAGTAGACTGGCACTGGCATGAGGAGTGTCGCCGGCCGACGTCAGAATGAGGAACTGCCGTTCGGTGGGAAACTAGGGTTCATTTATGATGACTAATGGAATAATTTGAAACTATTTTTCATCTGGTTCGAGTGACTGTCACTGGGCGGTGAACTTCAGAGAACACTGGAGCTCAAATTTTGACGAATAATGGCATATTTTGAAACTTTTTCATCTGCTTCGTGTCATTAAATAAATTGAAACTGTTATCCATGTACTCCTTTTTAGAGGACCGTGGTTGCTTATGGGTTAATGTGCATCCGAATGTTGTTGTGTCTTACCGCTACCGCGTGTTTGATGGCGGTCACTATATGCTGTTTCAAGGGTATGATGAAATACATTAAATATTGATTGCTCCACATATACAATTCATCACAAAAAATGCAAGTCCAGTTGATTACAAATTGAAGAAGTTCACACTACAAAACCATAATATCTTTCAGTGGCTCAATTAAAGATGATCTGGTGTGTGTAACACAATCTCCGAAATCTGTTTTACTCACTATATTTCGGAAGTTTAAATTACTTAATTTCTATGTGTTTAAATGCTACAAAACTGTTGCGGATAGGGCTTGAGCTTTTTTCTTTGTAGTTGTAAGTAGCCGCGTATCTTTATTATTTGTTGTGTGATTAACGCATGAAACCATAAAGTACCCTCTGCCACATCGGAAATAGTGTCTCTCTTTAACAGCGAATGTAAGTTTTGTAACGAGCTTTGCTTGCTGCTCACACCTTTGAGTTTTCGGCACACCGATGCTTCATGACGCCAACTAATCGAGATCCTTATTTAGCGCTTGTTCATTAACATGCTTATTGCAATCTGGAAATATTTTAATCGAGTTCCTTGTACGTTACTTGCACATGTCTTCCTTAACTCCTTGCCTTCAAATTAAACTCTTACAATACTGAGCTGCAATCTGTTCAGATGCTATTGTATCGATAAAAATCAGCGCTCTAAGCGGGAAGAAGTGAGGTCTCTAGTAGAAGATTAATTAAGTAGACATTTGTGCTGGAATAGAACGAATTTTTTTCTTTGGTACGAGTCATCCTTTTTCTGGTCATCATCTTTTTACTGTTGTATCATCTTTTTTCAACTTTTATCTTGCTTCATAACTTTTCTCAGCCACGCTGCTTCTCAGCACAAGGTGCGAAAACACACCTTGTGCACAAATTCCGCATTTCCTTAAATTCATACATAATAGTGCCTTCGTCTCGCCTCTCTTTGGAGCACTTATATTGTGATCACGAAGGCTTGAAGTATCTGACAATCTCTTCTATATAGCAAAAAACGATACGCTCATCCACCTTATAAAGGTGGAAGCGATACGCACGTCTGTCATAATGAAATGCGGAACGCTTAACTTGGTTGCGAAACGCTGACCTAACTGCGGTTGCCCGCAGTAACGGCGTGAGCGGCGGCGAGGAGGACGACTGGGACTACAGCGACCGCGTGGACCCCAACAAGGAGGGGGTCCCGGTGCGGGCTCTCTACGACTACGACGGCATCGAGTCGGACGAGCTCTCCTTCAAGTGCGGTGCGTATCCTCGTCTTGTCACGGGAAAATGTGTGGTCTTGAGCTTAGGGAGGCCTTCACTTTGTTGAAATAGTGTTTTTGTTTTGAATGGCCATTTTTTCTCGGTTCACGGCTGTCCTGTTTTTCAGCACCTCTGACTTTTTTATTAAACTTTTTTTTTCTTTCATAACCTTCCTTCTTGACTGCTTTTTCTATGCGCACAGGATTCCGTGCGCAAACTCACCTTGTTCATAGATTCCGCGTTCCCTTAACTTCGTACTAAATGGTGCCTTCATCTTTTCTCTTTTTAAACATCTTTGTTTTGATGAAAAGGGGGGCTAAAACTAATTTATAATGAATCAATTAATCAATCTTCATGTCTTGTGGTGGGGTGATCTCGCGAACAAAGCTGGTGTTGTAAATGTCATCTGTTGTGGGGGGGGGGGGATTTGCCTTCTGATAATCAATCTGCGCATGTGAAACGAACACTTCCATACCCTAAGTTGACGCCAAAATGTACCTAGCAAATAAATTATCAGCGTTCTCCTCCGAAAATGAACCCTATTGAACTTCTAAATGACCGATGCTCGTGTACATGAAACATTTCCATTCTTGGTGTTGACAAAGTTATTCTTTGTGCAGGTGACGAGTTTGAGAAGCTGGAAGACGAAGATGAACAGGGCTGGTGCACGGGCCGCAAGGACGGAAGGGTTGGCCTGTACCCTGCCAACTACGTCCAGGCCGTCTAGGCTGCTTCTCTTCACATCGTGTGTGGGACCTGCGTTGCTCACACTCTACTCCATCATACTAGCAATGCTGGAAAAACGAGACTCGGATTGTTCAAGATGCTTCAATGAAGTCATGTTAAGTGCGAGCATGAGAAGACACTGAGATCGTGTGTGACCACCAAATTCTGACACGAGTGCACCATACATTTTAGTGCACTTTCAGTTTTTGCTGGTGGTTCACAAGCCCTCGTGTAAAGCGGCAGAAAATCCTTCAGTGGTTAGTCACTCGTGACCGAGTTGGTCTCTCGTGGCAAGCGCTTTGGTCTCGCAATTTTTTAGTCTTGTGACTTTTTGTTTTCACTGCTGCTGCTGCTGCTCGAGTTGGAAGTTTCCAAGAAATTTGAATGATCTAAGATGTGTGCTACATGATGAAAGTAGCAATGATGTTCGGGCAAATCGAAAATTCAACTTATCAGAGCGTTTCGTGTATATCTAATGAGCAGTAAATGAATCTTTTAATTTGAATTCGCATAAGAAATAAAGCTATAGAATCCTGACTATTCATCTCGATTGAAGATAGTTAATATTTAATTTTGTAAGACAATCTCCCTCGATTCCGCCAATGGGCAAGCTGCTCGAGTCTGCCGTTAATGCTTACGTACGACTTGTGTGGTGCGTGCACTGCTGCGCATGGAAAAGAGAAATAACGTTCAAATATTTGCCTCTCTAAATTTAATCTATCAAAAACTTCTAAATCATCCAGTCGCTTTTTCTGTATGATGACCAGAAAAGCGAGGATCCCACCATGGCGAGACAAAGTTGTCTGGTGTGGAGTACAAAACTCAATATTTTTGCATGCTCGAGAGTGGCGTCTATGACGAGTGTCCTACACTGCCTGAGTCACCATCACGGCTAAGAAACTGTTAACTCCTGACGATGTTTGCGAAGGTATCATGTCTGTGGTATACATTCTTTCCTCTTTTTTATGAGGAAGTTGAAACCAGTGTTTGGTCAATCGAGACTTCGTAAAAGACTTTCTCGAAGCAATTGTCCTAGAGAGTTATCGTTGGACGGCGAGGAGAAAGATAATTCAATGAACGCATTTCATAAGGCGAGGTATACCCTGTTACAGTTAACTCGTACCATTAGATGCATTTGTTTCTCGCGAACGAAAGTTTCCTGCTTTGTGCGAGTGTTCGAATCGAACTCTCATAGAGGAATAACTTTAAGAAAACTACATCAGTGTTGAGCTTCGTAAAATAAGCTCTGTGCGTGTGAAAATGAGTATTGTGTGAATAAACTTTGTTAGCTAAAACACGTAGCCTTTGTGCTGCGCCAAGTTGGTTCTTCATCAATTTTATTGTAAAATGATATCGGAAATAGTCAGTCGTTTGGTTGAATGTAGTGTTGATGAACATAAGCGTTAGTAATGTAGATAGATTATGATGATTACTGCTTTTGCAACTCTCCCTTTTCCTTGGATCCGTGGGGGCATGAAAATATTTGATTTTGGTTAGTGTTTGCTCTCGTATTTAAGACAAAGAACAGATGGTCGTGGGTCTTATTGATAAATACATGCGGAAGGTCTTAAGTTTCACTCAAGTATCATATTTTCCAATCAGACATTTCAGCCGAAACGACTCAAGTTGATACAAAGCATCGATTCGTAGGGTTCATCTTTTTCGAGAGACTCCATTGGAACAGTTGATAGGGTTTTGTCTGCGCTTGTTCGCCCCAGTGTATGCTTTGCTCAAGAATAACTGCATCTAAGCGTAATTTTAACCCTTCTCGCTTCAAAAGACGGACGGAGCTGGATTTAGATTCCTCAGGTTCGCTGACGACTTCCCTCGTGGTGTGCATGAATTGAGGGGAGCGTGTCTGAGAGAACACCTACCAAGGCTTGGATGTGTCGCACTATTGATGAGCTGCCTCATTGTACATACACTTACACACAAAAAGTTATTTTGTAGCGTGTAAGATTAGCATGTACAGTCTTGAAAATTTACCTGAACTACAAATGAATACATTTTAGAACACTATTGCTGACACGCTTTTTTTCACAGAAAACTTGCGCATAAGATGTGAAACTCTGGCATGTTCAGCGACATGACCTTGTGTTGAAGTTTGTCTATTCTCGTGTGCATCACAGATATGTCACAGTCTTTGCTTTGATATTAAATCGTTATGGTAATGAGCTACGCTGATTTGTTAGTAATGACCTACCATGACATTCTCGCCCCCATCATTGATTTGATCGTCTGGTTGTGCATATTTCTCAAGGACTCACGAGCCTTGATTTATCCAAATCTATACATCGCGTGGTGGTTCTTTGCTTATTTTTATCCTTTCAATTGAATTATGGTAAATGATCGTACCTAAAATCTAATTTCGTGGTTTCCAAAGTAAGAAGTTTTTTTCAAAAGTGAGGTTGTGTGAAAGTGGTGGTTGTGTTTCAAAAGTAAAAGGTTTTCTCCCAAAGTGAGTTGTCTCCTAAAAGAAGACATCGAAAGGAGAGTTGGTCTGTTATAGGCAGACTGATGAGAAAATGAACGATCACCCTTTTACCTGTTCAATTTTCAGTATGCAGTGAATAATGTCAGGCGCGATTCTCTGTTCTGTGGGTAGTCTTCAATTCCAGGGGTTTGAGAATACTTGGCCTAAATTTTTTTAAATCTCGTAGCATGTTCATTGGCTGTTAATCTAACCTAACCTTCGTTTATGGGCGACCACCGAGCGTTTCCTGCTACCGGTAGTCGGAACACAACGCTGGTGAAAGCGTGTCCACTCTTCGGGGTTGTTTTCATTTTATTCCACCCCCGTTTAGTCCCGAAATTATGCGCGTAAAAGAACAAAAATTGAGCATTTCAGCCAAAATAGTTAATTAATCTGGCAACCCTGATTACTTTTGCATAATAGACGTACTCTTCTTTGGCCAAATTTTTCTCCGCTTTTGTGTGTAATTCTTGAGCTTTTTTTATTTTCATGTGCAAAATTGTAACTCACCGTGCTTTTTCCAGTAGTGTGTTTCATATTCTAATCTAATAGTGTTCTTCGTGAAAGTGCCTAATGTTGTGTTTCTGGAATTTATATGAAGAGAATCCATTTCTTAAATATAGCTAGCTTCATTTTTGCCGCAGCTGCAAAAGAATTTCATGTTGGTCTGAGCATCATTTCGCTGAAATATTCAACGGCTCGTCATATTCCATTACTTCGCTGCTAGATACTTGGTGCCAAACTACTCGCAGTCGGCGATATTTCGTGAGTCAGACTCCAGATGTTCTGTGACGCGTGCTCTCAATCTTGCATGTTGTAGGCGCTAAACATATTTGAAGAACCATGTGGAAGGTCGTTCTAGCTGTGGACTCACCGTTTAATAGACCTCAGTCTTTAAACAATTCACTTTACTCGCTATTTCTAATCTGATTCTGTATTGTATGTCTATGATTTTTTGGGGGGAACAACAAATGAATTACACAAATGAGCCAACTACACACAGCAGATTGGGGGGACCCTGCTGTGAGTAGTTGGCTAGATACCTCGGCAGTTGTGGTAGCCTGGATACACGCTGTAGTAGTCGTGATGTCACCAATGGTAATGTTAGCATTGTGCTTAGTCAGCTTCTTCCGTACCGCTACGTCGTGTACTCGGTCTTTAGTCTGATTAGTGCACGAACGTAGAATAATGTCAGTAAATTTTTGGCCTATCGCAAATATTTATTGAAAATCTGTCGCATCTTCTGAGAAATAAATTTCATAGGCTTTTCTATAGCTTAAGTTCAATCATTTAGTTGACAATCTTGACATTTTTTTCAAAGCTTGAGCCGTGTCACAGTTTGCTTGGTGGTCGTTTTCTTGCAGATAAATTAATTTCCAGGCCTCTTTGACTAGTGCTGACTCGGTACTGAAGTAATGTCCTTTTATCATTGTGGCTGAAGGATACCGTGTTAGTACAGGGTAGCCCTCTTATAAACGCAGAAAACTGTACCTTGAGAATACAGTCTCTGCTACCTACCAGAAGATCTACAAATCCGTTTTTTTGGTTTGCATGAGATGGCTTTGTTCAGGTTCATTCTTTACTGCCTTCATTGAAAAATTTCCTGGCAATAGCGTGTTCTTATCACCAGCCAAGTAGTATGGCTGTCTCTTTCAAACTTCTGCGGTATAGCCGTTTGCTTGATTATTTGGTTCTTATTGGGGATGCTTAATAATGAATTTAAACACTTTTGCTGAAGGCTGGAAAAATTATATGCAGCAGTGTTGTACATGGCTTAGCTAAGCCTGAAGCAGAGAAAGATGAGCTGGTTTATGAATGCCAAATGTTGAGTTTAAAGTTTTCTGGATTATCCGGCGACCTCGCGACGGTCAACCGCTGGCTGTGGGAAACTCCCGAGTGTTTTACTCTTATTAACCTTAGAATACTAATATTATTTGGGGTATCATTTTTGTTTTACCCAAAATCATAAACCTTAGATATAAATTTACTCGCTTTTGTCTCCAAAACATTTCGTATTTGGACAGGGTTTTTTTTTTTTTTTGTGCCGTGTACACTCGGCGCTCGGACGAAATGGGTAGAAATCTCCCGTTGTTTGTGAACTGATCAAATGAGGATTTTCTACTCTCCTCTGACCTTGTGTTGCTGTCGCAGTATCGTTTTAGTGTTGCACCCACGTATACTCTAGAATTGAAATTATTTTTAAATCGTTATCCAGGATTGAGTTTCATAGAAAATAAATGTATTCATTTCAAGTGCGATTTCAGAGACGTTTTCTGCTTCCGTCATTTTTTTCTATACGTTTTTTTAGGCCTAAGCTTATTTTAAAGCTAAGTATTTGCTTCCACAATATTGAAATTATTTAAAGTTACAGTCGTGTTATTGGTACTCTTGTTGGTTATGTTGTGCGCAAAAGTTGGTGGATGAAAACACTGCGAAAACACCATATTAAAATCACAGTGATTCTCCTCGCGCATTTAAAACTGTTCTCGAGCCAAAAAAAATTCGTGACGTGGAATTGTTTCTGCCCGTTTCTATAGTGAGATATTTTAGCGGGCGGAAAAGATGGGATTGAGTGAGAGATACTTGCCCAGACGATGACAATTGAAGCTTTTTACCTTTCAAACTGCAGTACATCTAGCCCCGTCACCGATGCCTGACAGCTGGGCAGAACACACTACAAATATAGAGCTAATATAAATTAGATGCAAGTGAAAGACCCGAATGAGTCGGTACCTGTTCGTGGCGCTTTTGCGACGAATTATTTCTCCTATTATTTAGAGTCTTTTGTCTCTGCCATGATTATTAGTTGACCCCATGTGTAATGTTAACTTTGTTATGTATAGTCTGACGTAGTATAACTTGTACATTACATTACACCTATCATTATTTCAGCTGTAGTTGATTAATTTAACTGTATATCTGCTTCAACATCTGTCCCAGCAGTTATGACCTGGGACTTCGCGACACCACGTTAGAGGACGAACTGTATTTTTGAAACTTTAGTTTGTCCAACATACTAGGGAGATTTTTATTTATGCAAATAATGAAAGTGAAATACAACAATTTATTCTTCTACATTCATTATTGCCCTTCGGTGGTTGTCCAAGTCGGCGATTGGACATTCCTCGGGGACTTCGCGCGTCTCACGGACATGTCCATACGCATAAGCTCTCCAGCAAACGCTGTGTTGCGTCCGCATTTGCCAGAATCTTTTGAAAAAAAAATACTGGCACAAGAAAATGTGCACAAGTTTTTTAGACCCTCTTCCAGCGAATTCACTGAGATCAACCTTGTCCATTGACGTTAATTGTTTTTAAATAAGGAAATAAAATCCATTCCTGCCTTTTATCACTTCAGGCATCCCACACAATCACACAAAGTGGGTGTGACCGTATCTCATGTGAGGCGCGTACCGTATCAGGGACTTATCTTGAGGCTGACTTCAGTTCTTCGTGACCCCTGGAGTGCAAGTGATCGAAAAAGTGACGAGATCTTGTACTGCCAGTGATCAAACTGAACATGCTTTCGTCAGCGGATATCACCTGTTGGTCCTTTGATGTTCAATTTTCTCCAGATATAAAGTCTTCGCCTTGGTGAGGATGGGCTTTTTTGTGGCGGGTCGAGGTGGCAGTGTTTTAGATCCAGGTGCAAAAAGTCGAGCAGTCTCACTGTGAGGGAATGGGAATGACCATCCTTGTTACATGCATGTCTGGAATCTCGCGTAACCCTGAATATTCCCTACTGAAGCGGGGTTGAACGTGGGTATTTTCTGATGTTGAATGTTGACTAGAACCCATTTTGGTGACTAGTAGGCAGGTGATACGTAGTCTAACCTTCACCGAGTCTTCAATGATTTTACCGCGTAAGTATAACCTCTACACAGAGCGGCTAATTTAGAAGCTGCCCTGGTTAAAAGTCACTGATTTGGGCGATGAACTTGGTAAGAAAATGTAAAACGGGGCACCGAGCTCAGCGCACAAAAATCCATTCCCACCTGGCTCGGCCGCTCACAGAAGCGTAGTATGAGAGAGAGAGGGAGGGAGAGGGAAAAAATGCGGGCTTTAAAGCAATAGCTCTCTCGATTTCCCAATAGCAGAACGAAATCTAAAAGTGAAACTTCATTAGTTTCTGTTGTTTTGAAAGTGTGAGGTTCGTAAGCGGCCACTGTTGAATATCTCCTCGTGGTACAGAACATCTCAAACTGCCAAGCCTTGGATCGACTAACTTGTTTGTGGGAATCCAAGTTGTCGGGGAAAAAATGAATGTTGTCGCTTCCACTTTAATTGTACGTGTACGTACGTCCTGACGTTGATGAACACTAATATCTCCATGGCGTTGCTTCAGGTTAGAAATGGAATTTTTTTGTTGAATTGAACGTTCCTGGGAAACGTTAACCTTGCCTTTAATTGGGAGCACATATGAGACAGCCGCGTCTACAATAGTAATGTCGCGAGCATAGTATCTTGTAAGCAAGGAGCAGGAAAATGATGGTTCACGTAACCTATGTTCGATTGTGTGACAACGAACACCAAATTTGGAAAATCCTTCAATTCAAACGTGCCAATTGTATTATTTTTTCTAGAGCTGTGCCATTGCATAACTTGCATATATGCACGCAAAGTGATATGCCGAGTATTTTATGCAATGCAAAGAATTATCTTGTGCATATGCAAAATCACATATGCAATTTTGCATATGCAAAATCACATATGCAATATAACAGATGTCTTATGCAAAATGCATATTGCATATGCACAATATCATTGCATATATGCTGTAATACGAATGTTGTAATTGTATTTTTTTCAATGTAAAACTGCAAATTGGTTATTAGAACCAGAAATTTTATACATTGATGGGATCTCTCGCATACACACAATCAGTTGTTAAAGCAACATCTCAAGTTTTACCCGGTGCGCTATGTTCAGTACCTGATGCCCAGGTTTCCTACTTGACCTGTTCTTCAGTTAAATTTGGTTCATCAATAAAATACAATAGAGGTGTCCGAACTGAATTTATTGGAGATTGAAGTTTTTAAGAATTGCATGGTGTAATAGTTTTTGAACACCTAGTTATAGTTTTCTTGTTTTGTTCTACACATAGGCCTACCTATACGTAGAAAGTGATAACATGGAAATGCAACTGTGAAGTTCGTATCAATTCCCGAAACATATGCGTTTAGTGAATGAAAAATAAATACCTTTGTTGTGCTCTGCTTGCTCATAAAAAATGAGAAAGAACTCTATAAGGTAATCCCTCAAATTCCGAATATGCCACAAATTTGCAAAATTTGCATCATTACAGTGATTTCGCTTTCTGAACTTACATAAGGACAATCAAATCTGCAATTGACATTTCGAGATTATATGCTGATTTGAATATTCCTGCAATATTTGGTTATTCAAAACCTAATTCAAATGTTCGGTATTTGTGGGATGTCCGGAATGAGAGAGATTACCTAGAGGAAGATTATGAGAACTTTTTCGCAAAATTTTGTATTTAAATTTACAGATGTATTGGATAATATGATGATTGAAGAAATGAACAAATTTTTTTTAGTATTCTAATGATTACCAATCTTTATTAGATACACCATTCCAAAGTACCCCAAAGTGTAAGGAATAATACTTAAGAAAATGAATTCTCAGAATATGAATTTCGGGACGGAAATCTGTATTTTACTTATTGCCGAAAAACTGTAAGTTTGTCGTGCAATCTGAGTTTACACTTATCAAAATATCTGCTGCAACTTCATAGACATGAATAACGAAGATAATCCTTTTGGTTCAGCATAAAGTTAACCGATATTGAGCCATTTTCTTCTTCGATAAAATCACCGAAAGCTGGAAGTTTAACCCCCATGTCTCATTTAATGTACGAAACTAACTTTTAGTGCTCGCCGTGGTCGAGTGGTTGAGAACGTACCCATCCGTGAAGGTGTCAAGGGTTCGAACCCCGGCGCTGCCCGGCGGTTTTCCCCGTTGGGTAAAAGGAAAACTCAAACACAATACCCCACTCTTCCCAGATATCTGAAATGGATACCGGCTCGACAGGGGAGTAACCGTCCTGGTGCTGTAGTAAAACGGCATTTGAAAAACCAATGTACAAGATGATATTTATCTTGCTGAATTGGTTGGAATAAAACTTTTTTTCTAGATTGCTAGCACGAGAAGATCTTCCCATGATTAAGGATGTCAACTCAATTTTGCATGGCTATCCTGTTGAGGAACGAAGACCAACCAACCAAATTTGTTGACCAACGAAGTAGTTGGTTACCTCTTTCCATCTGACATGAAGAATTTTAAATTTGCTCGATGATGTGCGGTGTAGAATGAGTGTTTTCGCAATACAAAATTATTCATGCCGATAAGCAAAAAAAGTGTCCTATTTGAAAACATTAAAAAGTACATTATTATTAAATGTAACCACAATTGTTAAACATTGTTTTACTTTGAAATCTTATGTAATCATATTTTCATGTTTTCTTCATTAGTAGCAAATGCTCGATATTCTAAATATTGAACACTATTGTATTTAATCATTACCTTAGAGTTCAATATTTACAACATCAAACAAGTTCCAACTAACTGAAGTCGGTCATTCAGCAGTGCATGTGCAAGACATGATCGCATATTGTTTGCATATAAATGCAAGTACTGTGCATACGACACTCCGCAACCGCATATATGTAACCTCAACCCGCATATTTTATGCGCGCATAATTTCATATGCGCTTGCATATATGCACGTGCACATTGACACAGCTCTAATTTTTTCTCTAAAATAATTAGTCCGAGAGGAAAACTTCAAAACTCATGTAAGCTCAAATATACATCTCACTGTGAGGATTTCATAGTAGATTATGTCTGCCCACAGCAATTTCTACGTCCGACTGAAGAAACGCGTTACACCAGGGCGGCGATTTTTGTAAAAACAAAATATGGCATTCTGCGACCCGACCTTACAGCCTCGCAGTGTTTGAGTGTCGTAAAATACAAACAAAATTTAACTTATCAAAAGGTATTCATGCTATTAACTATTTAAAAAAGTGTACGTAGCAACGACATGGCTGCCCATTAGTAGGATTTTTTTATCGACAGAAAGTTTAGATGGATTGATGTTAACTTAAACCTCCCTTCGCCAAAACAGTTTTCTCAAGAGAGGAAGGATGAAGGCACCATTTAGCATGGAATTTAAAGGAACGCAGAATCTATGCACGATGTGTTCTCGCAGAGGATCCCGAGCGCATAGAAACACCAAATTGAGATGGAAGGTTAGGAAACAAGATAAAAGTTGAAAAATAGAGTGAGAGGTACTGAAGAACAGCAGTGAACCGAAAAATGATAGTTCTTGACAAAACAGAAAACATTTTATTTCAACACAGAGGCCTACCTAATCTTCAGCTTGGGGCCTCACATTTTTCCCCAAGGAGAACATAAAATCTATGTACAAGGTGTCTCCACAACCTGTGCGTAAAAACAGCAAGATCGAAAAAAGGTGCTGCAAGAAAATGACGGTAGTAAATCGAAAAAAAAATCGCTAACAAAACATAACCTTTACTATTGCAGCAAATTGAAAGCCTACCTAGCATTCAGCTCAGGACCTCACGTCACCCCCCAACCAAGGCCTTATTCCCGTAAGTACAACAGCTGTATCCGTCTTTTAACAAAGAGTATAAATGTCACCCTGCGATGCAGTAGCCACCACAAAAATTGTGGGTGCCTGGAAATATCCACCATCTCTCTTTCGAAGAGAGGAAGGATGAAGGCGCCATTTAGTATGGAGTCAAGAGTCTGTTTCCTCCCACAAATGTTCCTCTCCCCAGATTCCCCACTGCCTCTCCAGATGCTCTCTCCCAGACTCACTCCCTCTGTTCTAGCTCCCCAGGTCTCCCCCTCTCCAAATATTTTACCTCTTCTCCATTTCTTCTCTGAACATCCTCTCCAAATACCCATCCTGTTCCCCACATCAGCCCCTCTTTCCAAATATTTTTCCTTTTCCCCATACCTCCATTTTTTTCTAAGTATCTTTCATGTTCTCCAGATCCTTTCTTATCAAATAACCTCCCCGTTCCGATAGCCCTTCCTCTAGATGCCCTTCCTCTTACCCATATTCCCCATATCTCCTAGATGTCCTTCCTTTCCCCCAGGTGTCCTTCCTATCCCCCAGCCTCCCCTCCCCTCCTCAGCCCCCAACCCCCCCATCAGCAGCTGCCAAAACGCAGCGGTGGCCGAGGCTGCCGCTGACGGCTCCTGCCAGCGTCGCGACGCAGCCCGGCGTGTGAAAATTAAACGGGGGGCCAGCGAGGTGCGTGTGTGATGGTGTGTACGTTTTGTGTCGGTGTGTGTGAGTGTGTGCACACCGTGTGTGACCGTGTGTGTCTGCGTACCGTGTGTGTATGCACCGTGTGAATCTCAGGCGAGTTATGAATATTACTCGGGAGTGGCAATGTTTGACGGTTGCTCAAAAATAACTGTGTGAATGTAGCGCGCTGTGCTGTGAGGTGAGCATGTAGCACGCTGTGTTGCAAAGTGTGTAACTACTCACACTGGGATTGTGAATTAACGCTACACGCTGGGCTGTGAGGTGTGGATGTTGCACGCTCTGATATAAGGTGTGAAATACTCGCTGAGCTGCAAAGTGTAAATGTAACCCAAGATTTAAGTGCATACTAAGCGAGAAAGAAAACGCGTGAGCGCTGCGAAAAATTGAAAATGCATTGGTTTAGGTATAGAGACTTGCCAGGTGAACTGAGTTATACAAATGAGCTGGAAGAAGGATAAGAGCATAAGGGAAATACGTCTATGAAAATGAAGTGCTTTCTCGTTGTTTAGTAGGTTGATTAACACTAAATAAATAAAGAGATATGTTGGATCTCACAGTATAATGAAATATACACGAAGCCACCAAGCAATGAAATGACCCTTTTTTTGACGCTGTCTCCAGCAATGAACTCTTCACGTACACAATCTCCAGCAATGAACTCTTCACGTACACAATCTCCAGCATTGAACTCTTCACGTACACAATCTCCAGCATTGAACTCTTCACGTACACAATCTCCAGCATTGAACTCTTCACGTACACAATCTCCAGCATTGAACTCTTCACGTTCACAATCTCCAGCATTGAACTCTTCACGTACACAATCTCCAGCATTGAACTCTTCACGTACACAATCTCCAGCATTGAACTCTTCACGTACACAATCTCCAGCATTGAACTCTTCACGTACACAATATCCAGCATTGAACTCTTCACGTACACAATCTCCAGCATTGAACTCTTCACGTACACAATCTCCAGCATTGAACTCTTCACGTACACACTCTCCAACAGTGAACTTCGTATGTACACAATCTCTAGCATTGAACTCTTCACGTACACAATCTCTAGCATTGAACTCTTCACGTACACAATCTCTAGCATTGAACTCTTCACGTACACAATCTCCAGCACTGAGCTCTTCACGTACACAATCTCCAACAGTGAACTCTTCACGTACACAATCTCCAACAGTGAACTCTTCATGTACACAATCTCTGGCATTGAACTCTTCACGTACACAATCTCTAGCATTGAACTCTTCACGTACACAATCTCCAGCACTGAACTCTTCACGTACACAATCTCCAGCACTGAACTCTTCACGCATGCAATCTCCAGCACTGAACTCTTCACGGATGCAATTTACACAACTCTTCCCCGACGCAATCTCCACAACTCTTCATCAACGTAATCTCCACAACTTCAACGCAATCTCCACAACTCTTCCCCAACGCAATCTCCACAACTCTTCCCCAACGCAATCTCCACAACTCTTCCCCAACGCAATCTCCACAACTCTTCCCCAACGCAATCTCCACAACTCTTCCCCAACGCAATCTCACAACTCTTCCCCAACGCAATCTCCACAACTCTTCCCCAACGCAATCTCCAGAACTCTTCCCCAACGCAGTCTCCACAACTCTTCCCCAACGCAGTCTCCACAACTCTTCCCCAACGCAATCTCCACAACTCTTCCCCAACGCAGTCTCCACAACTCTTCCCCAACGCAATCTCCACAACTCTCTCCCAACGCAATCTCCACAACTCTCCCCCAACGCAATCTCCAAAACTCTCCCCCAACGCAATCTCCAAAACTCTTCCCCAACGCAATCTCCACAACTCTTCCCCAACGCAATCTCCACAACTCTTCCCCAACGCAATCTCCACAACTCTTCACCAACGCAATCTCCACAACTCTTCCCCAACGCAATCTCTACAACTCTTCCCCAACGCAATCTCCACAACTCTTCCCCAACGCAATCTCCACAACTCTTCCCCAACGCAATCTCCACAACTCTTCATCAACGCAATCTCCACAACTCTTCACCAACGCAATCTCCACAACTCTTCACCAACGCCCTCTCCACTTCAGGACCTCACAATAAAACAAGCCAATTAATTTTTCAAAATCAAATTGTGACGCAGTAGCGACGTACGGAACTCGAGCCTAGCAACAAGGGCGAAATTTTCATCCAGGAATTTATTCTACGCATGAATTAATTCTATTTGGAATTCGATTGAATGGAATTACTTCTATTCTAATTAAACTACTCGTACTTCTCTTCTAATTCAATTAATTCGATTCTAATTCAATATATTCTATTCTAATTAAATTAATTTCATAAAATGCCCCGCACTCTCATTGTGAGCAACCACAGGAAACATCACAAAAGATGGGGGGCTGGAAGATTAAATCCTCCGTACAAATCTTCGCTCGCACCTCATCTGCGCGTGCCTGGGGAAAGATAATAATTTGAATCATTCGCTGTGGAGGCTGAGCGCCCTGCATAAAACATGAGCCAAATGTAGCGCTATTATGTTCCACATACCAGCTTAGCTTCGACGTATTTTAGAATGTTACATTACACTGCATAATTATTGGGTTGCAGTTATTAACAGTGATTTGATATATTTTCTAGTCCTATTTTTTCACCTGCGTTCTCACCGTTCAATTAACCTTACACAGCTTGGAGCGTAACATTATCCTGAAACAGAACTCAAACTATAATTTGAACCGTTAATTCCGCAGCTGACGGTTAAAATTACGGTTTGTCATGTTCAAGAATTAGGTAACGTTTAATGCCGCAAAAAATTAATTAAACAATGTGAATGAGATGAAAAAAATGCAATTCCAGCATTGAAAAAATCAAAAAACATACCGTCTCAAATCTCTTCTCAATGTACGACATATTCTCAATTTAAAGCCATTGCTGTGCAAGTAGTCGTTTTTTCGCCGCCAATGAAATGAGAAGACAATTCACCGTAGACTTCTTTGGCACAAAATATACGATTAGCACTTTTTGTGTTAGAGAAGAAGGGTGTCAGAAAAATATTAATTAAAATAATTATGTTAATAATAATTGCAGTTAAAGTTTACCTCTCGTGTCGGCAATAAGGCATGAATTTTACATTTGTACTTCGTTCCTCGTGCTGCGTCACTGATACACCCATGACGCGGTGAAAGTTGGCTGAGTTCAGCAGGTAAAAAGTAGTTTTTCTCGCTCTTCTGGGGCACGAAAACATCTGTGCTTACCTGGGCTCGAACCAGGGACCTTCTGTGTGTTAGACAGACGTGATAACCACTACACCATAAGCACATATTCTTGTGCTAACTTATTTTAAAATATGTATCTATCACGCGTTGAAAACAAACTTTGCACACTTACACGTTGTAAGCCGAAGTTATGCATTAGGTATATTAGTAGAGAAACTGTGGTCAAAGCAAGATGGGTGAATGAGCTTAAATTAGAGAGAATATTGAAAACATTTCTGTGACAGCGAGATAATATAGACCGACTGAAATTTTTGACACGTTGGCCCGCTTATTCGTACACATGCACCCACCTACAATTAAATCAATAGCCATTTCTTAGAATTTGAACCTCGGATGTTTCCAGCCTTTTAGAACGTCACGAGGTACGACAAAATAAACATAAGACTTAATTATCAGACAGACATAAAATTTTACAAACACACCAATTAAATTATTCAGAAGGCAAGAAGACAAAATTATTCAATACTTGAAAAACTCATACTAGAGTCATTAATTCAAACAATTTATTATACTGGATTAACATTTAAATCTTGTTTGTGGAACATCTTAATATTTTGTCCAATGAGACATTTTAGGGATGGACTGCGAGAAGCACAGAGTATTTTAACCTCACCCTAATGGCATATCAGGCATCATTTCCATGACGTCCCATTACCTCAGATGCACAGGGCATCATTTCAAGGACGTCCCATTACCTCAGATGCACAGGGCATCATTTCAAGGACGTCCCATTACCTCAGATGCACAGGGCATCATTTCAAGGACGTCCCATTACCTCAGATGCACAGGGCATCATTTCAAGGACGTCCCATTACCTCAGATGCACAGGGCATCATTTCAAGGACGTCCCATTACCTCAGATGCACAGGGCATCATTTCCATGACGTCCCATTACCTCAGATGCACAGGGCATCATTTCAAGGACGTCCCATTAACTCAGATGCACAGGGCATCATTTCCATGACTTCCCATTACCTCAGATGCACAGGGCATCATTTCCAGGACGTCCCATTACCTCAGATGCACAGGGCATCATTTCCAAGACGTCCTATTACTATGATACACAGGGCGTCATTTCAAGGACGTCATATTAACTAAGATGCACAGGGCATCATTTCTAGGACGTCCCATTAACAAAGATGCACAGGGCATCATTTCCAAGACGTCCTATTACTATGATACACAGGGCGTCATTTCAAGGACGTCATATTAACTAAGATGCACAGGGCGTCATTTCAAATGTCTCAGTAGCTTTGATACGCAAGACATCATATTCAGTAGTCGCCGACTGCTGTGTTGTTGAATAAGTAGTAATCGAAGGGAAATCATCGTCAACAATCGCTCCTCCATAATAGAGCCCTGTTGATAAGCTAGTAGCTTAAATTTTGTGAAAAATTTCAAATCAAGGATTTTATTTAAAAAATGTGATATAAAGTGATGAATGAAAAATTTACTTTGGCGTTATGACTCTCCGTTTGAATTTTGAGAGAGTTTAAAAAGCAAGTAATAGCTGCTGAAAGACTGCAGTGAACCGTAAAAAATGGTCCTTAACATAACAAAAACACTATATTTCAACAAAAAGAAGGCCTACCTAACTCTCAGCTCGGGCCCCCACACATTTTCCCCCTGTGAGTGCTAATTCCGATAGATACATTAGTTGTATTCCCCTGAGGGGTTCCATCAAAGGAAATAGTAATGGAAATAATGTTAATAAATGTAGCGCTAGTATACAGTATTCAAGTGTCAAAGTATGCAACAATGTGGCTCATGAAATTATTGGCTTAAACACGATAATAATAATTCGTTAATTTGGTTCAAAATTTGCTTTGAATGTATAATTTTTTCAACACGTATACTTCAGCCTGCGAACATTCGTGAAAAGGTTTAAAACAGCTCAAAGACAAATCGCCAATACTAAACTAGGAACTTATACGTCTTGCGTGTTGTAAAATTTGTATTATTATTATTATATAAGAAAGTTTTAGCCTCCCTTAACCACGACAAAGATGTTCCAAGAGAGGAAAGAGGAAGGCACCATTTAGTATGGAGTTGAGGGAACACGGAATCTATGCACAAGGTGCACAGAAACAGTAAGCTAGGAAAGAAGTTCATGAAATAAGAAAAAAGTTGAAGAAGAATGTAGTAGGTGCTGAAAAACAGGACAGCAATGAACCGAAAAAAGATGGAAAAACATTTTATTTCAATAAACAGTAGGCCTACCTGACACTTAGCTCGGGACCTCATATTATCGCTAACGTTAACGCGCGTTTCATGCGCGCACACACGCAGAATGAAACAAACTCGCGCGGCTCGAAGTGTCCGCTCGACAGCAACCAGGCGACACCGGCCCCCTGCTCCATGCAGTGCGACTCCCCGACCTGCGAATTTTGAGGGAAGTATCGGACGCGAGTGTCTCCTCCGAGAAAACAGGCTTTAATCAAATAAGCAGAGCTCTTCTAAATACTTGCTCCAGGAGAGCTTCAATAGGAGATTCTTTCCTTCGGCATCGTGTTCCAGAGACTCGTAATAAAATCGCGCTAAAAAAGCCAAATTGTTTTAGGCTTTCATTAGAGAGTTTTGGAAGAAGGTGTAAGGTGATAGGGGCGCCTAATTAGTGCTCTCAAGGAGACGTCGCACGTACGCTACGGTCACGCGAGATGGTCTCGTCAAAATGACGTACGTTAAGTAGAAAGGCGAAGGAATTTCCTGAATAAGAAACCTTAGAAAATGTTTAGAGTTATAAACATTGAATGGTAGAAACGCACGTGATTCATGGTGAATTGCTTGCGCATTCCCGTGCATTATTCATGTAATGGGCTTCACTATTTTTATAATCTACAATTTATGATCAACTTTTACGATCTAGTAATCTTAACTACCAGTAATGACTTTTAGAGCAATTTTCATTGCTTTTAGAGGTTGACACAGAAAGCTGATCTACCTGCTTACCAAACAACTTGTATATTTGTACGGAACAGCTGGTATCTATTTTATAAAATAGGTCTTATTGTCATCCTGAAATAATTTCTAACAACGACACTAATCAATTTGCACTTTTGTTACAAAATACAAAGTAAAAACATTCTTTTGTGAAGTCTGCACGAGCTTCATTTCGTCAATTAGTTTTTGATTCATAACTCCTTTCGACCAGTCATTTTTACAAGTTACTAAGCAGAACAATAATGCTGATCTGCCAGTTCTGAGTTGGTTTGAACGTTTTCAATAACGACGGTTGATGTTATAGTATGCAGCTCGTAATTTGGTTAACAGCTCTGCTTTAAATTTTAGGTCCTTAAAAATGAATTTTATAAGCCATTTGAGTAATTCCACATCTATTTCATTCGTACCAAATACTACGCAACGAAATCCAATTGCAACATAGCTATGGGTAGGCGAGCGTGACAGATTGGCTTTCACGTATAAACATAATGGATGGAGTGGCTCGGTCGCCATATGAGACTCATAGCAGGTTGACTGGCGGTGCTTATCTAGGAATTATATAAATCAATTGCCTCGAAAATCCAAATCTCGAAAATATTTCACGCATCAGTTTTAGACATAAAACTTCAAAGCATTGAAATAACAAACATCGATAGATGAAATAAGTGTTCTACATCAATCCTGCAACGGTTTGCAGGTAATGTGTGGATTTTTCGTGGGAGCTCTCAAAGAAAAAATTCTTTTGTATACAATGGTGGATGGCGCTTGTGTAATCTATATGGCTATAGCCACACATACATAGATACACGTCCGGAATTATAAAGTTACTAATTTTCAATTTATTTTTAGTTCATTTCACAGAACTAAACCACATGATTTATGCTCTCATCCTGTCACGGACAAAGCAAAACTTCCTTATTCCTAATTCAGAAGAGAAACATCTTACTTAAGTCAGACACGTATAGGTATCATCTCCAGTACATTGCTCATGTTACTTATTTACTTCTGCACAGAATGGAGATTACCTTTTAGCAAAATCAGCGATTCCAAGTTTTTTAACCCTCCTCGATCGACTCATTACTCTCAACTCCGAGCTAACTTACACCACTTTAGTTTAAAGCAGGATACTAGTTCGCCTTTTAAACTTGCATTAACTCATTATCTAACTCAGGTTAAACTAAAGTTAAATATTCAAATGAAATGAAAGTCAATTTTAGTGCTCAGAATGGGGAATGACAAACGTTACATGATGGTTACTCTATTTAATTTTTATTAAAAAGTATTAATGCAAATTCAGTTTGCGACCGAACTTACACCGGTTGATATAAGCTGCAGCATAAAAATTCCCTCTGACAAAATCTGCGTCTCGTGTCGATTAGCGTGTTGAATACCGCGCTGCCTCTAACGTCAGCCTACACTTTAGGCCTGATCTTGGCCTATAGACTTGACGCACTGACTTATTTAACCCTTTAACCCGCTAGGAGTTCTCTTTTAAGTTCTCTGCCGAGTGGTAGTTCCTTCCTCATTCTGATGTAGGTGACTTCTAGATACCAGTGCCGATTTAATGATAGTGGTTGTGATAACATGAGTATGAGTGGAAAAATGTTGACATTAACGGTTAAGATAAATTTTATGATTGAGAATTAACTCACCATAGCAGTTTCTTACGAACGCTGTATCCACTAAAGATCTGCTCGAAGATCAGCAAAATTTATTCCATCGCATCACAGAAACATTGATGCTGTAACATACTCGTACGTACGTGAACAGTTTTTAATAGCAATAACATTTCCTCTTATGAACGAGAGAGATTCATTTTCGAGATGAGTATGATATCGCGTTATATTTCGCATGCCAGTTTCTGCCCTTAATAGATTTCAAGTTTTACTTTTTATTGTTCCAGTTCCATGGCTAGCATATCCTCGATCGAAAGTCATGAAGGGTAGTTCACTTACTTACGCTAACTTGAATGGTGAAATATATGTGTTCAATTTTTTTAAATTTTACGAGTATTTTCATTTCACTAACTATAGAAGTAAGAATTGATGGACAATGAGTAACGATCGAGTCCTACTTGACCTAAATGACCTCTAAGAAGAACGCAAGATCATCGGAAGTCAGTAGAGTAGGCTAGTCAATTTTGAGTGACAACTCTACACGCCATAAAATCCACGGACTTTACGAGATGCTTTCGCGCCCCTGAAGAACATTTCGCAAGAAACTAAAGCAAAATTCCCCTGAACTCTGCACATTAAAGAATAATAAATCTGGCAGCTAAGACCCCACTTCATTGAGCTTCGTGTTTTCCCTACGAAGGAAAGCCCAAAAATCTGAACTTCGCCAAGACGGAGCACCGTCGCTTTATCTTTGATGCGATACTACTTCCAAAAATATTCCAGCAATGAGTAATCTACAAAAGTCCGGTCTCCCTGGGACTCATCTTCGAAACTTTACGCTTTTTAATTAATCTTCTTACGTGTTAATCACGCGCTCGGTGTAATTAGCAGAGTTGTTCGCAATCTTGTCGGAGTCTAATTAAAAATTGATTCAGTTTGCATAGGAGAGAACTGAGCGTCTAAGGAAGACTGAATTTGCGCTTTAGAAACCTTGTCGAGCTCGAACGGGAAGGACTCCAGAGAAGGACTTATAGAGTGTCAAATGATGATGCCCTACATGAATTAGAACATTGAATTCTGAAAGACTTCATTATTTTTTATTATGGATAAAATTTCTATAAAATCGAGCTTCACTTGTTTTATGATCTAAGATCACGGTGGCTTTGGTATATGAAGAATTTTACGAATAGTGATGTAGTTACAGATTTTTGAATTTACTATCGGAAAAATTTATGCTGTAAAGGTAGAATCAGAGTTTCAAATTTCTGTTGGGAAGGCTGTGTATCAAATGACCTGGACCTAATTTGAAAGTATGAACCTGTTTATATTTATCATCTCACATGAGATAAAGCTAATATTGAAAATGAGTACGAGATTAAAAGCCACAGCAGGTATATCAGATTAGATTATAGATTATAAGTTAGTTTAAGCCTCCCTAACCGCTACAAAAAAAGAGCGTATCGAGGAGAGGAAGGAGGAAGGTACCATTTAGTATGGAGATGAGAGAATGGGGAAACTATGCAGAAAGGTCATAGAAACAGTAAGATGAGAAAGAAGTTCATGAAACAAGATCAAAGTTGAAGAAGAAAGTAGTAGGTGCTGGAAAAACAGGACAGCAGTGAACCGAAAAAAGATAGTCCGTAACAAAACAAAAACCTATTCTATTTTAACAAAAAAGAAAGCCTACCTAACCTTCAGCTCGGGCCCTCAATTGTCCCCCTGCGAGCGCTAATTCCCATAGATTAGATTAGATTAGATTAGATTATAAGCTAGTTTAAGCCTCCCTAACCGCTGCAAAAATAGAGCGTATCAAAGAGAGGAAGGAGGAAGGCACCATTTAGTATGGAGATAAGAAAATGAGGAATCTATGCAGAAAGGGCATAGAAACAGTAAGATGGGAAAGAAGTTCATGAAATAAGATAAAAGTTGAAGAAGAAAGTCAGAGGTGCTGAAAAACAGGACAGTAGTGAATCGAAAAAAGGTGGTCCTTAACATAACAGAAAACATTCTATTTCAACAAAGAGAAGGCCTACCTAACTCTCAGCTCGGGCCCTCACATTTTTCCCCTGGGAGCGCTAATTCCCATAGATACAATAGTTGTATCCCCTTGAGGGGTAATTCCCATAGATACAATAATTGTATCCCCCTCAGGGGAGCAGGTATATCAGAAACAATCACATTTGCAATAAATTATGCGCGAGCCGCCCAGACCATCACAGGAGCACTGATAGACGCAAAGGTGCATGCGTCGCGGTTACACCGCGTTTTTAGAGTTATGCATGCGCACAAATTATCACCTGCACTCGACCTTCGGGTGACCTCTAAAAACTTCAGTAAATATCAACATGGTCGTCCCCTTAGATGCCAAAAATATGTTATTTTCGATTCAAATTTATGGTAGAAGAATGAATTAAAATGACACGCACAAATAAATGTGGATGTATAGTTTATCAAGATTAATGCACTTTAGAATGAGACTAATTTTACCATTTTATACGCTCGGAGTCGAAATAGAATATTAACATTGCCTGTACGATTACCGCAGTTTAAACAGCTCACAGCTCATAACGAATTTCTATGTGAAAACTGAATGGAAACATCACAAGATAGATTAACCGAAAAAATTCCAGTCTACGAAAATAAGATATCCATAATAACCAGGGTCTGCATGCATTAACAGAGAACGATACAAAGCAGTATTCTTTCTCATAAATATTGACATCAGGTTCGGTATAATCACGATTGTCAGCACCAATGCCATGGCGGACATCCGTGAAAACACGATCAGACTGGAGCCCCTCGAAGATGCTGGCATTGGAAGAAGGAACAGGTCGCCAGGAGGTGTCGCCCGACAGCTGCCAGGACGCCTTGTATCGAACATCGCTGACCGATGTCCAGAAATGTGCGAAGCTTGTAGCAATTACCGGCGCCCCTTGGTGCTGACCCCCGCGTGTGCTCTCTCGCCCCCCGCCTCGCCCTTTCCTCTCCCCCTACTCCGGGCGTGTGAAGGAGTCGTGTCTCCTCGCTGATTTGGTGACAAATGGGTTATTGTTACGTATAACATCAGCGATGTCGTTATCTGCTGCCTTATGGTTTGTAGGAACTTACATAGGAACTTTCTGTTAAAAATGTTTGATGCCCAATGTGTTTACGTACGCTTCATGTATCAAATTTAATGGAAATGAACGGTTCTTATTTTTTCTTAATTTTTTTTTCTAATATAGTTTATATGTGAGGAATGGGATTTTGTAACAAATTGACAGTTCATTGATGGGAAATGGGATTCTTTAAAAAAAGCGTGGCTGTTTGCTTTTTCAAGAATGAAATTTTGCAAGACAAGCCACAGTTTGTTTTGTAAGGAATACAATTTTGTGACGTATCATGCTCGCCGATTTGTGAGAAATGAAATTTTGTTTGAAAAATTTAACGGCTTATAAAAGAAAAAAAGCATTTTCAGAAAAAAAGCATTTTCAGAAAAAAAGCATTTTCAGAAAAAAAAGCATTTTCAGAAAAAAAAGCATTTTCAGAAAAAAAAGCATTTTCAGAAAAAAAAGCATTTTCAGAAAAAAAAGCATTTTCAGAAAAAAAACCATTTTCAGAAAAAAAAGCATTTTCAGAAAAAAAAGCATTTTCAGAAAAAAAAGCATTTTCAGAAAAAAAAGCATTTTCAGAAAAAAAAGCATTTTCAGAAAAAAAAGCATTTTCAGAAAAAAAAGCATTTTGAGGATATATGGCATTTTGAGTAAATGTAGCATTTCGAGTAAACGTAGCGTTTCGAGTAAACGTAGCGTTTCGAGTAAACGTAGCGTTTCGAGTAAACGTAGCGTTCCGAGGAAACGTAGCGTTCCGAGGAAACGTAGCGTTCCGAGTAAACGTAGCGTTCCGAGTAAACGTAGCGTTCCGAGTAAACGTAGCGTTCCGAGGAAACGTAGCGTTCCGAGGAAACGTAGCGTTCCGAGGAAACGTAGCGTTCCGAGGAAACGTAGCGTTCCGAGGAAACGTAGCGTTCCGAGGAAACGTAGCGTTCCGAGGAAACGTCGCGTTCCTAGGAAACGTCGCGTTCCTAGGAAACGTCGCGTTCCGAGGAAACGTAGCGTTCCGAGGAAACGTAGCGTTCCGAGGAAACGTAGCGTTCCGAGGAAACGTAGCGTTCCGAGGAAACGTAGCGTTCCGAGGAAACGTAGCGTTCCGAGGAAACGTAGCGTTCCGAGGAAACGTAGCGTTCCGAGGAAACGTAGCGTTCCGAGGAAACGTAGCGTTCCGAGGAAACGTAGCGTTCCGAGGAAACGTAGCGTCCCGAGGAAACGTAGCGTCCCGAGGAAACGTAGCGTTCCGAGGAAACGTAGCGTTCCGAGGAAACGTAGCGTTCCGAGGAAACGTAGCGTTCCGAGGAAACGTAGCGTTCCGAGGAAACGTAGCGTTCCGAGGAAACGTAGCGTTCCGAGGAAACGTAGCGTTCCGAGGAAACGTAGCGTTCCGAGGAAACGTAGCGTTCCGAGGAAACGTAGCGTTCCGAGGAAACGTAGCGTTCCGAGGAAACGTAGCGTTCCGAGGAAACGTAGCGTTCCGAGGAAACGTAGCGTTCCGAGGAAACGTAGCGTTCCGAGGAAACGTAGCGTTCCGAGGAAACGTAGCGTTCCGAGGAAACGTAGCGTTCCGAGGAAACGTAGCGTTCCGAGGAAACGTAGCGTTCCGAGGAAACGTAGCGTTCCGAGGAAACGTAGCGTTCCGAGGAAACGTAGCGTTCCGAGGAAACGTAGCGTTCCGAGGAAACGTAGCGTTCCGAGGAAACGTAGCGTTCCGAGGAAACGTAGCGTTCCGAGGAAACGTAGCATTCCGAGGAAACGTAGCGTTCCGAGGAAACGTAGCGTTCCGAGGAAACGTAGCGTTCCGAGGAAACGTAGCGTTCCGAGAAAACGTAGCGTTCCGAGAAAACGTAGCGTTCCGAGAAAACGTAGCGTTCCGAGAAAACGTAGCGTTCCGAGAAAACGTAGCGTTCCGAGAAAACGTAGCGTTCCGAGAAAACGTAGCGTTCCGAGAAAACGTAGCGTTCCGAGAAAACGTAGCGTTCCGAGAAAACGTAGCGTTCCGAGAAAACGTAGCGTTCCGAGAAAACGTAGCGTTCCGAGAAAACGTAGCGTTCCGAGAAAACGTAGCGTTCCGAGAAAACGTAGCGTTCCGAGAAAACGTAGCGTTCCGAGAAAACGTAGCGTTCCGAGAAAACGTAGCGTTCCGAGAAAACGTAGCGTTCCGAGAAAACGTAGCGTTCCGAGAAAACGTAGCGTTCCGAGAAAACGTAGCGTTCCGAGAAAACGTAGCGTTCCGAGAAAACGTAGCGTTCCGAGAAAACGTAGCGTTCCGAGAAAACGTAGCGTTCCGAGAAAACGTAGCGTTCCGAGAAAACGTAGCGTTCCGAGAAAACGTAGCGTTCCGAGAAAACGTAGCGTTCCGAGAAAACGTAGCGTTCCGAGAAAACGTAGCGTTTCGAGGAAACGTAGCGTTACGAGAAAACGTAGCGTTTCGAGGAAACGTAGCGTTTCGAGGAAACGTAGCGTTTCGAGGAAACGTAGCGTTTCGAGGAAACGTAGCGTTTCGAGGAAACGTAGCGTTTCGAGGAAACGTAGCGTTCCGAGGAAATGTAGCGTTCCGAGGAAATGTAGCGTTCCGAGGAAATGTAGCGTTTTGAGGAAATGTAGCGTTTTGAGGAAATGTAGCGTTTTGAGGAAATGTAGCGTTTTGAGGAAATGTAGCGTTTTGAGGAAATGTAGCGTTTTGAGGAAATGTAGCGTTTTGAGGAAATGTAGCGTTTTGAGGAAATGTAGCGTTTTGAGGAAATGTAGCGTTTAGAGGAAATGTAGCGTTTAGAGGAAATGTAGCGTTTTGAGGAAATGTAGCGTTTTGAGGAAATGTAGCGTTTTGAGGAAATGTAGCGTTTTGAGGAAATGTAGCGTTTTGAGGAAATGTAGCGTTTTGAGGAAATGTAGCGTTTTGAGGAAATGTAGCGTTTTGAGGAAATGTAGCGTTTTGAGGAAATGTAGCGTTTTGAGGAAATGTAGCGTTTTGAGGAAATGTAGCGTTTTGAGGAAATGTAGCGTTTTGAGGAAATGTAGCGTTTTGAGGAAATGTAGCGTTTTGAGGAAATGTAGCGTTATGAGGAAATGTAGCGTTTTGAGGAAATGTAGCGTTTTGAGGAAATGTAGCGTTTAGAGGAAATGTAGCGTTTTGAGGAAATGTAGCGTTTTGAGGAAATGTAGCGTTTTGAGGAAATGTAGCGTTATGAGGAAATGTAGCGTTTTGAGGAAATGTAGCGTTATGAGGAAATGTAGCATTTTGAGGAAAAATATGACAATTTGTGAGTGATAAAGAGGATTTTGTGGAATGAGGTTTTTCTCAATTATTTCAAGCGTAATATCTTCGTAAAAATTACGCTATTTGTTTAATAAATGGAGTACAGCTACTCTTAAATGTAGTTAGCTAATTTTCATTATTACTCGTTTAATTTCATCAGTACTACATTTTTTGCGACCACTATTTCCCCATCTCCTCATATATATTTATCGACACAGATTCAGTCATTCCGCCGTTCATCTCCGCAGATTCAGCCATTACTGTCCGCGAGGAATATAATTTTCCTCTTTCTGCATGTCAGTACTCTTGATTTTCAGCTAAGCCCTTCATAGTGCCTACATTTTTAGTTTGTTTTTCAATTCTTGACCCTTTTTTTAAGGGGATATTAATGCTAAATTATATACGTAGTACAAACGATGAATGCTGGATCATATACATGCAATACTATAAACCAGGAACACTATAAACGGTATATTAAATATAGAAGTTTAGCTTAAAAACATGTTTCAAAAATAAAGTAAAATTACTTAGTACCTCTATTTGCGTTGGGTGCATCAATAGAATATATTTTTTCGCACTATTTCATCAAAGCTATATTCCGGATCTACGCTAGTAAGATGCTGAATGCGGTTAGCAAGTACTCCGCTTGCGGATAAGCGAGCCTGTTTTCCAATCGATTTACGACGTCTTAGCAATGCTGCATTCCACTTGAAAGATTACTTTAGATTATTAGTTAGTTTAAGCCTCTTTATCCGCAACAAATGCGATCCAAAGAGAGGAAGAAGGTAGGGCACCATTTAGTATGGAGTTATGTGAACGCGGAATCTATGCAAAAAAAGCATAGAAACAGTAAGTTGAGAAAGAAGTTCATGAAACAAGACCTAAGTTGAAGAAGAAATTTGTAGGTGCTGCAATTAAAACAGGACAGCAGTGAACCGAAAAAAGATGGTCCTTAACATAACAAAAACATTTTTTTCAACGAAAAGAAGGCCAGGGAGGAAATGGGAGCGCTAATTCCTATAGTTACAATTAGTTGAATTCCCCTGAGGGGTCCACTTGAAAGAACTCAGGCTGCCAGCAATACCTCTACGACGTTGTAAATTCTTAGAAAATATGGCCCCTTGTAAAAAAATTTCGTACCCACACGCTCTTCAATGTATGCGCTCTCGAATCCATATTTATTTTGTTCTAAATGAAATGAGTAAAATATTTTTTCGTATCATAGATTCCCGCTAATGAAACGAGTCGTTTTAAAAAAAAGTACATTCGTCTTTTGAAGACGGCTAAAGCAAATGCAGCAGAGGGTTGATATAAATAAATCTTGCATTTCATAGGACCCAATGAAAAAACACGAGTAGGGGTTCTGTGCAAAGCATGCAACTTTACGGGCCCGATACACCATGTTGCAAAGCGTGCAACACTGTATACGAATTTCGGTAAACCTAAACAATAATTCGAAGGTGCGAGTTGCTTCTATATATAGCAGCTAATGATTTATTAAATTTATCTAGTGAGTTAGGAGGAAATAAAATATGATACGATGAAGGAGACAAGTTACGACAGCGTAGTACTTGGAATTAACTACTGGTTGCTGCAAGGCAAATATTATTATTATTATTACAGAAGAAAGTTTTAGCCTCCCTTAACCACGACAAAGATGTTCTAAGAGAGGAAAGAGGAAGGCACCATTTAGTATGGAGTTGAGGGAACGCGGAATCTATGCACAAGGTGCACAGAAACAGTAAGCTAAGAAAGAAGTTCATGAAACAAGAAAAAAGTTGAAGAAGAAAGTAGTAGGTGCTGAAAAACAGGACAGCAGTGAACCGAAAAAGATGGTCCGTAACAAAACAAAAACCTATTTATCACAACAAAAAGGAAGCCTACCTAACCTTTAGCTCGGGCCTTCACATGGTTCCCCTGGGAGCGCTAATTCCCATAGATACAATAGTTGGATCCCCCTGAGGAGTGCAAGACAAATATTGGTTTCAAAATTTCAGGCCTGAAAAAATAATGCTACTAATTTTTATATTATTCCAAAAATAAGAAGCATAAAAACTAAAAACAAAACTTTAAAATATCACAATTTATAAATCATTGTCGCAGACGTGTGTTTAATTATTATTTGACTACAATTTTTAACATGAGAGATTGATCGAACCGTTTAATGATTGCACTGAATACTTAGCTTCGAAGCATTTCCGGATATATGAAGAACTTGTTCATTGTGTATTGTATAGTACAACATTTTCATTATGTAAACTTGTGTATTATGGATTTATAAGCAAACCATACCAATCTTGCAACAGTCCAAAAGTAGAAAATAGGACTCCAGCATCTCAACAGGTCTGTTGCGAAGGGCTCTCCTTTGAGGGACAGCATTCTGCAACTGTTGGAGCATGAAAACAGTCTGCAACTGTTGGAGCATGAAAACAGTCTGCAACTGTTGGAGCATGAAAACAGTCTGCAACTGTTGGAGCATGAAAACAGACTGCAACTGTTGGAGCATGAAAACAGTCTGCAACTGTTGGAGCATGAAAACAGTCTGCAACTGTTGGATCATGAAAACAGTCTGCAACTGTTGGATCATGAAAACAGTCTGCAACTGTTGGAGCATGAAAACAGTCTGCAACTGTTGGAGCATGAAAACAGTCTGCAACTGTTGGAGCATGAAAACAGTCTGCAACTGTTGGAGCATGAAAACAGTCTGCAACTGTTGGAGCATGAAAACAGTCTGCAACTGTTGGAGCATGAAAACAGTCTGCAACTATTGGAGCATGAAAACAGTCTGCAACTATTGGAGCATGAAAACAGTCTGCAACTGTTGGAGCATGAAAACAGTCTGCAACTGTTGGAGCATGAAAACAGTCTGCGACTGTTGGAGCATGAAAACAGTCTGCAACTGTTGGAGCACGAAAACAGTCTGCAACTGTTGAAGCACGAAAACAGTCTGCAACTGTTGAAGCACGAAAACAGTCTGCAACTGTTGGAGCACGAAAACAGTCTGCAACTGTTTGAGCACGAAAACAGTCTGCAACTGTTTGAGCACGAAAACAGTCTGCAACTGTTTGAGCACGAAAACAGTCTGAAACTGTTGGAGCACGAAAACAGTCTGCAACTGTTGGAGCACGAAAACAGTCTGCAACTGTTGGAGCATGAAAACAGTGTGCAACTGTTGAACCATGAAAACAGTGTGCAACTGTTGAACCATGAAAACAGTGTGCAACTGTTGAGCCATGAAAACAGTATACAACTGTTGAACCATGAAAACAGTATGCAACTGTTGAACCATGAAAACAGTATGCAACTGTTGAATCATGAAAAAATTTACTGTTATTAAGCATGAAATCAGCTTGCAATTGTCAAAAACCGTGGTTTTTAGCCATAGAAAAACAAAATTTGCAACTAACAGGAAGGGAAAACAAATTGCAACTGTTACAACACGGAGGCTCTGAGCTCGTTGTAGTTAACCGTTTAGCCGTCGTCGACAACATCTGTCGGCAAACAGAAAGGAAGAGATTTCCCGAGGGCGAGGCTATGATTGCTCAACTTCCTCCTTAAGAACTGCACTTTATTGTCACTCGAGCGCCGAACAAACGAGGGCTGTGGATGCTTCTCAACTTCCTCCACTTTGATCTCGCTCAAAGTTCTGAACGCATTTCATGTCTACCAGTGAACCCGATTATGTATTTTTGCGAGCAGGTATAGAGTTAGGTAGAGGATTTTGGAGGAATGATTTTATTGGGGTTTCAGCTTTTGAGCTAGCTCTTGAAGCTTGATTGTTGCAGTGATGGTAAATATGCGCATACAAGATATTACAAAAATTTCAAATTTATGAATGTAGGATTGCTATAAATACACCATGTGAATTTAGTTCACCAATTTTATGACACGTTAAAAACTTAGTAAACGAGAGTAAACAGTCCTGTGTTCTTGGTATTTAATCCGATATAAATTATTTTATAACACGAGCACCCAAAAAGGCTCGGAAAATAAATCTTTCATTCAGCTCATCAGCCACTCATAGATGAACAGGATATAAAAACATGATGGAAGAAGTCGTCCGTTTTCGGCTACCATTCTTTCAAATAGGAACTTTTCGGAGGAAATCACGATCACTCCACCCGCGGCTTCATTTACCGTTTAGCACGTTAATTATCGCGTATGTTTGGTTAGGTTGAACGTAGCAGAATTGAAAAGCTGTCTTTACTGCTACATTACATTTTCATTCTTCCAAGAACCTGAAAAAAATATAATTGGACCACAATATTCTAACTTGTACACCTTTGTCGAATTTAAATGAAGCCTGTGAAACAATTGAAACACTTCACTGATATAAGAACGTAAATCAGCAATTTACCTTGTGGTACACATATGTACCGCTAAGCAATCAATGTGTTAAGGCAATAATTTATCTCACGTTCTTGAAGACGCGAGATTTTTCCAGTCGACAATATTCGAACTTCGCTGGAAAAGTAATGCGAGTGTTCTTTTATGAATTTGATTCCTGTTTAATTTGAGACGTTGTTTATAATATCTACCACTGCACACATGCGGGAGACACCACAGTGTATCCCATGAAAAAAATCTGATGGTTAAAAAGTTCCAGTCCATTAAAAAATTGAAATGTACTTTAGTCGGCGGTTCTCTCATACTTATTAGAGTTTTTAATCGAGAATTCAGTCAATTTTATGAGCTAAATCCACAGAACTTGAGAAATTCCGGGGTAGATTTTTTCAACAGCAGCTACTCTTTCAATACCTTGTTCAATAATTATTCATGCTTCTTATGTTTACATTTTCATTCCCCATTTACTGTCACGATTTAGAATAACCGTTCACACGTGCTCTATGTTCATCAATTCCACAAATCCAATTCCTCACTTCTCGCACATCCTTCGCGCGTCTTCCTCTCTTTCCTCTGACGTTCTCACTTCCCGTGACTTACGCTTCCCGTCCCACTCCCCTCCCCAAAGTTCAGCCATCCAGACGGCCTAGCAATCGGTCCGTCACCCTTTCCATATTACCGCCATCGGCGGCAGTCAATAGCAATGCACTTTCGGAAGCTTTTTAAGAGGGCCAGGTCGGGCCGCGCTGTGCTGGATAACACGCTTTTTCAATTTACAAATATGATGAAACGCGCCGGTGCCAGCAGCGGGCGCCACCTCTCACTTTTAGCGACTGCGCTTTTGCGTCTTATGGCGCGCATTAGGGAACGCTAAATCGAAATTATTTTATGCGCTCCACCGACTTCCGAAATGGAAACGACCTGCAAAGGAGCCCTTTGAAGGCGGCAGCTGCAGGGGCCTGCGTGGAGTGGTGAAGTTTAGATGGCCTTAAGAAGCAACGATTTATTGGGACTCACGGCATGGTAGACTCACGGTCAGGATCCGGGTTTTTATTAGGCATCGTAACTAGGATACGAGTACACTGGAAGTTGGAATTAAGATACTCATTTTCTATGAGACTCTACACGGGATACAAGTTTTAACCGAAAACCGATATTAGAAAAGGGGGATCGTAATTAAGATACTCCCTTTTTATGAGAAACTCTACATGGGATACAAGGTTTAACCGGAAACCGTTATTAGAAAAAGGGAATCGTAATTAAGATACTCACTTTATAAGAGACTCTACATGGGATACAAGGCTTAACCGAAAACCGTTATTAGAAAAGTGGGTACGTAATTACGACACTATTTTTCTATGAAAGACTGTACGTACAGTAGGACTGTTAGGCCAGAAGCAAACATAAGTCGACTAGTGCCTTGTAATTTAACCGGAAGGAAAATAATTCTTCTCTCAAATAACTGAGCTCGCGTATCACAGATACTTGATAAACATACTTCCGTCTCGGATTTCAAAATTTCATTAGCTGGATTTCATTTCGGTTAATTTTTCGACGCTTGAAAAACAGCTTGAAACATCTTTAAAACTCTACCAGATCGAACTCCAAGAACTGTTCTTGGAGTAAACCCCAACTTAAATAAATTTTAAGTCAGCAGAATCTGACTTTTTTACTATCCCTGAAAATATCAGGAAGATTCCTCCGGGATAACAAGCCTCTGAAATTACGGCCCCAAGAAGGACCTGCCTAAATAATTCGCAATCGGGCCGAACAGGATTCGCCGCCCTAACGTTCTAACAATTTAGCCCAAGAAGGGTATCGCCTAACTAACTATTTAACAAGGACACAAGACTTAAGAAGCAACGATTTATTGGTGCTCACGGTCAGGATCCGTGTTTTTATTTGGCATCGTAATTAGGATACGTACACTGGATGTTGTGATCAGGTACTCATTTTTTATGAAAGACTCCACATAGGATGCAAACATTAGTCGGAAATCGTAATTTTAAAAGGGACATCATAATTAGGATACGAGTATTATTGGAGACCGAAATTACGATCCAAGCATTCTGGAAAACCATGAATAGAATTCAGGCGTAACATAGACAGTAATTAGAACACTCTTTTCAAAGTCCTATATGATATGCACTTTCAGTGGAAACCCTAAATAGGTATATAGAATATTAATGACCGCCCATACATGATATACGGGATTTATTCATTTCAATCGCTAGGATTGGAAGTATTGTGGTGTTCATAACACTCCCTTCATAATTGAAGATTAATTACGGGAGGAAAAATTAGTTTTTACTAAAACATATTTGTCTCAAAAATCTATATTTTGTGTCAGAAAAAAAAACGAGAACAACTAAGTACTATTTTGTTTGAAGTCTTTTATTTATTGAACCCCATTTCTAACAAAAACCAGCAACTTTCATATTCAATACAAGTATGCAATTGAACGAACCTTGAACGAAATTGAGAAAATAAATTGAACGAAGTTAAGAAAAGTATTCCAAGTCTTTTCTTCAACACTCACAGCTATAAACATAATATCGAAAGCTTTAGTGTATTACGACAGAGTTCTGAGATAGAGTAGCTGCATTAATGAATAAATCAAGCGTATGATCAATATAAAGAATGATTGCCTTTTGAGCAAAGGAGGATTAGCACCCGAACAATCGCTTTGGTGTGATTGCGGCCAGCTTTCAACACGTGCCCCACGTATTAGACCATATTTTCACCAATAAGTAAATTTCATATTCAAGCACGGGTATAAAATGAATAACATTTCATTTCTTTCGTGACCTTTTTAAAAATGACTTATTGCACGAGGTAACATATTATCGTGCAATTTTAGTTTTCATATTTGTTATGAAGGATTAGAATGTATTCGAGCATTAAAGTCGATTTCCCAATCTTCTGCTCACAACCTAACCAGACCAACCGTTAACAACCGTAGAAACGCGGTGAAAGTGTTAACGCACGTCGGCCATGAATTAAACATCTACAAGCTGCTGATCTTACTGAGTGATAGTTAAATAAATTAGTTAATGGAATGGTTCTAGAATAAACCATTAAATAACTTGGTCTGATTGAACATGATGGTATTCAGCATGGCTTGAAGCTTAAAAGTTGACTTCTAAAAGTGGATTCTTTGTGGACTCTTGGGTTGATACTACGACTGCCTTTTCCGCTCATCTCTTACAGTTAATAGAATACTGAGTGACTCATGTTAAAGATTAACTCAAGCATATTAAACATCCTTTCGCTTCCCCACACTCTAGTGGAAACAGTTGTCAGTGCTGATGTGCTTTAATTGGCAAAATTTTAGAGGGCTAACGAACGGGATGACGCAAGGAGTGTCGAGGGATAAACTTTTAGAAAAACGCATCGTACGGAGAATGCTTTTGTAAAAGCTGCTTAATCCAGGACACTCATCATTCGCAGCGCAAATTTTCTGACAAATGTAACCAACAAAAAGCGCGCTAAATTTCAGGTGCATTTCTCTCTGCCCATTGCACGGACGGTTATTGTGAAGCGTATCGACGGCGACAGCCTGGTGGTCCCAACACCATCGCTATAGATGTGGCAGTGAGCAATTAATGCTGAGTGGCGGCATGATATGACTGTCACTTTATAAAATTTCTGAGGAAATAGCATATGCAGGTACACCACCTGCACTCCACATGAACTTACACCACCTGCACATCATGTGCACTTACACCACCTGCACACATATCGCCTGTACAGTGTATACACACACACACACACCAGATGCACACACTAAATCTACACACCCAAAATGTACACACATACCACCTGCACACAGGACACTCACACACGACAAATATACACTCAACACCTGTCCACACAACAACTACACTCAACATCGATACACACAATATTTTCACTAGTACAAATTCAGCAAAACATACCTGCGTAGAGCAGTATTCAACACCTCACGCATGGTAAGAACACAGATACAACACACCAGCGGGCGGAGTGGTGGCTGCGTGGCGGCGGCGTGGCGGTGGCGGGGCGGTAGCGCAGCAGCTGCAACGAGGAGGTGGCGTGGCGGCGGTGGCGTGGCGGTGGCGGGGCGGTAGCGTAGCAGCTGCAGCGAGGAGGTGGCGTGGCGGCGGTGGCGTGGCGGCGGTGGCGTGGCGGCGGTGGCGGTGGCGTGGCGGCGGTGGCGTGGCGGCGGTGGCGTGGCGGTGGCGGGGCGGTAGCGCAGCAGCTGCAACGAGGAGGTGGCGTGGCGGCGGTGGCGTGGCGGTGGCGGGGCGGTAGCGTAGCAGCTGCAGCGAGGAGGTGGCGTGGCGGCGGTGGCGTAGCGGCGGTGGCGTGGCGGCGGTGGCGTGGCGGCGGTGGCGTAGCGGCGGTGGCGTGGCGGCGGTGGCGTGGCGGCGGTGGCGTGGCGGCGGTGGCGTGGCGGCGGTGGCGTGGCGGCGGTGGCGTGGCGGTGGCGGCGTGGCGGCGGTGGCGTGGCGGCGGTGCTCAGAGCCCCTCAGGTCCACTTTATTTTTGAGTTGCTGCTGGCGGCTTGTTTGTCTCCAGCGCGCCTGATCCCACCGCTCTACTCCAAATATTTGCTGTGCTCCTAAGCCAGGGGGCGCCTTGGTGGGGGTACAGGTGGCTGTGTGGGGGCGCCTTGGTGGGGGTACAGGTGGCTGTGTGGGGGCGCCTTGGTGGAGGTACAGGTGGCTGTGTGGGGGCGCCTTGGTGGGGGTACAGGTGGCTGTGTGGGGGTGCCTCGGTGGGGGTACAGGTGGCTGCGTGTGGAGGCGCCTTGGTGGAGGTACAGGTGGCTGCGTGTGGGGGCGCCTTGGTGGGGGTACAGGTGGCTGCGTGTGGGGCGCCTTGGTGGGGGTACAGGTGGCTGCGTGTGGGGCGCCTTGGTGGGGGTACAGGTGGCTGTATGGGGGCGCCTTGGTGGGGGAGATGCCACGTGGTCAAGCCCCAGCATGGGGGTAAGCAGTCACGTGACCTTATGCTACATGCAGCATAGTTTCGCATGACCGCCGCATAGCATGTGTTGTAGCATTGTGCACCGCAGTCCGCTTTTAACAATTGAACAATTTAGTTTTTTTTCGTGCATCCATCGTGCATCAATAGAGTATTGCTCGAATCTTTATGTCGGTCCTTGTGCGTGTGTTCATAAATCATGCAAATCTATAAAAAAGGGAATTTGTGTCAAAGTTCATTTAAATGGCAATGATTTGATTAGAACTAAATTAAATTAATTGAAGAAAGTAAAAGAAAACCGCACTCTAGGTCTGCGTTATTGAATTTAACCGACGTGTATGACATGGGGTTTAATTTAATTTCATTTAATTAAGTTGGTCTGCATATGAATTTGGTCTTGCCAATTGCATTGAATAAATGAAAAGTTGAATTGCATTTAAACCGAGTAAAATTTGCAGAAAAAAACTTTCACAAAGTGTTATGGAATTAATGCGCTATGAAATTAACGCTGAGGCGAATATGTATATAGAAATTGTGTAAGCTAGAGAGCAAAAAGTTCACTTCTTAGCACTCTTCAACTTGCCAACATTGTCTTAATAGCCTTTTTGTGATGCTGACCCTGAAGTGCCTCACTGAAGTCGATTTTCCTGTTTTTAACATCCTATCTTAAACATTTATTCTCGCACGCTAAATTCCTGTCTATACCATCACTGATATTTCTATACCTGCCTTCGACATTTACGTTTTCAAATTTGTTTTTAATTTCACCAGAAATCTTTAAACTCTGGTTGTACTAATGGAAATTTAATTTGCCTCCAATTTCCTTTCAATTCTTTAAACTACGATTATAATGAAGAGGATTTATCCTTCATTTTATTTATAGGGCGTTAAAGCGAAGCCATTTCAGTCCCTCAGTTTTAGCAAGATTTTAGAGCAGTGTATGTCGTCGTAGCGGCGCAGCTTGCAGTGTAAGTTCTAAGGAAACTTGCGTTGCCACCTGCCCAATTTATGTCAAACAATTACATCGAACAATTCACGTCATCGTAGAGGTAATACTTACGGAGTAAGTTCTAAGGGAATTTACGTTGTCAGCTGCTCCGCTACAACGGCGTAAATTGCTTATATGTTCCCCGCTTCATCGCGGCAGTCTCCCAGTCTGCGTCCTGTGAATTTTGCTTCAGTATTTCACTTTCTACCGTTAGTTTGGCACGCCGAACTTATAGATCTTTTATAGCAGTGTCAGGGCTGATGAAAGTGACAAAATGGGACTCCAAAATATTTTTAAAAGAATGTTCATACAATTTTTCGTTCTCGCTTCAAAAATTTACGGACGTTTTTTTAATTACAACAAATGATGAAACAAAAAACATTCCAAGCGATGTTTTAAAACGAAACGGTACTTTCATTTCTGTACTCCGTTTTAAGATATGTGCTTTCACTAGAAATTTGAAATGGCGAGGTAAGAAATGGGCTACTTAAGGACTAGAAAAAAAGTCTTTTACAAGGCTTTGGTAAAAATTTGCTCACGAGGTATCATGGATACAAACTTTGCTCACCACATCCCTAAAACTTTTCAAGCCCATAAACTCGTCTTGACTTGTGTTGCCACCCCATGTGCACGGCAACAGGCTTATTTGAGATCCTTGACACATTTGTTCAGCCAAAAAATCATATAGCGAGCACCAGTTGTGTAGCTTGATGGCTATCACGCCGGCGGCAAAAACCACCCGTAAACGTATTCGTTCCGGCTTGTTGGTTAAACAGTTCATTTTATGGCTTTAGCCAGGGACAGAGAGACTCGACCGACAGAACAATCAAACTTCCTAATGACAGTCAGAAACACACCGCAGTCATCAATAAAAGACAGGCTCTAAATGAACTCACGGCTATAAAACTAGGGGCATAAAAAGCTTCGGGGAACCCGAGACAAATCGAAAAAATCGAAAGAAGGTCGATCTCAAATAAAGTTCGGATCACCGGAACTAGTCCGCACGTTCCGCAACCGCCGCTATTGCCTTTGGACGCCTCTTTGCGGCTGCGGTTGCGGTCTATATACGTCTGGCAGTTATTAAAACTTAAAGAACGGATTTAAATTGGATGAAATTTTCATTAGCTTTGTGATGGGCCTTTCGTACTTTCCAATCATTTGAGGTTGCTTCTTAGAGTGCGGTTTCCTGCCTGAGTTTAGCACGATGACATTCGCCATTAATTTCCTGAATGTTACCGTTTCCGTTGATATTAGTGAAATTGCCGTAAAACTGTCCTACATTTAACGAACAACGTTCGTACATGCCTGAGATAAATAAATCTTTCAAATCTTCCAATCTTTCAAATTATTCAAAATATTTCATACATATGAACGTTATTCTTCCATTTTGATACGTCAATATGAGTGATTTACAATGAAGACTTTCATTCCGATTTCACAAGTAGATTTTTCAACAAAAAAATCACGGAGAATATTGGCCGTTGAGGCTATGATAGGAAGATGAAGCAAAGGTAACAAGTATGATCGTATTATTTCACTGGTATCGAATGATTTGGGCTGATATGTGTCATGGATGAGTTGTTTTCGAGGCGAACAGTGTTACTTCAGGTTTGGAGCACATCGACTCAATTGTCAATGAAAATAATGCATGAAATTTTGAAAATTTCTTCAGGAGGATATTACAACTCACGCTTATCATGATGTACAATATGACTTCTGGAAACTATTTCTATGCAATTTCATATAGTGCGACTATTTCAAAAATAACCCATTCACGAAAACTAATTTTAAATAAACTGTTGAACGCAATTTTTTTCGATTTCTTCCTTTTCGAGGTAAGGCAACGTTTATAGGCATTTTACAAGGGAGTAGCGACGAACAAACCAACCAAGCCAGCAACAAACTATTTTCATGTTGAGAAATTCATGGTGGATGCAGGCATAAATTCATCAAAGGTTTCCGTGGCTCGCTCACTGCCATTCCTATAGATTGTTCCATGCACTTGTTTAAACAGAAAATGAATGTTAACTTTAGCTTGCAATTCGCACTACAGCGAAAAAATAAAATGCTTTTCTTTATTTCGTAATCTCCATTTTTGCACGGGAGAGTTCAAGTACAAGTAGAAACACGTCAAAGATAAAACTCTATACTGGAAGTGTTGACGCTTACGAATAAAAACAATTCCGCACTGAGGTGAGAAGTATCGAGTGTCGACGCTTTCGAATAGTAAACTGTTGGTCTCGAATTATTACTTGATCACAAAAAGCAGCCGCACGAGATCGCTCGTTAGGTCTCCATGCGGCCGCGGCATCACGACGACACCACAACCTCCGCCCCGCAATTTAGCTCGGTGGCCTACAGCTTTTTGGGGACCTATTCAGCGAGACTACAACTATTGAGTGAGCGCCTTTACAACCAGTTTCAATACATTACAAAAATGAAGTGTTAAGAATTAAGTGTTTTATAACACTTGTAATGAGGGCACGGGTTATAAAACTGAGTATTTCTGCACTGGACGAGTTGCGTTTGTTGGGCAACATGCAGGACCTCGTGTGTTTGTGTGTGTGTGTGGTTGTGTTCGTGTGGTTGTGTACGTGTTCGTGTGGTTGTGTACGTGTTCGTGTGGTTGTGTACGTGTTCGTGTGGTTGTGTACGTGTTCGTGTGGTTGTGTACGTGTTCGTGTGTTAGTGTACGTGTTCGTGTGTTAGTGTACGTGTGCGCGTGTTAGTGTTCGTGTGTGCGCGTGTTAGTGTTCGTGTGTGCGCGTGTTAGTGTTCGTGTGTGCGCGTGTTAGTGTTAGTGTTCCTTGACGAGAGAGTCAAGAGTGCAGAGCGAGTACCTCTGGAACTTTATGGAGAGTTTAGCCCTGGAGCAATACGTCCGCCTCCCGACCCGACTAGATAATGTCCTAGACCTGTTTCTAACAAACGACGATGAGTTTGTCGGACGGGTTGAGGTTGAGGAGACTATTATGTCCGACCACAGATGTATCCTCATATATGGTGACCTTGGCCTGGAGCGGCAGACAGCCTGGGACCGAGGAGCATCGGGTGGGTCGCTTGACTCTCTCAATTTTACGAGTGATCGCGTAGACTGGACTGGCCTGTCGGGAGCGCTGGGTGACATTGACTGGGATACACGTTTGGCTGGACGTACCCCCAACGAGATGTACGACGAGATCCTCGCTGTCTTGTCCGAGGTCTGTCCAAGATATGCCCCAACACGGAAGATTGGGGGGATAAACCCAATACCTAGGGACCGGAAGGTACTAATGAGAAAGCGCTCAAAGCTGCTTAAAAGAGTTGGGACGTTGGCGCGCTCAGGGACCGCCAGTGATGGCATCCTTGAGAGAGTGGCTGAGATCGAGAGGCAGCTCGAGGCGTCACATGAGGAAGAGGCAAGATCCTGTGAAGATAGAGCTATTGCCGCTATAAAAAATAACCCTAAATACTTCTACTCGTACGCCAGGAGGAAACTTTGCACAAAGTCGGTTGTGGGACCGTTTCGAGTCGACGGACGGAATGTGTGCACCCCTGAAGAGAAATGCGCTGTGATGCGCGCACAGTATGAGGCGGTATTTAGTCGGCCCAAGTTTGGGGAAGACGATGGCGGCTGGGGCCCGAATGAATGGCCGAGTACCACACCGATAAACCTCGTGGACTTTGAATTCAGTGAGCGAGACGTTGAGGAAAGCATTGGCGAGCTCTCACCCTCATCGGCGCCGGGTCCAGACAGTGTTCCGGCTGTCCTCCTATGCAACTGTAGAGTTGCCATCAGCAGGCCTTTGTTCCTGCTCTGGAGGGCATCACTGAGTGCGGGGTCCATACCTACCAAACTCAAGCTGGGAATTATTACCCCCATATATACAGGTGGCGAGAAACACCTACCCCGGAATTATAGGCCGATCACGCTGACCTCCCACATTATAAAGATCTTTGAGAAAATAGTAGTGAAAAGGCTGGTGGGATATATGGAGGATGCTGAGTTGTTCAACCCGAGTCAGCACGGGTTTAGAAGAGGGAGGTCCTGCCTCTCACAGTTGCTCGAGCACCAACGGCACATCACGGAGGCCCTCGGTCGTGGTCATGCAGTGGACGCTGTATACCTAGATTTTGCTAAGGCATTCGATAAGGTAGACCATGGGATCTTGCTTAGAAAGTTGAGGGCTGCTGGCGTTGGTGGCGACCTGTGGAATTGGATCAGGTGCTTCCTTACTGGCAGAAAACAAGTAGTGGCCGTTGACGGATGCCGGTCAGCCGAGTCGCGAGTGATAAGTGGAGTGCCCCAGGGCTCGGTGCTTGGACCACTTTTGTTCCTGGTCCATGTCAGTGATATTGACGCCGGATTACTTCACTCCTGCGCCTCATCATTTGCGGACGATACAAGAGTTTTTAAGGAAGTGGCCAGCAAGCAGGACTGCGAGGCCATGCAGCAGGACTTAATCAAAATCTACGAATGGGCCGAAGTGAACAACATGTGCTTCAATGAGAGCAAATTTGAGCTCCTTCGTTGCGGTCACCATCCGGATGAAACCTTCCCCTACACAACTGCTGGTGGGGTGGTTGTGGAGAGGAGGTCATCAATCAGGGATTTGGGCGTGATCGTGGAGGACGGGGGAAGTTTCACAAAGCACATAGACTCGGTCTCAAAAAAGTGTCGAAGTCAACTCGGATGGATCCTCCGGACGTTTCGTGCCCGGGAAGCAGCGGCCATGATGACCTTGTATAGAGCGCTGATTTTGCCCCTGGCCGAATACTGCTGCCAGCTGTGGAGTCCAATTGCGACGGGGGAGATCCAGAAAGTGGAGGCAATTCAGAGAACGTTCACGTCGAAAATCGTCGGAATGGAGCGGTTCAACTACTGGGAGAGGCTCCAGAGGTTATCACTGTTCTCCCTGCAGCGACGACGAGAGCGGTACCTGATAATTTACACCTGGAAGATGCTGGAGGGATTAGTACCAAACTTTGTTGACCCGAGTGTTCGTGTGTGCGCGTGTTAGTGTTCGTGCACGCGTGTTAGTGTTCGTGCACGCGTGTTAGTGTTCGTGCACGCGTGTTAGTGTTCGTGCACGCGTGTTAGTGTTCGTGCACGCGTGTTAGTGTTCGTGCACGCGTGTTAGTGTTCGTGCACGCGTGTTAGTGTTCGTGCACGCGTGTTAGTGTTCGTGCACGCGTGTTAGTGTTCGTGCACGCGTGTTAGTGTTCGTGCACGCGTGTTAGTGTTCGTGCACGCGTGTTAGTGTTCGTGCACGCGTGTTAGTGTTCGTGCATGTGTGTTTGTGTTCGCGTATGAGTGTTTGTGTTCGCGTACGAGTGTTTGTGTTCGCGTACGAGTGTTTGTGCATGTGTGTTTGTATGTGTGTTTGTGCATGTGTGTTTGCATGTGTGTTCGTGCATGTGTGTTTGTATGTGTGTTCGTGCATGTGTGTTTGTATGTGTGTTCGTGCATGTGTGTTTGTATGTGTGTTCGTGCATGTGTGTTTGTATGTGTGTTCGTGCATGTGTGTTTGCATGTGTGTTTGTATGTGTGTTCGTGCATGTGTGTTTGTATGTGTGTTCGTGCATGTGTGTTTGTATGTGTGTTCGTGCATGTGTGTTTGTATGTGTTCGTGCATGTGTGTTTGTATGTGTTCGTGCATGTGTGTTTGTATGTGTTCGTGCATGTGTGTTTGTATGTGTTCGTGCATTTGTGTTTGTATGTGTTCGTGCATGTGTGTTTGTATGTGTTCGTGCATGTGTGTTTGTATGTGTTCGTGCATGTGTGTTTGTATGTGTTCGTGCATGTGTGTTTGTATGTGTTCGTGCATGTGTGTTTGTATGTGTTCGTGCATGTGTGTTTGTATGTGTTCGTGCATGTGTGTTTGTATGTGTTCGTGCATGTGTGTTTGTATGTGTTCGTGCATGTGTGTTTGTATGTGTTCGTGCATGTGTGTTTGTATGTGTCCGTGCATGTGTGTTTGTATGTGTCCGTGCATGTGTGTTTGTATGTGTTCGTGCATGTGTGTTTGTGTTCGTGCATTTGTGTTTGTGTTTGTGCATGTGTGTTTGTGTTCGTGCATGTGTGTTTGTGTTTGTGCATGTGTGTTTGTGTTCGTGCATGTGTGTTTGTGCATGTGTGTTAGTGTTTGTGCATGTGTGTTAGTGTTTGTGCATGTGTGTTAGTATTCGCGTATATGTGTCGTTACATCAAGTGGCGATGATTTGGTGCTGGGAAGTTGAGGCATTTTGAATAAAACATGCCTCTATTGATCGCACTATTCGAAGACAACATCCCTCTATTTATCGCATTTCTTAAAAATGGAGAATTCGTTTGCAACTGTTGCAATTTGTTTTGCTCTGATCTTAAATAATGAAGAAATGAAATGGAAATGTTTGAGTTGGGAAGTCTCTTTACGCCTGCTAGGGTAGCGATAGCATTTTCTTATTTGCTGTAACCTTTAATAAATAACAATGAAGAAAAATCATTTCAACTTGTCTTGAAGTTCCAAATCAGTTTCTATTGAACACGCCTATAAAAAAGTGAAACTTATCTCATGTTAGTTCCCTGAATTTCCCGATATCCTTTGAAACAAGTCTGCGATTCTTCGTTTCAAGCATAAATAACAGAGATTTCAAACAGGGATTTTGACTAGAATTTAACATAACAATGACTTTCAACTGGAATTTGGACATAAATAGCAGGGATTCTCAACAATGATTTTAACAAAAATAACAGGGAACTTTAACAGGGATTTTAATGTGAATAACACAAATACATAAAAACAATTTTAACAAATAACAAATATCTCTAACAGATATTCTTGGCGATTTCATTCTTATTTGCTCAAATCGTCCTCGTAAGCTGCATTAAAAATATTCTGTGTTCAAGCACTCCAATATTATTTGACATTCAGGTAGCGTTCAAGATGTTTTCAGCAACACGAAAAATTGCTTGGTACAGAATTTTCTCCGATGGTACTTATTTATCCTTTCTGAACATTACCGATTAAAATTCTATTCTATAGCAACAAAAAGAAGGCCTAACTAACCTTCAGCTCTGAACTCCATATCTTCCTCTAGGGAGCGTCAGAACACAAGAACTACCAATATTTCACACAGAGCATAACGCACAATAATAGCCATCATAATCCGATACTTCGAAGAAAGGAAGGAAAAAAGACAGACAGTAAGAAAACGAACGAGTTTATACCCAGTTTCCGTGATTAAGACAACTGGCAGTCAGACAATTAAAAATTGTACTAGAAAGATCAATTATTTCTCCCAAGTGCTTCATTACAACTTCAAATGATTGTAGACAATTTTTTTCATAACTTTTACTTGAACATAGTAACTTGCAAATGCTAGACCAAATTTTCAACCAGATTTAAACAAATGAACTACCTTTTTCTCGATAAATCTTTATATAGATTAAACTTGCAGTGCGTACGTAGTACGTTTGTTCAGTGCTGCTGAACCAAATGTTCCCAAAAAGTGTAGGGCGTCTTGAGGTTCTTTAGATTTTACGAAATTTCTTAAGCGATGGCAATCTATTTGAAGAGAATTAAAATATAAAATAGGGAAGGCGACCGGCGTGTCCCACGCTCGACGTACTGCCTCAGGCGCTGTTGGCTTCCCAACGAAGCTGATATGAACGGCAAACTCGAAAAATTCGAAATCGAAAAATTATCCTAATTAACATGATGGTGTTTTAACCGCAGAGGTGATTCATTTTACTAAGAGTTGTTTCCACATACAGTTCGATCTTTTGAAAAATTACGTCTCATTCATTTCATCGAGAGTTTTTTCCAAGTTTTCCGCCACCAAACTGGTAGAATATGCTTGTTTTTTTCTGAGTTATCAGGAGATTTATCGATCAATCATATTTATGAACAGTTATATCGATCAATCATATTTATCAACAGTTATATCGATCAATCATATTTATCAACAGTTATATCGATCAATCATATTTATCAACAGTTATATCGATCAATCATATTTATGAACAGTTATATCGATCAATCATATTTATCAACAGTTATATCGATCAATCATATTTATCAACAGTTATATCGATCAATCATATTTATCAACAGTTATATCGATCAATCATATTTATCAACAGTTATATCGATCAATCATATTTATCAACAGTTATATCGATCAATCATATTTATCAACAGTTATATCGATCAATCATATTTATCAACAGTTATATCGATCAATCATATTTATCAACAGTTATATCGATCAATCATATTTATCAACAGTTATATCGATCAATCATATTTATCAACAGTTATATCGATCAATCATATTTATCAACAGTTATATCGATCAATCATATTTATCAACAGTTATATCGATCAATCATATTTATCAACAGTTATATCGATCAATCATATTTATCAACAGTTATATCGATCAATCATATTTATCAACAGTTATATCGATCAATCATATTTATCAACAGTTATATCGATCAATCATATTTATCAACAGTTATATCAATCAATCATATTTATCAACAGTTATATCAATCAATCATATTTATCAACAGTTATATCAATCAATCATATTTATCAACAGTTATATCGATCAATTTTTTGCAATTCTTAGCTTCGAACAATTTTCACGTTGAGGGTTGAGTGCTGCACTGAATTGCGTAAATGACTCGTAGGAGTAGAAACAAATTCAAGACTAAAGTGTCAGCCACCACAACATCACCACAACATCACCACAACATCACATCAACATCACATCAACATCACATCAACATCACATCAACATCACATCAACATCACCACAACATCACCACAACATCACCACAACATCACCACAACATCACCACAACATCACCACAACATCACCACAACATCACCACAACATCACCACAACATCACCACAACATCACCACAACATCACCACAACATCACCACAACATCACCACAACATCACCACAACATCACCACAACATCACCACAACATCACCACAACATCACCACAACATCACATCAACATCACATCAACATCACATCAACATCACCACAACATCACCACAACATCACCACAACATCACCACAACATCACCACAACATCACATCAACATCACATCAACATCACATCAACATCACATCAACATCACATCAACATCACATCAACATCACATCAACATCACATCAACATCACATCAACATCACCACAACATCACCCCAGCCTCACCCCAGCCTCACCCCAGCCTCACCCCAGCCTCACCCCAGCCTCACCCCAGCCTCACCCCAGCCTCACCCCAGCCTCACCCCAGCCTCACCCCAGCCTCACCCCAGCCTCACCCCAGCCTCACCCCAGCCTCACCCCAGCCTCACCCCAGCCTCACCCCAGCCTCACCCCAGCCTCACCCCAGCCTCACCCCAGCCTCACCCCAGCCTCACCCCAGCCTCACCCCAGCCTCACCCCAGCCTCACCCCAGCCTCACCCCAGCCTCACCCCAGCCTCACCCCAGCCTCACCCCAGCCTCACCCCAGCCTCACCCCAGCCTCACCCCAGCCTCACCCCAGCCTCACCCCAGCCTCACCCCAGCCTCACCCCAGCCTCACCCCAGCCTCACCCCAGCCTCACCCCAGCCTCACCCCAGCCTCACCCCAGCCTCACCCCAGCCTCACCCCAGCCTCACCCCAGCCTCACCCCAGCCTCACCCCAGCCTCACCCCAGCCTCACCCCAGCCTCACCCCAGCCTCACCCCAGCCTCACCCCAGCCTCACCCCAGCCTCACCCCAGCCTCACCCCAGCCTCACCCCAGCCTCACCCCAGCCTCACCCCAGCCTCACCCCAGCCTCACCACAGCCTCACCCCAGCCTCACCCCAGCCTCACCCCAGCCTCACCCCAGCCTCACCCCAGCCTCACCCCAGCCTCACCCCAGCCTCACCCCAGCCTCACCCCAGCCTCACCCCAGCCTCACCCCAGCCTCACCCCAGCCTCACCACAGCCTCACCACAGCCTCACCACAGCCTCACCACAGCCTCACCCCAGCCTCACCACAGCCTCACCACAGCCTCACCACAGCCTCACCACAGCCTCACCACAGCCTCACCACAGCCTCACCACAGCCTCACCACAGCCTCACCACAGCCTCACCACAGCCTCACCACAGCCTCACCACAGCCTCACCACAGCCTCACCACAGCCTCACCACAGCCTCACCACAGCCTCACCACAGCCTCACCACAGCCTCACCACAGCCTCACCACAGCCTCACCACAGCCTCACCACAGCCTCACCACAGCCTCACCACAGCCTCACCACAGCCTCACCACAGCCTCACCACAGCCTCACCACAGCCTCACCACAGCCTCACCACAGCCTCACCACAGCCTCACCACAGCCTCACCACAGCCTCACCACAGCCTCACCACAGCCTCACCACAGCCTCACCACAGCCTCACCACAGCCTCACCACAGCCTCACCACAGCCTCACCACAGCCTCACCACAGCCTCACCACAGCCTCACCACAGCCTCACCACAGCCTCACCACAGCCTCACCACAGCCTCACCACAGCCTCACCACAGCCTCACCACAGCCTCACCACAGCCTCACCACAGCCTCACCACAGCCTCACCACAGCCTCACCACAGCCTCACCACAGCCTCACCACAGCCTCACCACAGCCTCACCACAGCCTCACCACAGCCTCACCACAGCCTCACCACAGCCTCACCACAGCCTCACCACAGCCTCACCACAGCCTCACCACAGCCTCACCACAGCCTCACCACAGCCTCACCACAGCCTCACCACAGCCTCACCATAGCCTCACCATAGCCTCACCATAGCCTCACCATAGCCTCACCATAGCCTCACCATAGCCTCACCATAGCCTCACCATAGCCTCACCATAGCCTCACCATAGCCTCACCATAGCCTCACCATAGCCTCACCATAGCCTCACCATAGCCTCACCATAGCCTCACCATAGCCTCACCATAGCCTCACCATAGCCTCACCATAGCCTCACCATAGCCTCACCATAGCCTCACCATAGCCTCACCATAGCATCACCATAGCCTCACCATAGCCTCACCATAGCATCACCATAGCATCACCATAGCATCACCATAGCATCACCATAGCATCACCATAGCATCACCATAGCATCACCATAGCATCACCATAGCATCACCATAGCATCACCATAGCATCACCATAGCATCACCATAGCATCACCATCACCATCGCATCACAATAATATCAAATTTTTGCGTTAAACTTTGTTTACTTGAAATTCATTTGTTCTAACTATGCTTATTTTAGCAAATTTTATTTAACAAGTTCCCTGCGTATTGGGCCATGTGTGTACCACAGGTAAATTGCCCATTTGAGTGCCGGTATAAATGCACGACATTTGATGTTTCCCGACATTTTTTAAAAATAATTGAAATCATACGAGGTAAAATGTCAACGCGCAATTGTATTTATCCTAATCATTGGGATAAATTAAAATATATTAAAGTTAAAACAACGATTTTCCTATTCTGCAACATACAACCCAACCCAAAAAGCCGTTAAAGCCGCGGAAACGCCGGGAACGTGTTAAAAGATGTTCTTTAGCTCTGTTTTCAAGCGGAGAAAGAAAACAGTGGCTGAAAAGCAGCCGATGTTTCGTTAAAAAGCTTGGCAAATCTGAAGGATATGTCAGTTATCGATTTTCCACATTTTGGGGCCTGAACTTTATTAATTGAATCAAAATAAACAAGTTTTCTTCTATGTACTTCCCGTCTCAACTGAGTATTTTACGATTTATAGCTGTAAGCTTAGTTTCGTCTTTGATGACGAATGCGCCCGAATAAACAGCTACTCATCGATTTTCGAATTTTTGTTGCTTGAATCATGGTAATAACATCAAAATAAACAACTTTTCTTCTATACACTTTTTCGTCAAATGAGTATTTAACGAGGTTTGGTTTCGTCTTTGAGGACGATCGCGCTGGAAGCGAGTGTTGCTGTCCGACGTGCTCCTTGAATTACTTGCCGCTTCAAACACTGGAGCTGCGTTAAGTCATTTACCGCTATAACTAATAAAATACTCATTTGAGATGGAAAGTGCACAGAAGAAAACTTGTTTATTTCTATCAAATTAACTATGCTTAGGCATCGAAATTTACATAATCGATAACTGACATATCCTTCAGATTTACCATAAGCTTAATTTCTAAGAGATGAAACTGTCGAGATTGTGGCGAATTAAACTTTAACTTTCATGGAATTGTTTGTAAATAAGATGTGAATAACGCTCAATAGAATACCGTCCCTTTGCGCTTGTCGCAGCGTGCTCCAGTATACAGTAAACTTACGCGATTTAGCTTTACAAGATTGGTGGTAAACCCAACATACACCGCAAAACACTCGCGACCAATACACGACCTATTCTTGAAAAGGCTTGAGGTAAAATAGAAAAATCCATATAGTACATCAGCAAATGAAGAAATCCATAATATTTGGCAGGAATTAAGAGAATACTACAAAAAAATCTCAGGAAATACGCAACTTATTATAAGGTTCATCAGGGAATACAAAAAATGAAATCCTTTGCGAGCAGTTCAAAGATAAATCTTCTCGGTAAGTATAATATATAGTTTATATACCAATAAATTACAGCAGGAAATGAAAAAAATCATTAAATAAGACAAAAACTGATGGAAGACTCGCCAAGTCTACCAAAGAGTGGAAAGGAACCGCCAGAAAATGAAATAAATACCCAGTAAAATGAGGCGCAAACACAACCTACACCAGGAAGTTAGTTGGACGCATACTGCAGTTGTACCAAGCCCCTACTGGAAGTTTGCTTCAAACTTTTATACAGAACGTTCTACAAGATTTTTATCGTGCTTATATTCTGCGTTTCTGTAATTTTTGGGTGTACTAACTTGTTTATTACATTATTTGCAGACTTTTTGTTGAGAATGAGCTTAGGCTCGAAACGTTCTGAGTAAATGTTTTTAAAGTACTTCTTCTCTATTTCTTTCATTGTGAATTTGCTTCGCAAAATCGATTTTCTTTTGTACGTTCTACAAGAATAACAATAATTTTGCAGACCATAAAGCATCATTTTGGTTGGTAAGAGCTTGTGCACTGCATATCCATGGAAACTTGCAATTTGTATCGCTAATAACTCAGTAAGTCCAATTGAGCTTAGAAACAAGTGCCGATAAAAATAATTTAGTTACGACAGCAATAGTTAAACGCGCATAATCAGCTGTACGTCCATTTATGCTCCATTCTTCGGAAAAATGTTATCAGTATTGTAAATAACGCATGTGCATAAACTGCCGTTGATAAATTCAGTCTTGAAATGTTTTACCTCGAATTTTGATTCTAAATTTTCCACAAAAGTATAGATTTTACAGACGTTAAACTAAATCCACTAAAATTTTACAGGAATAATAGATAATGAAAATAATAGTTTCTCACTTTAGGTATGCAGGCTCACCTCCACCTAGCGTTGGGATGCCTGCACGTCACTGCATTCGTTGACAACTTCAGTTTTCCAAACGAAGAACACTGGCACTCACTGCATAAGTATACAAATGATTGCTAGGCAGGATGACAATACAACTGTGTCAAAACGCTTGCAGAACTTAGAGCTGTTTTCACTGAAGGATGAAACACTTTTTCTTCGTCGCAATCTTAGGACACAGGAGCACAATAGAGACTTTGGGACTGAAAGAACAGTCTTTTCTCTGTAATCTACTTTATATAGTCTCTAATACCTATAGAGACTTGAAAGAATATAGATTACAGAAAAAATACGGTAATCTATTTAAAATTACAACTAACTGCTACGTACTAAGACTTCATCTCAGCAACAAATACCACAAAGTGGGGCTAAAGTGTATCGTTGGATCGAGCTTTGACGCAAGTCGATTACGTTACCGGCTTTTTGGTGCAGTTAATGAGACCGTGAGCTGGCAGACGAGGTGTTTCTTGGGCTTGTTAGCAGGTAAGTGATTTGTATGAATTTCCTCGTACTTTGTAAAATTGCTTACGGTTTTCGTTATGTTTCGAATGTGGTTGAGGAGAGCTATGGAATATATTTGGGAGGTTTAGAGAAGTATCGGTTTTCTGAAATTTACTCATGTAACGTGTAGTTTGTTTGCAAATAGTGGGTGTGTGGATGGAAAAAATTCACATAAGTTAAATATTTCTTTCTTTCTTCTGCCTAACTGAGGCTTGTTGATAAACGGAAATATCAGAGCATTTATATTCTGATTATGGACAAAAAGAGATCCAAAACACACTGTATCAAAATTTGTTAGCGTTTCCTCGCATCGTGATTTCGTGCAAAAATAAACAATATTTATTCGTTTATCTCCTGACTGCACTTCACTTCCACAGAAATTCCGCCTTCACTATAATGTGTTCCATGCCATAGTGTCCTCGAGATTAAGGTTTCCCGCCAATGAGATTTCGCTGGACTAATGTTTCTCCTAGACCTTGATTTCCCAATGAATAAAATTTTCCTTAAACCATGACTTCAAGATTACATTTTCCATTGACCAAAATTTGCTCAGTGATTTTGTTCAGTGAGGCAGGTTTATTCGAAACATAGGCAGGTCACCATACAGTAGGTTTCTTGTGCCTTCTTTACTAGAATATTGGACGACTGATAAACAGGAACACGGAGCAATATGCAGAGTTTGTTGCTCTCTTGCTTACTTAATTTGTCTGCCCATCCCTATAGTCCTGGTCGTGTATACTGGATACCTGAACACTATAAAACGATTAAAAATTTGTATGTTTTTGCATTGCAATTAATTCATTTTCATTTCAATTAAATCAATGGTATCCTGACCAAAAAATGGAGGAACTGAGAATGTAAAAAATAGGGTTTTAGGCATGTCTTAAAAATAGGCATGTCTTATATTAAAAACTGTTTTCATGAGTGAATTTTAGCTCTGATAATGAAATTAACACCGTCATTTATAAAGGTCATAGTGCAAAAAGGCAAACGTGGTGTTTTGGAATGCGTAAAATTTGCTACTAATTATTTAAATGGACCAGTGTATGCAGTTAACGCATGGGCTTTTCATTACTAACTCTGCGATAGATTTCTGTTACCATTTATTGAAAATCCTATTGCATGTACAGGCCCTCACTCTTACTTCTGAATTTTGTGTCTATCTCATTTTCAATAATGAAAAAATTAAAAGTATATTCCCCCTCTGGCGATAATATTTTACAGCAAATTTCCTCCACACGTGATGTAAAACGCTGCTGAATTTCCAAAAGGAGCAGCGTAACTTCAATTGCTCAGTGTCATATCTTCAACTACATATTGTACACGGCCTGTCAAAAACTGCGGGATTCGATAGTGATCGATAAAGCAGTAAGTCAGGTAATCAGGTTCGCAAAACATCAACACACTTTGATTGTTTGAAAAACTGCATGACAGCGTAAAATGAACGGATCTGTGATGCAGGCTTCACCACCTCTCGAATTCACCACTTTTTATGATCGCATGTAATATGTTTTAATAATTATATTGGATAGTAAAAGTCCATTATTTCGAGAGGTTTTTCATTTTCATCCCTCGTTGGAGTTGCCGCAGAGCTCACTTTTGAGGCCTAACAATCGGGGCGTGTGTTGAAGTACTAACAATTTTTCATCTAAATTCAACCCTCAATTTATTATATCAAGGTTCAACAAAAACTTTTAAAACCATTACAGACTTTGTAAAAAAATCATAAGACCCTATTTTACAAATTAACTCTTCTCAGAATAATACGTCTGCAGAAAAGCACTTTTTATTTCCGTTGCTTTATTCTTTACATTTGGATGAGCCTTCCGGTGACGTTCTCCACTTGCTCAGACTTCTTCGTGTTTGAGGTGAGCGAATCCTATCCAAACAAACGCAATTTGGCCTCCAATCGCTTGTTTGATGCAAGGGGTAGTGATCCGTAATCCATTATGTAGCTTTGTTTTGTTAATAATAATAATAGTTACCTCATTTAATAATTAACAACGAATCAAATTAAAGAGACAATGAGGTATTCATGCAATGAATGTTATTCTTTCATAAATATTAAATCGTTTTTAATGTTCTGCTAACAAAATAGCATAGGAGCAGTCCTCTGTTCATTTCGATTGAATTATATTGTAAATAGTTGCATATTTTATTACAGCAATAAAGTTTGAGTACATTATATTCAAAATAGGTTATTGATTCAGTAATTAATTGATTCAATGCAATATTCTCCACAAGAAAACGCAAGGATTGTCAAAGGTTATATCTACTACAATCTTTAAGGCGTTCCACTTAAGACAAATCGTGAATATTTATTGAATTTAGCTCAAAAAATTGATTTCTTGCACTACTCTGCTATTTTTAACAATTACTGTACCGCGAGGGAGTCTGATTTTCCAACTGTTTACGCGGTCGCAGCAGCACAGCTCGTATATATAGCGTAAGTTTTTATCAGGGAACTTGCATCTCCATGTTGTCCTTAGGCCGCCGTTAATTTTTTGAAAACACGGCTGACTAAAATTGTAAAACTTTGGGTCATCGACATTCGTTTGAAACAAACTGCAACTCAACTCGTTCCAATGGGAAGAATGGTAAGCAAACATTGTGCAATTGTGAACTAACTGCATGTCATAACCTGAGGTGAAAGTTGAGCATTTCAACAATCTAAATTTTACTTTTTGGCATTATTGCCCCTAAACGCACGACCAAGAAAATTTAAAGTACTGAATGTGAATTTGAAAAATAATTGAGAAGTTAATTCAATGTATTTTGTAACCACTCTGAAGATTCATATTATATTTACAATGTCCACTGGTTAAAGTGTGCAATTGCCGCGAGTAACAAGCGGGACTTGAAAGTAACCCACTCATTTTTTACTTCAAAAACGCCTATCAAAAACATGTTAGCGAAAAATATTTCGCATCGGAAAATTTTTTGCTATAAAAAATCCTGACATTGCGAGGGTACAGAAACGTAATTACACATGGAGTTATGACATTTACTACTTCAAAGTATCATACAGTAAATATGAACAGTACAAACACTTCTGGGGTGCTGCAAAGTGTCCAGGGAAACGAAACGCAAAGTATATTTTTTCACAATTCTGCATTCAACAAAACAAGGACAACTGGCATCATTGAAATGAGCTCCTGGAACTTCGTCGAACATTTTTATCCGGAAATTGAATTATATAAAGAAAGAAAAAGAGTGCATGAAATGCCGAAGTGTAGCATAATTAAAAAGCATGAAAAAGACTAAATTAAGAAGTGACACAAGTGTCAGAAGAAAGATATTGCACTACAAAAGTAAAAAGACGATAATAAAAAATTTGCTCAATGGTATATTCATTAAAAGCTCACGATAGATTATATCAACTATAAATTCTGCATAATTTGTACAATAAAATCTGAGTTATAGCGAGCCCCTCAAGAGCGAAGTCTCATGACGTAGTCACCATGAAAATTAAGTAACTTTCCTCGTCAGGAAATGCGACGGCTTCTTTCACGCGCTGGCATTAAAATCTTCCTTAGTTCTGTGATGAGCGGTCAGCCAGACTCTCAGAGCGATGGTCAGTCTCATGGCTGCCACCACTGCGCCATATATAGCGAGCGATGGTCAGTCTCACAGCGGCCACCACTGCGCCATATATAGAGCGATGGTCAGTCTCACAGCAGCCACCACTGCATCATACATAAACTGGTGGTCAGTCTCGTAGAAATAGCCAGCAGACTCAAGCACAGATGCGGTCATCTATTAGCTGAGGAGTGAGCATCACTAAGCGCACTACTCGTCATCGCAGAGACAAGTCGCTTGCAACGCACAACGGCATGACTGAAAGCAGCACCGCATGAAGGGTCGTCGATATTAATTTAGCTCCCGAGTATGATCACCGCTGCCCGACTGTCGAAGCTCAGTACGGCCTCCACACGCAGTGAGTGGACGCGAGACTCGAAGGCGCTTTTAACGATCTGCTGAACTTCGGAGATTCTCTGTGGCCAGCGCGCCTGGACACAGAATCTTGGGACTCGGTTTCACTTCCAGGGCTCGTCCTATTTCTTTCTAGGTTCATTTTGCTCACCATGCTCCTAGCTACGTCGCTCGACTCGTACGCCCTTGTTGAGGAGGACTTCGGACTCGATCCGTTCGTGGAGTCCACGGCTGCTAACTGAAGTGCCCTGGAGCTGTCCACGCTTCGAGGGGATTGTTTCGGGATTGTAAAGGCGCTCAAATTCGATGCTAAGGGCTGCGAAGTTTCTGCGCTCGAACTGAAGCTCGGCGTAGACCCGGCGAATTTTAGAGGAGGGCGATAGGGTAGTAAATTGGAAGAGCATAAGAGAGAGTTCTGTGCCCCCGTCGTGAGGAACGGAGGGGACCTAAATAAAGGGTGTAACCTCGATGGATCTGACGAACCTCCGCTGGACGGAGGGGTGGAATTAAAAGGATGGGGTTTGCTGGGTTCGTTCTTTGGGGTTGTTGTAGAAGAAGGTGACGTTCTGGACAAAGGGGAGGGAGTGTTAGGGGGGGAAGATGATGCGGAGTTGGATGACCGGGTGGATGTCGTTGAAGCGTTGGATGCAACCCCCGGAAGAGATGGGGACGATTTGGAAATCCCCGAGCACGGCCCAACTCCGCTGTCACACCCGCTACACCGCCGGCACCGACCTTCGAATGCTGAAACAAGGAGAAACCTTTAATTGTTTAGCAGTTGATTCCTAATTACAGTAACGCTTGACAATGTTATTTTATGACATGAGTTGTACTCCACGTTTGAATGCGTGTAATTTTCAGCGACTGCAAGGCATGCCTGGGCCATTACAGGACATGTCTGGGCCATTACAGCTAGGGCGTGTCTGGGCCATTACAGGGCATGTCTGGGCCATTACAGGATATGTCTGGGCCATTACAGGGCATGTCTGAGCAATTACAGGGCATGTCTGGGCCATTACAGGGCGTGTCTGGGCCATTACTGGGCATGTCTGGGCCATTACAGGACATGTCTGGGCCATTACAAGGCATGTCTGGGCCATTACAGGGCGTGTCTGGGCCATTACTGGGCATGTCTGGGCCATTACAGGGCATGTCTGGGCCATTACAGGGCATGTCTGGGCCATTACAGGACATGTCTGGGCCATTACACTAGGGCATGTCTGGGCCATTACAGGACATGTCTGGACATTACAGGGCATGTCTGGGCCATTACAGGGCATGTCTGGACATTACAGGACATGTCTGGGCCATTACAGGACATGTCTGGCCATTGAAAGGCAAGTGTGAAAAAATTCTAAAAAATGCATGAACATCAAGGAGTAAGGTGAACAGCATTTCCAGGGGAAGAGAATCCTTCAGGAAATCAGAAATTTTTTTGTATAATTTGAAATTATCGCAAATTCATACAAGCTGTGTTTCCTGTTTTTAAGAACACAACCGCTCGGCCTACGAGAACAACTTTTAGCGAAAATAACCTGCACGAAATGATTGCTGCTGCAACACGCATGAAAAAAGAAGCGCTCTACTTATAAAAGATGCCAAAAGGCGCAACGTACGCGGCTTGAAACGATCACAGGATCGAGTGAAGGGCAAGCGGCGGTGGGTGCTGATGTAAGCAGTGGTGGAGGAAGCCGTAAAGCTGTGAGAGGTAAACAAATGGAGCCTGAAACTGGTTACTTACACGTCTGCCGCAGCTGCTGTTTACTTGCACCGTGTTGTTACTGGCACTCGAACCATAAAGCTCCTAAGCCTTGCAATTTACGACCAAAATGTCTCACCAACCTTGGGCGGAGCGGCGGCGAGCCCTGAAGCTGCTGGGCATGTCCGGCTGTGTCGCGCACACAGATTTGCTCGCGCTCTTTATTTCGGATATGTTGCTTTCATCGTATTGGGTATTAGGTCTCGCTGTGCCAGCTTTCTTTATTTCGGATTTGTTGCTATCATCGTATTGGGTATTAGGTCTCGCTATGCCAGATCCCGAGCTAGCTGTTAGCAGTCTTTGGGATTTGTTGCTATATAGCATCACGTCTTGCTATATCAGCTCTCTTTTTTCCGATTTGCTGTTATCGTATTACGTCTCGTTATACCAGATCCCTTTCCTTAGGAATCGTTACTGTCATTGTATTAAGTCTCGCCGTACCAGATAGCTTTCTTTGGGATTTGTTGCTATCATTGTATTGATTTATTACGTCTCGCTATAACAGCAACTTTTATTTCGGATTTGTTGCTATCATCGTATTGAGTACTACGTCAGTTTGATTCGTTCCGCTCTCTTTGAGATTTATCACTATCATTATATAAGCTATTATGTCTCTTCAGCAGATACGCTACCCCACAATTTTATGTATTAATTCCCAACTTCAATATGGTTTATTACTACACGACTTACAGTAGTGTTGTCTTTAGTTTCAGGAATACTTTGTTTTCAATGAATTGCTTACTATGTCAGTATGAAAGCTATAGTGCTTTACTACGTCACTATAAAAGTTATGGCGTCTTGCAGATATTGATATTTTGTCGTATGAATGGATACATTGCTCGTTATACCATTTTGTAACCTTGTAACATCTTCATCTTCATTTATAAACTTCATTTCATTATAACTCGTAAAACATTTAATTCACTCGTAAAACATTAATTTCATTTGACTGAAATTCTGTATCGCTTGATGCAGCAACGTTTGCTATCTTCCAATCTATTTTATATATGAATGAATAAAATATTTCTTTAATTGTTCGAAGTCAATCATGAAATTTCTTTTATCTCGCAAACTGTTCAAGTCAAGAACGAAGAGGGTATGGCTCTACAATTCCTACTAATGTATATGTCAAAAAAAGTTCAACTTAAATGTACATGATCAATAACGTTAACGCTTTGACCGCATCGTGAGCCTCCGGTGGCCTCGGAGGGGATTTTCATAATGCTGCTGATCGACCAGTAGTCACAAACTCAATTTTCATAAATATTTAATTAGAGCGAAATGAAGACATGATCCAAGGAATAATTACCATTTTCAAAAGGACCCATTACGATTTACTTTAAATTTTAAGTTGAATATTGAAGTTCAGTTTAATCAATTGCGGTGAAAGTGTTAGAAAATAAACTTTCATGTGTACCCTACTCAACTTGAAAATTTATTTTTTAACATTATTAACATTTAACATAGAACATTATAAGCCGCCAACGACTCCCACTCCTTGCAATGTTATTTGTACCCCAACGCTCACCCATGATGGTAACATTATTAAGATTTAACATTATATGTCGCCAACCAACCCCACTCCTAGCAATGTTACTTACACCCCAAATCTCACCCATGATGGTAACATTATCAACATTTAACATTATATTGCTATGGGCTTGCTAGGGCTTCAGAGGGAACCTCTATGTCGCACCGAAGGTGGTTTTATTTGCGGTTCAGATTATAAGGCATCCAACGCTTAAATATATTTTAACTAGTCGGTTCTAGTAGGTCATATCTAAATTATATGCTGCCAACGACCCCCACTTCAAGCCATGTTCCTTGCACCTCGACGCTCACCCATGATGGTTGCCCGCTGTGTCTCCGACAGTCCGGCGAGTGCAGCGGCCATCTGATGGTAATGCAAGGCGTTGATTGGCGGAGGCGGAGGCGGTTGTAACACCGCCGCTTGCGCTTCTAAAGCTGCGGGACCGGCCGCCGGGCCACCGGGCAAGTGCGGGTGTAAAGACGGTACCGAGGGTACCGGTGCGTAGAGCATGTGAGCGGCAGCACCGGCGTTTACGAGAGAGTGCATCTGGTTCAGCCGGTACATGTCGACGAGGTTGCTTCCTTGTGCGGCTGTGATGGAATTTTAGGACATGGTTAGGGTGATGTTTTTATCTTTTGAAATGTATGCTAAATTCGGATGTTGAGTTGAATTCTGGTTCAAAAAAATTGTTTAGTGAAATCATTTCTGTTAACCATCCGAAGTAGCGTAAATGTAACCATCTGACGGATATATTTTGCAATGAGATGGTTGTTTCTCAATGCAGGTTTAAATGAGAAAAAATTAACAATGGAATAGAACATCAGTGAGCTGAGTAAAACGGGTGTGAAACCGTCATCTATTATATTCTGTACAATCGAATCTCTCTTAAAATGCCTTTGTTACTGGGTAGAATCAAGGAAAAAAGAAATGTTGGACCTAAGGTAGATTTTCATCTTTCAAAATTATAATGGTGACACTCGAAAGAAAATAAAATGTAAGAAGAAAGAAATGAGAATGTGCCTCAAAAGTTATGAAAAACTCGTATTCTGATTTTCGGACTTGAGGAATTCCGTGTCTTGTGGAAAACTTGCCTTTAATTTATGGTCACAATGAATTACTGGAGATAAAGACCTGCGAGTTCCTAGGCTGTTAACTTATTTTCATCTTGTTATGCATTAGCGTGAAAAACCAAGCATGAAAATAATGACATTTTCAAACAACCATGTTAACTGTTATAAACGTTGATGTTAAAAATAAATTCTTTATATTTTTTATTAAAATATGAGTAAAATACGAAATTTAAAGAGCATATTAATTGCCAATACGTACAAAGTAAACTTCTTTTCAACGGATAAATGCCATGATTCTTCTGTTTGATGTGAGGTGCTGGATTTAATTATAGGAGAAGTTACTCAAGGGGAACATGGTTCATTTCTTTGTAGAGCACCATTTTTTGTAATAAAAACATATTGGTCAATATGAACATATGTTTCATCTATGGGGATACATACTGCATCATCATATGCCGCGTCATCCCTTACTACATCATGACTCACTGCATCAGTTTGCTAAAGAATACATATCACTCACTAGAAATACTTTTCACGCGTTGGATACACAATCGAACATTTAATTATGGTATACATATCACTTAATAGAAACACGGTTCACATGTTTTATACACACTGCATCATTTTACTATAGAATACCTATATCACTAAATAGAAACACGTTTCACGCGTTAGGTTCACACTAGAACGCAAAACAAGACATATCGCCAGACTCCTCACCTCGGTACAGGTCGACCAGCGCGGCCTGCTGGGGGTCCAGCCCCAGGCTGTAGCCCCCCATGTTGCCTGGCAGCGAGGGGCCCATCCACGGCATCGTGTACCAGCCTTGACCTGGAGGGGGGGGGGGGGGGGAGAATATAGAGGTTACTTGAGGGTATCTATGTTCACGTTATAAAAACGCGATGACATTGAAGATTTTTGGAATTTACTAAAGTTTGAGAACTTTTACTAGAAAACAGCAACATGAATTGGAAGATAAAACATGATTTCTGTACGAAATACTTATCGCTAGAAAGGGTATAAAGTGGGGGAAGGGGAGAAAATGTGGGTAACTTGAGGGTATCTATCTTCACACTTTATGAAACCGTGACTTTGAAAATTTTTGGATTTTACTAAAGTTTGAAAACGTTTTCATTGCATTTTTGGAAAATTTGTATTCATATTTGAGAAATCTTGAAGTGCCTTTGTAGTTATGCGTGCATGAATTCTTGAATTAACGGAATTTGTAAAACTTGTGAGATTTTAAAATGATTTTGATAATTGTTTTGAATAGCAAAGCGATCCTATTTCGCTAGAAAAATTTTAAAATCATATTAACCCCTTCCCCGGCAGAAATGAGTATACACGTTTTCACAAAATGTTCTTTTTTCAGTCATCGACGAGTATACTCGTCTAAAACTTCACCTTCAAAAACCAGCTACATACGTTTATAATCGTCGATTTTAAGCCATTTTGAGCCATTCTACAATTGAAACGAGTATTCTCGTCAAATCGTACGCCCATGGCAGAGGCGATAGGGTATAGAACTGTGGGATTTCAAGGACATTGTTACTAGACTTGCTCTGGCAGCCATTGCCGTTGGATGGGTGTTGTTTGCCTCCACATTTGCATTCATTTTTTTGTAGCATTTTCAAGTGTTACACCCCAAATGTCTAGTTCAACGGAAGATAGTGAATATGAACTTTCCCTCAGAAGCTCGAATACTTTTGATAACTCTGCCAGTTCATCAGACAATGACTATTTCTCGAAATCAGACAATGACTATTTTATTTGTTTTTGCCGACAAAGGTATTTTCAAAATAAAAAATTAACCACAAAAATGGGAAGAAAAAATAATTACAAACTGTTTTCATAACCAGCATCAAAAATGCTATATAGAACCAAAATAAAAAAATTAGTCTGAAAAAGAAACGTTTTTAACAAAAAAATTGTTGGGGAAGGGGTTAAGGCTTTTCTTCATTGTGGTTTGATGACATTACACCAAATTATCATCGTAATGTATCTTAATAAATTCATAAACAAAAAGATATAAATTACATACGCGCACAGAACACATTTCAAAATGACATGATAAATAATTATTAAAAATCGTTAAACTTGGATTACTATTTTTACGTCGTACTTTACGCATTTAAACAAAGTAACTTGTTGTCGTTGCCAGTTATGTTAAATTCAGGAAAATCCCAAAGGAATCGCTCTGTATAGAGGATCAGAATCCGTATGCTCTTAACGGAAGTGCTTAATTGTGATCTACACATGGTTTCACTCCTAAACCTGAATTAAGCTCGTAGAAGCGATAAAAACATTTTTAACTGGGGTAAAGAAACGCAAGTTAGGAACATTTCGTAGTGAATTGATCCATTCGTGAATGATTTATTCATTTGATTTACGAGAACAACGCCAAATAAGGTGGAACGCTTTGGACACAAATAAAAGGTCTTAGGTTTTCAGACCTGGTAGAAACTGTGATTCAGAAGAATTTTAAACGAGTTTTTATTTTCCTCTAGTATTACCAGCCTCGTACAGAGAAAGTTAACTGTTTTTCATTAACAAAATTTCAGGGGTGGAATTTTTATAATTCATGCTGTTATTCATTCCGACAACTTAAAATGAACAAAGCTCAATTTTTACCTCGTAAATGCTCGCTTCGCCTCACGCCTGAAATTCACACCAAAAACCATGGATCAACGTTCCACACTACAGTCAAATTCAGCTTCTTAAAATCAATCACACAGACTTGAGGTCTCGTATCCAAAATACGCCATACACCGAGAATTTGCACCAAAAACCACCAATTATTCACACTACATCCGTTTCCCCACCCTTAAGTCATCAATACGTAATTAGAGAATATCCAAACTACGTCACACGCCGAAAACTTGCGTGAAAAACCACCAATTATTCACACTACATCCGTTTCCTCACCCTTAAGTCATTAATACAAAATTAAGGACTCGTATTCAAACTACGCCACACGCCGAAAATTTGTACGAAGACCTATCAATTATTCACACTATAGCCGTTTCGACACCCTAAAGTCATCAATACGAAATTAAGGACTCGTATCCAAACTCCTCCACACGCCGCGGCTAAGTCCTGCAATGAAAATATTCTCAGACAACAAGCGAACAATTGAGGAATCAGTGAGCAATCCTGTCCAAACATGGAGGGGTGTCTGTAATTAGGGCCATTGACCAGGTCTTCTAGTGTTTACATAAGCTGTTTTTGGAAGTCATTAATCGTAGAGGAGAGAACTACAGACCAACGAATGCGCAGTCTTGTGCTGCAATGCTTAGTGTATAACTCGCAGGGTTTGAACATAGACTTATTGTAAAATTAGTTCTCAATTTTGATGGAGTTTAAGGTCGTAAAATACGTGTTGTCTAACTCTCAGTTTTAAGTCTGGACAGCGGAACAACTCGCTGTTTATGCAGTCGATGTACGGTCTAAAAGAACAGTAACGCACATAAAGTCTTTCCCAGGCTTGAGTTACATTTACTCTTGGGTCTGACAGATCGTGCGCGTTACCATGGCGACCGGGAGCTACATCGATAATGTTAAGAGTAGTACAACGGTGGGTGGTACCCCTGCTGTCATTCAGTGGAGTGGTACCCCTATGGGAGAAGAGGGTGTGCGTGTAGGGGAGATTCTTCTCGAAATTCAAGTTCTTCAAACGCGAGTACAAAACTATAATGACATGTAGTTTAATTACCACTGAAGTATTTTGAGTTTATATACCCCAGCTCTAACAAAACGAAAAAGTCAGAAGCGACACAGCGATTATCAAAGTGCTCTTGCAAATCAACCCGCGCGCTCTTTGTGACTCTGGAGGGCCTGCAGGCATCGTTCCTGTCGCCAGTTCGCGAAGGGGAACCCGGATAAAAAAAGAAGAAAATGGTGGCCGTGGAGGATCGGATCCTCCACCCTGGCAATTGTATCAAAAAAGTGCCATTGAGAGCAAAGAGTTGCGTTGCAGTGGGCGCGATTATGACGTCAAATTTGAATGTTGTCAATGGCATGCGGTTGCCCGCGCTCCTGGATCAATACTCCATGGGAGGGAGGCACATGCGACGTCGAAGGCTGGTAACATTCCATCAACTCGGGGCATGGACACACGTTTGTCACTATAAAGGAGTTGACTCATTTGACGAATGTGAAAGCATAGTAGTTTTTTCAGACGTAAAAACTAGCTATATTAGCTAAAGTTAAATTAACTGCTTTGGCTTATCTCGACATATATACTGTCTCCGTCCAACATTTTGACATGCTGTCTTCGTCCATCAGTGTGACATACTGTATCCGTCCAACAATGTTGAAGATCGACTGCTTAGCGAATGTTTATATGAGCTTAGATGAGCCTTAGCGGGGCAAAAATCTCGTTGTTCATAGAACTTCGATCTAAAATGTGGAAACAGCCTTAGATGTTATTTCAGTACGAGGCAGCAGAGTAAGAGGTTTCAGAGTAATTTGATACGTGAGAGGAAGACTGAATTCTAAATCTTTTGAGGGCGATAAAATTTGAAATAAAAGCGCAATTTCCAGTAAATTTCACAAGGAACTGGTCAATAGCAATCATTACGACATACATATATGTATGTCGAAAGTCTCGTGTCACAACATCCAGCGGGCCAATCTACCATTTTGTATCAATCGTCGATTTGGTGAAGATTGTGTTGCAGGCTTAACGGCGGATTGCACGCTCGTATCCTTGCTGATCAGAGGAATGTCTCAATCTCGCTGCCTTGCAAGCCCATCGTCGATATCGATAGCTTCCCTCCTTAGATACGTTGATGATACGGGCAGCTGGTGCTGTGAGGCCTTTGTAAAAATTAGGCAGCTGGAGCTGATGCTGTGAGGCCTTTGTAAAAATTAGGCAGCTGGTGCTGATGCTGTGAGGCCTTTGTAAAAATTAGGCAGCTGGAGCTGATGCTGTGAGGCCTTTGTAAAAATTAGGCAGCTGGAGCTGATACTGTGAGGCCTTTGTAAAAAGTAGGCAGCTGGAGCTGATACTGTGAGGCCTTTGTAAAAATTAGGCAGCTAGTGCTAATGCTGTGAGGTTTTTGAAACTATAGTAGCTGGTGCAGGTAGGCTATACCCAGAACTTATGGCAATTACATTTTGCTACAGGTAATCGGATGGTCACACCGATGATCTTTATTTGGAAAACGCTGTTGATGTTTTATGCAATGCATAATTAGAGAAAGATAAACGAACGTTATGAACGTTCAAATACGTTCAGCTTAATTTTATTCTTCTTAAGCTATGTTTTCAAATTCGAAGTTTTCTGTTTTTATGTTTTACCTAGCCTTGAAATATGTATTCTAATATCTACCATCGCTTACTTGTGAAAAATAACTGCACATAACTTTTACAAATAACAGCGTAAAAAAGTATATCCTACCAATCTGTCTTGAGTAAATAATATCACACATGTCAATTTTTCAGGTGAATGTTAGACCTCCATTTACTCAAAGTGAGTGGTTTTGATGCGGAAAAACTCAGATTTAAACTTCAGCGGCCCCATAGATGACAGCAAAAAATTTGAGTGTCTCGACTAAAAAAAGAAATAGTGAAATCGACGACACAAAAAAATCAAAATGAGAATAAAATATTCAAACGAAATCAGTAGATCATGTAAGAGGTTTGCTGCAAGGTACGCTGGCCTCCACCACGAAAGAAAAATGGGAAATTGAAGATTAAACTTGCCTAATTACAAATGCACACTCACAACAGACAGCAGCCAATGTTCCTTGGTTTGAACACTTGTGGAAGGCTATAGGGTTGTCTACGAGAAGCCTTAATTCCCGAAGGCATCTTGACGAGGACAGGCAACGTTATCAAAATTCTGTACCCTATCCAAATCACCATATCAAAATTTCAAAATGACCCCCTCCCCTTCTGTTGCTTCTTACGAATCGTTCTTAACCCGAAAAGTCACGTCCTTAACATGCATTTTAACATTCCATTACTTTTGAAGGCACTGGCGTGTAATGACTTTGAGAAACAATTAATTAAAGTTCAAAAGAGGCAAATATCAAAATCCTTCTTTGCTTGCACGATACGCCGGCCTCCAAAACATATACCTAAATTGACGACGGTCTCCAGCAATCTGCGCTGAGCTTGCATTGGGGGCGCAAGACATTTCCTTGAGGGGCACTACGATTCCCAGAGCACACTGACGAGAACGGACATCTCGGCGTACTAACCTCGCTCTGCTGCGTGAAACACGAGAACCTCACATGTCCCTGAGGAGCGCAAAGTCCCTTTCATTGAAGGATAATCCCTTTCAGTTAAACCTTCTGGGAGAACCCTGCATTGAGGGGTCATGGAAAGTGGCGATCTTGAATTAAGAGTGAAAAGTGAAGTAAAGCACTGAAGCTGTACAACACTATAGAGTTGTTGAACAACATTGGAAAAGTTAAACACTGGAGTTGTTGCGCTACACTGGATTAGTACAACGCTGGAGTCGTCGAAAAACAGAGCAATTGTTATAAAATAGTATAACGATCGTACAACACAGGAATTGTACAAAATTAACACTCTGAAACGAGTTAGTCTCGTTATGTTACTTATGAAAGTATTGATAAGGGGAGAAATTGACTGTCAGAATTACACCAGCGTCACATAGGCAGGGTGATATTTTATTAGGGCAGGGTGATATTTTTATAACTCCCACTCCAGAACCCTGACTGATTTTTTAGGAGAAGCCTTGCTTCTCCCAAACACTTGGGAGACACTTTGAAGATATATGTGACACCTCTTCCAGATACTCGTGACAGATACATTTTATAGGCACTCGTGACGGAAGGCGTATACTCCGAGTACACGTGACAGACACATTGTATAGACACTCGTCACAGAAGACGTATACCCCGGGTACACGTGAAGACACTTTTCGCGACACTCGTGACAGAAACAGTAAAGAATACTCGTGACAGACGCGGGTTTGCATGGCCGGTCGCCCAGAATAAAGTCATTTGATTCCCGCCCTGAAAAGAGACGCAGCCGTGACCCGCGCCTCACAAATAGTGTGCAGTGAGATCAATGAGCGCTCCATTGAGGGGGAGCTTTTTGCGCGCATGCCGCACTCCCAGCGAGCCAGCATCAGCAGCAGCAATAGCAGTAATAGCAGCAGAAACAGCAGTAATAGCAGCGTAAGTTCCAATTGCACCAGCATTAACAGCAACAGTAACAGCACTGATATCAGCAGCACCAGCAGTGACAACAGATGTAGCAGTAGCAGCAGTAACAGAGCCAATAGTAGTGACGGCACCATCACTAGCAGCAACGATAAGAGCTGCAACAACAGCTGTAGTAATGACAGCTGAAACTGAACCCCTAACAGCAACATTATCTAATGTAGCAGCACCAATAACAGAGACAGCTCCGAAAACAGCAGCAGCCAACAGCATCAACACTATCAGCAACATCACAACCAGCATCTGCACCATCACCCCACCACTATCATTAGCACCACCACCAGCAACACCCTCTCCATTATCGCCGCAACCATCACTGGCGAGCAGCCCCGTCGGATCACACCCCGCTCCCGCCACTCACTCCCCGCGCCACTCGAAGGATCCCTGTTTCCCCAGCTGACTCGAGGGTTCCCACAGAGCTCCCACTAACAGCCCCGTTCGTCTTTTGTTCGCCTCCCCCGGTGGCGCAAGCATCGTGCGTCAATCACCCCACGGAGTCGTCGGGGTGTGTGTGTGTGTGTGTGTGAGCGTGTGTGTTGTGTGTGTGAGGAGAAGAGGGGAACCACGATCCACAGTGGTGAGGGCACAAAGGAGGGTCCTGTGACCCCTATCCTCGTAATCATGACTGTAAACTTGTAATTATGGTAGTTATGTTCGCGACTGTGCTAGGATGAAGCGGGGGAAGTTTTTTGCACGACGATTTAGTCATGATTTTGAATCGACAAGTGTGCTTATTATTGGAGAAATACAGAGGTACGAAAAGTGTTCCAATATATTAAAGATATCACGTCGGGATTGCATGTTTTACAAAAACGTGGATCTCAAAAGTTTTTTTCCCGAAGTTCAATTTTAGTTAAAAGAAAATTCCGTTGAAGAGTGTAAAAAACTGTACGATTATCGAAAAGAATTGAGTGTAAATTTAAGTAGATGATGTTGAAGAAATTTGGGGGTGTGATATAAAATGAAACATGGGAGGTTAGTGTCGGCAAAAACCTAAGCGGCAAATTTTAAAGCCACCCGAAAATATAGTGAGTAAGTTTTGAGGCTGAAGGATTAAGGTCACAAATTGCATTCTGGAGGCTAATTATATTTTGGAGAGCAACTAAATTTTGGAGGCAAAACATATTTTGGATACCAAAGACATTTTGGATACCAAGGACACTGGATACCAAAGACAATTTGGAGGCCAAACACATTTCGGAGGCCAAACACATTTCGGAGGCCAAACACATTTCGGAGGCAAAACGCATTTCGGAGGCCAAACACATTTCGGAGGCCAAACACATTTGGGAGACCAAAGACATTTTGGAGACCAAAGACATTTTGGAGACCAAACACATTTGGAAACCAAAGAGAATTTGCAGACCTAACACATTTTGGAGACCAAACCCACTTTCTAGTTACACAACATTTCGCACATCACTCACATCCAGAGACCAATTACAGTTTGGAAACGAGCCCAGACTTGGGGCTCAATTTCATGCGCCTGTTGAGGCGCTCATTCTTCTCTCAGTGACTCGACCAATTGATTCAGAGAGCAGTCATGCACACTCAGTCGCTGACGTGTCCGTGAATGATATGCAAATGGATGGATTAGAGCAGCCTCTCCACACTGAGCCTTCAATGACACTTTTAGCGTGGTCTGCCACTCTGGATAAGGTATCGGACACAGATTCTGCTTTCCTCCATTGAAATTAAAAAGCGGGCACTTCGAGTTTTAGTCTCACCGTGAAATCAGTCTGACGCTTTCAGGTTGAGGTGCTTTTGAAGTGTTTGCACGAAACGTAACGCGTTTCAGTCTTCATGCGCGGTCCTACAATGTAAGCGTATCTCATGCAGTTGCTATTATTCTGATTATGTATGTTGATCTTATGGAATTCGAGTACGGATTTTAATCGCGAAAAATGTCTGGTAAATATGAGATTCAATGCCAATTAAGTGAATTTCACCCAAGTTTTCCATGTTCCAACGCACTCGCGATTTGTATGGACACATGAATCGACTTAAAACAGTATCTATTGACACATGAATCGACTTAAAACAGCATCTGCATGTCGAACAAGGCTCCTCGAAACAAACATTGCCAGCTGAGGAGGGGATTGAGCCCAGCACAGCTGTTGAGTGGAAGTTTTCATGGTCTCTCAGGAATAATTCGAAGGTATTTGTTTCAGAAGTGAGCTGCCGGGCGGAGCAGCTTTGTGTCACGCCGGACCCCTCCGAGCAGAACAAAAGCAGGGCCCACCATTGTGCCCTCACTCCTGATTACCATTATTAGCTCACTTAGAGAATAGCTCACTCGAGAGCGCGCCCAAAAGAACGCCGTGGACACGTACTCCTTCCAAATGAGACCAGCCGTCGCCCTCTAAAATTCCGCGCTTGCATGTCTGTGTGTTGGTGTGCACGGAGATCTTGTCAGTGTTCCTGATCTCGATCTTCAAAGTAAAGTGTCAATTGGAATAATGGTTATGATAATGGGAAATTATGTCTGTTATTGAATTCGCTCTCTATTGACGTGTTCATGGAAGCATAGCGGATTAATTTCATTCGTGCGAAAAAGATGCATTGCACACTCTCGGAGTTGTATTTAATGATATATTTCAAAGTATATGTATTCGTTAAATGGAATATATACATTTTTTGATGGAACTAATAAATTATCGCCAAAGATTCAGTCACTATCGAAATTCATTACTGAATCTTACTAGACTAAATATGTACGTGCGTCCAGTTATGGACCTTAACGATGAGAACAAAAATAAAAGAAAAAATACGTACAACTTCATCAAAAAGATGCTCACTCCCGATACATGAGAACATTCCTTTTAGACAAAACATCAACATTGTAGAGACCAACATCATGCAACACGCACAACAGCAGGATTATAACGGTGAAGTGGCTCCATGACAGCACGCAACTGCACATCTCACCGTTCTATAAACGGCATCCGTTGCAAGTTACACGGATACATTCAAAATTTTTTCAGATAGCACACAGTTTGGCAGACCTTTACACGGGCACACGGAAGAGTACACAAAATACACATTCATGCGTGAGCTTTGTGTATCACACACGCCCCGGCAATGCCTCCTGACACTCATGTGAAGAATGAAGTAAATGGAGCGGAAAGAAGGCCAGCGGAGCTGAGTGTCTGGAGGGTAGGCCCTTCTCTGGTGAGAGGAAATGGATACCAACGCCCCATGGGATGTGGAAATAAAAAATAAAGCTACAAATCAACAATTTGAACCCGATGACTGCGTGGATCGCGTTAACGTTGTTTGGAATGGGAATTATCCTGAATAAGGTATTCGTAAATGAGATTTATGTTCGTGGGTTTTGGTGTTCCGAAATGCTTACGGTTAAAATAAAAAAACTAGATTGTAGTATAGTTAAATTTTTTCGTGTAGTTACTGATGATGAAGTCTTATTGAAAATTCAAATGTATTGCGGCTTCATGCAGATTTTTCCTTGCAGTTAAAAAGGCAAAAATTGTTCATGAATGCGTTTTTTTTCTTACATTTTTCAGGTAAAAAATTAAGAAAAGTATTTATTGCGCGTTCTCAATAACATTGAAAATTTATTTATAATCACTTGCTATAAGCATGTAGCTCTTGGTGATCAACGATCGTTGTCGTAGCATATAATCCACCAAAAAAATTAATAAAATGACAAAGCTTGTACGTGACCATTACTTCAGCTCCAATAATTACGCGGATTTTTATAGGTCAATAGATACGAAATATTTCTACGATGTGGTTGTGAGTTCAAATTTTTTCCTTATATCGACCACCGTCCTTTCTGAAGGACATTAGGAAACCATGGATATAAGTAAAGGTTTTGCTTTTTGCAAAGTTTAACAATGAATAAAAGAGCAACTTCAATAGAAATCATATTTCATTTCTTTAAAAAACACATTTCAATAAAAAGGAACGTTTCGACCAGTTTTTGGTCATTTTCAACCATCTGAAAAAATACAAAACCACCGAGTTATAACAAGTTCAATATACATTCATCAGTGACATTTTGACATTAAAATATGCTCCGACATATCACCGACACCGACATATAAAGATCACCGACATATTTTAATGTCAAAATGTCACTGATGAATGTATATTGAATTTGTTATAACTCGGTGGTTTTGTATTTTTTCAGATGGTTGAAAATGACCAAAAACTCGTCGAAACGTTCCTTTTTATTGAAATGTGTTTTTTTAAACAAATATGATTTCTATTAAAGCGATTTTCTTTGCTCTTTTATTCATTATTAGGAAACCATTCACATCTTTCTTATTTTCTGAATGCTTCGATGCAAATTTCACACTTACTGGATTTCATTTATAATTATTTAAGAAAAATTACCGTAATATTTTGTTAAGACCCCCGAAATTCAGTCGTTATAGGGTTAATAAAACATGCCATGCACTCCCACACTTCAGCCATCGCAGAGGATGACAAACTGTCAAGTCTTTTAAATTTGGGCGACGAAGATGCAGCTTTCATTTCGTTGAGCTTGCACGCAATAATCGATCTGCGCTGTGCATTTCACATGAATTGTGTCGTGCGAAAAGTGTTCCCGTACTAAAACGCGTATAAAAACGACTTCTGTACGACCGTTTGCGTTTAAAAAAGCAGCGCGCAAGCGGCGAAACCAAATCCGACATGGTTACTGTAATGGGACCTGTGGGACCTCCAGAGGGGACGGACGGAGACAAAAAATTTGCACGCCGTTCAGATGTGCGGAATGGCGGCAGCGGAATCCGCGATGCAATAAGTGATTTACAAAAAAAAGTTCTACGCGAATTGTTCGTGTATGTTGCAGGTATAAAGAATTTAGTATTTGTTTTTTGCAACGGTCTAAGTGTTGTGCATGACAAAATTATTACGTAGCATGCACTGAAAATTGAAAAATAGGATTTTTTCCCGCAATTGTATAACAACCTAAATTAACTACCTATGTTCGTGCGCACATTCCTGGGTTTCTACAGATCTGCATATTTAAATTATACGTGAAATTTAGAGATATGTTTTTTATTGGATCGGTAGAATGGGGTCAAGTAAATTAAAAAGAATTCGGCTCATACTTAGAAACATGCAAATAAAGAGTAGCAAACGATGGTAGTTAGCAAACATGCAAAGAAAGATCTATGGGAACAGTAATACATCGATAAGTTTGGCTTCACAATAAACGAAATAAATAAATTCATGCCATTCTCCACAAAAATAATCTTCTCCTTAACTTAACTGAGGATGTGGCCTTCACGCGAAGATGAAACTCAAATTTTACCTGTTAAATTATTGGTCCAATAATCATATGAAATTATTTTCTGATAGATAATGAATTTATCAACCATACATGCAATGAAATGATATAATTTTTTGTAATTTATCATCAAGGTGAAATACCTGAAGCAGAGCTATATTTTTCTGTCTGTAATTCCCTGAGACTTTTGCAGGTTTTAAAGAGAAGTTGTTATTTAGTTTGAGTATAAGTAGCTGAATAAATTTTTGGTGTGCTATGAAACATTCGTGAGGTTGCGAATAGTGTCTATTACACACATTAGTTAAAATAAAAACCTATTGCAATACAGTAAAATATCAGTGGTCCTTACCTTTTCGAAATTGATTTTTGCATTTTAACTAATAGGTGTAGGGACCTAAAGCTGAGAGTTGGAGCTCATTTATCTCCCTAATGCCAGGTAATTGAAAACTTTGTTTCAACTTGGCGTGGGAAAACCTAGGAATGAAACAGCTGACTTTTTGGAATTCTGCATGGAAAATCGTCATTAGTATAAACTTAACAATTACCGTAATTTTCTCAGTTAATTTACAGAGTGAATAAAAATAAAAGTAAAGAAAGAATCAACTGAAATACTTGACTCACGTGTTTAATGCATTCATCTCTGTTACCTGCATTCATCTCTGTTAAAAATAAAATCAACCGACATACTCGACTCACGTGTTTTGTTCCGAGGTTCTCTCGGGCCGTCGACGGTGATTTTGATTGCCTTGCAGAGCGTGGTCATCATGGCGGGGCAGGTGTTCACGATCACCGACAGAGAGAAGCATTTGCCTGCAGCACCAGAAATTTACACTGAACGTTTTAAATCCATTTAATCATCAACACGGAACCTAGGATTTATGACCATTTTTCCGTGGCTGATTTTCTCATAGAAATGAAAGAAAGTTTTCAGTTTTTGTATGTAATTTTAATTCACCTTTTGAGAATTTTATTCATGATCGCTGTAGTGTATTTTGTGTGAAAATATTATCTACGTCATATGTGCAATTTCAATCAATGGCGTAATTTTGATCATATGAACCAAAACTTATAATTAATTCTTTTACCCGACAAAACATGCACCGAAACAGAGAGCACGGTGTGGATGGGAATATTGTATTACCATTTTTTCTGATATTACAAGATCATCGAACATTTAGTTATGCTGTTCAATACTAAGTTTAGAAATGCCTGTTTTAGAGATTAGATAGTTTTTTACCGCAGTATCCAAAGAGTTACCATAAAGAGACAGGAATAAACTTTATATCTAAAATTAAATTTTGTTGGTAATAAGGGTAAATAGGTGAATTACGAGGCTCTCAGAGGGGATCAAATCCCCTGTGTGAGTCAGGATTTGATCAGGTTTTTATCAGGAGGAAAACAAAGCTTACTCCGCTCACGTTAGCTTTGTACAGTGAAGTTGCTCTAGTAGAATACAAATTCAGAAAATGAAGTGCAAAATAAAATGAAGTTTATTTGCTCATGGAAATTAAAAAGCTAATCGAGATTTTCATCATTTGATAAGAAAAAAGTTTCGTATATCAACAAAGAATTTCAAATAATACTTTAAAATCTGACAAAATTGAGTTGTTTAAATGATAAGGTCGGATAGATTTTCTTCAACATATTCCCATAACATCATCATGCAGAACTTTTCCTGCTACAAAATCAGACGAGTCAATGCATTTTAACCATATATATGACCCAAAGAATGATCAGACGTTAATTTATAATCAATAAAGTTTTTTGTACGCCGATTCATTTGTGGAGAGAATCGGGTCTGCGCTTCATATTTCTGCATACCAAATGATAGATCAGATTGCTATACCTTATCACACAAATATTATAAGTAAAATTTCATGAATATGATATCTTGAAATAAAAAATTTAATAAAAATGTCACAAAAATGCATTTCATGCCAATAATTGATCAGATTATTTCCATTCCGTACAAGGGTATATTATCATGTAAAATATGAATATATCTCAAAATTAAATAACAATTTAAATGATATCACATTAACGTACATCATGCAGATGATATATGCGAATCGTCCGTCAACACACTCAGTTGTTTCGAACAACAAGCATTTTACAACACACTACGTAACACAAGATACGCATTTTCATTAAAAAAATCGACGCTTACTAGCTCACCTCGGCCTGACCTGCCAATAAACCTGAGGTCATTGAACTGTGCGACGTTGTCCTTCACGCTGGCGGTGTTGTTGCGCAGCTCACCGCTGAAATTGTCGTCGTTACCGACGCGGATTGTGACGACGGTTCCGTCCTGTGGATAAATCGTCACTGCGATTAGCTCGGACAAGAAGTTGTTGTAAAGTCTGGAAAAAATGATCATGCGTTCGCTCGATTAGCGCGGGCAAGTACATAGTTGTCGTAATGGACAAAGTATGTAGATCACGGTGCGTTCAGTAGAAAAATGGATTGGTAAAATAATAATAAACTTAGATGAGAAATATTTTGTTGTTTAGGAATTTTGTTTCTCCTAATAATGGGTTTTATTGTGTAATTAATTTCATTGTGATTTATCATTAACGTTCAGCCGCTATGTCGCACCTCACGTGAATAAAAATGTTTAAAATTGATGTCTAAAACATAGTATTGCACTAGCAGGAAGACAAATAGCTTAGAAGGAAATAAGGTAAAATAAATCTTGTGGTACAGAAGTTCGAAAATGAGAATAGGAACAGAAAAAAAAACCTCATTTTTGTCTTTAACTCCTTGTTCGTTAGATTAAAATCGAGTGCTTAATGTATTAAACATTCTTCAACTAAGTTTAATTGCGAGATGCGGCTGTTGTTTTAAAAAATAACCGGTTTTGAATGCGTGTGAGCACTTTTGCTCTCATTTTCCGGGCTTTATTTTTTGCCTACATTCACAGTTCTTTAATAGTTTAATCACAAATAAGCAATAACTAAAGCAAACCTACAAAAAATATTTTTTGATTCCTCATCAAATTACATTACGTTGATTCATTCGAAAGCGCTATGAAAATATTACATTTAAATTCGATGTTGCATTATCTTTAAAAGATGTTCTTCAGCGATGTTGTATTCATGCGATGTCTATAGTTTAACGTCTTGGAAATTGTTTGTAATAAGTTATGTCTAAATACAATCCATGTTTTAGTTACACATCTAACAGTGAAGGCAATTGAAGCAATAGGGAGAGCGTAAACATGCAAGTAGTTTGACATTTCCGGAATTTCTGTTGCCTTTGCAACCGCAATTGATATAAATTATTCCGACCAAACTCTATGATATTGGTGAGAAGAGACGACCTAGAGACGACCTTAGACCTAAAAAATAGGTCGTAGAAAGAAGACAGCAGCTTAAGCAACATATATTTTAGGTTTCTTCAGTGAGTACACGTTTTTCATTTTTTTGAATATAAATTATTCTTGTTTTATAAGTTTAGATGTAAAATTTCTCAACAAGAGAATGAATTTCTTTCTTGAAATGTTTTTGGTATCAGTGTATGTAGGGTGATATTCAGTAACTATCTCCTTTTTGCCGAATAAAACACACTTTTCCAGGGGGTTCAGGTTAAGAAAATAACGTATTTAATAATTGGAAAGTTTTTTCAAACATTTTGTGGAATGAGCTGAGGAAAATATCCTAATGCAGATTTAAAATTTTCTAACGGTAAGCTCACAAAATCAAACTTCAGATAAAAAATTACATTGAGGAATTCTAATGCTTAAGATACATAACTCAATATTTTGAAAGGAGGACGAAAAATTGGATAGTAATTGTCAACTCCCTGCATGATGGTCAAGATACTTAAATCTTGGTTCTAAACACCGTAGACTTTTTGGTAAAAATTCAGCTGGGAGCTATTTCATATTTTTTCACTAAAACACCGATAAAATATTTGTTAGGTAATCCTGAAGCCACAAATTTAAGTTAGCAGGAAGATAGTAAATGAGTTCTAAAGGACATCTGCCCGTGAAATTAGGCGAAGTGGCATGAAAAACCGTGAAGAATAGTGCCAATAATTTGTCTAGTGCTATCCGGAATATGTGTAACTATTCTGATACCATCAGTACAGCCTCATGATTATGGAAGGCAACATTGACGCAAAGAAAAAAAAATTGAGATCTCCGAATAAGAACGCTCGTCGATTTTTGCTAAATGAGATTTGGACAGTCACAAACATAAGAAGATATTCGAACGCTCCAACGTCTGCTTCAACATATTATTGATTACTCAAACCAGCGTAGAACATAGAAAATTCATCGTGAATTGCCATAAAGCATTGCATCATCATTCACAGCATCGCATCATTACTGCAATTACAGAATTACATCACCTAAAGCATTTTATCTTCACCTAAAGCATTCTATTATCGCTATATTAAATTTTTTCCGTAAAGAACATATTATTATCTACGTAAAGTGTTGCAAAACATACGGTGTTCGGCAATCGACGCTTATTATTGAAGAATGAACGTTAATTGATTAAAATTTCGCTTACTCTGACAATTTATTCGTCAGTGAAGAGTTAGTAGGAGGTATATGAGCACGGCTAATTTATTCAGCTGCTCTTAATAGTATGTTAGATTACGTCACACACTCTAATGTTCAGAGTCACTTGGTTACAATTGGAAATCTGAAAACATTTGATACGAAATTCACGACCATTTTCGAGCAATATAGGCCACAGTTCAAAATACCTCTGCCTCAAACTATATCCGTAACCCAAAAGTTCAACGGTCACTAAATTTTCGAAGCGTACATGTAGCTTGGAATTCCTAAGTCACTAACCTTAACTTCGTCGAAGATGAAAACTCTGAAGTTTGACGGGAGAGACTTGTTGCTCCGCCAGTGAGATGGAATAGTTGTACAAAATATGTTCGGAGATTCTGTGGCGATCATGTCTCCCATGTGCGACACGTCGTTCAGAGTTTGCACGTAAGTCTGGTTCATTTCAGTGTGGTGGCTGCTCACTGTCATCTTTCACTCGATGGTCAATCAGCACAGATGTTTCAAACTCAATAAAACACAGCTTCTTTAAATTCAATAAAATGCAGCTATTCCAAATTCAATAAAATGCAACTTCTTCAAACTTAATAAAATGCAGCTTCTTCAAGCTTAATAAAACACAGCTTCTTTGAATTCGATAAAGCACAGCTGTTTAAATTCAATAGGAAATTGTTTTTTTACAAGCTTAAAAACCACAAATTTGAGAATTAAAGTTTGGTAAAATAATGAACAATGCGAGTATCAATTTTTGAGAATCATAAAAACTGGCTCGCAGGTTTGTTATTATTAATCAATTTTTTATTATATAATGTTTACGAAATTTTTTCATGATTTCAGTCGAGTACGAACGAACTTACAAGCCACAAAATATATTCACTCGTGGGTTCAACGCACATGATATGCATATATACATTCACTTGCGACACTTAGATTCCATCAGCGAAAAATGAAGAGCTCACAGTAATTCGTAGAATTTTCAGACTAACGTTCAATTATTAAGACTTAATGATCACGCGTACTATAAATCCTCATTACAGAAAGTCTGAAAAAGAGATGAAAGTTTGGTAGAAAATATTTATAACAAGAAACTTTCTTGAAATGTGGTGAATAGAGGGACGTTTTGAACAACAATTCTACGGCATCCGCCGCCCCTGATTAACACAATGACTGTACGCACTCCTTTAAGTTATTCTGAAACGATGAAGTTTTAAGAACTTTCAAGTAATTTCTAAGACATCTGAATCTAATAAATTGATATCAACTTGCGATCTGTTAATGAATTCCTTTAATAAACGCTGAAAGTTTTACACGTTTCGTGTTGCCAAAATTTACACCAAATCTGATCAGACAGATAGCAACTGAAAAACACTGTTCTCGCATCTTCATCCAGGTTAATTAAAAAACTAGCATTTTTGTTCTTCTAACTACAGACGAATATGAAAAAATTGATCAACACAACTTCACTGAACACGGCAATAGTTAATTAGCGAACAACGATGACGAATAAGTATCGCTACGTCTATTCGAAGGCACGGGATTAAGACAACAAATCCTTCAGTCACAAAATTTCTACCTAATACCACGATAACAAGGGTTAAAATCCCTCAAAATTTACGCTGAAGTATGGAGAATTCAACATCCCCAATTAAGCGTGTACACGCGTAACTTCGGATCAGTCCAAAATGAAAACTTTACGCCAGACCCAAATAAAAACTTCACATTAGAGCCAAATAAATGAAGTATTCAACATCCTGATGCGAGTAGACGCGTAACTTTGCATTAGACGCAAATATAGAAATGTCTCGTTGTGTACCAAAAACTTACATCAGACGCGAATGAGTGTGTGGGGCTAAAAACTTAGCATCAAACTCAAATAAGAGAAAACCTTGTTGGGTACCAGAAACTTTACATTAGACGCGAATAAAGGAAGACATCGTTGGGCACCAGAAACTTCGTATTAGACCCAAGTAAGAACTTCACATTAGACGAAAAAAATGTAAGACTTCGTTGGGTACCAGAAACTTCACATTAGACGGGAATAAAGGAAGACATCGTCGGGTACCAGAACTTCACACGAGACGCCAATAAGGCAGACGTTGGGTACCAGAACTTCACACGGGACCCAAACAAGAACACATGAGACGTCAGGCTGACCTCGCAGCGTCGCAGCGCAGAGTACACACCCGCGTGCACAGGCGGGCAGCGGCCGGTGCCGAGACTGAACACGCGGCTGCGGGCGGCGGTGTGCTGGCCGCCCCGCCTCCCGCGCTGCGGCCAATGGTACACCATAGCTGCGGCCCGCAGCGACCGCCTCGGCTGTCCGCTGTCCACCGCCCTCCCTTCCCTGCCTCAGATCGTGGCGGCGGCCTAGCCTTGGCTTGACAAGAGCGTATGCCTAGGCTTGGCCTGACAAGAACGTCTGCCAGTTGAAAATCGCCACTGCAAGCATGTCTATGTAAGCTTGGGGCTTGGCCTGACAGTCGCGTCTCTTGGACTCGCGATTGCCAATCCAAAGCAAGAGTGAAAATCTACCTCGGCTTACCCTGACCATGATATCTCTGGAGCTCTAAGCACATAAACAAAACAGGGACAAAACAGCCCGAACATTACCCTAATACATACATAAGTTCAAGCTTGTCCGTACCACGTGGCACGCGTGGCCATAAGTCTTGAATAAAAATCTGGGACCAGATTTTCGAAACAATTTCCGTTGCTGTAGCGGTAGCGTTTTTTGCTGCCAGCGTAATAAGTTCTGCTTAGTGGATGTGACATCTCGGATTTGCAGGTTTCAGAACATAGAAACACTTACGATTTACAGTTCTAGCGAAAACGTAAATTCCGCGTCCCAATTGGATTGGAAACAAGAAGAATTTTACCAAATCATGTCATTGTCAAGTTAATTGTGCGCAAAATATGCGTTACGAACTCAGCAATAATAATTCCGCTGAGCATCACAATTTGTAGACCCTTGGAAGAGTCTTGCCAAGAATTAGCTAAGTTCACGTAGGTATTAGGGATAGCTGAAAGGGATCCCATTATTATTAAGGATACCTGCTGGGGACCCCGTTAATTTAGGGACACCTACTTCCCAAGCTTAACCGAGGCTTCTTAAGGATTTTTATACTGTATTTATACTGTATATATACTGTATATATTTCAAATTTATGTAGCAAAGTAGCTAAGCGTTTTCTATATGGAACATAATGAAATTCGTAAATAAAAAATAACAATGAGTGCAGGTCGGGTTGTGTTCAGATGACAACGCTCTGTTTGCATTTCTTGGTGAAATCATTGTGTAATTATGACAAAGCCTCTTGTCAAAGGAATTACGACAAGGCATCTTGCCAAGACAAGACAAAGGCTTCTTGTCATGACAATTAAGGCAAGGCCTCTGCCAAGGCAATTAAGGCAAAGTCTCTTGTCAAGTAGTCAAGATAAAATCCATTACTTCATAGCGCAATGAAGCGGCTAGTTACAAGAATAATTAATGAAATAATTGCCTTCATTGATTAAAATAATTAGCCAGAATTAGACTATGCCTGATTCCCAAGAGAACTAACCACAGGAGAAATACATTTCAAGTTTTTTTAGGTTTTCACATTGCAGCAATGCGTGAAAAGTGACAAAGTATAATAAACTAAAACAGGGTGAAATAAATTTTACGTTGCATAACCTGTTTGTATTGCAATATGAGTGAAGTGTGGACAAAGCACTTCATTCACTATAGGGTGTCTGACTCAACAAATAATCGTTTTCATTACACGAGTTTAATTTCGAAGCACTCAAACAGAACCATTTCAAGGACACATACCGTTGTGAATAATAAAGGATTAATTGATAAATTAGTTTGTTCACATGACACTAGACAAAATTTTAAAAAGAATTTGGATAAAGTTTTCTCTGGAATCGCTCACGTAATAAAAAATAGAAAAAATGCCAAACATTTCTTCTATGCTCTTTTGAAATAGACTTACGTCAAGCAGCTTCAGCCAGCGTGCTTAAGAAACTGATTTTCTACTGAACCTGGAAACTACAACAAGACTGTCACAAGGACGATACGTAAATATACTGAATCATACCGCACAAGTTTTGACTTCTAAACTTAGGAGAAGAACCTCAAAATTTGCTAATTACGATTCTAATCTTACTCAAATTTTTGAGCGCAAATCCTAATTTACCCAAACGCTTTTTTGCTCTCATTTACAATTATGTTTTTTCAAGTCTGAGGAAAACATGCCGAAAATTGTGAATTATTACGTATGAGGCACACACGCTAACTCGCTGATTAACTAATCTTAATGATTGATCTCCACAGGTGCCCTAAAAATCGTTACCTTTCATTAAAAGTAAACACTTATATATCAAAGAAAAATTGAAAATTCTGAAAGAATCTCTAACTTAAAGCGCTGTTTCCACTTGGTCGAAAAACTAATTTTATCGAACTTGAGTTTAGTTTATATCTGTGGCCGTATTTGAACAGCTTCTCCGAAAAAATCAAATTCTGTATAAAATAGCATGAAAATGAGGAAATAGTGAATAAAATAAGAAACATCATGATAAAGAAAGAAAGCTGTCTTCTTTAATAATATTATCACTAATATTTGTATCTCTGTTTCAACAGCGCTTCATCGCTTTTTGAGAATGGAAACAGGAAATGCTTAGGAAAAATATTATTGATAGCTAACGATGTAATTTTCTAAAAAGATAAATAGTAAAAACTTAGTGTATATTTAATAGACCAACTGAGCCTTTGTTCTTTACAAGCAGTCTTGCTAACCTATAAACAAAGCGGGCCACTTACATTCGTGTTGAAAGACGATGCCTGTTCAAAGCCCTTGTTGTCGCCGTTGTGTTTAAACACTAAAGTGGCATCTATTTAAAACGAAGACGCGGTACCTATTGAAAAAGATAAAGTGGCCCCTATTAGCTACGACATAATGATACCTATTGAAATCTATAAACTGGTACCAGTTCAAAATGATAGAGTAATTTTTCGGAACGAATTACTACCTAGATCGAGTGACCACTATGGGGGACGTATTTGGGACGATAATATGGTACCTAATCCTATTTAATATATTATATTTCCAATAATGCTTCTAATAAATATTTTGTATGAGTAATAACTGATAAATTATGCTTCTAATTTTTAAAAGGAGAGTGTAGTTAAAAAAAAATAATAAGTAAAATAATTCCTTGAGTAGAAAAAAATCCTTATCCCTTGTCTTGATAAATTAATAATACATGCACTTATTGTTGCGTAAAATCAGCCATGTAGAAGAAGTATAACCCTGATTCCTATCGCAGTTTTTCCGGAACAATAAACAGTCAAAACAGTCGACAACAGTCAAGCACTATAAAAGTGAGATGATTATAATTGTGAAGGTGAAAATTACTGCACGAACTTTTTTGCACGAAAACGAACGAGTATTTTAATTTTAACCAGTTTCAGGTCGGATAAATTTGCTAGCATTTACGGGCTTGTACGCTTGATGAAATGAATCTCGTTGCAATAAAATTTGTTTTCGAAAAATTACAAAAGTGCAAATTTGTGGGAACATACTCTTAAATTCACAGCTTCCTAATACTTACAACTTGGTTAGCGTGTTCAGAAAATAAAATTGGTACCGAGTCTTTGATAATAACGTGATACTAATATTTGTAAGTACTGGTATTATATATAGCACAATGCCAATATTAGTATTATGTAAGCATATTACCAGCATTCGTATCGTTTTAGCACAATGCCAATATTATTATTATATTAGCATATGAGCAATATTTGTATCGTATTAGCATATTACCAATATTTATACTATATATAGCATAATACAAATATAATCGCGTTATATTAGCGTATTTCACACTATATCCCTACTGGTGCGAATTTTTTGACAATCAAAATACTTTACGAGATAATGTTCTGTATGTGGATTGCATTCCCTCATTATTTAAGTTGAGCATAGTATTTACAAATTTAAAAATAACTTGCAAGTAGATAGGGAAATTTTCGGGTGCTGATATGGCGTGATGTCTACCACACCAAAGCTTGAGATCTATATAGTAGCTAGTACCGTGAGGTTAGGTTAGGTTACCTATGGATATTACTTATTTTTATAGTTAATTTACCGATAAACACTCAATTTTTACAAATATCGAGCTGCACCTAGCTGGGTGGGCGATACATGGCGGTAGACCTCACGCTACAGTAGCACCATTTTTCTTTTAGCAACTTCCTATCTTTAGTATCTCATTTAAATTTTTATGAGACACGTAAAGAGATTGGTACCTACTATGTTCCATTTATCGCAATTAAGCTAGGACTTTTAACTATATATGACTGACAATAACAATCACTGGACTTGAGAAGCTGTGGTGAAGGCACGGTCTTTAAAGGGATTTGTATTTCAAAGCAGCTGTCAACATATCAAGGATTCGAAAAGCTGAAAGCTCGAAAGAGAAAAAAAGGTTGAATCATAATCGAAGAGAGTTGGGTAAGAAAAGACGCGGCTTATGGTGAGAAGAAAATAAAATGAATGTAATGTAAAGACGTATTCGTCACTATTGCGAAAATACTCATAGTGAGTGTAGTATACATTACTTCACTTACATCAAAACCTCAGCGCCACACTAATCCTATGGAGGTCCACACATCAATCACAGCGCTGGTTTTCTGGAGGCGCATTTCTAAACAATTTACGTCGTCTGATCGATGCAGCTGTCAGCGTTAAGTTGACCGAAGTACACCTTACGTCGTCAGCTGTACGTCTACAACGACATAAATTGTTTGAAAATCAGACTCCTAACGCCGAGCTGCAGGTCTTATACCTCAAAAATGTATTTCTAAAATTCTATAGAATGAATCTGATATAATTATATATGCAAGGTTTGGTTGTTTGTCATCTTCTGTACATTAACATAATGGAGGATATGGGCGGTGTTTTGTCTTGTATATTTTACCGAAATTAAGTCTTAGTTTGTTCACAATAAGTGTCATATTTGCCTAATCGAAGTGTCATACGCACATTACACTCTTAATCGAAGCAAAACGTCAGATCATATCAGTAATCTTTGAATATCTTTCAAATAATGCATGCTGTAGAGTACATGCAGGACGCAGTTATTGAATGAACCTACTGAGTGTTGGGATGATTAGTTAACGAAAGACAGCATTATTTTTCCCTTACGTTAAGCTCTGTCTTCCGTGAGAACAACTATATAACCTCAATTCGGTGAACATGTGGTTAATGGTTAATTTTTCACACTGAAGTTTTAGCACTTGCAAATGAGAGCAACTTTTAGCACAAAAGTTTTAGCACCTGTAAATAAGAGCAAATTTCAGCACAAAAGTTTTAGCACATGTGAATAAGAACAAGTTTTTAGCGCAAAAGATAAAATCCCGACAAGAACGAGACAACGAACGACATGTTTCTGCACCGACGTCACGAACTTGCAGTGTGTGGTGTGCTGAAGTTCAACGCGCCGATCCGGCATTGAGGAATTTCTTCAAATTCTGGTGGGATATGTCCGGCAACGTGGACTTTCTTTAAATTATGATAAAAAATAATCCAGGTATTGTTTTATAATTTAGTTCTTTATTGCACTTCCAGTCATACAAACTCGGCGATATTGATGGCATGGAACACATGTACGTCGCGCTCGGTCTTTAAATTGGTCTAAAAGCTGGAATTTTCCCTCACTGACGATATGCAAATGATTTCAAATGTAGCATGGATATTCAGTTAATTGCCATTGTGACAACTTAGAAAAGTTGCACAAACATGTCCTTGTGAAAAAGTTACTTTTTAGGGACAGCCAAATTACACGGTGTTTTATTACGCACTCAACTTAGTACATGGGTAACATTTGCATATGGGTAGCATTTATGCATGAGCAACATTAGTGCATTGCGCACTCAACTTAGTACATGGGTAACATTTGTATATGGGTAACATTTATGCATGAGCAACATTAGTGCATTGCGCACTCAACTTAGTACATGGGCAACATTTGTATATGGGTAACATTTATGCATGAGCAACATTAGTGCATTGCGCACTCAACTTAGTACATGGGTAACATTTGTATATGGGTAACATTTATGCATGAGCAACATTAGTGCATTGCGCACTCAACTTAGTACATGGGTAACATTTGCATATGGGTAGCATTTATGCATGAGCAACATTATAAAGTGCATTGCGCACTCAACTTAGTACATGGGTAACATTTGTATATGGGTAACATTTATGCATGAGCAACATTAGTGCATTGCGCACTCAACTTAGTACATGGGCAACATTTGTATATGGGTAACATTTATGCATGAGCAACATTAGTGCATTGCGCACTCAACTTAGTACATGGGTAACATTTGTATATGGGTAACATTTATGCATGAGCAACATTAGTGCATTGCGCACTCAACTTAGTACATGGGTAACATTTGTATATGGGTAGCATTTATGCATGAGCAACATTAGTACATTGCGCACTCAACTTAGTACATGGGTAACATTTGTATATGGGTAACATTTATGCATGAGCAACATTAGTGCATTGCGCACTCAACTTAGTACATGGGCAACATTTGTATATGGGTAACATTTATGCATGAGCAACATTAGTGCATTACGCACTCAACTTAGTACATGGGTAACATTTGTATATGGGTAGCATTTATGCATGAGCAACATTAGTACATTGCGCACTCAACTTAGTACATGGGTAACATTTGTATATGGGTAACATTTATGCATGAGCAACATTAGTGCATTGCGCACTCAACTTAGTACATGGGTAACATTTGTATATGGGTAACATTTATGCATGAGCAACATTATAGTACATTGCGCACTCAACTTAGTACATGGGTAACATTTGTATATGGGTAACATTTATGCATGAGCAACATTAGTACATTGCGCACTCAACTTAGTACATGGGTAACATTTGTATATGGGTAACATTTATGCATGAGCAACATTATAGTACATTGCGCACTCAACTTAGTACATGGGTAACATTTGTATATGGGTAACATTTATGCATGAGCAACATTATAGTACATTGCGCACTCAACTTAGTACATGGGCAACATTTGTATATGGGTAACATTTATGCATGAGCAACATTAGTGCATTGCGCACTCAACTTAGTACATGGGCAACATTTGTATATGGGTAACATTTATGCATGAGCAACATTAGTGCATTGCGCACTCAACTTAGTACATGGGTAACATTTGTATATGGGTAACATTTATGCATGAGCAACATTATAGTACATTGCGCACTCAACTTAGTACATGGGTAACATTTGTATATGGGTAACATTTATGCATGAGCAACATTATAGTACATTGCGCACTCAACTTAGTACATGGGCAACATTTGTATATGGGTAACATTTATGCATGAGCAACATTAGTGCATTGCGCACTCAACTTAGTACATGGGCAACATTTGTATATGGGTAACATTTATGCATGAGCAACATTAGTGCATTGCGCACTCAACTTAGTACATGGGTAACATTTGTATATGGGTAACATTTATGCATGAGCAACATTATAGTACATTGCGCACTCAACTTAGTACATGGGTAACATTTGTATATGGGTAACATTTATGCATGAGCAACATTAGTACATTGCGCACTCAACTTAGTACATGGGCAACATTAACTTTTTAATTGGGTAACATTTTAGCCAAGTCCAAGTTCTGAGCATGTATGAATGTTAGGAGATTTAAAGACGCGTTCTGGAAACTTGTTTTGAGCATTGAAAGAAGCAACATTATAGGGATCTTCAAGTCATACATTTTATTGTGCGAAACACAACTTAAAGGTAACATGCATGAGTCTCGATTTTCCCCAGAAATTTATACTGTGAAGCAACCATCGCATTAATTAATTGAACGAGTGAGACTAATTTTAGTCAGTAAACTCGTTGAGGCTCGCACAAGGTGTATCACTCAAAGGTCGACTGCATTCTGTATATATTCATTTATCGCTACTGGTATTCTTGTGTTACAGCGCTCGCTTCTTTGAAGTAATCGAGCAACCGAGAAAATGCAAAAAAATATTTACACAGTAATATCAATTTAAGAAAGTCTATACTCATTTCCAATTTATACGCAAATACACTCCCCTGCTTTGTACAGTAGATAATTCCGCAAATACGTGCAACACACCAAACGTTCATGTACTATACAACATAATGTGAACTCTACATGTACAATACCGCTCAATTTTTCGTCAGTGCTACCGTAAAATAAGCTCCGTATGCCAAGAATAAGCCTGCATCCCACATAACAAATTATTTACCTTCCATGTGCAGTAAAGACCTGTCGTGAGCACGCATCCGTACGAATCCAATACCCTAACCGTGTAATTTTATACGAGCGTCACGCATACCCGAGGGAGTGCGTTCGTACGTGCGTGTCACAACACGGAGGGCGGGCGGCTAACCAATGAGGGCCCGCAGCCGCAGGCCACGCCCACCGGCAGGCCTATACAGCCGCATCTCGGTCACGTGATCTCGGTCACTTCTGGTCTTGCTTCCTTCATTTCGCTTTTATTTCTGCGTCTAAAGTTAGATGAGCTCGGTGTATTTATTCGTACTTTTAAATAGTACTCTTTGAGCCTGATTTTATACTTTTTAATAAACGCGTAAGCCTGAGGCCTGTTTTTGTTGTATTTGATACTGCATCGTACGTCTGGAGCAACGACTACTACATGATTTCATTGCATTTAGTCATCGGTTGTGTGTCTGGAACTGAGACTCTACTCCCTGATTGTACAGATTGTAAGTTTTGTACTTCATGCTTGATCCTTTTGGGGCTACGATTTCAAGCATTTATTGTACCTAACATGTATTTTATCGCACGATGAGATTTAATGTTTTCATATCATTCAATAATCGATCGCACGTAAGGAGCTACGCTTTTTCAGTTTTATGGTACGTAACTACATATCCAACTCGAACTTAGCAAGCGTATGAAAAGCTGCCCAAGCGGGAAAGTGTGGCAATGTTGGAGACATATGCAGGGTGTCTTAAAAAAACCAGACCGAATTTCGAATTGATATAAAGCTCCCCCGTTCGCACCGGGGTATGAATGAAACTCAAAAGTCTAAGAATAAAAAATTATAATACTTTATGATTATCAATGTCTCATTACCAATAAATATCCTTTAATATTAATTTGCGTCCGGAGCAAACGGGGAAGCTTTATCAATTCAAAGTTCGGGCTATATTTTTGAGACATCCTGTGTAGTAGTGGCTTGGGTCACATTCTATACTCCAGTTCGTACAACAGCTACGATAACGGCACCAAAATAATCGTTTACAAACATATGACCAACTTTCAATGATTGAATTATCTTTATATACATAGTTTATAAACTTGTTGGTCAGATCAGTGAGTTTTTTTCTATTTGATCATCATTACGCAAGTGCAAATAAAATCATTTGAATCTTTTTCTTTTACAACCCAACAAGGGCTCTTTTACGAAGGAAATAGACGGCACAAAGCATAGAAACTGGATAGCTGCATGCGCGATATATGAGACTGAATTCTAAAAGCATGCTACATATATCTTCGCGAGAACTGAACAGAAACAAACTGAGGAATATTATAAGAATCAATATGGTGTATATGCTTTATTGGGGTATGAGATGCCTTATTAATCTCACATGTTCCCGTGGGCTGAGCGTATTATTAATTGTCGGTACGTATCCTGGTGAAGTCAAAGTGCATGGCTTATAATGGTTGAATGGTGAACGAGTGAAAAAATGCGGGCGAATTATAAATATTACAAAAAGTTACGAGCAGTTTGTTTTTCCACTTTCTTCTAATCAATCGTATTTTTAGAAAATATCAATGGTAAAAATTGCATTCTGGTGCATTGCGCGCCATGCAACGCATCCACGCTATTGTTAAGGAGCAACTATTTAAACGCCTCTCTTAACACCTGACTGCGGCAGGTAAAACTGAAGTTTGATATTCAAATTTATGGTCAATAGTAGTCAAAAAATCTTGAAACTATCAAACACTAACTGTATCATGTTTTCACTTAGATTTTATCGAGGATAGTTAAAAATTGAGTTTGTGACTACTGGTCGGTCAGCAGCACAATAAAAACTCCCTCTGTGACCAAACATGTCTCACGTCGCCGTCAATGTGCCAACCAAGACGTGCCTTAAACAACCAACTCACCAGGTGAAGCACTGGCATGATGAATTATGCCTAGTAATCCAGGCTACGGCTCGAGTAACTACAGTATTTAACGCCTCTGTTAACGAAGACGTGCCTCAACTGACAAACTCACGAGCTGGAGAACTGACATGATGAATTATGGCCCTGGTATCCAGCCTACAATTCATCGTACGCTTCTTTCATCAAAGACACGGAGACACTCGGTGGAGGCGTGCTGGTGTCGTGGGAATATCAAGCTGGGTAGTAAAGTTACGATGATATGAAGTATCAGGTAACGGTAACGCTCGAAAGGTTTTTAAACATCAACTAAAAAATATTTAAATAACGAAAACCCTTCAGTGCTCATGATTAAGTGGTCTTTAATCCAAAGATCATGGTTATTAAGAATAGTTTTTATTTAGTATATACAATTTAATATTCTAGGAGGGATAGAAAATAAGCTGGAGGAAATGCAACAGGCTTTAGTTCGTAATACATAGCAACGCGTTACCTTCATTTAGGAAAAAAGGTATTGAAGCTGTCGCTTCAAGAGCACAGAATACACTGGGTGTGGATGTACATACAGTATAGATGCTGTCTTCCCTGCATATTCATTCACGAGCACGCATGTGGCATAGCATTTGTACGTCGAAAAAATCCTTATCACTTCCCCATAGTCTGCAATCAAAGGCACCCGAGATTGAGCTGCGTCAGCGACTTGCCTCGGATACATCTCTGCATCACACGCGTCGATTGGTGTGCTGTGCGTGCCAAGAAGTGAGCTAAACAGGCCAAATTGTGGCCAAACGTGCCAAAACTGCGCAAAATTTGCTGAATAAAGGCCCAAATTGACGAAAAGGAAGTTACGCAAGCCAAAAAATGCATTCTAAATGCGTAAAATAATATTTATTGTGGTCAAATGACACACTACGCTTAGGAAACATGCCAAAAAAGCACGTCACATGTGCCAAAAAGTATGACGACAGTGCCAAAAAGTGTCTCAGTGGAACACGTGCTAACCAAACGCTCGCCAGTGTGGCTTACCGTCTCAAAAATTGCTGCCGTGGACATTTTTATTGTCGCTTTGCGTGTCTGTGTGGAAGTTCGCCTAAAAGAAGCAGCACAAGCGGGCACAAATTGTGTGAGAGTTGCATTTATGTTGCGCGTTAATTCGACGTGAACTAATGGCAAGTGTGAGTTTCCCCTTCATGTGTTGAAGGTAGAATTTTTAGAAGGGTGGCGCAGTTATATAGTGCGGAGTGCAAACAGTGGAGAGAGTATGTGTATCAGGCTGAGCGTACGTGTACGTGGGAAGTAGGCAGGGAGGCCCGTAGGAATTTGTTGGAAACACAAGCACAAAAAGCATGCTGAATTCATGTCAAATGCACTAGGGGAAAATAAGGATTACGATATTTTGTTCGAACGGAAAAAGTATTTCTTTAAGCAGAACGAAATTGTTGATCGGAAGTTGTTTTATAACATATACAGGTTAAAAAATAATCCAAATTGTTCTAAGAAAATGATTGCTAAAAATGAAAATGGTTCCAGAAATAATTTTTTTTTATTTCATTCAACGTAGTTCTATTCTCAATGCCAGTATCTCACATTTCGCTGAAGTACGTTAACGTTATCTCACTCGAGAAATCAATTTCGTTTTTTTACGCGAACGACAATTTTTTTGTGACAGCTATTCTAAGATGCAGCATGATTCTTTTTAGGGTCCCTGTCTTTTTCTAAGGAAAATGCTCATTTTTTACCAACATCTGAAAGAGCTTAACATCCGCAAACACTTGTTCCACTTCAAAAGCCAATAGAATGGTGTTTTGAGTATTAATTAGCACGAGCATTCATTTTATTTACTTACTGGTACATTTAAAATCTTATTCAGAAAGAGCTGCGGTCTTAGTTCGGAGTGTAGAGCATTGTTTACGAGAGGAACAGCAAAAAATATAAGGTTTACACTCGGTCTTGGAGCATTGAACTGCGGTCGTCAGAAGCGTATCGCCGTCCATCAGAACGTCTCCATGACAATGCTCCCAATCACACTCATCATGGGACATCACGGCTTTTCTGGCCAAAATATACCTGCCACATGGGTCATTCTTCACGCCTTTTCACAAAGTAAGCTTGCCCATCATGGGTCCTGCCACGGAATTATGTTTTTGACGACTTTATAGGCGTGACGAAAGGCGTCTAACCGCTCGGAGGCGGAATGGCAAAACCGCTCATCAATGAACTCGGGCCTCATAAATAAGAGTTCTGACGCTTAGACTTTTGCGGTGCTGAGGAAGAATGAACACTGCCTAGTTAATTGATAGGTGACCTTATATTCATTGAGAGAGATATGAGCAAGATGAATTTATGTTTTCTTTGCCAATTTTGGGATGACGGTCGCCTGTAGGGATTTTGGTGGGTCTTTTGGAATTCGAGAGTGCGTTTTAGATAGGAATATTTTGTTACTTTTTCCAGCTAAAGAGTGCAGGAAAATTTGATGCAAAAAAGCTTTGATGTTATTTCAGGTAAACGAGTGCTTGATGAAACTTTGACAGAAAATCAGCGTACATAAACATTCCATTCAAAAATATATTTTTAAACAGGATATCATCACTAAATATGCGAAATAATAAAAGCCAAATCCCAATTTTAATAATATTTTCAAGGACATTTGCCTCCCTTTTTTTATCGTCTACGAAGAATATCCCGCCATTATTTTGAACGGCCGCATATCTTTTATGCCATTTAAGAAAAGAATTATGGTGATTAGATAGTTGTCCTCTTTACATGCAGTTCTGGTAAATTTTGCTGTCTTATAAAATGATAGGCCTTAATGCAAGTGAGCTTTGGCAATAATGTACCTATAGTGACCTGACACCTCAAGGTCAGCTTTATTGGCAGGTCCTGACACCCCAAGGTCAGCTTGACAGGTCCTGACACTCCAAGGTCAGCTTGGCAGGTCCTGACACCCCAAGGTCCACTTGGCAGGTCCTGACACCCCAAGGTCCGCTTGGCAGGTCCTGACATCCGAAGGTCAGCTTGGCAGGTCCACACCCCAAGGTCCACTTGGCAGGTCCTGACACCCCAAGGTCAGCTTGGCAGGTCCTGACACCTCAAGGTCAGCTTGGCAGGTCCTGACACCCCAAGGTCCACTTGGCAGGTCCTGACATCCCAAGGTCAGCTAGCTTGGCAGATCAAGACCAATGGCCAACATTCCAGCTCCATCACAACAAGCCGCAATGCCCGCCGTCCATTACCTGCTTGTCGCAAATTCGTCGACTACTTTTACAGCTGGTCGCAGAAATTTTCCGCAAGTATTCCTATTTGAAAGAAAGATGATTTTGAGCGCGCAGTCGAAATTTGTTTATGTGTTTGTGTGCCTCAGTTATAATGGGAGCTCACATAAAGAATATAAAGCGCTTTGATAGTGTTTCAAATTCTTTAAATTCATTTACTGTTTGCTAGTAAAAGCGTTTTAGTACCTTCTGTTTTACGTAGAATACTATGAGGCGCAGAGGGAAGAAGTTGTAGCAGCAAGTCTGTGCCTCACAGTGCATTACGAATATTTAACGCAAAATTAAATGTTGTGTTCAAATCTATTTGTAATAATTGCTAATGAATGCAAGTTCTTACCTCGTATAGTGAACTTCCAAAATTGTTTGGAACTTTTCAAGTTTTTTCGAATGTGCTCTTTTTTAACAAAACTAAATAAATTTTCGTGTTAGAGTATAGATCTTCATTTGAAGGCTTGTAGCTGTGGAGAAATGAAAGTCTATACTCTAATTCAAAAATGTTATATAATGTGGTTCAAAAAGCATATTCAAATAATATAAGCGTTACATATCCATATATACTCTCAATTTGTTATGAAAATTATAAACTGCAAGAATACCGGCCACAGTATGCACAACTGTGAAACATGAGCTTCCACAAGAAGATATTATGATACATGTGCGGTCTGTGATGTGCGTATTACTCACCGTGCTGTGAATTATGATCTGTAGTATAAATAGGCTGCTTCCAGTTTCAGTAATTCGCACTGTGATTGTGTAGCTTAATTTAGTCATTGTAGTTTTGGTATGTTTGCGTGCTACCTTTGTTCTTTGACGGTGAATTCTCCTCGACAAAAAATGAGTGCAGCTGTTTTTCTTCTGTAATTGACATCCAAACTCATGACACGAGAAGCCACCCGTGTTTGTTTAGATTTAACAGTGATGTGACAGTGTGACCTGACTTCGCCACATGACTAAGCTTAGCGTAAGTTTGAGACGATCACGCGTAGTCGCACTTCGAAGGGATGCGTAAAATCCTTTGATGATTGATTATTCACTGTTCTTCAAAACAGATCCCTCAAAAAACGCTCTCAAAACCGGATGCAGCGAACTTTTGCGGTCATTTGACAAGAGGTCGGCAATTAAAGCCGCCTGCACGTGTTCCTAAGCTCATGTAGACCACGAACAGAATGAACACGAAGGCGTTGTTGAATAAGTGTGATCTTCTTGGCGTTTGGTTTAAGAAATTTCTTATCGTGGTTCGAGCTAGGAAAAGCGAATAGGTTATGCCAAATATCTATCATGATGAGCGTTTCATGATAATTATGCGAAGCCAGATAGACTCAAATTAATTAATGAAAACGAATATGAAGAGTCTCTAGCGTACACCATAGGAAGTGTTAATTTCCAAAGACTACACACGTGTGCACCGAGGAGACTTTATACAGTGCCTGGTGTAGACTGCACACACTGACTGCACAGTGGAGACTTTACACAGTGCCTGGTGTAGACTGCACACGGTTTCGTGCAGAGTGGAGACTTTATATACTGCTTGGTGTAGACTGCGTATATCGCAGACTGTATATAGAGTACATTCTTAGTATAGACTTAATCTACTGAAGTCTGAATACGGTGCCTGTTAACACCAATACGGTGCCTGAAGTCTGAATACGGTGCCTGGTACATGACTATTGAGAGTGTTACATGACTATAGTGGGAGTGGTACATGACTATTGGGAGTGTTACATGACTAGTCGGAGTGGTACATGACTATTGGGGGTGTTACATGACTAGTGGGAGTGGTACATGACTATTGGGAGTGTTACATGACTAGGGGGAGTGGTACATGACTATTGGGAGTGTCACATGACTATAGTGGGAGTGGTACATGACTATTGGGAGTGTTACATGACTAGTCGGAGTGATACATGACTATTGGGAGTGTTACATGACTAGTGGGAGTGGTACTGACTATTGGGAGTGTTATATGACTAGTGGGAGTGATAGACAAATTTTAGAAGTGTTACATGACCAGTGGGAGTTTTACGAGACTAGAAGAGAGGTAAATAGCTATTATGAGTGTTACATGACCAGTAAGAGTAGTACAAAACTAGGGGGAATGGTACAAGACTTGTGGTAGTAGTAAACGACTATGAGAATAGTAACCGATAAACAGAAGCGGGAGAAAACTAGTTAAAATGGTACACCGTAAGTCGAAGTCGTAGACAACTGGTGAGAAAGGTAGGAAAGGATTTGTAAAGGTATCTTGGAGCGAGCCACCCTACAGAGTTTTGTGTATGATCATACAAACTGCTGAATATATGGTATTACTTACAGGATACGTTTTTTCCTTAAATAAGGAGCTGGTATGGCAGTCCACGAACGTTTCTAAAAAGACGAAGTGAATTTCGCGACCATAAAGGTGCCAATCTCTTGACAAAACATTTCGATCCATCAAAGTGACAAAGGAAAAAAAGCAGTGTAATGAACGGGATATTCTGCGGTTCTCGCACGTCACACTTGTCTTATTGAAGTCTCTCATTACGCCCCTTAGTAAGCTGACATTGATAGCATTATTTCAGTGATGGGCTCTGACCGACGCAGCCTTCTAATTTCGGTGACTGCGAACTGCGACCGCAGCTCCAAAGTTACGACGGGCCGCTCTGGGTGGTGATCGAGCTGTGTGGTGTGGTGATGTCTTTGTTTTGTGTGTGGTGTGTGTGTGTCAGACTGTGTGTGGTGAGTGTGTCGGACTGTGTGTGTGGTGAGTGTGTCGGACTTTTGTGTGGTGAGTGTGTCAAAACACACATAGTCAAGGAAAAATTTAAATAATTTAAAATTGGACTGAATTTATTTCTTAGTCTTTCTTTTTTACATTTGATCATTACGTTGCGCTATTTCTAGTAAATATTTTTAATAAAATGTTGCAGCACTTTGGAGAACTTCAGATGCTAGCTCGCAGTCGAGCCGCTAATGTAGGTGCTACAAAGGTAATGAACTAGCAGATAATAGGATGGGACTAGGTGTGTGATGAGTAGATGATATGTAGGTAACAGGTTAGTAGCATCAATGAAAGTATATAGCATAACATAGGTAATATATAAACGGCAGTGTTCTTGAGTCTGATTACGTAAAATAAGTAAGCCTTCGAATTTAAGTTGAATCCCAAGGTAGCGTTTCATGTTGTTTTTTCCTCCTGCGCTGCGCCAGAGCTGCGTATGCTGTAATGAACTTGAGCGTGCGTACGTCGTAAATGTAAGATGTCACGTCCTTAGGATTCGAATATTCATGTTTTGTATTTGTTTGAATTGGTCCGATATTACCAAAGTTCTCTCTATTTTGTAGTAGGTTACGTGACGGGTCAATTGCCAACGTTCTCTCTCGCTCTCTCTATAGTACTATTTCCTCTCTATATAGTGCTATTTCCTGTTACTGTTACCTTACTGTTTCCTCTCAAGTAATATTTCCAACTGATTGAGAAAACTCACTGAGCCATTGTCTCACCATAGTTATTTACTAATGTTGTGCTTAATAAACTTGTTACTTAACGATATTCTCCTGACCTGGGGACTGATGGTGGTGGCAGGCGGATTTAAACAAGATCAGATCTTGCTACAGGTAGTAAAAGTGTTACTGTAAGTCCGTTACTGATAGACTAGGGCGTATTTATCGCAGGGTCCCAGTCAAACTTTTTCGCCGGAGCATGCGTGTTTTCGCCGCCCGAGCGATTTAATTACTTGGGCGTCGAAAAACATGCATGCAGGCGGCAAAAAAGTTAGACTGGGGTGTGTGGCGTATTGCGTGTACATCTTGAGGAGGTGAGGGTAAGAGAGAGTGTGAGAAGGGGTTAGTACGTGTGTTTTGTGAACGGGAGAGTGCGTGGGAGTGTGGAACAAAACAAAGAGAGTGCGATGGGATGTGTTGTGTGACGGAGAGTAATGTAAGGGGGTGTGCTATATAAGTGTGATGGGCAAAACAAAGCGTGTGAGAGATTGTGTTGAGTGAGGGGGTGCGAGGAAGGCTAAACAGGGAGTGTGATGGGGTGTATTGTATGAGGGAGTGTGTGAGGGGGTATGTTGTATAAAGGTGCATGTGAGGAGGTGTGTGAGTAGGGGTGAACAGGGAGTATAATGGGGCGTATTGTATGATTGTGAGAGGATGCATTGAGTGAGGGGTGTATGTGAGGAGAGGGGAACAGTGAGTGTAATGGGGTGTACGAGGGTGCATATGAGGGGGCGTTTACAAGGTGCAGAAGAGTGTGAGGGCAGGACGGAGTGTAACGAGACACCGATGACATGTGTGAGGCCTCATTAATTCTGTCTCATTAAAATAATTGCCGTGTTGCGCTGCGGAACATGTCTCGGGCGTGGTGTGAGGTGCGCTGGTGTTGCGCCTGGTGTTGTACCAGCTGCCTGGTGTTGTGCCAGCTGCCTGGTGTTGTGCCACTGCCTGGTGTTGTACCAGCTGCCTGGTGTTGCGCTGGCTTAGAAATAAGATAATGAGCGTGTTGCAAGGCTTGGTTGTCTAAGAAAAGAAAAAAAACAAAGCTACTTGAACCAGATTGACAAAAACCCAAGTTTGTTAAATAATTGCTTCATTATTTGGAAATTTATTTCATTTTTACTTGGTAATGATTTTTCGAGTCCGTGAAAAAAGTGGGTGTGAAACATAGTTCGAGGGATTTCAAAACAGACGGACAGACTTGAAGAAATGATGACGGCGATCCGAAGACATAGGAGCTGTAACAAGTGATGGAGCACGTGCGAAACAAATAAGAATAATTTTAGTGGCACATTAACTTATAAGTACATAAAAAAGGCAGTTTACAAATGACTCCAAAAAATAAAGTATTACGAGGGAAATGATCTCAACGTAATATTTGCTGCAATTGTAATATTTTCTAGAATTGTAACATCTTCTGCCATTGTTACATTTTCTTTCTTTTTAAAATTTGTCTCAATTTTAATATACATCCTATCACGGCGCTTGTTGTAATTTTTGTTTACAGTTTACCGTATGTTTCCATTGTGAGATTTTTTGTTATTTTTATTTCTGTTAGCGTTTTAATATCTATTCATGTTGTGATATTAATTCTCCTGTATCACTCACTGCAATTGTTTTAATTTCTAGTTCTATTTTAGCATTTACTGCCTTTGCTATATTTGCTTGTATTTCAATATTTGTCAAAATAGAGGTTTCGTCTGACATTGTATCAACAATACAGCTTTCCGTAAGAACTTTCCATCAATATAATTTATGGTAAAACTGTATTGGTAACCTTAGCAGTCAAAATTTTCATTCTCAAATGCGCGCAGTTCCAAAGAAGGCATGCTTAGTCCGACCAGCACTGTGTCCAGCTGACTTAATGTGGCTAAGTTTACACAGCATTCACTGGTAAGATTATACGCACACTGATATTGGTATTTTAAAATTTGTCTCATAAATGGGAGCCAATTTATTATCTGAAGCTTTTCTTTCAGGAATGACGAATGGCTAATGCCTAATTCATGCAATTGCGTAGTTAATTTAAGCCACTACGTAGTTAATTTAGGCAACTGCGTAGTTAATTTAAGCCACTGCGTAGTTAATTTAAGCAACTGCGTAGTTAATTTAAGCCACTGCGTAGTTAATTTAGGCAACTGCGTAGTTAATTTAAGCCACCGCGTAGTTAATTTAGGCAACTGCGTAGTTAATTTAGGCAACTGCGTAGTTAATTTAAGCCACTGCGTAGTTAATTTAAGCCACTGCGTAGTTAATTCAAGCAACTGTTTAGTTAATTTAAGCAAATCCCCAGCTAATTCATGTAATGGCTTAAATAATTTATGCAATTGCGTAATTTATTTTGCTACCACAAAACTAGCCTACGCATCAGCGTTGTTAGTCTCAGCAACTGCGCTACTATAGTTTGCGTTGCGTAACTGTGAAACTGGCCCAGTAAATGCATAACTATTCTGCGCATCTGCGTAACTAGCTTGCGTAGCAATAAAACTGGCCTAAGCAGTTGCGCAACTATTTGCGCAACTGTGTAAGTAGTTTGCACAACTATGCAAGTAGTTTGCACGACCGTGAAACTGGCCTACGCATCTCTGTGCCTATTATCTCACCCTCACACAGTGCAAAAGTGCACGAACAGACTACCCTTCGCGCACGCACACTTCAAGTCACATTGTTTTTCCGTGCCATTACCCCGAGGCAGAGGTTAGAGGTCTGGCCTTTACGGAGGCCGAGTGAATGCTCTCAACTTTCGCTCGATTGCTAAGAGTGGAGGAAATAGTGGGTAGATACCGTGGTAGTTGCCCTTTTGAGTTCTTGCAGGAGAAAAATATCCATGAATAGAGGGAGATAGAAAATTCCCTCGTTGCTTAATATTTGTTTACAAAAAATCGGTCGGAAAAAGGATTATATTTTTATTCTTAGGAAGTTTACGGTAGTTGATGGAGTCAAAATAGTTCACTAGTGTCATTTTGAGCTGCATTGTTGTGGGGGACTGCTGTAGGAGCGATAGCTCAAGTAAGATGACAGGGAGAGACGTAGGGTGAAAGGCATGTGTAATGCCAGGGGAGGGAGGCGGTTGCTGGAGGTTTGGATTACCGTGACATCGACTGCAAAAAATTACATTTGGGGACCCTTGGCCAACCCTTCGCTTAGAAATCAATCCGTGAAAATTAGATGCAATTACATCAAAAACGAGGAGCCACGCTTGATAAATCGCCTGCAAAATTGGGGCAGTTTGTTGATGTTAAAGAGTTTTGCGCTGTAGTTCCTTTCCCTTCCGTATCGTTATGGTTTGGCGTTTATTTTTATACTTCCTTCCAGGTCCCTTCCTTAATGAAAGTGGAGAAAATAAATCGCCGAAAAAACCATTACCGAACATTGTGCAAAGTACAATTTGTACCTTGGTGCACATACGTGGTGCACATAGAATGTTTTTCTCAATGCCTGTGGGTAATAATTTAATTATCAGGACAATTTAATTTATAAACACTGTAAAACGAACAATCGTGTTCAGTATCCGCAAATGATATACCCTGCATTCAAACACGGCTTTGAGTAACCATATAGTTGGATGTACACTTGTCAGTCCAACATGGGTCCTTAAAACAGTGGTTACCATTCATTATAAGAATAATAGTTGCAACTCAAATATCAAAATAATGTTTGCATTGACTTAACTGTTCAAATAATTGTTCATTTAATTTTGCCTGCTTAATAATGGTTACATTACCTGAACCATAGCGATAAAAGCTTTATATACTAAATAATGACCACTTTTTTGTATCAGTCCAACCCCATGCTATTAAGAATTTCGAACTGACCTCGTCATTTCCTCCCATCGTTTTTAGTTCAATTCTTATAACTTTCCACCGTCTTTACAAATTTTCCAGCTCACCGTGCCTCTCTACCAACTTTATCTCATCTCTTTCAATTGTTCCTTTCCTTCCCAACATACCTCTCTACCACCTTCAACACATCTCTTTCAACTCTCCTTTCACCTTCTCACCATGCCTCTCTACCTCGTTTGTCTTTCCTCCCTCTTACTCCCCATATCTATATACAACCTTTCCTTCATCTCGTTTAACTTTTCTCTCTCTTTCCTACTCCACCTCTCATCCCTACCACCTTCACCTCATATCCTTGAACTCTTCTGTCTCCATCTCACCATACTTCGGTACCACCTTTACCTTATTTCGTTTAATTTTCCTCTCTCTTTCCCACCATACTTCTCATCCCTACCACCTTTACCTCATCTCTTTCAACTTCCATCCCTCCCCTCCTCCCCAACCTCCCCCATCCCCACCCTCTCCTCCCTTCCATTTCCCCCGCGACGGCTGGGCTGCAGCGGCCTGAAAGGAGGACGCCTCTAAGCCCAGCACACATTTATGAAGGCCTTTCACGCCTGTCAATGCCTCCGACGCATTGAGGTGACATGTGCGAACAATATTGGAGACACACATGAAAAATTGACCGGCACAAACACAAGCACAAGCGACGCAGTGTTTGTGTCCGTGCACTTTATTGAAGTCCTACGAAAAACTCAAAGAAGAAGCCCCGGGTTGTCCGTCTGGTGGAGTCTTTCGGGACAAATGATTCGGAAACTTTGGCCGAGGAGGCTCGAAATGACCAGCAAAGTGTGGCCTTTTCAAGTCGTCTGTACGCAAGTTTTGTGCGAAGCGTTTATACAAGAACTTCTGCATGAGCTGGTCAGCGTGGGCGCGTTCTGTGACCAGCGTTGTAAGGCGAGCAGGTTATTGTTTCCAAAAATCACTTTCGTTGGCGAAAATCATTCGTGTTTGCAGGTATTATTCATGTTTCCAAAAACTCTTTCTTTTAAGCGAAGATCAATTTTATTTCTACATATCACTTATGTTTGTAAAAATAACTATTGCTAACAAAAATTAATTTTGCTTCCACAAATGACTTTTGTTTGCAAAAGAACTTTGCACAAATAACTCTTGTTTCCAAAAAGAAATCGTGTTTTTCAGAAATCACTCGTCATTTGAATATTTTTCTTAAAATTAATAAATGAAACGTCGTTGTGTATTGTGTATATCTACGAAATGAGTTACGTGAAAGTCGTGTGAAAAATCATAAAAAGATGAAAATTTAGTAATTCATCAATGCTTAAAATTTTTCAAATACCCGCGACTCACGACCGGGGGCCAATAGCCGCAATCAGTCACGGTCAGTTGTCATGCAATCTATGGCCAGTCATAATCAGTCACAGTCAGTAGTCAGTCACAGTCACTAGAAAGTCACAGTGAGTGATCAGTCACAGCCACTAGCCAGTCACAGTTAATAGATCGTCACAGTCACTAGTCAGTCACAGTCACTAGTCAGTCACAGTCACTAGTCAGTCACAGTCACTAGTCAGTCACAGTCACTAGTCAGTCACAATCACTATTAAGCTACAGTCACTAGTTAGTAACAGTCACTAGTCAGTCACAGTCAAAAGTCAGTCACAGTCACAAGTCAGTCACAGTCACAAGTCAGTCACAGTCACTAGTTTCTAACAGTCACTAGTTAGTAAGTCATCAGTTAGTCACAGTCACAAGTCAGTCACAGTCACAAGTCAGTCACAGTCACAAGTCAGTCACAGTCACAAGTCAGTCACAGTCACTAGTAAGTCACAGTCACTAGTAAGTCACAGTCACTAGTAAGTCACAGTCACAAGTAAGTCACAGTCACTAGTAAGTCACATTCACTAGTCAGTCAAAGTCATAAGTCAGTCACCGTCGGTAGCAAGTCACAGCCCCTAGTCATTCTCAGTCACAAGCCAGTCACAGTCACAAGTCAGTCAGAGTCACTAGTCAGTCACAGACACCAGTCAGTCACAGCCACAGTCAGCACCAAATCACCTCTGTGTCAATTCCAGAGCTACAATCATCTGTCCAGGTCCCAGCGCTGGTCTGTGTGTTGTGTTCGGTGTCCTGTGAGTGTTGTGTGTTCTGTGTGAGTGTAGTGTGTTCTGTATGTGTAGTGTGTTTTGTGTGCGTCAGGTATTCTGAGAGTGCTGTGTGTTCTGTGTGTGATGTGGGTTTTGTGTATTCTGCGTATTATGCATTCAGTACGTGTGTATTCTGTGTACTGTATGTGTCGCGTGTGGTGTGTGCACGAGGTATGTTGTATACTGCTTGTTGCATATGCTGTACGCTGAGAGCCGTGCAGTGTATGGTGTTACATTCGTTGTCTGGTGCGTTGGGTATAGCGTTGAGTTTATGTTGGACACTTTTATACTTTTTTGGCAACTCTGTCTTAGTTTTAGGCTGCATACCCTAATTTGTTAATGGAAATACAGGAAACGTTCACACACATTAACAAACACAATACAGGAGACGTTCGCATACATCAACGTACACAATACAGGAGACGTTCACACACATCAACATACACAATACAGGAGACGTTCACATACATCAACATACACAATACAGGAGACGTTCACACACATCAACATACACAATACAGGAGACGTTCACATACATCAACAAACACAATACAGGAGACGTTCACATACATCAACATACACAATACAGGAGACGTTCACACACATCAACATACACAATACAGGAGACGTTCACACACATCAACATACACAATACAGGAGACGTTCACACACATCAACATACACAATACAGGAGACGTTCACACACATCAACATACACAATACAGGAGACGTTCACATACATCAACATACACAATACATTCCGCTATCGCAACCCTCGGCTGGAAGCGAATCTTCGTAAAAGTTAAAAAATTGGCTAAAAATATCGCGATGAGGTCTGGCTGTTGCAAGAGGGTCAGTTGGTCAGAGTTACCCTCTGGAATGAGGGGTTGCCCTCTGTTGTATAACAGCTAACGTCGTTATGAAGGGACCAACTCACGTCATTAACACGCCAATTGTGACCCTCGCGCTTTCCCCTCGGAAGAATTGAGGGCAAGTGTCGGACAGTGCAAACCCTCGGAAGAATTGAGAGAGAGTATTGGGTGGTGCAAACCTTCGTAAGATCTGAGGGAAAGTATTGTGTAGTGCAAACCCTTTTGAGAATTGAAGGAAAGTATTGGGTAGGACAATCCCGCGAAAATATTGATAGAAGAATTGATTGGGTGGTACAAGCCCTCGTAAGATTTGAGGGCGAGCATCGGGCGGTGCAAGCATTCAGAAGGAAAACTTCAATCGTCTCTCCATTTTAAATTCACATTTGTTTGAAATTCTTATAATTTTTCAGCTTTTTTGTTAAACGACCGAGAGTGAAATACAGTTTTTTTTGAAAATGAGCGTCTCTGTGTACTATCTTTTCTATTTGGCTTCCCCGTTTTCATCATCACCAGAGAAGCTGCTCATTCCGGTAAATGTATCGACAGTTGCGAGGATTGAACCCGTGACCTCTTAGTCCAAAGTGTAGCTCTGCCAGTTCGTGATAAGATGAAAGTAGAAAAAATCAATAAAAGCATGTGTATGTGAGCTGGAGAAAGTTCATCATTGAGTAAAATTAATTTGATTCGTTGATAATGGCGCCACAAGATTATTTACAAGCCTCGCTTACTCAAATGCGCAGTATTTTTCAACATTACAATAAGATCTGAAAATCTACGATACTCAGTTATTTTCTCATTCAAATCTCTGAAAAAATCTTTCAAGATTTTCGCTTAGGAAAATTTTCGTTGATTTTCCTTTGAAAAACCTTAAAGCTAAATAATGTGGAGTCCAGGGACGTAATTTGACTCACTCTAGCGCTGCTGCACCTCCCTGAGTTGTAGGTCTTCCGTGCAGATGATCAGTCCCGCTTGAATCTCTCACTCTCAGGTCAAGTCTCTCCTCACACCTCGATGGTCCCTATTCTTTGTTCAAACGTAGCCACGCTTGTGTTATTCCTACGGTAATTGCCATTTTTGGCGGGCATTTCGGTTTGGCGGTGTCTGATCAGCCGAGGTTTTAATTTGGAATGGGTGTCCGATGGCGCCAGGCTCGGTGACCCAAGGAAGACTTCGCTGGAGGTGCTTTGGTTGCGCGGCGGTGTGGCATCGAGCCTCTCTGCTCACCTCCGCGTCACTGGCAAATTTTAAACTTTACATGTAAATTTAAGAACAACGTAAGTTTTACTGTCGGGTTGAATTTAAAATATGCTTTTCATCTTGAGGAAAATGAACACTTTCTCGTCTGGGTTGAATTGATCATTCATTTGTCACCTGGAGACAAATGAACTCTTTATCGTCCGGGTTGACTAAAAAATTCATTTCTCACTTGAAAAAACGAACTCCTTGCTGTCCAGGTTGATTTAAAACCTCATTTCTTACCTGAAGCAAAATAACTCTTCACTGTCCACGTTGAATTGAAATTCACTTCTCACCTACAGATAATTAAACTCTTTACTGTCCGGGTTAAATTCGAAATTTACTTCTCTGAAAAGCTGTGATGTATTTTGTTTCGTGTTTAATTTGCAGCATGACGTGCTGACTGCTGGATGGCAGTTCCATACTCATTGTGATGTCGCTGACACCCTGATGCCAGTACCAATACAAAGACGGCGGTCGTAATGGCAGTAACACGAGCGAAATAATCGCGCGGGGAAAAGCAGATGAAGCCAAAGTTGGATAATAACAATTATCGATTTTGGAATTGAGTAAAGGCGAAAATTTTTTTAAATAAATGAATAAAGTTTGATGTTAAGGCATCAATGTATTGGAAACTCGTATTTTTTTCTCAAATTTAACTGTAACGTGTTTATTTAACTGTAACCATTACACTTAAATTGTTCATTTGATCTCACCGGGAGTTTGTTTTGCACTTGTTTACTGGCTCAACATTCGAACAACTTCACAACAATTACTTAAGTTACACAAATTTGTAAACAACAACCTGACTCACAACTACAAACAGCCACTCAAGTTGCAGCGCTGCCTGCTAACCTCGAGCCATGCTTCATAACAGCTCGGGTCCTGCAGAACTTCGACTAACTTCAAGCTGCGTGGAACACAAAGTCTAAAATGACGAAACCATTGAGCGTCAAGCATAAACTAAAGCTCCTGATCTTTAGTACTTTAATTAAATCAATCTAAAGTAAATCTTTTCGTCGTTGTGTGTGATTGTCTCCCACGAAACCTGAAGAAGTTTGCCTTAAAATTTCCAGGTATTTGGTATCCATTCGAACTTATGGACCGGTTCATCGCGTTCCAAAATGTAAATGAAAGAAGAAATTCAAGATCAGCTTCAGTGAGGCAGGGAACTCACTGTGTTCGGGTTGAAGTCGATATATTTTCAAGTCAGATTAACATTTCTGACAGGGCATCGTAAACAAAATTTACGAGAAGTCACGTTGCAGGATACGTCTGTTTGCTTGTTGTAAGAAGAAATAATAATGAAATATAATGCCCTTTTTTATGACATGAAAGATAATGACTTCTTTATGGCATAAAATTATACGCAACAACAGAGGTTCTTTTTATGGGTTGAAAAATATTTGTGAGTGGAATGAATCAAGAGCAATAGTTTAAAGGGGTAAAGGAGACATTAAAGGGTGTGAGGGTTTTCGCGTACTTCGTGCATTCAAAAGTTACGTGCAATGAAGATACGTCATACAGACGCGTGTGATTTTTATCTAAATTGTAAAATTTAGATTTCTTCTTTATATTGAGCAATTTTTCACGGCAGGCACAGAAAACAAAGTGGAAGTCGATGAATTGAGTAGTTATAAAAAACTTATTCAAAGTATACATCAGAGTAAAGATTCAGTCCCGGAGAATTTACAGATATTTGAGATCATGAAATTCAACTGAACCAAGTACATATCCAGGAATCAGTACCCCAACGGAAAAGCCTTTGTTCCCAGACTTATGCATCTGAGCTTAAATTATGAAATACAATTGACCAGGAAAACGGTTTTAGGCTTCTGCGTGCTGATAAAAGACTGCGAGTGTCGTGCTGATAAAGGAGGACTTATCTTGTTTACGATAAAAAGAGAGATCTGCAGCTATACCTCGCACAAAAAATGGGCGAGGATTTTCAGAAGGAGTGATACGAGACCTTGTGTATATGGAGCGAGACGTCGGAGATGTGGGCCGAGACATTGTGGGTGATGCGGTTTGAGACAATGTACGAGATGCGGTCCGAAACATCGTGAAGTGATGTAGCTCGAGACCTTGAGCAAGATGAGGATAGAAGAAGAAAGGCCTCGAGGCTTTGTAAGGAATTTGGCTCGAGAACTTTTGGGAAATTCACGGGTCACAATGTTCAACTCTCGGCGGGACAAGCCATCATAACAGAGCTTAGCCCGCAGCATGATCTGATGTGGGGCTAGACCATTGGCGGTAACGGATTCCTCTTCTTGAAGACCTGAGTACTAGTCTTCAAAGCATTGCTCAGAGCTTCCGTAAAAAATATAGCTTAATGTGTTTTGGGGAGGATAAGACGAACTCGATTGGACATTCCATTAACAGAACGTAATCAGTCTTGCACTGAACGCACGAGAGTAAACTAGACAAGAGCTTTTATGAGACGGTGCTCGTAGGCTGAGAGTAATCTACTGATAATGGAGAGGCTTAGCCTATCTTCGATAAGATGCGCGGCAAACACGCGTGATCCCCGTGTTGTCCGGGCGCTGACCAGTGATCTGGAGTGGCAAACTGGGCTGGAGGCGCAAGTGATCTTCTGGGCCTAGTGTTCTGGGAGGCCCAGTGATCTGGAGGGAACAGTGATCTGGAGGGCCTAGTGATCTAGTGGGCCAAGGGATCTGGAGGGCCAAATTATCTCGCGGACCAATTGTGATCTCGCGTGCCAAGAGTCTTGAAGTGTCTACGGACCTGGGGAACAAAAAACTCACGGGCTGGCAGTACAATCGTAATTGTGATAAGCTTCCGACTGGACTTATGAGCATAAACTTTCGAAGTTAGTTTCTTTGACATGGAATCAATAAAAGGAATTTTTGGTTTTAGTATTAATGATACTGCCTCATGAACAAATAAACCATTGGGGTTAGCATCAGTGATGCAGCCTCATGAGCACGAACCATTGGGGTTAGCATCAATGATACGGCCTCATGAACGTAAACCATTGGGGCTTTTTTGATTGAATGGGTTATCTTGATTTATTTTTGTTTGAGAACGGTCATACGATAGGGAAATGAAACAACTGAGTTGGGCAGAAACATCAGTTTTGCTCGCACTGTACCCCGATTTCTTAATTCAGGGACTGGGTTCAGATTTAGTGGGATGCTGTTAGTGGGATGCTGTTAGTGGGATGCTGTTAGTGGGATGCTGTTAGTGGGATACTGTTATTGGGATGCTGTTAGTGGGATGCTGTTAATGGGATGCTGTTAGTGGGATGCTGTTAGTGGGATGCTGTTAGTGGGATGCTGTTAATGGGATGCTGTTAGTGGGATGCTGTTAGTGGGATGCTGTTAGTGGGATACTGTTAGTGGGATGCTGTTAGTGGGATGCTGTTAATGGGATGCTGTTAGTGGGATGCTGTTAGTGGGATGCTGTTAGTGGGATACTGTTAGTGGGATGCTGTTAGTGGGATGCTGTTAGTGGGATGCTGTTAGTGGGATGCTGTTAGTGGGATGCTGTTAGTGGGATACTGTTAGTGGGATGCTGTTGCTGGGATGTTGTTCGTTCTTAAAATGACTCTTTTGGATGAATTATTGTCGAAAAAATCCATTTCGAGATCCACACAACTTAAACGCTCTCATCAATGTGATGAAATTATTATTTTTTAAATTAGGTTGTAATTAGGCTGTTTAAGTTTGTTAAGTTCACTTCTGGTACTAAGAGTACATCGCTGCAACTTTTGAAACGAATGCCAAGGAATGTCGTTCATAAGTAAATCCAAAATCGTTTAATTTAAAATGGATCCCAAAAATGAGCAAAGAAATTCAATTAGATATTTAAAAGGGTTAAGATGCACTGAAGCTAATGAATAAATGGATGGGTATCATGCTACTGCTATCGCTTTTTCGCCAGTGAAATAGTTTTTATTCAGTTTACCAAATGTGCTGGGATTTAAACATATGAATTCCACTAGGTTTTAGTTCATTCAGTATTTTTATATTACAAATAAGTTTACCCTGCATGAACTCCGTGAATAATAAGGCTCAAGTCCTGTTTAAAATTTATGAATAAAAGGCTAACGCCCTGCATGAATTTCATGAATAATTGGCTAAATAGCTCAATCAAGCCAGAACTGCTCATAAATATTAGCAAAAAATCGTTACTTTCTAGAGAAAGTTTGCTATGAAAAAAATGATCATATAGATGTAAGCTGAGTACTGTTTAGTTTTGATCATATGTTTTAGGCGTCCATCTCTTTAATAAAAGTATGAAAAAGCTTCTCAGTTTTAATGCATTAATACACGCTGAATTACACGTGAGGTAACACATGGAAGCGTTTATCATCATTAACGAATATCACGTTAGAGCTGGGTGCGTGGGAGTGATGAAAATTAATTGTGATTTACTCCAGAACTGGAGTAAAAAACAGGTAACACTAAACAAGGCGTAAAACAGCATTCGATGCATGGCGAATAAACGATATCGAAGTCAACTCATGAGACGGAACACCTCACCAGCAGTCCTGGAGGAAGAAGCAAACTTTCAGGCTAGCTACAACGCAGCAACAACCCAGAGATGGGTTATTAAAACAATTTACGCCGTCGTAGCTGTACACCTGGCGGCGTAATACTCGTACTTCCAAGTACAGCGTAATTAAGTACTTCTTTCCAAGTACTTCCAAGTACAGCGTAAGTACTTCCTTCCAAGTACTTCCAAGTACAGCGTAAGTACTTCCTTCCAAGTACTTCCAAGCACAGCGTAAGTACTTCCTTCCAAGTACTTCCAAGTACAGCGTAAGTACTTCTTTCCAAGTACTTCCAAGTACAGCGTAAGTACTTCTTTCCAAGTACTTCCAAGTACAGCCTAAGTACTTCTTTCCAAGTACTTCCAAGTACAGCGTAAGTACTTCCTTCCAAGTACTTCCAAGTACAGCGTAAGTACTTCCTTCCAAGTACTTCCAAGTACAGCGTAAGTACTTCTTTCCAAGTACTTCCAAGTACAGCGTAAGTACTTCCTTCCAAGTACTTCCAAGCACAGCGTAAGTACATTCATCCAAGTACATCCAAGCACAGCGTAAGTACTTCATTCCAAGTACATCAAAGCACAGCGTAAGTACTTCCTTCCAAGTACTTCCAAGCACAGCGTAAGTACTTTCATCCAAGTACTTCCAAACACAGCGTAAGTACTTCCTTCCAAGTACTTCCAAGCACAGCGTAAGTACTTCCTTCCAAGTATTTCCAAGCACAGCGTAAGTACTTCCTTCCAAGTTCTTCCAAGTACAGCGTAAGTACTTCCTTCCAAGTACTTCCAAGCAGAGCGTAAGTGCTTCCTTCCAAGTACTTCCAAGTACAGCGTAAGTAGTTCCTTTAAAGTACTTCGAAGTACAGCGAAAGCACTTCCAAGTACTTTTAAGTACAGCGTAAGTACTTCTAAGTGAATTAGTCACGCAACGCGTGACACCAAGCTTACTCAACTTAGAAAAAATCTTACGTTGCAAGCAGCACCGCTACGATGTTTTAAAGTGTACGCAAATTCAACCCCGGGACAGCAGCCTCACACACACACATCAGCACCAGCACCAAGCACCAGCACCAAGCACCAGCACCAGCACCAAGCACCAGCACCAAGCACCAGCACCAAGCACCAGCACCAAGCACCAGCACCAAGCACCAGCACCAAGCACCAGCACCAAGCACCAGCACCAGCACCAAGCACCAGCACCAAGCACCAGCACCAAGCCCCAGCACCAAGCACCAAGCACCAGCACCAAACACCAGCACCAAGCCCCAAGCACCAGCATCAAGCACCAGCACCAAGCACCAGCACCAGCACCAAGCACCAGCACCAAACATTAGCACCAAGAACCAGCACCCAGTTCCCATACACATCAACAGAAGACGTTACAGCCATTCACGGCTCACGAGAGCCTCCCATAAACACACAGAGCCCAAACAGCCGTGTAGCGCTTGTCAAACACGCTAAGTAATTATGCTGTTTTGCTACTGGAATGCGAGCACGGAGCAGCCGTGAATGTTTGCGGTCACCAGCAATTGAGACGAGGTGCAGGCACCGCAATGGGAGACTGGGTGGTCGCGGCAGCGCAGGCGGTGCCTGTAACGCGCCCTGAAATGCCCGTCTCGACTCCAGCCGTAATGTCTCTATAGCATGCCTCCTGTATGGGCGGTGTGCCTGCTTTCTGTGTGGACGGTGTGCCTTGTGTATGGGTTGTGTGCCCTGTTTATGGGTTGTGTGTCTTCTGTATGGGCGTTGTGCTTATTTTTTTAATATGTTTGGACACACAACACATATCGGCAACAGAAAATTGAAAATTAGAACGCGTTGACGAAATATTAGAAAATAATTATGAGGGAGGAAATTTATTGAACCTAATTTACATATTACAAGAGATTTTGGCAAAAATTTCAGGTCGATCAAAAGGACGAGAAAATACGTCCTTCAAGTACATATTCACCCATACCGATGATTTGTTAACTTTGCAAAGCGCGACTTATACATATTTCAGAGAATGACTTAGCTACGAGAGCCTGAAATTTCACGTGTCCGTCGTTTGCTGCAAAAGACCAAATCGTTGTGGAGAGAGGCGGATTCCTGCGAGGTTTTGCATGTACTCGCTCCGGCGTGGCGCGACGCTCGGTCAATTAGGTGGGAGGAATTCCCTGGCAGAGGCTGGCCGATCGGTCACGGAGGAGGTTTTCTTGCCCCACCGCTAATTGATCAGAAAATGGCCAGATAAACGATTGTTGGAGTAAATGGAGAGCCAGCATGCGCCAGCGCCCCAGTATGGAACACCAGAGATCTTTGTACGTGCCTCAGTATTTTTGGATCTTTCTACGCGCCCAAGTATTGTTGGATCGTTCTACGCGCCCTAGTATTTTTGGATCTTTCTACGCGCCCAAGTATTGTTGGATCTTTCTACGCGCCCTAGTATTTTTGGACCTTTGTACGTACCCAAGCATTACTGGATCTTTCGACGTGCCTCAGCATTGTGCGATCTTTGTACGTGCCATGGCATTATTCACCGCTCGATAATTACAGCAACAATTACGAACACAAAGACGGACTCAAGAACTGCTGCTTGCGGTCGGGTATTCAAGCGCTGGTCATTTGGTGGCCGCTGGAATGCAGGAGTCTCTGTGACTTCTGCTCAATTCTGCAACGTTTGAGCACGTGACGCGGGTCTGTCAAAAAAGCGTTTCTCGGACGGTGTTACAGGCGATGCTAGCTGGTTACCTTGTGATGGATGGTGAATGCAATATTTTCATTTATGTAGAAACAAATTTTTAGCTTCAATTTATATTCAAAGTAGATTAATTCTGTGTTATTCAAAATATTTATAAGTCACTCCCAGGGGTAAATGAATTCAGTGTCATTTAAGAAACTTATAAATTACTCCCATGGATTAATGTTATTAATGGATAAATTTTTATGCTTATTCCCCCTGTTAATTTACGTTATTAAAAATGGTAAATTGATGCTGTTATTCCATCTGATTTATATTTTCCAAATTTTAAGTTATAAATGTGTAAAATTATTCTCCCCAATTTACGTTGTTCAAATAGTAAATTAGTGCTATTATCCTGCCTGACTTATGTTCCCAAGAAATAAATCCAATGATCATTTTATGAAGAAGACCCCGTAAATAAAAGAAGTACAATATCAAGTGAAGTCCAACTCCGCGTACAAAATTACATATCCTCGCTTAGGAGTCCGTTGAGGCTCTCACTGCGGGCAATAAACTGACGAGCCGCACCGAATTTCAAGGCGCCTCATAAAATCATAATTCACCTCGCTTTCGTAGTGGTGCTGTGAGCCGTGACCGTGGCAAACACCAAACCAACCGCCTATCATAACCTCCTAACATAATTGCCTACCTTAACTGCCAGCTATATCTTCTAACCGTAACTGGCGACTATGGGTACTTACATACCATAACTACCAACCATAGCTGCTTGCTATAACTACCAACTCTAACTGCCACCCTCACTTGCAAACCATAACTGAGAACTTAAACTGCCAACCGTAACTGTCTGCCATAACTTCCATGCAATATCTGCCAACCATTACTGCCAACCTTCTACCAATCATAACTGCTCAACCACAACTGCTGGTAATAATTTTTACAGCCACTGTAGGACACAAAACCTTAGTTTGGCAACAGAGTTTGAATAATGTAGTTGTTGCCAGTACTGAAGAATTGCGAGCTGTTGCAAGGATTGATAATGCCGTGGAAACATCCTTTTTTCAAGGATCTTACAAATAGAGGGATAGAAATAATGTGTTTCTCCCATCATGTTCGGGATGGCAAAGTTTTACTTTCGCACATTTGTACGATATCGTGCAATTTTTTTCGCATGAGAAGGCGTCGATCAAAGTAAGCAGAAAAAACGTTCATTTTCAGTGTAAGAAAAATATGTATAAACTATGCGCGCAAAATGAAGTATCCGTATGCGAGAGAGTAATGTGACTCACGATCGTCCAGTGGATTGGTTTCTTCAAAATGAATTGCATTTTCAAAGTATGGATGTTTAGTTTATTGGGTGTACAGCGCACTGTGTCGACACACGGCTTATATGAAATATACAGTGCTCTTCTTACGTATATAAAATGCTTCAGTTATAAAGTGTATTACAAATGTATGTATTGAGGTATAGAGTGTGCTGCACATCTCTACGCTTTTGTGCAGTTCAGAAATAGTTCATTTTCTTATTTTCCATAATGTAGATTCCATACTAGTCTCATAAATAAATTCGAAGAATATTTACAATTTCATTTCATATTCCACTTTTGAGTCTGCCAAAACGCACAGTACAGTTCTAGAAACCCCCATTAAATTTTGGTTCTCCATAAACATGATTCATTTTGTCAAAACTCGTTTAAAGAATTTCGTGCGTCAACTCAACGCTTCACGGATGACAGCCTCGGGTATCAACGATGCACTTCACGAATGGCAGCCTCGGGTAACGGTACGCTTCACGACTGACTTTCTCTGGTACCAACGCTACACTGCACTGAACGAATGACAGCCTCGGGTATCGATGAAGCAACTTTTAGGGCTGGCGTAAAGAAGCACTAGCCAAGATACGAAGGGGGTGCAAGGAAATGAATAACTCAAGAAAAAGTAGCTTGTTTGTAGGGTCGTGAAAGACATCGGACGCTCTAGCGTAAACAAACAGGGACACATGGCAGCTGTGACGAAGGGGACTCTTTCGCGGAGAGAGAACACTCAAGCGTATAAACTGCACTCTCAAGACAGGGAACCTTACTTTTGTTCTAGTCGAAACCTCATCAGTGTTGTGGAGGCGAACTAGTGGCGTTAATTTGATATATTTGTAGTGGAGGCGAACTAGTGGCGTTAATTTGATATATTTGTAGTGGAGGCGAACTAGTGGCGTTAATTTGATATATTGTAGTGGAGGCGAACTAGTGGCGTTAATTTGATATATTGTAGTGGAGGCGAACTAGTGGCGTTAATTTGATATATTGTAGTGGAGGCGAACTAGTGGCGTTAATTTGATATATTGTAGTGGAGGCGAACTAGTGGCGTTAATTTGATTTAATGGTTGTGGAGGCGAACTAGTGGCGATAGTTGAATTTTAGTAAAGGATGTTCATTATTCGCTATTGCGAATGGTGCCCGATTTCTTTACCCACTTTATGAGAAATAATCATTTGTGAACAGGAGTTAAAAAAATCACATTCGTGTACCCAGGGAGCGGATTTTAGTTCGGTTACAGAGGCGAATGGTATTGTCGGAAAATATATTTTACACGCCAAAATTCCTTCATATTCGACCCTCTTCAGCAGATTAATTAACTTATGAACCGGCTTAGCAGAACTGTTTTGCTGTGTTATGGGTTGAATACAAATAAAATAACAGATTTTGTGCGCATTGTTGTGCAAGGAATAGCCCTGTCTAACCTCCGTGTGGATGTGTTGCTGTTTATGTGGGTGCTGTGTAAGAGACAACCTTGCATGATTCTCGTGTTTGTGTGAGTGCTGCTGTGTGAAACACAGCCCTGTAAGACCCTAGTGTTTGTAAGACCCTGCAGTGTGAGACACGGCCCTGTATAACTCTCGTGTGTATGTGTTGCTGTGCAAGGACAGCCCTGTATGACCCTTGTGTTGTGTGTGTGCTGCTGTGTGAGACACGGCCCTGTATAACCCTCGTGTGTATGTATTGTTGTGCAAGGACAGCACTGTATGACCCTTGTGTTGTGTGTGTGCTGCTGTGTGAGACACGGCCCTGTATAACCCTCCTGTGTATGTGTTGTTGTGCAAGGACAGCACTGTATGACCCTTGTGTTGTGTGTGTGCTGCTGTGTAAGACACAGCCCTGTACAACCCTCGTGTGTATGTGTTGCTGTGCAAGAACAGCCGTGTATGACCCTTGTGTTGTGTGTGTGCTGCTGTGTAAGACACAGCCCTGTACAACCCTCGTGTGTATGTGTTGCTGTGCAAGGACAACCCTGTATGACCCTTGTGTTGTGTGCGTGCTGCTGTGTGAGACACAGCCCTGTATGACCCTCGTGTGCCGAGAGCTCCTCATACAACACCCGGATTACGTGAGACAAACAACAGGATTTCAGATGCCTGGACAAAGAATATTCTCCCTCATGGAGACGTTTCCTTTCTTGCTGGTGAAGCAGCGTTTGTTTGTGTGAATAGAAAGCGCTTTTTAGTCAACTTAATCCAATGGATGAATTGGAAAGGATCGTATCGCTGTCCACGGCGACGAGTGCCGCTAAAATCTCACTATTCTCGAAAATTGTCCACGAAATGTTCTTTTGCTTCTTTTGTGACGTCAGCGGCCGCTGCAGCTGCAGCTAGGGACTGGAGAGGTGGTCAAATGAAGCAATCAAAGCGAGATTTGGAAAATTGTTTAGCTGGATCTTCCTCCTAAATAATGTTTTGTTAAGTGCATGTGAGTCTTGGTAAGTTTTTGGTCAAAGTAAGTATTGTACTGCAGGAAATATTGCACGGTAGTGTGTCTTGTACCAAAGTGTGTCTTGTTATGCCACAATAAGTATTGCAGTACTACAGTAAATTTTGTGTCACAATTAAGCCTTGTGTCGAAGTGAGTTTTTTTGTATTATTGTACCACACGAAATCTTGCATCAAAATAAGTCTTGCTGTACAGTAGTAAAGCTTGTGCAAAAGAAAATTGTTGTTCAGTAGTAAATCTTCAGCCAAAGGGTCATGTTGTACCACACTAAACATTGTTATACTGCAGAAAGTCTTGCACCAAAGTAAGTTTTGTTGCACCACACCGAACCTATAGTTGCACCTCAGTAGGTCTTGTACCATAGTTGCCCCGTTATTTTGCAGTTAATCATGCGCCAAAGTAAGTTTTGTGTCAAAGTACTGCAAGTCCTGAGATACCACATTATATCATGTTGTACTTATCGGTAAGTTCTGCGTGCAACGCAATTTTAACAATAACGAAAGGGCAAAAACCAGGCGACATAACATTTAAAAAAAAACTGTATGTCAAAAATTAGAACGTTTCGGGCCTAGACCCATCTTCAGCTAAACAATCTGAAATGACAAGAGTGAAAACATTAATAAACTAGATCCATCATTGACTAAAACAATCTGAAACGACAATATTGAAGTATTGAAAACCTAAACTAGAGAAACTGTTATCTCGACAGTGGCACACGTGAGAATGAAAGAAAGTGAATAAGTCATAGAACAAGTGCACGCCTTTGCCATCCTTCCCATTCCTCAATTAGGTCTCACACAGAGTTTCAATGCAATTCATCAATTTCTGCATCAGACTTTTCCATATTAGGTTATTCCAGTAATTCAGTTAAACTTAGAATTTTAGAGTCCCTCTACATCCACAAATTAAAGCCTCAGCTTAATGACATGCAGAGCGCTCGCCCTCTTCACATAGTAGGTTAGAACCTTTACCCATCCTCCTGTCACTTTCTTTCATTCTCATGTGTGCCACTGTCGAGATAACAGTTTCTCTAGTTTAGGTTTTCAATACTTCAATATTGTCGTTTCAGATTGTTTTAGTCAATGATGGATCTAGTTTATTAATGTTTTCACTCTTGTCATTTCAGATTGTTTAGCTGAAGATGGGTCTAGGCCCGAAACGTTCTAATTTTTGACATACAGTTTTTTAAAAATGTTATGTCGCCTGGTTTTTGCCCTTTCGTTTATGTTGTACTTAAGAAAGCCTTATTGTGTTGCAGCAAATCTAGTCCCGCAGCAAGTCTTGTACCGCAGCAGCATTGTTCAAGAGAGAATTTTGTTGCGCAACAATCATTTAAGTTTTATGGGCAGACTAATTAACCAAATATAAATACTTCACAAAGGATATCTGGAATGCAAAAGCCGTACTGCGCCACCTCCCAAGACCTATGACTTGTTACGGCTGTAGGTCGGACGAAAAATTGCACAAGTTGTGATAACCGGACCAAATTGTAGCTTTATCAATTATTCCGAAATTGAAGTAATTTTTCTTGGTCGGTTAATTGACAGTTTTTTGTAATTTTTTCCTTTAAATAATTACTATAATGAATAATATGAATTGAAACAAATATTTATTTAAAAACAGTCGATACTACACGGACTAGTAAGTATTAGAATGAGTGGATGATTTTCTCGGAAGCATTGTGAAATATCACGTAAAGATAACTATAAATAAAATAGCAAGGCTAGTCACTTTTAAAATAGACATTATTTCTTAGCGAGTTAAATATGTCAGAACAACTGAAAATATTAAAATCGCTAAGAAATAATGACTATTTTAAACGTGACTATCCACGCTATTTTATTTAAAGTTAGACTTTGCAAAGGCAAAGCATTGACGTAAATCATTACGAAAAGAATAATAATATTAAATTAGCATCCGAAAAATGTAAAAATAATTCAGGGATTTGAGATTGACGTTTTTCTGGCAAAAAACTATATGATTTCGAAAAAATGATTAGCTTTTATAATTTTGACTAAACCCGGTTTTGGGTGCTCTAATTTCTGGATTTAGGTCTTATTTTGACAGATTTTCCGGCCTATTTGAGGCGCCTCAAGACTGTCTCCTGCCTCCAGCGCAGACGGTCAGCGAACCACACAGTTGGCAAAAATGTCATCATGGCAGCAGCGTAAGAAAACTTCACAAAGTTGTTATCTCAGCTCAAATTGCCAACTCCTCTTGCTAACTTCCTAGATAAACCAACTCTCACGGACACAACAACCCTCCCGGACACACCAACACAACCCGGATACACTGACAACCTCAGACACACCAACGCCCCACACACACCATTAGACACACCTAGACATAACAGCACCCCCAGACACACCAACACCCTTAGACACGCCCCACAACACCCCAACACCCCTCAGACACACCACCAAACACCCGGACACATCGAAACATACCAACATCACCAAACACACCAACCCCCTTAGACACACCAACACTCCAAGGCTCAATAACACCACCAGATACACTCCCAGACACCCCAGACGCACACCAAAACACGCCAACACCCCCAGACACATCGCCAGACACCCCAGACACACCAACACCCCCGGACATACCTACACACCCCGGACACCCCGGCAGTGCCCGCCGTGAGAAGGAATATAGCGGCATTGTCTGCGCGAGTCGCGCCTCAAAGCTATCGCAGCGCCGCAGTCGCGCCGGCAGCGGCTTAGTGCGGTGGTGGGTGGTAGGGTGTGGGGGTGGTGGGTGTGTGGGTAGTGGGTGTGTGGGCAGTGGGTGTGTGGGTGGTGGGTGTGTGAGTGTGTGGGTGGTGGGTGTGTGGGTGGTGGGTGTGTGGGTGGTGGGTGTGTGGGTGGTGGGTGTGTGGGTGGTGGGTGTGTGGGTGTGTGGGTGGTGGGTGTGTGGGTGGTGGGTGTGTGGGTGTCGGGTGTGCGGGTGTGTGGGTGGTGGGTGTGTGGGTGGTGGGTGTGTGGGTGGTGGGTGTGTGGGTGGTGGGTGGGTGGGTGTGTGGGTGGTGGGTGTGTGGGTGGTGGTTGTGTGGGTGGTGGGTGTGTGGGTGTCGGGTGTGTGGGTGTGTGGGTGTGTGGGTGGTGGGTGTGTGGATGTGTGGGTGGTGGGTGTGTGGGTGTGTGGGTGGTGGATGTGTGGGTGGTGGGTGTGTGGGTGTGTGGGTGGTGGGTGTGTGGGTTGTGGGTGTGTGGGTGGTGGGTGTGTGGGTGTGTGGGTGGTGGGTGTGTGGGTGTCGGGTGTGTGGGTGGTGGGTGAGTGGGGGGTGGGTGTGTGTGTGTGGTGTGTGTGTGTGTGGTGGGTGTGTGGATGTCGGGTGTGTGTGTGGTGGGTGTGTGTGTGGTGGGTGTGTGGGTGTCGGGTGTGTGGGTGGTGTGGGTGTCGGGTGTGTGGGTGGCGGGCATGTGGGTGGCGGAAGAGTGGGTGGCGGGCGTGTGGGTGTCGGGCGTGTAGGTGGCGGGAGTGTGGGTGACGAGCGTGTGGGTGTCGGGCGTGTGGGTGGTGGGTGTATGTGTGGCGGTTGTGTAGGTGGCGGACGTGTGGTTGTCGGGCGTGTAGGTTGCGTGGCAGGCGTGTAGGTGGCGGGCGTGTAGGTGGCGGGCGGGTAAGTGGCGGGCGGGTAGGTTGCGTGGCAGGCGTGTAGGCGACACCAACACTATGCACAAATGTAGGTTGCGTATGAAGGCGAGCTAATTGACTTCCCTTCGTAGGTATGGCCTTTGATGTCCAGGTATTTCATCCTATATAGGAGTGACCTTGTGGGTGTCTGATGTAGGTGTGTTGCTTTATATATCACAGATATGGCTTCCTAATTTAGGATTCCCTCACATATAAATATGACTTATCAAACACATATATGCTCGTGAAAGTTACTCGGGTCAATTTTACACGTTGAATAACAACGCATACTAGTACAGCGTATGGGTTTCCTTTATATGTATGCTGATAGCTTATGTTAAAAACAGAAATTGTCACAAACAGTTGTGTAAACGTCCACATATGTAGGTACAGGTGCTTGAGTATGTGTAGGCAAAGCAATGCAGTATATACAAGATGTGATCCCAGAGTAGAATGCTTTACTGAAGCCATGTTTTTATTTGGTACAATAAAATCTGCACAGCGCAGAGTTGATCGGAACGAGTGCCCCGAAATTATCGTGAGCGGTCTTCCTAACGTATGATGTGCGGTAATCCTAAACATAAATTAGGTATAGAAGAGCACAGGAGGGCGGTAATCCTAAACAGGAATTAGGTAAAGAAGAGCACACGAGGGCGGTAATCCTAAACAGGAATTAGTTGTACGAATACAAGTGAATGCTAGAGCAAAAAAAAAATAAATAAAAATACGAAACGGAGATGGCAAAAATGCTGAACAAGAATATAAGATATAATAACAAACATATAACAATTATTGAACTCTAATGATGTGTGTAATTAGAGTTATATCTACTACAGCCTAGAAAGCGATCATTACATTATTGATCATAAAGGTATGAAGAAGGAACATATTCTAATTAATACACGAAATGATATCAATAAAATTACGAAAGCAACTAATTTTAGTGCGTACTACATCGTTGCATCGGTAATATTCGTAGAGAATGTAATTTTGGAATTTAACTAAATTTCAATGCCCGATGACTATCTTGTAGTAATAAATAAATAAACTGAAATAGCACGTGAGTTGTCCATGTCATAAACTGAAAAAACTGAAGTTATATGAAAACATATTTTCATCGCTCACATTCAAAATTATCTGTTTTTCGACCATCATTTTCATTTTAGTAATTTATTTTCAGACGTGAGACAAAGAAACCATTAGAACCTGCTGACCGTTTAAATTCACGACTGCAGGGAACGCAAATTAAAACGGGAATCAATATTCCAAGTCGGGCGGCAGTGACCATATTCCAGACGGATTCCAGTGGGAACGGGAACGGTCGCCTATCGAGGGCCCGCTGATCCTCTGTAATGGCCTCCGAGACCGGAGCTGGGCCGCAGCCTCTCTAACGTGTGAGGGGAATTATGAGGGCACGACTTCACATGCTGCCCTCGTCTGAAGTTGAAGGAAAGTTTCTTCGTAACGCCGTATTTTTTACTAGCGTTTTTACGTTTTTAACCCTAGAATGCTAACTTATTTTTCGAGCATAGCGCGAACAGTGCATATAATACCCACGTTTAGCGTTTACGGGTTAAATGTCATTGAAATGCGTTTTGGTTCTTGATATGTTCTTAGTAACGGAGAAATGCATCACAGTTCTTTAAATCAGTGACAAATATTTTTTAATTATTTGATTTCCGTCATACAGAAACCATATTACAGAAACATTGTGTCATTCTGAAAACTAATAAATTGTCATCAAACCGACGTTATGAAATTTTCCTACTACTCACATCAACCCTCCTGTAGGGCTGTAACACACCACCAATGACCCTCACCAACCCTTTTTTCGGGCTGTAACCCACTCCCAACAACCCTCCACCAGCTCTCTTACACGGTTGTAACCCACTAACGACAACCCACCACCAATCCTCTTACAGGGCTGTAACCCACCTTCAACCTTCTTGCAGTGTTGTAACCTACCACCAACCCTCTATTTCGGCTGAAACCCACCACCAACCACCCACCCTCACCCCTCTCTGACTGCTCCACAAACGCTGTCCATTCGACCAGGGCGAGTCTGTCTATAAATCCCGGTGCCGGTCAGTGAAGGAAGGATTTAACCGTCTTTGTGAAGATAAAACACGACTTAGGCTATCTTTGGAGTGTCCTCGGCAGACAGCCGTGAAAGCGAGAAGATACCCGCAAAATTCCAGATTAAAAAGATCAATGGTTGAGAGCTGCAGAAGGCGGCGACTTAGGGAGTGTGTGCCATAGAGTTTCTGTGCGCCATTGTTCGCGTTGGTCTGTCGTTTGTTCATCGCTTGTTTGTTAATGAGTTGTGCTGAGGAATTCCCGTTGGTTGCCCCGCTGGGGGACAGTTTCGTACGTGACAGAAGAGGATTGAAATTATTAAATTCTTATTTAGTGCTTGATGATATGCTTTGTTTGAGGTACGCGAATTTCCTTAAAAAAATTTGGGCTTTTTGTGTGAAGAATAATTTGTTCTGTTAGGTATGTGTTTCTGGCAGAATATCTTTTTTATGTTTAACAAATTTAGTTCCATTTGAAGCCTATTGAGTTCATATCGAGTACTTACTGAAAAATCTCCGCAAAACTCTGGAAATGATAAATTCAACCTAATGCTTCATTTCTCAATGAATAAATAGCGCTGGTAAATTCAGCGATATACAAATTTGCTTTCATTATTTTATGGAATACTTTTGTACATCAAATTTCATCAAATGAAGAGCTTATAAATCACGGCAGCAAAACTCACATCACTCCCATAATTCATTCATGAGTTTTATTAGGAAAATTTTGAACAAAATCACCAGAAAAATCGTTCATGGCTTCCAAGTCCACATCAAGGGCATGCCAATTCATGCTTTGAAAATTTTTCCTTTCGCATCTGCCGGTTTCATGCAAAAAAGCGGCCACACGCTGCCAGTCTATAGAGAAACAGAAAGCTCTACTGTGACAGTTTTGAAAGGCGCGCAGACAAACGGTCATCCAAATCCCACAAGGAGATTGTTTGCTCACATCTCCACGCTTTAATCGTGCGCACGATGTCAAATACGCCTTTGTTGAGGCCTCCTTTTGGCAGTGAAGCGAGTTTGTCCGTTTGAAATGAGCGCATTTTGATTCTGGCTGCAATTGGTGCCTAGAATAACTGAGTGACACGTTCAGTTTGGGTTGAAGAAGGTTAGGAATGAAACAGCACATCTTACGTTGAATCTTACTTCTGACTCAAAAATACAAGTATGATATAAATTTAATATCAATATTTTAATTGTAACAGATCTTACTTGTGAGAATATCACTCGAGAACGCAGTTTCATCGTTTAAAAAACAAAAAAAATTTCGAGTCTGTTGTTTCTAGTACCCAAGTTTGAGTTTAGTGAATGCACTCACCCGTTATCGTACAGAGTTAAACCTTGATGCACATCATAATACTCATATTTTCATCTGCATCTACAATAGAACTCGTATTTTCGTTTGCACTCAAGGTAGTACTCCTCATAATTTCCTTCGCACTCATTTTAGTCCTACTCATACTTTAGTTCGTACTCACGATAATACTCAGCATCTTTTCGCTCGCGCTCTCTACAGTACTACTCATATTTTTATCCGCACTCACGATAGCACCATCCATATTTTTCTCAGTACTTATGATCGTGGTACTTATAATTTCGTTTGACGAAACTTTGGTACATTTCGTTTGATGAAGCCTTGGTACATTCAACACGACCGACTACCGTGTGCACACCGTGACCATGGTAAACACATGACTGACACCGCCATGGTAAACACATGACTGACACCGCCATGGTAAACACATGACTGACACCGCCATGGTAAACACATGACTGACACCGCCATGGTAAACACATGACTGACACCGCCGTGTAGGGAGCCACGGGATTTCGATGCAACGAAAGCCGCTCAATTCTGCGCTTTCGCAGATCGGAGAAGGAAACGAACAGGAATTTTGCGATCAGGCCTGACGGCACAGCCCTGCAGGCGCACAGTTTACTTCCCTGAAGGAAATGTATTCAACTTCTGGGAACTTTATTAAAATAAGCAATATAAATGTTGTGAAATCAATTGAAAACTGGAAATTAGACTTGGCAACTCGGTGGAAATTAGACTGGAACACCATGTACAAGTTCAACTTAAACATCCAATGAGAATTAGACGACATCAATCCGTACTGAGTGATTGACGTAGACTTCTGACGTACATTTGATAGCGAAAAAAGTCAGATTTGTTCGTGGTACGTTGGCGGCAATTTTCCAGTATAAAATGATTGAGTAATTACATAAACTTAATATTTACAGGCGAATAATCGTGCGTGTATACGTAGACAAAATATATTGCATCTTCCGTTCAAAATAAACGAGAGTAATAAAAAAGCAGAGAGGCAATACAGGTTGGAATTTTTCAACAAAATTTGAAGAAATGAAGAAATAAGAACTAAGAAGGTGCTGCCTTAATCGAATAAAATTAAAAAATATGATCCCGCTTAACCTTCGTTTTTCATGCACATTTTAAACGTTTTCTTTTTTTTTTTTGACTGACTCAGTTTTCTAGAACAGCTTTCAGAACATTCGCTTCTGGTACATTTTTCTCGTCAATTTTCGTGTACATTTGAACGTTTCTCTTTTAGTAATTAATAAATTGATTGAAATTACGACCTTTCTGATTCTCCCGCGCACCTTTCTCACCCTGAATGCCTGGAGTAATTCTCAAATAATGTATTCCCACTGAAATTTTGTAGCTCATTTAGATATGTTGTGAAAAAGCTTTTTATTGAAATAATTTACCGAAATAAATGTGTTTCGCCAATATAAGACTGCCACTCATGTCCCTAATGAAAGACAATTGTTAACGGTCAGTATTTTCAACGTACAAATCATTTACGAAAGATCTTGCCTATAAATAAGGCCAATTTCTTTCTTGTACCCTACGTTAAATTTATGAATGATTCAGTCTTAAATACCCCATTTTGGGCTATAATTATTTCAAATAAAAGCTATTGGAACACTGATTCCTGTTAAACATAGAAATTATTGAATCTAAAATACCTTGGTGTGCGTCGTAAGTATTTACAGTAGACGTTATTTGTTCACTCATATCTCCATAGCAATTCTAAAACACCTTATTTTGTAGCATGACTTTCCAAGTAGACGCTTTTGTATGCTAACATCTCTTAAATTGAGGTGATTGAGTCTAACACACCATATTTTGTGCAGTTATTATCTAGAGTAGACGGTATTTGTTAGACATCTCTTAGATTGAGATGATTGAGCGTAAAACATCTTATTTTGTTTCACAATTAATTACGGTAGACCACAATAATTTACAGTAAAGTAATTACTCACAGCAGAATTACTTAGAGCAGATGAATTTTCACAGCAGAATTACTTACAGTAAAAGGATTATTTACGGCAGAATTACTTACAGTAGATATCTTCTAAGCAACGATGATCACGAAGTGCAGCTTCACTACACCAGCGCTGGCAGCACAAGGAAGACATTAGCACCGCCAGCAACGCGATACGGAGGGTCCGCAGGAACTTCCGGACGAGCATCCTTCGCCAGTTCCGTCCGCTCTTCCTTTTTTGAGGCCATTAACAATTTACAACGTGAGTTTTTACACACACTACCGTTATAATATTGTGTACTCATCCTGCCGTTATTATATTTTTTACGCATTCTACAGCTATTGCATTTTTATGAATCCTACCAATGTTGCATGTCATACACATACCACCGTCATTAGTTTTTAAGCATTCTACCTTTTCTTCCTGTTTTACACATAGCACCGTTATTACACATTTACTCATCCTTTTGTCACTAGGCGGGCACTGAGACAAGGTTTCCACCGACATCACAATGAGAAAGGAACTGTCACTCGGCAGCGAACTTCATAAATTGAAAAAGGGCGCAAATTTGACGAGATGTACTATAAATTGGGACCAAGCTTCAAATGAGCACCTTATAGTATTTTATGAAGATGTAAGGTCTTTTTAATGATTTTCTACGAAAATATCTTTCATTAATCTGGCTGTTCGATATCACTTATCATTAAAAATATTTAAGTTGGTTACGTTCGAAGCGAACTCTAAATAGTTCTTACATCCATGATTTACATCGAATTTGTACCCTAAAGTGTTCTTTAAAGTTCAATGCGCGTGGCAGTTCCTTCCTCATTGTGATGTCATGTGCATGATAACCTGATGTCAGTGCCAGTCTATAGCGGCGGTGGTTGTATGACGGTGCTTGCACATGTTCATCAGGAATTAAACACAAATAAAATTGCTCATCATGTTTCCTAAAACATTGGCTAGCCATAAAATTCCATATCACTCTCTGTTCATAAAAAAATGATGTTTCGAAGTTACTAACAACTTCTTGAAGCTGAAGATATACAGAAAAAAGAACAGTCACATTGATAAAAATATGAATTCAATGCTCATGCTAAATCCAACACAGTTGAAATACAGAAAATTGCAGTGCACGAGGACGAGACAGGAATATTTTTCTACAACAGTAATATCAACCAGCAGACAAACAGTAAACATTGCATGTTCCTAACATGTGAGACAGAGGCGAAATGAACGACAGATCGGATGTGTTTCGTATCGCAGTCCGTCCTCGTATTAAATAAATCATAAGTGTTAAAAGAGTCAACTGGGCTCACCAATCACACATCAGTGCTTATTTTAAACTGCTTAAACAGTTTATTTTTGTGTGCGAGAGATGCATGGGTAACATCATTACTTAAAACTACGAGTATTAAATTACAACGCTAAGATTGCTATAAAACTACTCGTAGCGCGGATGGGTTTTGCAAACACTAAGGCATCCCATAAGAAAACGTTTGCTTAATGTAATTCAACCTACATATATTTTAAATAATTGAAATTACGAATTGCTTATTGCAAAAAATCTGGGCGTAAGGATGATATGGATGATATCGATATTGGCGTGTGTGATACTGGCGTGTTTGCTACTGGCTTTTGTGATACTGACGTGGTTGATGATGGCAGTGTTCAAAATAAATATCATAATCAAACCTCAAAAAAATGGACACTCGAATGTTCGCCTGAATTTCGCAACTGAATTAAAAAAACGTGATCTTCTCTTGAATTTCGGAACTACAATAAAAATAAATCCTGCCCAGCGAGTACCTCAAAAAAGCATTAATACCTCATGCCGGTGAGCGATGGTGATGAAATATTCACCGTGCTAAATGCGCGCAATAAAAACCTCTACTACGTGTACACAGAGGCACGTATGTCGAAATCAAATTCTTTTGGACGTAATAAACGGATAAAAAGGTGTACGACTGTCTTCGAAGATTTCCGGTTCAAATTCTGACGTTGAAGCGTACGCAGAAGAGAAAAGAGCGACATTGCTCTCATGCGTAACAATCCGGGGAAATGTGATGAGTTAATCCCTCCTCCTGGAGGTTGATTAAAGCATCCAGATTTCCTGATTGATGTGCAGACCTGAAGAGGTCTACACGAACCTCTAATAGCTCGTATACTGGCTTCAAACACGTGTATGATTCTGACGTGTGTGATATTGGCGTGTGTGGTATATTGGTGGCGTGTGTGATACTGGCGTGTGTATGATACTGGCGTGTGTGATACTGATACTGACGTGTGTGATACTGCCGTGTGTGATACTGATACTGACGTATATGATACTGCCGTGTGTGATACTGATACTGACGTGTATGATACTGGCGTGTGTGATACTGATACTGACGTGTGTGATACTGCCGTGTGTGATACTGATACTGACATGTATGATACTGGCGCGTGTGATACTGATACTGATACTGACGTGTGTGATACTGGCGTGTGTGATACTGATACTGGCGTGTTTGATACTGCCGTGTGTGATACTGATACTGACGTGTATGATACTGCCGTGTGTGATACTGATACTGACGTGTATGATACTGGCGTGTGTGATACTGATACTGACGTGTGTGATACTGCCGTGTGTGATACTGATACTGACGTGTGTGATACTGCCGTGTGTGATACTGCCGTGTGTGATACTGATACTGACGTGTATGATACTGGCGCGGGTGATACTGATACTGACGTGTGCGATATTGGCGTGTGTGGTATATTGGTGGCGTGTGTGATACTGGCTTGTGTATGATACTGGCGTGTGTGATACTGATACTGGCGTGTATGGGCGTGAATGATACTGCCGTGTGTGATACTGATACTGACGTGTATGCTACTGCCGTGTGTGATACTGATACTGACGTGTATGATACTGGCGTGTGTGATACTGATACTGACATGTGTGATACTGGCGCGTGTGATACTGGCGTGTATGATACTGGCGTTTGTGATACTGATACTGACGTGTGTGATACTGGCGTGTGTGACACTGACGTGTGTGATACTGGCGTGTGTGATACTGGCGTGTTCTGAACAACAGTTTGTTCCCCAGCGTCTTATACATGTAAGAAATAAACATATACAGTGCAATTTCCGATTTATATCTAGTTACTCAGAGCGTAGATGTACATCTCGTAGTCTACACACTCGAGTTTACGAGCATTCTGGTAGGAGCTTCAGGACAGGCTCAACATTGTCAAAGCTTCCGTTTTCAGCCGGTCGAGGACATTCTGGCGATTGAAATAACGTAGTTTCTATTAATCAATTTTCGGTCATGGCAAAACCACAGTTTTATACAGATATGCGCATTGTAGAGTCTTTGTATTTTTTTATGCCTAAGCGCGCGGTGTTAAACAACATTCTTTGTTCATCCCCTCTAGCCAAAGTGAATAGAAGATCGCAATTAACTTAATTTTATAACTTGTTTTTAAATTTATCATTCGAAAATAGCTTATTTTTTCCTTGTACCTTTTCAGAATTCTTACCACTGATGATGGTCTACATGTGACCGAAACGTTTGAAATTATGTTTTTAATGAAATATGAACCTTAATGATTAACGTAACTTACCACGCACTTCCATTTTTAACACGGGTGCTACGGCTCCCTGATGATTTTTATGGTTTCATTAATTAAGATATATTCGTGTACATTGCAATATCCGATTTGTATCGAGTTGCATAGCGTAGTTCGGGCTTCCCTGCTTCCGTAGGATCAAGTCTGTAGTCGGAAGGAACTGCATCCGTTCTGTTCCATAATGAAGTGAGCTGCCCTGAATGTTGTCGTCGTGAGAGCGGCCAATCAAGAGTATTCATAAACGAGATACCTCTTAAGCTTTTTTTTTGGGGTGAGTTGCTTTCGATTATCATCCTCAAGAGGGGTGCTTCAAATAACTGTTTTCAGATTTAGAATTGTTTAGTTGGTTTGGTCTGAAGTTATTCACAGATGGAATGGTTTTTAAACTTGCTTTTACGTAAGTTGTCGTAGGTTTTCATACTCAGGTGATATGCTGTTCAAAAACCTTGGTGAATGAGTTTGTTACTTATGCTAGTTCTAGGTGAAATGCTTAGTAGTAAAATTCGAATGGCAGTTCGTTTCGAAAGTTAGTCGCTGTGAAGATGTATTTTGAAGATGCCCATATTTGAGTTTATTTCTTAAAATATTCACTCGAAAGATGTCTTTTAAAACTCTTCTAATATCAGTTGGCTTCCAAAATAATGTTCAGGTCAGTAACCTTTACAGATGTCATAGTAAGGACCCTCTATACGTTGACGCTGCTGCAGTCACCTTTTCCTGAACACTCCTCTAGTAACTCAATATTTTATGTTACAGAAAATTTTACAACTTTCAAGAGAAGTAGAACTAAAATCTGAAGTAATTCAGTAACCAAAAAATTAGAATCAATATTCTTACAAATTTAAAATTCAGGAAAATTTCGTGCATAAACCTATACAAAACATATGTAAGTAACAGATACACTTAACATATTTAGATTTTCAGCGTGATATGCACAGTCGGATGAGCTGAGGCGATGACTTTCTCATTGTCCCGATGTCTCTAGCGTGTCACATTTCAGAATTTCAGAATTTTAACAGCACGGGTATTTTCCCTGTGCTCAAGTTGTCACTCAAAAAATTTCTCGAACCTTATACCCGAACATAGGTGATTCGTTAGGTTCCAAATTTGACTCAAAAAAAGTTAAAAATTGATCAATTTCCCGCACCACGCAATGAACGCGACGGTAGCACAAGAGAAGCCCTTACAAATAATGAAGAGCCTTTTATGGATTCTTTACCCAGACCTGCGGTTGGGCGGCCAGAAGTGCTGGTAGCTTCCCTCAGTCTCGTGTTCCACGCACACCACATCCTGTTGCCATCTCTGACCACATCCTGCTTTGTTCTAATGAACTAATTCATCACATCCATTACAGAGGACAGGCAGACTACCCATCTCGGCTGCCCAACACATAAATCCTTGCGAGCTTCGGCTGACAAGACAAGGTTAAGATTTGCACCGATAATTATTAGGATATGCTCTTGGACGTGAAATTTAAATCAGCACCTTACAGAGGTGGTAATGTCATTTACGACTTCGTATGGTTCATGACGTAATATTCTAATTTTTGGCGTAACGATTGAGTATTGTTCTTCAAGAACTCGTATCTCATCCGTCCCTCATGATTTGGTGATATGATGGACTGCAAAGGTGGTACCATTTATTTCTACTAATTTTTTCTTAACTTCTGACAATAACATTATCACTCGGTAAAGCTGCGAGTATTGGATAGCAAAATTTCATGTTATTCATGTTATTTTTTTAGGTATTTAAAGGCATCACGAGTGGCGTAGAAAGGTTAAGACAGAACAGAAATTATGGCGAAATCAATGTGAGACGTGCAAAAAATTCTGGGAAGAGCGTTGCTTTTAAAGTTATCACCAATAAATAATAATCCAAATTTCTGTTTCAGTTTTAAGTGCATCATATTGATCAACTTTAACAGGCGGCTCTAGTAGAGGACAAAATTTAAAAAAAAAACGGAGAAAAAAATTGGAGGCTAAAATTTAACAGCAGCAAGATTTAACGCCACGTGAAAAAGTAAATTTCACTACGTTGACGTATGCAGAAGAGTCCCTCGCCCCTAGCAACAATGGAAGAAAGCTGGGAATATGTGAACGATGCACAATTTAAATCACGAGTGTGTTCTCCTAAACAATATGCAAAACCGAGAGAGTATGAGGTCCATATACTGACCCTTGAGGATCCCCACAGCCTTAGCTTCACTTTGTGAGTCGCAACCAACCACATCCTTCCGCTGTTTCACACCTCCTGCAGAGTAGAGCGAGAGGTGTCTTTCAAGTGTCATATTCTCTAACTCTCGGTGCCTTCAATGCTGTTCCTGAACCTAACTTCGATCAAATAGTTACTGAAGAATGTAATATTATGAGCAGATTCTCTGTAAATATCGTTCTCATAAGTCTGACTCTGAGTGAATGCAGTCGATCCTGAAGTGATAAGGCATCATTTTTGTGAACCTCAACAAATACACAGAAAAATAAGCCTCAGTTGTTCGGCTAATACAAAATTTGGATCTAGCTATGAATAAATTTAAAGAACTGAGTCTAATTGTTACCCGCTCCATTTGAGGTTCGCATATGTTGATGTATTACTCAAATGTTATCTGTATTGATTGCAGTTTGATCATTTGCACGAATTAGGTAATTCATCATTTCCCAAGTCAGTGGTGATACTGTAGTGACTAAAAATGTTTAATATTTTTGAGAAATTTTGAATATTTCATGAGATTGCAATTAACTCGAGTAAGAGAAGCTAGGAAATTGTTTTGAAGGAGGTCCTCTGCCAACTCTTTGACGGGTCACGCTGTCAAGCGAATTACTCGCTCCAATGGAGACGGCATTTACCTCCATTACCAGGCTCTGTGTTGCTTAATAAGCCTTAATGTAGTTCTTTATTATCCCCTCCATGTGCTAGCAAGAGACCTAATCTGCGACACAAGACTCAGTCTTTTCAAAGCTACTCGGGGAATTTAATCAAGGCGTTTAATAGACTCTCACAACACCTCTGGAAATCCATCGATCACTTCAAAAATTTTCAGCGGAACTTTCTTTGTCTATACTGCACGCTTCATGCTTGGTCTAGCCGCACACTACGGTTCTGATGGTTCTACTATTCGGGTCATACGCTCATTACTTTTAGAATGATAGCACAGATGACTCACAATTAAGGAGTATAGAGCAAATTAATTATATCTAACAGGATAATTGCAACGTTCTTTCACGGTAAATATGAAATTTTTGATAATTATCACAGCCCTGCGTATAGTACAAGTTTTTTGTCTATTTTTTTAATTTCATTCTCAATTATTAAGATTTTGAGGAACTAGAATACCATTTTTGTGCACTGAAATGAGAGTTTGATGAATTTCATCTGCACTCAAAGGCATATAGCCACGCTTACAGTAAGAAATGCTTCCATGTGTTCGTGCTGATAAAAAGAATAGGGAGTTGAGAGTGCAAGCTGGTGAGAGTGTGACGGTGAGGACAGTAGGAGGTAATAATGAGAAGAAATTCCCAATGCAGGTTCTTAAAAAAGTTTATTATTCCAAATTATTAGAATGCATATCGCCGTGCCTGTATATGAAACGTAAATATGAATCATGAAATGATTTTAACTCAGCCAAGTAAATGAACTCTGGCAAATAAATGAGTTTTGAAGCTGATGACTGAGTGTTAAGAGGACTTTCCTTAGAGGGATTGTTTAAAAGATGTTTCTCGCAATGATGTATGAAGTGTTGATGATATCGCAGAAAGCCTTCGCCGGATTCTCTTTTTCAATGACGACTTGCAACGGGTACGGCAGGGTTACGAATCGATGTGAGTATGCAATAAGAAGTTAAATTCCGTAAAAAACTTTACGGGAAATGCAAAAAATGACTAACATTTCCCTCTACTTTGTTTGCACATGTTCAATTTTGTTGCTCCTCTCTTTCTGCCCGTAATAGTGCAGATTGATCTCGAAATGCTTCTGATGCTTGATCAACCAACTCATCAACCATTTTACCATGAAATTTCGAATGGATGTGGAGATAACGAAGGATACTTCGTAAACAGCAAGGCAGCAAGGAGCTGCATAGCTCAAGATTCATATCAAGTACCAAGAAAACTTCGCGATACACTGACACATTTCACTTGAGATCGCTGATGTCTCAATTACGGTAAAGTTGAGCATTTCTCATGAAATAGATGGACCTGAATGAAGTTAGAGAGCCTTTTCTGAGGTGGGCAGGGTTTAATAAAGCTGTGGCTTCTCAAGAGCTATAGCTGTTTACGGACACGATTGAAGCTCGATCGTTCGTTCCATTCGCTTTTCATGGACGTGAATGAAGCTGAAGTTTGCCGCAAGTGAACGGCGCTTTTGTTGGGGTTTGATTGAGCTCCTGAGCCCAGTTCACGAAGACGGGAATTATGAAAGGCCATCTGGCTGGCCTCCCTGCACCCCAGACCTGGCGAAACGCGCCGATTGTTGTGCCCACCGACCGCTTTCTTCGCTTTGTTCCCTCCTGCTCAATGGGCGATCTAAAATAAAAAGCACGGCTGCCTCCACTTTGGGCAAATTTTGTGAGACCAAGCTTTATTGAACTCATTAATATGACTTTCTGCAGAATAAACTGCAATACGAAAATGTGCCTTGTTGATAACCCTAGCGGGTTAGGAATGAGTAGATTGGCTCGTGTGTTGTTGAGAAACGTGTGTTGAGAAAAAGGATAGGAGATTTTGTGGAAATATAGGGACCGTGTGCTTGGAAGTTAAAGTTAAAAGAGAGAATCGTGAGATTGAGTAATAAAGATTTCATAGGAGATTACAAAGTATTAACCACGAATAATGAAATTGAAGATTAAAATAGGTAAAAGATTAAAGTGAGATTGAACTTTAAAGGGACAAACAAAATTTTCATTTAAAGTGAAAAAGACTAAAGTGTGATGAAAGATTCTAACAATTTGAAGTTAGGAAAATAGATATTAGTGGCCAAGCAGTATTAGTCAGAAGAACAGTAAAAGATAATTTTTACATTGCTCGCACGCTAGATCATTAAATTCTGCGTGTCTTTAAATAAAGAGTTAGTTAATTACCATAATTATGGCTATAATTCTTTGATGTAATTAGAGGAGTTGTAGTCATGACAATTTGAGATCGGAACCATCATTAGCAATAAATCAAACGTGAAAAATACCCCTAGACATCAATAGCTTCTACCATGTCGGCTAACACGTTCAATAAAGTGGAGTTTAGATTATGACCAAATTATTTTGCTTAACTTCTGAGCGTTGCTCAAGGTAGCTGAATGAGTTCCAACGGCGTGCACTCTGAATGTACAAATAACAGCCCAATAATGGTACATTAACGCGATGGCTTAGTAAACTAAACATGAGCCTGAGGTTGTTTCCATTACAATGCAAGCCACAGACCAGACTATTTTATCTGGGAATTAAAAAAATGCGAAAAAGCTCTTGACTCTCAAAAAAGTTTTTTCGCTTTAAGATTAGTGTGCTACACCATAACATTATTTGTTTACTAAAACCCTACACAGCTTGTAGACAATGGTGGTTCGATATAAGTAGTAATTTATTTGAGTAGGTTGATAACTAGGCAGAAGGATTAGCTTTTATCCCTTCCACTACTGATTGCACACGGTGAACGTTCTATGAGAGTTTTATCGAGCTCTTTGAGCTCTCTAACCTAATTTTCAGACACAAGCATCAAGTATATAGGGTATCTCACAAAAACCGCAATCCTCCGTTTGAATGGAAATGACTTCCTTAGTAATCGTCAGATTTATTCATTTTTTTTTGGTTGGATGCATAATTGTATTTTCTTGCATAACAACAAAACAAATGCTTTGTGCGTGGGTATCCAAAACAGTTCCTGAAAAAATGATCACAAATGACAATACAACTAATCGTTTTAGTAGGGAGGCTGATTTGGTAATCTTTGCGGTCTGCTGGATGCACGACGATGCTCCGTTCCATCGACAAATATAAGTATGCGAATGTTGCAGGCCCTGTTTCAGGACCTTGCTATTGGCGCAGGACATGGTCGGGGGGCGGGGCGCCCTAGGCCCGTGTGAGATTTTAAATAATTCAAAACAATTTAAACAACTTATTTATCGCAAGTGATACAACGGTAGATTGTTTCTCGAGTCTAGAACAATAGACACATTTGTGTAAAGCTACTTAAGGGCCCGAATAAGATCAGCGACATCTAGGGAATTCTATCATCAACGCTATTTTTCTCGAAGACATCCAAAAAATAAGGTCTACACCTGTTACTCCAACGCAGAATGTAGATGATTTGAGGGAAAAGATTACAACAAAGTTTGAGCTCTCAGCCAAACTTAGAAATGATATGTTAAGTCGTGCAATAAAAAAATGAATGAATAAATACGAGAATGCACCAGAAAAACTGGTCACCTAGTTGAAAGTAGATACAATATCACCTACATGCTAAGGATTTAATCAAATTTTCGTTAATAAAATTTGAGTATTTATTTATCCAATTTTATGTTCGTGATTGTGTTTGTAATGATGAAACCAATTTAATTCAATGAGATTTATTATTTTTCGCGATTATTTGTTTCAAAAAATGTTTCGGAGACCCTCACTTGCTGTGAGTAGCTATAACCAAAGTTTTGTGTTAATATAAAAATTGTCTTGTCGTTGAGAAAGAAAACAATGTTCAGCATCTAACGGAAAAAAACATAAATCGACTGTTTAGTCAGCAAATTATTACATTTAAAACACCGGGGCCGTATTTTTTGTGGAATCTCGGGTTCAAACATAATCAAAAAATATAAGTGATTTTAATATGTTTATAACCATGAAGAAGTGAAACCTGTATTACTAATACGCCCATCGAGTACTTCTCAGCGGTTCCAGAGGAATTAGAGAAAAGTACCCCGCAGGAAAAATTGTGCGAATGTAGCGTGCGTAAAAATGCACAACGACTTTTGTTATTATGGATGATGGTGAATGATAGCGATGTTGAAATTTTTCGTTTATTATCTGACTGAGATATCATTAGCAGCGAGATTTTTTTTATGAACGAAAACATTAAATTTCCATAAGTTTATTTCATCATTTGGGTGCGAAAAAGGTAAAATAACGCAATTGCGCGATGAAGTAGCATTTGTGGAAATTACTGCTAGAACTTGGACGTAAAAAACATTTTCACAGTTGAGCGCATCATTTGTAGGACAGAAAGACCTGGAAAAGAACCCTATGGGACTCCATAACATAACGCTACCAGCTATTATAATAGAAGTCTCATTGTTTGCTACTTGGAAGTGAATGGAAATCTACATAATCGCTTTAACTCGTACACACCAACCCAATCCCCCACATATACTCTAATGATCATGTGTATAGAAAGACGTACAGGTTGAACAACTGATAGATGGAGTGAAATTCTTCTTGAAGTTACAGATAATATCAAATCAGAAAAATTCTACATCTTTATGAATTAATATTTTCCCCGAGTGTGGGTATAGATATTTTAAAGCTGTGAGGAAAGTGACTTTGAGTTTAATTGATTGTGACCTTAAGTATAAACATGTGCAAAACAACCGAAAGACGCTTGTTGTTATCCCTAAATGCTGAACACTTGCCAGCCAGAGATTTGAACCCCAATAGAAAAAAAAAATCCAGAGAAAAATTTATATTGATCGAAGAAATCTAAGATCAACGATAGAGGAAATGAAATCATGGATAACATTACGTTAAATTCAAATGCTAAGTAAATTTTTAAATATTTAGTTATACTGAAGGGGCGTAATATAAACTGCCCACGCTTGTCGTTCCGATTCGATTGAATGCATCAACAATAGCTATGGAGCCATCTAGCTATAGTTGTCCAAACTCTATTGCATTGCTTACATTTGTAAATCTCATGGTCGAAATTGAGAAGTAATTAACCACGGAGCTCAAAGGAAATTCATAACAGTCATCTTATGCATCATTACACTGAATAAACTATGAACAGAACAGCGTACAAGAGACGGAAAACACTTGACGTACCTGCAGTATAGATTGCTTCAACAAGCCCATGAAATAACAAACTCCAGCAGAACAGAACAGTGTACTAGAGACGAAAGACACGTGATGTACCTGCAGTATAGATTACCTCAACAATCTCATGAAATAACAAACTCCAGCAGAACAGAACAGTGTATCGTAGACGAAAAACGTGATGTTCTTGCAGCAAAGATTGTCCCCTGCGATCGCATGAAAATACGAGTAGAGACGCAGGCTCCAGAAGCTACTTCTCAGAATCACCGGTGCCACCCGGAAACGCCGAATTGATCGACAACGGAAGCCTTAGAGCAGGAGGCTTTAATTCCACCTTGAGGCTGGTCGCTCATTGTCACCACGTCCTTCCATCTTTTGGACGCAATCTTACGGATGTTGTTCACACTCGAACGTGCATTAGAACCTTACTCGTTCACAATACTCCCAGTTTTTGATCTGATGGGGTAAATGGAGCTGAAAAATCTCGACCATATCGATGCACAATGAAAAACTGGAGTGTCTTTTATGGAAGGTTTCGGGTCCGCCACGGAGGTCTAAATGGGCCTTCAATGGGCGTCGGTGGCAGGGCCTGGCGAGCTGAAATACAGGCCAAGGAAACACGGCAAAGAGGATAAAAATTACAAACACCGGTTCGAATCAAAGTGGAGGTTTTTCATTGAAGGCTACGGAGTCTAAGGAGAATTTTACTAAGAATAATGTATGTAAGCGACAAAAATTAACTTGATGGCGAGGGAAAACTTGGAGTCTACGGAGATTTGTTACGACAAATGATCACGTTTTCAAGGGAAAACTAACTTGATGATTAGGGAAACTAGGCACCCGCGAAAGAATAAATCGGAAATATGAAGGGGTTGGCCTGTCTCAAGAATAGCAGAACTGTACATACTTATCATAAATCAAAGAAACTAACTGATGGCTATGGTTCCTATCAGAAATTCCAATCAAAAATGTGCAGAGATCGCTGGACTGGAGTCGCAACACAGCAGGCTTGCATTCAGACAATCCATGGTAAAAAACTATTAATGCTGAAGACACTGAGGTGCAAAACTTGAAGATACTGAGATGCAAAACCTGAAGATACTGTGGTGCAAAACCTGAAGGTACTGTGGTGCAAAACCTGAAGGTACTGTGGTGCAAAACCTGAAGGTACTGTGGTGCAAAACCTGAAGATACTGTGGTGCAAAACCTGAAGATACTGCGGTGTAAAACCTGAAGATATTGAGGTGCAAAACCTTAAAATACTGTGGTGCAAAATCTGAAGTTCCTGAGATGCAGAATACACAGATACTGAAGATAGTGAGGTTCAAAATTCTAAGATGCTGAAAATACAGAGGTGCAAAATACTAAGACACTTAGGTGAAAAATACTGAGATACTGAAGGTACCGAGGAGCAAAATATTGGATGGTTCGTGTAATTCTTGTAAAAGAGTGGTGAAAGTAGTCACGAGAAAGTTATTACGATAAAGTAGTCACGAGAAAGAAGTACGAGAAAGTAGTTATGAAAAAGTAATTACAATAAAATAGGTGGGAGAAAGTAGTAAGGAGAAAGTAGCTATGAGAAATTATAGTTACGATAAATTCGTTACGAGAAATATTATTGCAGCATAAACATGCGCAAATCACGCGCAGGAGACAGACGCACCTTCAACACACAAACACTTGTGAAGCGCCGACGTAGCGACATGACGGCAGCACGGCCACCTCCTTATGATGTGCACTGAACAGTTAACAGTAACAGTTATTCAAATAACAGCAATTCAATAATAACAGTAATGCAACGACAACAGTAATGTAGTACTAGCAGTATTGCATTAATAACAGTAGTGTAATAATCATAATACTGCAATAATACTTGTAATGCAATAAACAATATAAATAAAATAATGCCAACAATGCGATAATAATAGTTATGCAATAATCACATAACAGCAATAATAACAGTAGTGCAATATGTATGGAAATGCATTAAAAACAGCAGTGCATTTAATACCAGCGTACAATAATGCTTGGCACCACATGCGAATTAAGACTCATTAACAATTATCAATAATGAAAAAACTGAAACCATCAAAACACTGCCTTTATGCAGCTAAGAGGTTTGATGAGTGCATTAAAACATATCACATTCTAATTTAAAAACCGAAATTCAAGGTGATTATGTAGTTTTCAGGAATCCAGCAAGCAAGCAAGCCAGTAAGCAAGCAGGTAAGCAAGCCAGCAAGCAAGCCACTAAGCAAGCAGGTAAGCAAGCCAGCAAGCAAGCCAGCAAGGAAGCCAGCATGCAAGCCAGCAAGCAAGCAGGCAAGCAAGCCAGCAAGTAAGCAGGTAAGCAAGCCAGCAAGCAAGCAGGCAAGCAAGCAGGCAAGCAAGAAACTGCGTTTACAAGCAAGCAAGCAGGCAACCCACACACTGCGCTCTATTGCGAAAGGCAGGGGTTCTCAAACTTTTTCAACCAAGGACCATTTTTATTACAGAAAATAAGCTGACGGCCCCCTCATATGTATTTCCCTCAGCAAAATATGTATATATATATATATACACGTAAATATATATATATATATATATATATATATATATATATATCGAATATGTATACGAAATAAAGTCATCGCGGGTAAATTATCAATTATAATTTCAACAAAATTTCTCTAACACTATCTTATTAATTTTGGCAGTGGAAAATTATAATTATAAAGCATTATAATTATATATATATGTATATATATAAATGCAATCACTGGTAAATTCGTCCAGTTTTGCGGACGCCTGTCACCGTGCCACGGACCCCACTTCGAGAACCCTGGAGTAAGGGACAAGCAGAGCTGGCGTGAAGGACCGTCCCCTCACCGCCCGACTCGCCCCCTCAGTATGCGCACTGTGCGCTTACCCGCCGAGGCTTTACCGCAGCTCTTTGTAATCATAATTTTACTCTGCCAAAATGAATCAGATAGTTTTATAGAGATTTTATTGAGATTAAGATTGATATTTTTTTCCGCGATTACTTTATTTCGGTTCTTTATTATTATAATTTAACACGTCGGAAAATTAATAGAAAAGTGCTATAAAAATTTTATGAAAATAATAGCTTGTTATTTTACCCCCATAGACTTCACCACGGCTCTTATTTCCTTAATAATGACTCACCATGCTTTATCATCCAACTAAACTTTGTGCTAACTTTAGCTTTGTTTTTGTATGCCACACTGCATTTGACTAGCGCGCTACAAAGGCGCACAACGGGGGCGTCTTTGTCCAGTCCCGTAGCACGCGTCACTCAGAAATGTTTCCTTTTCCACACGTGAAGTCTCTCGTCATTATTCCATTGCAGACTTGGACAAGTTAATTAAACCTTACCTGGTGTCTCACAATAGCGAATCTTACTTTACTTTTCCGATTGATGATGTCATGAAGTTTCATACAGAGAAATATTGAGGTATTAAAGGTTGAGGGATCCGTTGTATGTTGATGGTGCCCGAACTGTCAAAAATAACGGCTTTGGATTGGTCTTCTTGAGCTTTATTTATTAGAACTTAATGTGAATCAATGAACTAAGTCAGTAAATAGATAATAGCATTGATTGCCATCTCATATCTTGAACACCTGAGAGTGTATGATCTCTTCACCACACTTTCAGTATCTAATATCTTAATCCTAAAGACGAGGACTCAAAAAAAATTGTTCAATTCATATAAATTACAATAAAAATCGCAGTCATTGCTCGGTGTACTTGAATTCATTAAGTGTTAGACGTTATTATTTTACTGTTTATTCTTTACTTTTTAATGCAACTCTATTTGGCACCTCTAATTTCTCGGATTTGTTATACTGCTAAGAGAAGGAAAAGATCTAGGAAGCAAACTCACAAGTAAGCACGCACGTAAGAAAGCAAGCAATCAAGCAACTACTCATATACAATCGATCTCAGGCTCATCAATCTCATATCAATAAACTACTCATACTTGTGTTGCATGCTGGCTTTGAAATATTATCTTGCCTAAGCCGAATCAGTATCTATGATACAGCCCACAAATATGACCTAAACGTGTATAATTTGCAGTGATTTTTTTCGACATTTCCAGCGTGTAGTAATCAAGTTGGCGAAGCTCAGCGTCTAATTATAATCGGTTTTGTCATTTTCAGCTGATAAGTTATTATCGAATTAGTTATTTTCAGAGCGTAGTAATCAGCTTGGTTATTTTCAGTGCGTAGTTATCAGTATAGTTAGTGTCAGTTTGCCGTAGTTAATTTGTTCGAGTGCTGTGAGTAGTTATTAGTCTGGATAGGTTGTCGGCGCAGTAGAGTGATCATGATTTTGATATTTGGATCAATCGAAAAACAGACTCATATACGAATGAATGGATTTGCTTACCAATGTCGAAGCAGGTGGTAATACACCCATAATTCACTCACACTCACACACACACATATGTGTGTGTGTGTGTGGGTGGGTATAAATATCTATACACACACAAATGTATATTCAAAATTTGCCTTAGGGCGAGAACATTTATACCTAATTTGTGCCCCAATCAAACAAAATTCACACTCAATTTTCTTTTAAATAAAAAAATTTTATTAAGATGCTAAGTTTTTGTGTATGTCTATTGCGAATGAGCTTCACATTTAATATTGTTAAAATTTGTTTCTTCGTATTATTAGCGTACTGAAGTCATTTATTCTTGTTCAACCATGTTTATAGAGCAATAAATTTATAAGCCCCTCCCCTCCCAAAAAAAATAAATCATTGATGCATTGAGTTCAACATTAACGCATTCCTCGTCATTTATTCCTGAACTCATAAACACAAATTAATGCCCTTGCATCTAGCAAATAAGCTGAACATATCTCTCTATGGCCATTATCCCAATGAAATGTTCGTAGACTCCTGCACCTTAGATTGGACTCATTCATTCGGCCATCAACACAAGCAAATATGGCTGTCGATGTCTTACGGTTTTTCATTTTTCCTTCATTCTTCATTAATTTGCTAGCTCGTTCGTTCATTCATCCATTATTCATTATTTACTATTAATAATTCGTTATTCATTATGTATTATAAAGAATTCATTAATCATTATTCATCATTCGATTCGTTATTTGCTATTTGTTATTCATTAAGCCATTTATGACTTACTATTCATGTTCGTTTTTATTCACTAGTAAAAATTCTACACATATATCAATTCCGGCATTGCTGTTTACTCTGACAAACAAAATCCGGGTGTGAGAACAAAGGCGCAGCAGCGACATTCAAAAGCCTCGTTCTTTTGTCAGAGAATAAAGCGTTATACCTAAGTGCAGAAATGATCAAAGAACAATGCTTGGAGTTGTGATTACAAAAATCAATAATCAAGGATTACTGATCAAAGACCAGTGATATAAAAGTGATGATCGAAGAAAAGCAACAAAATATTAGTAATTAAAGGTTAATGATCAAGGGTCATTGATCAAAAATGGGTAATCAAAGACGAATGATACAAGATTAACGATCAAAGATTAGGGAGCAAAAAATGCAGATTAAAGATCAATAATCAAAGGCAGAGCGTTGCTAATTAAACCAAGGATTATAAAATCGATTACCAAAGACCGAGCCTCATTCATTACAGCAGCAATGAGGCCACAATTATAAGACCGCCAAAGACCGAGCCTCATTCATCACAGCAGCAATGAGGCCACAATTATAAGACCGCCAAAGACCGAGCCTCATTCATCACAGCAGCAATGAGGCCACAATCATAAGACCGCCAAAGACCGAGCCTCATTCATCACAGCAGCAATGAGGCCACAATTAAGACCGCCAAAGACCGAGCCTCATTCATTACAGCAGCAATGAGGCCACAATTAAGACCGCCAAAGACCGAGTCTCATTCATTACAGCAGCAATGAGGCCACAATTAAGACCGCCAAAGACCGAGCCTCATTCATCACAGCAGCAATGAGGCTACAATTATAAGACCGCCAAAGACCGAGCCTCATTCATTACAGCAGCAATGAGGCCACAATTAAGACCGCCAAAGATCGAGCCTCATTCATTACAGCAGCAATGAGGCCACAATTAAGACCGCCAAAGACCGAGCCTCATTCATTACAGCAGCAATGAGGCCACAATTAAGACCGCCAAAGACCGAGTCGCATTCATTACAGCAGCAACGAGGCCACAATTAAGACCGCCAAAGACCGAGTCTCATTCATTACAGCAGCAATGAGGCCACAATTAAGACCGCCAAAGACCGAGTCTCATTCATTACAGCAGCAATGAGGCCACAATTAAGACCGCCAAAGACCGAGTCTCATTCATTACAGCAGCAATGAGGCCACAATTAAGACCGCCAAAGACCGAGTCTCATTCATTACAGCAGCAATGAGGCCACAATTAAGACCGCCAAAGACCGAGCCTCATTCATTACAGCAGCAATGAGGCCACATTAAGGCTGCCTAGTCCCACAAAGCCCCAATTATTGCCGGAATAACACCGGCCTGCACCGCCACCCTGCACTGAATCAACACCGGACTTTCCATAAAAGAACCGCCGCCTCTCTCTCCCCACGGTCGCCCTCTTTCTTGTGCGTGAGAGACGCTGATGTGGCGTGTGCGTATTTGTTGCGTGTGTGCGTGTTGCGTGTGTCTGTGTTGCGTGTGTGCATGTTGCGTGTGTGCGTGTTGCGTGTGTGCGTGTTGCGTGTGTGCTTGTTGCATGTGTCTGTGTTGCGTGTGTGCGTGTTGCGTGTGTCTGTGTTGCGTGTGTGCGTGTTGCGTGTGTGCGTGTTGCGTGTGTGCGTGTTGCGTGTGTGCGTGTTGCGTGTGTGCGTGTTGCGTGTGTGCGTGTTGCGTGTGTGCGTATTGCGTGTGTGCGTGTTGCGTGTGTGCGTGTTGCGTGTGTGCGTGTTGCCTGTGTGCGTATTGCGTGTGTCTGCGTTTCGTGTGTGCGTGTTGCGTGTTTGTGTGTTTCGTGTGTGCGTGTTGCGTGTGTACGTGTTGCATGTGTGCGTGTTGCGTGTTTGTGTGTTTCGTGTGTTGCGTGTGTCTGTGTTGCGTGTGTGCGTGTTGCGTGTGTGCGTGTTGCGTGTGTGCGTGTTGCGTGTGTCTGTGTTGCGTGTGTGCGTGTTGCGTGTGTGCGTGTTGCGTGTGTGCGTGTTGCGTGTGTCTGTGTTGCGTGTGTGCGTGTTGCGTGTGTGCGTGTTGCGTGTGTGCGTGGGGTGCTGAGTGAGTGTTGCATTCATTCTGAGCGTTGCTACTGCGTTTGGTTAATTAAATTGGTGGTATTCCAACCGTAATTAAAAATATTGAGTCTAATGTGCTCTATTTCTGGTTTTGCATGCTTATATGCCAGAAGTTTAGAATAATTATAGACCTAAAGTACTAGGTACACAAAAGTACATGGTAAATGTTCATGGTTAATATTCACTAGGTTAATCTAAATAATGAGAAACCACAGTATATACGCACTAAATCAGTAAAGCTGTATATACTAAACTGAAGTCAACTGTTAATACAGACTGAAAATTCAAGTGTAAAGAAGACTTGCTATAAGACTAAAAATAACCAAGAAGAACTGAGAGACGTTAAAAAAGCTTGTTCTGCTCTAAATCAATTTATTTTGTGAAACCAATGAATGTAATTTACAATAAAGTTGAGTAATCGAAGATTGTGATACACTGCTTTATGTGGGCCTTTATTTAGAGAAACGCGATAAAACCGCAGGGACACTATTTTGTCGAGAAAATATTAAACTTTTAGTGACGTTGAAATTTTGAGCTCCTCAACCAAATCTCGCATCATTCTAAAAAACCTGAAGCAGCTCCGCCAAATCTCGATTAAAAAACAACTCTCGGCAAACTCACGGTATCTTTCGACACTCAGTCAACGATCAAGTAGCTCCGCTAAATCTTTGATAACTCGAACAGATTTCGAGCAGTTCATCCCAATCCCGAGTCCTTAACAAAAGCTATTACATGAGCGACAATCAAATCACATACACACAGAATTTCTCATATATAAGAAATCTAAATAAGTTTTCACGCCTTCATGTATGTCCATCACAAATGAGATTCCCATGTATTGTTGTTCAAATTCGTTTGTTCGTATAATCAGCGTATTGATGTTATCTATTTCTGTTCAGCCATACATCATTCATCGTTCATCATTCATCACTTATCATTCAACATTCATAATTGATAATTTTTCATGCTTTATTCATCATTCATCATTCGTCATCCCTCATGCATTATTCATCACATCAAAACTCGTTCACTTTTGGCGGAAACACGCAATCTCAAATGTATCCATTGGCTGGATTTTAAAGAAATTTGCACCGTCGACAAGATTCAGCAGGCAGAGTCAATTCTTGAAAGAAGACTTGGTCTAAGTTGATGCAGCCCCAAATCCACCTTGAAGAACTTTCGCTGCCAGCTGTACCGGTACTACGGTGTAAATTGTCGGAATAATAATTCTATCCCTGGTCAGTAAACTTGACACCCTCCGTATCAGCGGGTCTTCTGTTAACCAACCGTAGACGCTCTACGTATTAATGAAGGTCCCAATTAAAAAAGTGCTTTTTAATTAGGAGTTTTCACGGTCATAAATCAAGTGTTGACTTCCAAAAAAGATCAGACGCCATTGTAGAGTTTCATTGAAATGCATGCGTTTTCTTGCCTTTTCAGTCGGAAGCTGACCCCACGTGGACTGATTGGTGGACGATGAGAGCCGCGAAGAGTGTCCTGTGGTATTTAGAGTTTGTAGCTACGATACCGTAGTCTTGGCTACATTTTTAATTTAGGGTAGTCATGTTTGAGAATGTATTGCATATGAGGAGTTAAGCAAGGTTTAGAGAAATCAAGAAAAGGAGTTTGAACAACACTAATTAAACTAATGTAAGACTTTGAGAAAATTTACGGAGGGAAACAGTTATCAGTAATTCTGATTTTGTAAGAATATTTCGCTGAGCGAATTAACTTGCACGCTAAGAAAAATCTACGGATTTTGGATTCAGTATAGAAAAATGAAATATTACATATTTAAAAGTTATCACAATTGACTCGATCTCATTTATGTTCACAAGGCATAATTTCTAAGGCATGTGATTTATTCACATCATTTCTTCAATTGGGCTGATGTGCCGTTGTTTCATACCAGAAAAATTACCAGAATATTAACAGTTGAGAGCAATTACATATAAAGTTACTCAACAGCGAGCCAATACGGTGTAATTAGCGTATGTGGGTGTGTGTTAGCACGAACATTTTGCCACTCAATAAAGAACTAAAACTCGACTTCAGCCTAATGGTGAGACAGAGTCGTTATTTTTGACACAGAATAATTACAATTTTATGGGCAACAGGAGAAAGCCTAAATTCTAGTATAGATGCAAGTAACTTTATTTACTGGACATGCAGTTTTAATACTAAATTGAACACACGACTCCAACAAGCTATATCTCGACCAGCGTATCTATTCTACAACACGCTGTACATTTCAGTAGCTGAACGATTTATAAAATTTTTACAGAACGTTATTTTTATCTTGGGTGTGCCGCAGGAATTTGGTATACCGACACCTGTGATCAATTTTCACTTCTTCATCTCATATACATCACTACGTAAGTCTATCCACAAAGCCCTACGCATAATACACCCATAGCCGACTATGGTATGTGGGTATAATAATGTCAAATGGAAATATCACAGACCGATCTCGTAAAACCAGCCCACACCTCAACGATGAAGGCGTATAGCGGCCGCACAAAGACGTGTAAACGGCGTCAATTTATCTGATGAAAAGCAGTCATTTAATGTGGGAAAATAGAGCTGTAATCTCATGTAATGGTTTTAACCAAGGGATGGAATTACAGAGTGGGTTCAGGAGGCAACCATTTACCAACATTCAATGGATTCCGTTACAGCTCAATTGAAAAGCGAGGGCTTCAAGCAGCAACGAATGTGACAGAATGTTCCCAGTATTGCGTCAGTTTGTTCAAAGACTCTTCGTCACCTTTGACGCTGCGGTTGCCTGCCGTACGATGGACGTCTCTGAACGATGGGCGTCTTTGAATAAGTTCAGAAGCAAGGAAAGAGAATGCGTGAGTGTGGAGCATAACGGCATGAGGTGGGTGGTGTGGTATGAATGCTCACTGAAGACAATGAGAGAGCTCCATGCGGCAAAAGCAAAACAACAAAACTCGATGATCAATTGAAAAAGTTGTAAGCGAAGAAAGAAAATGGGATGGGGAACTAAAAGTTTATTTACGAATATTTTCATTTCAGATGAGAATGAGCTGGTCATGAAATTCATATGTCTTTTAAAATATGTTTTCATTTTTTCTTCTACTGTATTAAATTTCTCGTTGAAACAATTAAAAAAGATTCACAAGCTCTCATAATTCTGCCAATTCTGGATCGGAAATGACGAGAAGCAAAGACAGTCTCATTCATTACAGCAGCAATGAGCCTTGCCTTCACTACATACTAACGGTGATATTGGTAAGTCTTTGATTAACATTTTGTGTCTTTGTTCATCAAAAATTTTTACTTTAATGTACTTATTTTACGTAAATACACGGTGGCTGCTGTTGTTTGTACGCTTCAGTCATTCATTTTTTTTAAATAACTAAATTTAGACAAACTTTAAAATTTACACTCTTTACTCACTTACGTACACTTGTCGTTGTGTTACCTCAGTTGTCCTTTAATATTAAAGCCATTTAAAGTTACATTCACTTTGATTTGTTAAAAGGGATATATTTCAGCAGTGTAAGTTCTTTTAACCGTAGCCCTTCGTGGAACTAACTTGTTAACTCATGTACAATCAAATGAATATTGTTAACTCATGTACTATTTAAATTATTAGTGCAGGAGACCGGTCAAAAATGATGAGGCTCGATGTTTTTCTCAAATAAATCCCCCAAATGAGGATGACAAACAAATATTTCCATCCTAATAGTACCCGCAATTAAAATATTCTTGTACTTGTACCCTGGTGAAACTCGTATCACAGATACGGTCATGAGTGACAGAGGAGAGTGACAAAGAGACGGACCAATTTACAAAACAAGCTGCAGCTGTATGTTGTTATTTATTATTTGCTAAAAGTTTTTGAAAAAATTTTTCGCTCCATCTTTTTCCTCGCGGTAAAATTTATTTCCGTGAACAATAGATCCAAATTTTATGGCTGCAATATTTTTTGGCTTGTGAACAAAAGTGTGCGTTTGCCAGTTTTTTTTATCATTTGAACAGTATCTGTGATACAATTGAAACAGATATGAATAGTTGAGAACGATGCAGAAGGGAAATTTATAAATACTAGTGTGCAAAACTCGTCAAAACTGACGGGATTCTATACCGTTCTTGAACAAATTTCCCAGATGTAGAAGACAAACAAATACATCCATCCTAACAGAACCCATGAAAAAAATATTGTTGTACTTGTGCACTGGTGAAACTCGTAGCTACCACAGATACGGTCATTGTAACCATCCTCATGAGCGTGAAAGAGAAATGGAAGTAGCGGACTCCAAAAAAAAAAACCAAGGGTATTATTAGGTAGTAGCAGGACCTGTGGAAATTTCACGGACAATGTCATCGTTAAGCTATGTAGGTGGACCCGTGAAAAAATTCCGTCAACATTACCTAACCTACGATAACCTAACCTATCCTAACCGAACCTATCCTGATAAAATGTCAAACATATCAATGCAGGTTAAGGCCATCTTTTAATGTTACACTGAGAAATTCGGTATCCATGATGCCGCAAACTCAGACGAAAGCGTAACGGACGGACTAAGAAAACAAGGATGGATCAAGTTGCCTGATTTCTTCTCTTTGTTCCCGAGACAGCGCTGCTCTAGTTCTTCTTTTGCGTTCTCTGTCAAGTCTTCTCCTTCTTTCCTGAAGCGTTTCCATTTTCTTTAGTTTGAAAATTTGCCCAATTTAAGATAAACTTATATTTCTGAATGTTTCCAACAGCAAAACCTGTTATATTTAAATGTAATCAGTATCCATTATACCAAACAAATCAATTAACATCCTAAGTTTCTTAAGAAGCGGACACCAAACAAATATATATACTTATTCATATAATATATGAATAAATATATAAATAAACACACAAGAGGTATTATTAGGCTATATATATATTTATATACATATATCCTAATATTACCTCTTGTGTGTTTATTTATATATTATATATATATATGTACATATAAATATATATGGATATACATAAATCAATAATATTACCAGAGTAGAGATCATAGGGATAAAATATTCGTTTAATAATTTCGGTATCCTGTATACCGGTATCGTGCGTTCGGACAAGTATTCTCATCAAAGCATTATTTCTTTCAAGCAGCATCCATCTCTGTGGAGACAAACTAAGCAGCGCTCAGCAGCGGCCATCCTTATATGCTGTTTGAGCTGGGGGAATTAAATGGAAACCTGAGAAGTCGAGGTCTAAATGTATTAAATTCTTTTGTGCCATAACCTGATCAGGGCACTCGATTCACTCAAAAACGAAGCTCTATAATAGAAAAGTGCGTTTGACGAGCGAAAAGTCTCCGGAAGGAAATGGGTATCAAACTGGCTTACGGATGAATATTGTGAAGAACATGAAGCACGTGGAATGAATGAAACCAATCTGTTAAACATATACATACGTACATGGCAAACAACAAGTGGGATTAAATATCACATATGCACTACTTTTTGTACATGAAGTAAGCATAAATTAACACTGAATATGGTGTCTAGCATATATGGCATAATTCTATATTTTCACTTGGCTATGAATGCTGGATTGACAGGAGCTGAACATTTTGAGCATGCACACACCGGTCGTCATCTGCATGCTAAGTGCTGTCTGGGCAATTGCCATTGGACTGACTGATCGTTGTGGTTGTCTCGAGCATAAAAAAATCAGTGTTTTTTCCTATTTGTAGTATTATATTAGAAAATAAAAGCACAACATTTTATAGAACATGAAACTCTCAAATATTCTTCTTGTGCGTTTGAATTTATGCCGTGGAAGATAACACACCGATAATTTGCATACTGTGGAAGTCAAAAATATTTTTTTGTAATCTGACAGACTACATTAATGACAGACTACTGTCATTAATGAACATATTAGCCAAATGTAGTGATAACAAAAGAGACGGGTTTAGTTTTCCTAATCAAACACATAGGATCTGGCGCATGTTTTTGATATTTATGTTATAATACAACTTTTTGGTATTTAGTGCTATTATATTATATAATTATTAACAATGGCTTCACGAGGGGCTTTTGCGTAATTTTATCAGGTAGTGCACCCTCACACATGCGTACAGGCGTTTCTTGCTACCATATATGAAAAATTGGTGCATGTTTATTCAAATCAACCATGAAACCCTCAGGAAGAGCTTAAAAGTTCCACACATCACAACATCCTGAAATGAAATCGAAGCTCTCTGAACTAACATAGTTTCTGAACACTGACGGTTCATTAATTTTTTTTATGCCTAACAAATATGAGTATATGAATTAAAACCTTTGATGAAACCTAGAGTAAAATCACAAACGTTCAATGTATTACTATTAAGTAAATTAAATTGAAACCAACAGAAAAGTCCTAAAAAGAAAAATCGATCGCGTAAGACACCGAAGCAGCAGGTACACGGGCAGATCGATATGCGGTGTTGGGAGCAGAAGGTCGGAAGTATTATGTCCGACGTAGATGATCAGATGCTCTTCCTTCCATGAGATGATACACAACAAACAAAGGGGATTACGCCCTGCCTTTGGAAAGGTTCGGCAGGGTCACAAAACTACTCCCGCTCAGGGTAATGAGGTGGAAGGTATCCTCTAACGCACGCCACGTACCTTCAGAGGAGATTAGGTAGATAAGATACCTGTAGGCGATAAGGCTTGCCCCAGAGGGATGCCTCTCGCACTGCCCTGAAAATGCTCGTGTGTGCATTCGATCTACACAGTGGCGAATGAAACCTATAACGAAAGGTACGAAAGAAGGTATAATTCATATCCATCATTTGTTCCAACATGTTCAATATGTTTGGAGTACTTGTTGAACACCATGGACTTGGAAGTATATTTTGTATAATTGATTGAAAGTCGGTATAAAAACAAAATTGAATTTTCAGCTCTGAAAGCATAACGCTTATCATGTTAAGTTCCACGGCGATTTTCGATAATAGCTATGAATAAGCTGTTTTTCTTATTGTTTCTGTTTTCGGGCACCTGGAAACTATAAAGAGAATGTAGACTAAATCACACGTTCAGCCTCCCAGCTTCGAAACAAATGTTTCCGTGACGTACGGCCATGTGTACCTGGATAAGCCTGCGTTCTCACACGCCCGAACAAAATGCAGAGACAACAATAAAAGGAAGAACTTAAAAGCCTCTTTTGCATCACGAGCTTTCATTTCTAACTAATCTGGTGTCCCAGAAGTGGTCGGCAACTAAAAATCATTTAAGGTCGCACATGTGCAGGCCGGTGCGCGGGTCCACTCCAGTGAGACTAGATAGCGCTGCGAGGTGCACACCCGCGGGCATCTTGAGTGGCCGATGTGACCTTCGAGTCACAGATGCGCGCAGTGACAGCTACTAGTGTGACGAGTGGGATTTCAGCATCTTGTGAATTTCGGATATAAAGTTAAGGTGTAATTCCTGTAGAATTGTATTGGATAGCGTAGCTTGTGTGGATATACTCGTATCAGCGTGGAAATTGTAGTTAATATTCAGCTCTACAGTACTCTAACGCAAAATTCCCTCTTGGATTTTAAATCTCTGGGTGAGTGCACATGAGCGTTAATATTAATGCTGAAAGTAAAATATAATTTCAATTTGATACTCCAGCCTTCTTGGTGACCTTGAATTCTACTTCTCTGAAGGTCAACAGAAGTCCCCAAAATATCACATTTTTTCGTACGATATGCACGTCATGAAGTGTCCCTGTTGATCGATGGTCGAAATGTTGTAGAACTCAAGTTTTTCGGGGATTCTTCAGTTTAATATTTCGTTCTTCAGGCCTTCAGATTAACAATCTTCCACCTCTTGTAACTTCGCTCCATGGGACCCCTGTGCAGAAGATTTGCACCGTAATTTCAGTTAGTTACCTAGCTCACTTTCCCCGAAGTCTCACTCCTAAGTAAAGTTCTCATTGAAAGATTATTTTATACCATGAGCGAAAGTGTAACAACTAACATTACTGAAGATATCCCAACTTTTTCAATACGATTTCATCTTTTAGTAACATTCTTAAGAATTCATTTATTTCAATTCATTCTACCTCTATGCCACACATGTATACCGAAATAATTTCTCTTCAAATTTCCACTCTAGGACACCATTGAAGTTTTTCACCCCACGCATCAATTTACTCCAACCGTGCTCAGGTGTTGGTCTTCTGAACAGGACACTGCGCTCGCACCTCATCTGTTTAACTCGAACTTGTCTTTGTGGCGCCAGTCAATACAGCTCGTCTGATTGTGGGGCTAATGAACGGGTCCTCGAGTGTCATGCTCTCTCCTTAAGGCGCTCTTTTTCTCACGCTTTACTCTGTGTATTCAATTGTACCCGATCAATTTCTCTGGCGTGTCGACATTCCCAAATCATGAATTTATTGTAAATAAATTTGAAGAGGCTACAAGAAGGAATAGGTAACCAGTAATTATAATTTAATTGAGGGAAATTTGTCATGAAGAGTCAGATATTCGACGGACATGATTTCAATGAATGGTTGTTTTATCACGTATAAAACATTAATTTTACGATGTGAATAAGTTCATTCCTATAATAACATGTGGCTATCATATTTTGCTTACTAATAACGAGAGAAAATTGACAAAAAATAACTCCCCGACTCATAACTGGATATTTTTCTCGGGCTATTTATCGTTCTTTAAACCTGCAATAGCGGGAAACGAATTTGTGCAGAATACCGGAAACGTAGATGAATAAATTTCTTATTTATATTCATGTGTATTATACACATGTTCATTATACATGCAAAATATACACACACACAATATAGATTGGTTCGTAGTCCATTTGTAACATCCATAACGTACGTACACTTTCTTCACCGGATAACTATGGCTAATACAACACAAACTTTTGTGTGAAACACAGAATCAATGCACACAGCACAAGTGTGGCTAACTCTAAAAATGCAGGTATAATCCAGCACATAAATGTACGTAATACACGCATGCATCTACATGCATGTAGTGTATGTACACATGCACACACATCGCATACACGACGTAATCACAACATGCTCTACGCAGACACCCCAAACGCCACGCATGCAACACGCACTACATGCGATACTCATAACGCAGACAATACAAACCCCCTACACTTAATATATGTATAAATATGGAACACTAATCAGAACATATATAACACGCAACACGTACAACGAACACAACATTCACAACACACACAACATTCATAAAACTTACAGAAATGCCATACATACGCAAAAACAACACATACTCAGCTCGCACAACATGGACTACACATGCGGGTACAACACATAAAACACACAGTACATGCGGGGGAAAGGACACACACACCACAATACGGACACAAAACACATATCTCCCACACACATACACAACACAGAAACAATTTAAAACACAAATCACACACACACACGCATACAACGAGGCCACAAAACACAAATTACACGCACACACACACACACACAACACAGACACAATACCACAAATCACACACACACACACACCAAGAACGCAGTACCACTCACACACCTACACCCACAGCAACACTCCTACAACACACGCGCAGGTCAAACAAAAAACAGCTACCTGCACTCACACAAGAGCTGTTATCGGGCGACAGCGGCCTTGTTTTCACAAGAAATGTTTTTATTTTCAATGAAAACAATTGTCGTCCACGCTTGCCATGGGATGACCACTTGCGAGAAGCACGGGCACGTGCGCCATCGATCTCGTGCGGCGCGTAGCGGGCCTGGTGAGTGGGTCGATAGTTGCGCGTGATCTCGTACTGCACACTCACCGTCTCACTCGACGTGCACGTGTCTCACGCGGCGTGGTACGTGCACGTGTCTCACACGACGCAGTACATGCACGTGTCTCACACGACGCAGTACATGCACGTGTCTCACACGACGCAGTACGTGCACGTGTCTCACACGACGCAGTACATGCACGTGTCTCACACGACGCAGTACGTGCACGTGTCTCACACGACGCAGTACATGCACGTGTCTCACACGACGCAGTACGTGCACGTGTCTCACACGACGCAGTACATGCACGTGTCTCACACGACGCAGTACGTGCACGTGTCTCACACGACGCAGTACATGCACGTGTCTCACACGACGCAGTACGTGCACGTGTCTCACACGACGCAGTACGTGCACGTGTCTCACACATCGCAGTACGTGCACGTGTCTCACACGACGCAGTACGTGCACGTGTCTCACACGACGCAGTACGTACACGTGTCTCACACAACACAGTACGTGCACGTGTCTCACACGACGCAGTACATGCACGTTTCTTACACGACGCAGTACGTGCACGTGTCTCAAACGACGCAGTACGTGCACGTGTCTCACACAACGCAGTACGTGCACGTGTCTCACACGACGCAGTACGTGTACATGTCTAACACGATGGTGTACGTGCACGTGTCTCACACGACGCAGTACGTGCACGTGTCTCACACGATGTTGTACGTGCACGTGTCTCACGCGACGCAGTACGTGCACGTGTCTCACACGACGCAGTACGTGCACGTGTCTCACACGACGCAGTACCTGCACGTGTCTCACACGACGCAGTACGTGCACGTGTCTCACGCGACGCAGTACGTGCACGTGTCTCACACGACGCAGTACGTGCACGTGTCTCACACGACGCAGTACGTGCACGTGTCTCACGCGACGCAGTACGTGCACGTGTCTCACACGACGCAGTACGTGCACGTGTCTCACGCGACGCAGTACGTGCAAGTGTCTCGCACGACGAGGTACGTGCACGTGTCTCACACGACGAGGTACGTGCACGTGTCTCACACGACGAGATACGTGCACGTGTCTCACAGATTGACTGCTCATGAAAGAGCTCCTTGTTGCATGTGATTTGGAGAAACGCAGTTCAAATTTAATACAAGTTACATAAAATAAAAACAAGAAACTGCCTAGTACATGATGTTGAATGGGTAAATTACCTTTTGCGTAATATTCAAGTTTATAACATTTTTACATAAGGGCTACAGAGAAAATGCCTTACGAGTCATATGTACAACGAACGGTAAATCATATTTGCATAATAACCAGCGCGAAAATGATTTTCACGTAATAACCACACTGAAAGAAATTTTGGCCTCTCTAAGTGTCTCCTGGCTGTTCAGGTGTCTCATAGGTAGCCAGAACGTCTCAACAAGAAAGCACATGTCTCGTCGGAAGTGCGACACCTCGATGAGCGCTAAGTGCCTCAAAGTGCTGTCTATGTTTTATTGGCAACGATAATATAGTAGCTTAGTTATCCCTCAAATCTGACTCTAGCTTTTCAAGTGTTTTATAAATGTAACATGTCCCAATTAAAATTTTTTGCACTGGATATTAGATCTAAGTTAAATTTTCAAAATATAAGCGTTAGGGGTAGATAATTAACAGATTGTTAACGAGCCTAAGTCCATATGGAAAAAAGCAATGCAGGTGATATCTTAGGGTCTGACTCTCGGAGACGACTGCAATTCCTGGCCATGGTCTTTATAGCATCTAGCGTACTTTCCAGAGCATTGTAAACGTTCTCAAATTACTGGGACACAGCAGGCTATGGGAGCGTTAACCCTGCTAGGCAATGCTACGATTAATATCCTTAGAGTTTTCTGTGAGACACCAGTTCTAAATGCATTAAATTGAAACTCACGTGTCTCATCGATGAGACACTAGCTGAAGCACTTTTGTGAGACACATGAGCATCTCTAAATCGGGTGTGGAAACACTGGTATGCGTCCTAATTTTGGGTGTCTCATAGATGATGCATCTGCGTGTCTCCGTTTTGGGACAAACGTCAGATGCACTTGGGTGTTTATAATGGGGCTATAATTTCTTTCAGTGCAAAGTTAAAGTTTAAATGAACACAAAGTTAACGTGCAGAAAGAGTACACGTCCAATACATTTTTCACGACCATGTCATCAAAAAATTCTAACCTGCGAGTGTCGCACGCTACTCCAACTCCCCAGAGCGGTGAGTAAAATAAATTCTCATGTAAAAATCAATACTCTTAAGTGCGTTTGTCACCCATAATTGTAAATGCTCATTGTATGGTAAACCGTTAAATGTGTTTGAGACCCATAATTGTAAATGCTCATTATTAATTGTATGGTGAACAGTTAAGTGTGTTTTTAGGCCCATATAATCACGCACAAGTGCGTTTAGGCGCCGCGGTACGGGCGATAAGTGCAAAGCCTATCGCGTCTCGACAGGTAGGTAATTAGAAAGTGCGTATTTCCAGAGCTTTATCTTCAGCAAAAACTGCTCCGTGATAGGGATCGTTGAGCATAACAGCCAGCACTCGCTTGTACAGGTGTGTTTGTGCTCGTTGTGTGTTTGTGCGCGTTGTGTGTTTGTGCTGCAGTGTGTGTTTGTGCTGCAGTGTGTGTTTGTGCTGCAGTGTGTGTTTGTGCTGCAGTGTGTGTCTGTGCTGCAGTGTGTGTCTGTGCTGCAGTGTGTGTTTGTGCTGCAGTGTGTGTTTGTGCTGCAGTGTGTGTTTGTGCTGCAGTGTGTGTCTGTGTTGCAGTGTGTGTTTGTGCTGCAGTGTGTGTTTGAGCTGCAGTGTGTGTTTGTGCTGCAGTGTGTGTTTGTGCTGCAGTGTGTGTTTGTGCTGCAGTGTGTGTCTGTGCTGCAGCGTGTGTCTGTGCTGCAGTGTGTGTTTGTGCTGCAGTGTGTGTTTGTGCTGCAGTGTGTGTCTGTGCTGCAGTGTGTGTCTGTGCTGCAGTGTGTGTTTGTGCTGCAGTGTGTGTTTGTGCTGCAGTGTGTGTTTATGCTGCAGTGTGTGTTTGTGCTGCAGTGTGTGTTTGTGCTGCAGTGTGTATTTGTGCTGCAGTGTATGTGTAGTGTATGTTTGTGCTGCAATGTGTGTGTAGTGTATGTTTGTGCTGCAGTGTATGTTTGTGCTGCAGTGTGTGTTTGTGCTGCAGTGTGTGTTTGTGCTGCAGTGTGTGTGTAGTGTATGTTTGTGCTGCAGTGTGTGTGTAGTGTATGTTTGTGCTGCAGTGTGTGTTTGTGCTGCAGTGTATGTTTGTGCTGCAGTGTGTGTTTGTGCTGCAGTGTGTGTTTGTGCTGCAGTGTGTGTTTGTGCTGCAGTGTATGTGTAGTGTATGTTTGTGCTGCAATGTGTGTGTAGTGTATGTTTGTGCTGCAGTGTGTGTTTTTGCTGCAGTGTGTGTTTGTGCTGCAGTGTGTGTTTGTGCTGCAGTGTGTGTGTAGTGTATGTTTGTGCTGCAGTGTGTGTTTGTGCTGCAGTGTGCTGCAGTGTATGTTTGTGCTGCAGTGTGTGTGTAGTGCATGTTTGTGCTGCAGTGTGTATTTGTGCTGCAGTGTATGTGTAGTGTATGTTTGAGCTGCAATGTGTGTGTAGTGTATGTTTGTGCTGCAGTGTATGTTTGTGCTGCAGTGTGTATTTGTGCTGCAGTGTATGTGTAGTGTATGTTTGTGCTGCAGTGTGTATTTGTGCTGCAGTGTATGTGTAGTGTATGTTTGTGCTGCAGTGTGTGTGTAGTGTATGTTTGTGCTGCAGGGTATGTTTGTGCTGCAGGGTATGTTTGTGCTGCAGTGTATGTTTGTGCTGCAGTGTGTGTGTAGTGTATGTTTGTGCTGCAGTGTGTGTTTGTGCTGCAGTGTGTGTTTGTGCTGCAGTGTGTGTTTGTGCTGCAGTGTATGTGTAGTGTATGTTTGTGCTGCAATGTGTGTGTAGTGTATGTTTGTGCTGCAGTGTATGTTTGTGCAGCAGTGTGTATTTGTGCTGCAGTGTATGTGTAGTGTATGTTTGTGCTGCAGTGTGTGTGTGTAGTGTATGTTTGTGCTGCAGTGTGTGTTTGTGCTGCAGTGTATGTGTAGTGTATGTTTGTGCTGCAATGTGTGTGTAGTGTATGTTTGTGCTGCAGTGTATGTTTGTGCTGCAGTTTGTATTTGTGCTGCAGTGTATGTGTAGCGTATGTTTGTGCTGCAGTGTGTGTGTAGTGTATGTTTGTGCTGCAGGGTATGTTTGTGCTGCAGTGTGTGTGTAGTGTATGTTTGTGCTGCAGGGTATGTTGGTGCTGCAGTGTATGTTTGTGCTGCAGTGTGTGTTTGTGCTGCAGTGTATGTGTAGTGTATGTTTGTGCTGCAGTGTGTGTGTAGTGTATGTTTGTGCTGCAGTGTATGTTTGTGCTGCAGGGTATGTTTGTGCTGCAGGGTATGTTTGTGCTGCAGTGTATGTTTGTGCTGCAGGGTATGTTTGTGCTGCAGGGTATGTTTGTGCTGCAGTGTATGTTTGTGCTGCAGTGTATGTTTGTGCTGCAGTGTATGTTTGTGCTGCAGGGTATGTTTGTGCTGCAGTGTATATGTTTGTGCTGCAGGGTATGTTTGTGCTGCAGTGTATATGTAGTGTATGTTTGTGCTGCTGTGTGTGAAACGTTTGTTTGTGCTGCAGTGTGTGTGTATATAGTGTATGTTTGTGCTGCAGTGTGTGTGTAGTGTATGTTTGTGCTGCAGTGTATATGTTTGTGCTGCAGTGTATGTTTGTGCTGCAGGGTATGTTTGTGCTGCAGTGTGTGTGTATATAGTGTATGTTTGTACGACAAACTGTATATGAAAAATAACCGCTATTGTTAACTGTAGAACCACTGTGCACAAATAATTGATTTCCCCAATTCATTTATAATTAATAACTAAAACAGAAAATTATAGTATAATTTATTATTGCGATCTCACTCTAAAGCTCAGGAGAATATCAATGAGTCTCGAATGTGTACCTGAATACCAAATCTTAAAACAACTAAACAATCATTTTATATGCAATTTTTTGAGTTGATTGTATTAAGAAATATTTACGGTACAATCTAAACAAGATCTATCATCACTCATTGAGTGATGATATTTGGAACATATTCATTAATAAATTTGGAACATCTTCATTGCACATCAAATTCACAATGGAGGGGAAAGCAGTGAATATGTTAAAAATATTCGATAAAAACGTTTCGAGCTTCAGCCTATGGTCAAGTAAAAATCTGTGTTCAAATAGTAAAAATAAATTAAATACATAGCTTTAAGTACATCGTAAATGCGGTGATTAAATACAATGAATTTAAGGTGTTGATCTTTGTTACTTTTCTAACTAAATAGTGAAATTACGGTCAACACGCTTTACAAACACGACAGCTTTCTGTCCACATTCCTTTTACAAATTGATTACAAATTAGTTCATAAATTGATGGTATAATTACGATTATTAATTTCTCATCTCCTTCACTTGCAAATATTTTCATGATGCGTGAGAGCGAATTTTTAGAATTATCTTCTTTCTACTTCAATTTTGTTCTCTGTCATTCTGCATGTAGCTCTGTAAATCTTTCTGCATGATGCATTGTGATTTATCAGCGTTGCGAATTGGAACCACAAGTTCGGCTTTTTTGTTACTTGCAGTTTCGCAAAGATTCATCTTACGAGATCGTATAAAAAAAGAGGGAGAAAGAACTTCTTTCACACCAGCTTACCAACTCGGAGTACATAATTTGAGCAGCTTGTAAAGCCATAATTTGACGGCATTCCATGGCATCATCTAAGTGCGTAAGTGAAGAACTGCATGGCAATTGAAGAGCGGTTGGTTATCTTACCGAGGACAATCATATTCTACAGCGGGCTTACTGCTTCTACACTAGAAGTAGAGCAGCTCCGCAAACACGGATCTTTATATATAATACAATCTCCGAACTCGAATATTCAGTCTGTCCAATTCTGTCCAACTGGAGAACGAGGAATTGAGGTTTGGAAACGTCTTTCAATCATGATGATAGATCATGAAAATTAAATTAAGTGAATGATCTAGCTGTTTTTACTTATCATGTACATAGATGTTCCAATTTTTTGATACCTGTTTTATACTACGAATAATATTATAGTCAAGGACCAATAAGATTCGTCATTTGACTAAGGCAGTTCTTGGTATGTCCAGATTCTCTAAGTGCACGAGTGATGTTTGCTTATAAGATGCTTTGCTAAGAAATAAAATACTAACTAATTCCTCGTTATATTCTGTATGGAAAATTATAAGTAGTATAAGTTTTCTTTCTTGTATAGTCATGTAACGTCAGGAACAAACATGAACGCTCGAGAATAGTCATGCTTTACACGCTTTGTTCTTGCTTGTAGCCGATAAATTTGTCTGGCCTGTCATCGGTCGTAAATCATCTCAACAAATTCGAAGAGATTACAAGAAGGAATAAGTTACGCGTTTAAGACATGAGTACGCTGAGATATATGAAAGCTGAGCCCACCGTGACATGTGTAAGTTGAGTATCGATCCTTTATAATTCACCATACTACCTCATACGAACGCAGAAGCAAGCTTAGCTCCGTCAAAAAACACTTAACATACAACACCACAAAAGAGAAGGCGACAGTAACGCTGCCCCTCCAAGAAGTTTCGCGAAAGCCCTAACTCTCGAAAACAAGTGCTAACCGGTGTCATATTCTGCCATCCTCGGTTCAGTTTGACCTTCAAGCACAATCTTGAGGGTGGGTAACTCGACACTCGAGCAGATAAAATGGCCTGCATTCGATAGCTTGTATGGGCCCAGATAAGCAGTCGATTTGAAACTGATCTGTTTACCATCCATGGGTCAATGCCCACTGTGCGCAGCAGGTGCAGGGACATATTTGCATGCTAGAACGTTGGCGGCTTGGTGAGCCAACAGTTTGACCTTCAATCTGTTGACCTTCAAGAATCCAGTAACTGAGGATATTTCGGGTCACCCTCTTGGTGGTCACTAACTCCGTTGTAATTTATAATTTACCAAAGCCTTCTCAATTGTTTTTATTATTAACCAATAAATATATTTGATTTAAATTTAATTATTATTCACCAAAGCCTTTTCAATATTATTGATGGCGCTTTTTGAGGGTTTTTTGGCCCAACTGGGGGTTGAATGTTGACATTGAGTTAACTGCAGGAGTTGAACCTTAAATTTCGGCTAAGCCCGCTGCATGTTAATGTGTTTAATGTGTGACTGCAGAACAAGCATTTCATGGATCTGAGCACGTTTAGTAAATACTGTTTAAAAGCTGCGATGGTATGAACAAAAGTTAAATTTAGAAGTCTCAAAAATAGAAATTATCGCTGAATAACAATTTTTAAGCAGGTACTTACTAAAATGAAACATACTTTTACTAAAATTTATTTTCAGCATCAGGATGGAAAGTGTGATCGTTCAATAGAGCTTCTCCGCGCGTTTACTTATCGTTTCAATTTTAGAGAAATTATTGATCGCCTATAATTTCAATTTCCCGAGCGTGCCATGATGAATTGGTATATATATGTCAGTCCCTACTCGTAAACTGTGATCTGTACGCCACATTATCACTGGAAATTCATGCTTTTGAACTGTAACCCATTAGCGTACGAGTCAAGTCAAATATAATAAGGGATCAGAAAATGCTCAGTAATCCCCGTAAATCATTCAATGAAGTTGTTAATACCACACTTCATTTCATGATTCTCTGAACAAAGGGAAGTTTGTGATGAGCGTCGCTAGACATTGGCGTTACAATCCCTTCAATTTTCTCTTCAGTAACCCTCCATTTTTAAACACAGACAATTTTTTAAATCCTAACTTAACCTGCGATTCAGATATGACATTTATTCGTCTAAGGGAGTGAGACCCGCGTAACAGATACTCTGATCATATACTTCGGGCTTTGCCGGCTCAAGTGTTTCCATTGTTCAGTAAAAGAAATGTTATTTGTTAACACGTTAACCAATGTGGTTTAAACGTTAAGTTCAATATTAAACTCAAATTTAAAGTTTGTTTTAAAAAGTTATTTTGAAAATAGTTAACATTAAATGGATCGTGCCTTCCTTTAGCTTCGATTAAGTATTCGCGAAAACAGAGTTTGTGACCACTGGTCGGTCAGCAGCAGTATGCAAATTCCCTTCGTGTATCACCGGTGGCTCACATAGTGGTTAACGTGATAAAATCAGTATATATATCAGTATATACACATACAGGACGACTATATTATTGTTACTATGATTAATACTATGAGTAATAATAGCCGTAGTGAATTTACATGAACATAAAAACCTTTGTACTTGCTGAGTGTGTTCTGTAGAACCGGTTTCACCGCCTCACGTGTACGGGTGTATATAACATCTGAAACATCGTATTCGGTCGGTATCCATAAGTGTAAGACAAAAATAAAGAAAATTAGAGAAGTGGTGAAGCGCGCGTCATATATACGCTCATGACACAGTTTCATTTGATTTAGTACTTAGACAATAATGTTATTTTGCTAAATCGTAGTAATTAGAACTACGCCTTTAGTGAACATTGTTGAATGCCGTCAATTTGATGTACACAGGCTCGTACACGAGCATATTTGTGTTACTTGATGATCTCTTGAAAGTTGTTCTTCCAGGAAATTGTAGAAATCGAAAGAATAAAGAACATGTGCGTAAGGAGGTTTAAAATCACACATGGTATGTTCAGTTTTAACTTGAAAATAATACCGTCATATTTGGCGGCGCGAGTACATATATACATAGTTTAGCATACAGTACTAGCCATGACATAGCTTAATTAAAAAATAACTTCAAAATCAATTACTTATGATGTTTCAAAAACAACAATGAAGATAAAAAAAAGTCTTACCATACAGGAAATAAAGTTATCTTTTTTCCACGCACACGTTATAGATGGTTATTGGGGATGCCTTTCTGCTACTCGTATTGTCCAATATATTAGAGAAACGCGGACTGAAGTTAATTCTACATGTGTTTTTTTTTAAAATATTACTTGTTCGTGGTATTGTAGAAGTTTAGGATTCTTAGGCCAAAAATTGGACAACTTATAATTTTCCATAATAATATGATATGAGCTCAAATGACTTAACATGGCCTGATCTGACCAAAATTAATTTAACCTAGCCTACCATAATCTAAGTTGATGGAGAAACGTTTCATGGCGCTTTTTGACAAGGTGACGTCACATGTGGCGTCATTCTGACACAAGGTTTTACGCACCGAACTTTTTTAGTAAAACTTCATGTATAACCATTTCCCATTCGGGCAACTGTTTGAAATTGAAATTAACTATTGAAATCACCTCTATAGATATTCGCTTCAGAAATTGAGAGAAATTAGTCGCACACTGTTCGTGCCTTAATTCCTCGAAGTAAATGAGGGTCTTAGAAATATCTTTCTATTTCAAACGGCCCTTAAACAAGCCCTCATATGCTGACTGGCGACAAATATCTATGCAAGTGTCTTCATTTTTTGCTCAAAATACTGCGTTGGAGGGACTTTGGAGAATGAAAGCCATGCTTTAGGACTTGTTTTACAAAATCTACAGACCATATATACAATTAAGTATACAAGGCATAGAAAAATAACAACATAACATAAATAATAACATAAATACATACATTTGCACATACATACATTCATACACAAGCGTATTTGATTTCAAGTATTTAATTTCACACAGAACGTCAATTTTAGCGAACGCACGAATATTTACGGCCAGGCCGGCTCTAAATTTAGCTCGGGAAGTGAGGGCTTGTCAGAGCTGGGAGCCGTAACTCTCCTAGCAAGGAGCCGTAACTCTCCTAGCAAGGGGTCGTAATCCTCCTAGCTAGGACGCATAGCCCTACTGGCTATAGGAGCTCATTGAGCCTGGCTTGCTTGTGTAGGTCGCGTCGTGGTCATTGCTTCTGTTGTGGCGTGCGGCGCGTGCCGGGCTGTGTCGTGTGTGAGTGTGGACAGCAGCAACAGCTGCAGCATGAATAGTAGTAACAGCTGTAACAGCAACAGCTGCAGTGACGCCTCAAAGTAACGTCATTGACGTTTCAAAGTAATGCCAGTGACGCCTCAAAGTAATGTCAGTGACGTTTCAAAGTAATGTCAGTGACGCCTTAGTTAAAGTAACGTCAGTGACGCCTCAAAGTAATGTCAGTGACGCCTCAAAGTAACGTCAGTGACGCCTCAAAGTGTTGTCAGTGACGTTTCAAAGTAACGTCAGCGGCGCCTCAAAGTAACGTCAGTGGCGCCTCAAAGTAACGTCAGTGGCGCCTCAAAGTAATGTCAGTGACGCCTCAAAGTAACGTCAGCGGCGCTTTACACACTGATACTTTCTTGTTTACACGCTCTGTCTGAGGTCTTAGGTCTGAGTATAAATAAGGTCCAAGTCGTTTGAAAATTTAACGGTTAAATGTAAATTTTAAAGTTTCGAGGCCTATCGTTACCCAACTGTAACAAAGAGGAACTCATTTTCACCAACAACGTCTACGCGGGAACAAAGATTTTGAAGGAAGTTCGAAATAAATTCGAAGAGAAATATCTTGAAAGAAGCTCTCCAGCCAAGAAGATTTCCTTGGAAACTGTTGATAAGCTTAGAACACGTATTGTAAACATGAACAACGGAAATTCAAGACGATTGAAAAGTGTAAGAAATATCGAAAACACCGAACGTGTCCGTCAAGCGATAATTGAAAATCCTGAAGCCTCTAAAAGAAGAAATTTCACAGAATTGTCATCATCCTCAGTTGTCAAGAAAGTATTCTTGGCTGGAGAGTTTCTTTCAGGAAATCTCTGTACGAGAGTATTTCGAACTTCCTTTTAAACTTTTTGTTCCCGCGTAGACGTTGTTGGTGAAAATACGTTGCTCCTTTGTGAGTTGCACAACGATAGGCTTATAGTCACTTGAAGTTTCACATTTAAAGGTAAATTTTCAGGTGACTTGGGCCGTATTTATACTCAGACTCGGAGCTTTGTAGTCAGGATACATATATCTTTGAGTGTAATGCAACAAATGAAACCGAAATATCTTGATCCAAAGTCATCAACATTTACAGTTGGGATTACATTTTTATGGTCCATACGGTATAGCACATAATGCACCCTCAAAAACATATCTTCGATAAAACACCTCAAGAAAATAACACGCGCTAAACATCACACACCCATAACTGCTCACAACACAATCAAAAGCTCTAAAAGAATACGGCTTTACAACTTGCACACAGAAAATGATTTCTGAAACATTTTTACATACTTTATGCATGTGAAAAAAATTTCTTAATATTTTTATTGAATCGAAATGTTTTTTTACATTAAAAAAGCACGTTATACACATGCATGTCTCCCTCTTAAAGTTTTAGTACAAAATACACACTCTGTGTGAGGCTATGTGTACTGACAGCGCTTAGCTGTACACGGTGTCTGCAGGCCGGTATTGTCAGTGTCTGCAGGCCGGTATTGTCAGTGTCTGCAGGCCGGTATTGTCAGTGTCTGCAGGCCGGTATTGCCAGTGTCTGCAGGCCGGTATTGTCAGTGTCTGCAGGCCGGTATTGCCAGTGTCTGCAGGCCGATATTGCCAGTGTCTGCAGGCCGGTATTGCCAGTGTCTGCAGGCCGATATTGCCAGTGTCTGCAGGCCGATATTGCCAGTGTCTGCAGGCCGGTATTGCCAGTGTCTGCAGGCCGGTATTGCCAGTGTCTGTAGGCCGGTATTGCCAGTGTCTGCAGGCCGGTATTGCCAGTGTCTGCAAGCCGGTATTGTCAGTGTCTGCAGGCTGGTATTGCCAGTGTCTGCAGGCCGGTATTGCCAGTGTCTGCAGGCCGGTATTGCCAGTGTCTGGAGGCCGGTATTGCCAGTGTCTGGAGGCCGGTATTGCCAGTGTCTGCAGGTCGGTATTGCCAGTGTCTGCAGGCCGGTATTGCCAGTGTCTGCAGGCCGGTATTGCCAGTGTCTGGAGGCCGGTATTGCCAGTGTCTGCAGGCCGGTATTGCTAGTGTCTGCAGGCCGGTATTGCCAGTGTCTGCAGGCCGGTAGTGCCAGTGTCTGCAGGCCGGTATTGCCAGTGTCTGCAGGCCGGCTGTGCCAGTGTCTGCAGGCCGGTATTGCCAGTGTCTGCAGGCCGGTAGTGCCAGTGTCTGCAGGCCGGTATTGCGTGCATCTGCAGGCCCATTTCCTGCAGGCCCTAACTACATCCCTGCAAGCCCTAACTACATTTGCTGCAGGTCGCTACCATTCGCTGCAGACAGGTGCAGTAGCGAGGGCTGCCATTGGCAGGCAGTGACGGCACCGGCAGCCAATCAGCGCGCGGCGTGACCACAAAACCGCAACTATTGGAGTGCCACAAAAGAGGCCGGCTTGTGCCGCAACATGGCCGCCATGTTGGGGGGAGTGGTGCGGGTATTGGGGGAGTGGTGGGGGTATTGGGGGGAGTGGGGTGAACGGGTATGGGGTGAACGGGTATGGGGAAAATCGGAGGGGGAGTGCCATGTTGTGCCATGTTGGATGTGGCGGGGTGGCATGTTGGGAGTGGCGGGTTGCCATGTTGGGTGTGGTGAGGTGCCATGCTGGATATGGCGGGGTGCCATGTTGGGTGTGGCGGGGTGCAACGTTGGGTGTGGTGGGTTGCCATGTTGGGTGTGGTGAGGTGCCATGTTGGATATGGCGGGGTGCCATGTTGGGTATGGCGGGGTGCAACGTTGGGTGTGGCGGGGTGCCATGTTGGGTGTGGCGGGGTGCCATGTTGGGTGTAGTGGGATGCCATGTGGTGTGTGACGGGGTGCCATGTTGGGTGTAGTGGGGTGCCATGTTGTGTGTGGCGGGGTACCATGTTGGGTGTGGTGGGGTGCCATGTTGTGTGTGGCGGGGTGCCATGTTGGGCGTAGTGGGGTGCCATGTTGGGTGTGGCGGGGTGCCATGTTGGGTGTAGTGGGGTGCCATGTTGTGTGTGACGGGGTGCCCTGTTGGGTGTGGCAGGGTGCCATGTTGTGTGTGGCGGGGTTCCATGTTGGGTGTGGTGGGGTGCCACGTTGGGTGTGGTGGGGTGCCACGTTGGGTGTTGTGGGGTGCCATGTTGGGTGTGGTGGGGTGCCATGTTGGGTGTGGCGTGGTGCCATATTTTGGGTGTGTTGGGGTGCCATGTTGGGTGTGGTGGGGTGCCGTGTTCGGTGTGACGGGGTGCCATATTTTGGGTGTGGTGGGGTGCCACGTTGGGTGTTGTGGGGTGCCATGTTGGGTGTGGTGGGGTGCCATGTTGGGTGTGGCGTGGTGCCATATTTTGGGTGTGTTGGGGTGCCATGTTGGGTGTGGTGGGGTGCCGTGTTCGGTGTGACGGGGTGCCACATTGGGTTAGAATATAAATATTCTTGTGTTCCACTGAACGATGCTTAAATCGGTTAAGTAAAAATAACAAAAATAAAAATTAAAGGAATTAATGTATTTATATTAAAATAACATTAAATGTATCATTGAGCTATCATCAGTCAGAATGTCCTCCTTAACATTAACATGTTCCATTAAACATCAGTAAATACCTCTGAACATCAGGGTGCACCCCTGAACATTGGAATGTTGTCTGAGAACACAACTGAACACTAGAATCTGACACAGAACATTTTCTGAAAGAAATCATTGACCTAACCCCCGAGTATGACACGCTCATCTTGCAGAAGGATCGAGGTTACGGAGTTATGAATATCTTGAATGAATACCTCGAATGAATACCTTGAATGAATACCTTGAATGAATACCTTGGATTATTACTTTAAATAATATCTTGAATAATTAATTTGAATGAATACCTTCAATGAATCTCTTAAATAACTTGAATACTTTGAATGAATACCTTGATCAATACCTTGAATAAATTCCTTGAATACCTTGAATGAATACTGTTGAGCCCTCGCCGAGATAGGTCGGGCGGTGCCTCGATCTGTACTCCGGAGGGAAAATAGTTCTTCCCTCGAGCGAACTGAGCTCGCGTATCACAGATACTTGCAAAACAGACTTTTGTCACGATTTTCAAATTTTCGCTAACATTTTAGCTCAATCGCATTTTCGCTTGACTTATATACCGAAAAATTTTGCTACTTAGCCACGAGGCCACCTGAAATTCTGAAAAATATTAGAAGTAGCGCAACAACAGAAAAACTGTTGACGAACCTTAACTTAATAAATAACGGTCTGCAAGCCTGACTTTCTCTCCGATCCCTGAACATCAGGAAGATTCGAACGGAATAACTAACCTCAGAAAATACAGCTTTGTCAGTCAGCAAATCTGACTTCTCTTCCTCTGAAGATCAGGAAGATTCCAACGGAATAACCAGCCTCAGAAACTACGGCCTTTTATCGATCAACTGACTACCCACAGGTACCCCTTAGACAGGGACATCATCAAAAGGAGACATCCGAACAAGGACCAACCCACATTGTCTATCAAATAACTTAGTTACCCTGAATGAATACATTGAAAATTGTGCAGCGTTTGGGTGTAAATTCTTGCCTGCAATCCGATTCATGTCATTTGTTCCATTATTGCCCTTTCAGCAGAGTTATTATTTATTGCTTCTGCTATACCGGGTGTCCCAGAAAAAACGGAACCCAAAATCAAATGCTTATAAAACGGAAACTACTTGATGCATTTTACATCTGTTTTCACCAGTGACTTTACTGAATCTTTTAAAATAAATGTCTTAAATAAAGTTTTAATAAACCAGCTAAAAAATTATTTAACCTGTAACAATTTTACTGAAGGCTGTCGAAAACATATCTTTGCAAGAAAGACAAAAATAAAATGCTCATTTCATCATTTAGCTTTATTGTACATTTTAAAAATGAATCCGTATAAATACAAGTATTAGTATCATTACTAGTATATACCTTTTATTAAAACAAAATTAAAGCATAGTATTTTAAGCAGTATTTCCCTCCACATGGCCTCCATTTCTGTTCACGCACTTTCGAGCTCTTGATCTCATTGATGAAACAACTCGTTTGATTAATTGTCGATCCTTTTTTAGTACATTGAATTCGTTTGTGATTCTTTCTCTTAATTCTTCAACGTCTTGAGGAGGTCTTAAATAAACTTTTGACTTTAAATGGCCCCATAGAAAATAATCACACGGCGTCAGATCTGGGAATCGGGGAGGCCACTCAATTCCGTGAGTTAAAGCCACTATGCGATTACCAAAAAGTTCTCTTAGCCGTGTTTTTACAGCTGTCAGTCGGTGAGCCGGTGCGCCGTCCTGGAACCACCAAGTTGACGTAAATATTCCGGAGTTCAGGGAATGCATGTTCATTGATGATATCTATGTACCCAGCACCATTCAGGTTATTGTTGTAAAACACTGGTCCAATAAGACGTCCGTTTCCGCAAATTCCGGCCCAAACGGACACTTTCTCCTGACAGATAGGTATTTCGAAGTTGAATGCAGGAGGGTTATTAACAGGTGCATAACGTCGTACATTGTGAGTATTAACTCTGCCATTCATAAAGAATGCTGCTTCATCTCCAATGACAATGTTTTCTAAGAAATGTACTGGTTTATGAATAAGTCATTCAGCATATCTTATTCGCCGAGGAAGATCTGTTGGAGAAGATGATGCCTTACTCGCATCTTATACGGATGCCATTTTATGTCGTACTTAACGATGCGATTAAATGATGATTTAGACAGTTGAAGACCACTGTTTCTACATGACACGTCTGGATTTTCTGCTATCCTTGTTCTTACATGCTCAATACATTCTTGAACTCTGACTTCTCTTCTCTTTCCTGAGCGACCTTTAATTGTTGAGATTCTGCACAGTTCCTTCCTTATTGAATTTCTGGACATTTCTCAAAATCGAAGATTTACTTGGTGATGACACCCTCGGGAAACGTATTTGAAACGCATCTTGCACTTGTTTAATACTTCCAGTGCTAATGAACTTCGTTACCAAGAATAGCCGTTGTTCCTTAGTTAATTGCATCGTAATTAGTAGGGTGGTTGGAGCGAGTTTATCAATTTTTTAAGATAGTGAGATTTACATAATTAGCATGTTGGTTATATCTGATATTAGTATTATAGATACTCATAAAGGTTCAGTGGACAAATTGAGTTTAGAATTATTCTGAAACTTATAATAGAGCTAAATGATGAAATGAGCATTTTATTTTTGTCTTTCTTGCAAAGATATGTTTTCGACAGCCTTCAGTAAAATTGTTACAGGTTAAATAATTTTGAAGCTGATTTATTAAAACTTAAGACTTTATTTTAAAAGATTCAGTAGTAACTTGTGAAAACAGAACTAAAATGCATCAAGTAGTTTCCGTTTTATAATCATTTGATTTTGGGTTCTGTTTTTTCTGGGACACCCGGTATATATAGACATGTATTAATGAAGCTACATAGGTCTTTTTAGTGTAGCTACGTAGGTATGTGTTAGTGAATTATTATAGGTATTTGTTAGTGAAGTATTATAGGTATTTGTTACCGAAGTATTATAGGTATTTCTTAATGAAGTATTATAGGTATTTGTTAGTGAAGTATTATGGGTATTTCTTAATGAAGTATTATAGGTATTTCCTAATGAAGTATTATAAGTATTTGTTATTGAAGTATTATAGGTATTTGTTGATGAAGTATTATAAATACTTGTTAGTGAAGTATTATAGGTATTGGTTAGTGAAGTATTATTGGTATTTGTTAATGAAGTATTATAAGTATTTGTTAGTGAAGTATTATAGGCATTTGTAAATGAAGTATCATAGGTATTTTTCAAACAAGCTGTACAGGCATGCACCACTGCAAAAGCCTTAAAATCCTTTCAAAATAGCTGACGCCTGCGCACGCTGTTCAAGTGTTCACAAAATGATCGTACATTCAAAGGATGCTATAAAAATCTTCAAATTTCTGAAACTTAATTAAAACCAATCTTTGGTAGACACTTTTTTGTTATCTTGAGACCAACTGTATCCGAGTAATCCAAATTAGTTTCGGCTCCCAATTATTATTTTTATTTCACGTAATTACCCTTTAAATGACGCAACAAGTTTTGTTTCGTCTCAACTATTTCATAATGGATGCAAGCTCACATTCCTGCGTTTGATGCGTACAGACTGTCATCATTCTCTATATCATTAGGAAGAGAATTTATTTCTATCATCCCCCTCAGGGGGATACAACTATTATATCTATGGGAATTAGCGCTCCCAGGGGGACAATGTGAAGGCCCGAGCTAAAGGTTAGGTAGGCTTTATTTTTGTTTAAATAACATAGGTTTTTGTTTTGTTACGGACCATCTTTTTGCGGTTCACTGCTGTCCTGTTTTTTCAGCACCCTACTACTTTCTTCTTCAACTTTGATCTTGTTTCATGAACTTCTTTCTCATCTTACTGTTTCTGTGCCCTAAATTTCTGCATAGATTCCACGTTCCCTTAACTCGATCCGTACTAAATGGTGCCTTCTTCCTTCCTCTCTTTGGATCTCATTTGTTGAGGATAGGGAGGCTTGAACTAACTAATAAACTAATAATAAACTATTTCTATCATCATCATTAGGAACAGAATAAATGTCACACATCATAACAAAGAAGATGAATTTCTGCAACCATTATCAGAATAAGGCTAAATTTTGGTACTCGCTTGAGAAAAAGAATCAATATGTATCAAAATTTTTATAAAGAATAGGAATTTACATCTTCCTCTTTAGAAAGAGAGATTCCCCTATTAAAAATTATAGGAGTGGCATCGGTGATTCTTGGGAGCGCTCCCAAATATGCATGGTTGTTTCATCCATGCGTCTCCTATGAGGCAACTTCGAAGTGTCCACTTTATAGGCGCGCCTGCGCCTCTGTCCCAACCGGTGGCCACGCATGGCTCAGCATGGAGCACTACCGTCGCGCTCCCAAGGCGCGACTAGTTTCTCCTATTTACCATCGGAGAATCATGAGAGGCCCAGGATGGCCACCTCTTAATTTGATTTTAAAAAAACGGCTGCGCACAGCTGATTTCCCATTAGTCACTCTTTCCAACCGTCACACTGCTCAAACCGATTATAACCAGTTTGCCCTTGAATTACCTTAGTTCTTGCGCGATTAATCAATTCACCATAAGCAAACACGGTTTATAGCACAATAAAAATGTACCAGAGTATGTAAATTAAATACATTCTTACTAATGTGCAGAAAATTTCATGGGTGCGTGTTCATTATTAAGCTGACATTAATGGGACATGTTTGTGACGTATATCTTATGCTTAAAGTTTTCGCAATGCAATAACTAAGGTAATTAATGGGCAACTGGCTATATTTGGTTGAGAAGCGTCAACGGTTGAATGTGCAATAATGGGAAATCAGCTGTACGCAGCCTTGGAGGCGAAAGCCTGCAGGGAACAATATAAATGTACCTTGAAAATAATATAGCAACAATACCCTAGGGTCGTTGAAAGAATATACTCGTAGCTATATATATAACAAAAACAATTATCGTCCAGGAGATTTTTCATCTTTCATTCCTAAACTTAGAAAGGAAAATGAAATGACTTTACCTTGCCCGAGCTTAATTACACCGGCTATTCATATACACACACTCCCCCACCTATCCCCACACACAAACCCTCCCCACACCCCCCTCCGACACACCTACCCCTATACCCACGCACAAACTCCCCCCCCCCCCCCTACACACACACAAATTTGTATCTGAACACATAGTTGATCACCTTCAAGAACGTCCTTCAATTCAAAGGTTGCTGGAGACTGACGAGGGAAAATTCAGGTTTGGTTTCCACATTTTGTTGTTTTTACATTGCTCACATTGAGGTTTTGCCTTCACTACCAGCCTCACCACAACGATGAATCGTCTAAAATATCAATTGACCGAGGTGGTGAAATTAGCAGTGGGGTCCTTGCTCCGTTCATGCTCTTGAAATAATGCCTCTACAGACCAGCATTATACGTCTCTTCCATCTCTTGTTTCTTCTGACACCCTCACGTACTATACACCCTCACGTAATACACACTCGCACTGATATACACTCTAACACTACTTGAAACGTTTTAAATAATAGAGACACGATCCAGACATCTGTCACGCACAACACCAACTTCAAAACTGAGGCGAAAATTAAGATGGCAACCGTCATTTCTCTCGAGAAAGATGGCAGGTGTTTCACCAAGAGGCCATCTGCACAAGTGGCCTCTGGTAGCAACATGGGAGAACTTGCTCGCATCGCGCTTATGAGTCGCGCCCTGGAAGTGTCAGTAGGGAAGAGGCCTCGGTTCGCTTAATACTCCTTTAATTCTCCGCTGTCTCCTTTAATCAACCATGCTACTCCCTTAATTTTTAATAGGGTCGATTTCTAATTTCATCTTTAGATAGAAAATCAATTTCTATCATCATGGTTAGAATGAGAGTAAATTTTCATTCAATCATTAAATGAAGAATCAACATCCCTCATCATGCAGGGGAAGACTCACTCTCCACTATCATCATCAGGAGAAGATTCGCTCTCTATTATCATCACCATAAGAAAGCCGATCAACCAATGGCCAGCCCAGACCTCAACTACAATTAAGGAACATTTAAGCATTAGTCACGTTCGGTAATTAATTACCACAGACTGACCGTAACTAAGGGCACAGTAAAGTGGGCGTGATTCATACGGCTCGTATATCAGGTTGTAGGAGGTCATTTATTATACGTAAGGTCATTATACGAGGTCATTGTACGTATAATGGATGCCCCCAGCTCGCTCGCGTCATGAACGTGGCCGTATACGAGTATGTCTATATGCAGCCATACGTAGTATATGACTAGTGGTGTACTGTTTTGTGTAGGCGAGGCTCGATCAATCACTTATAGCAACAACTGTGAGTCTTGCACAATTGCAAGTAATTATATATAATAGAAAATTTTTAAATATATATATGAATAATCTCGGTTCGAGTCACCTGCAGTGACTATACAATCGCGACTATAGACGCGCAGTATAGTCATGCATCTAGCTGAGGTAATTGACTGCATGGCCCAGAAACACGATATATGCTCTAAATATGTAGCGTCGCTCTTGTATATTTCGTACACAAACACGCATATACATTTACGCGTGAGACACATGTGTATCAAATGTAAGAAGGTACTGCTGAACATAATTAAAACAAGCATCTTTTAATGGATAAATTTTGCGTCAAGGCGTGCAAAACACAACTTGTATTGAAAACCTTACTCACAGAATTTAGACGTGAATTCCAGTCAATTTCATTTCGTATCAAGCCTGAGTAACGCCTCTGTTGAATTGATAAAACATTTTGAAACTCATTTTGTCTGTAAGTGTGTATGCATGAGTTATAATTACGAGTATACGAATAGAATTAAGTATTTATATGGGGAGTGACTCTTGAGCGTTAGAACTTTTCAAATGTTAGAATATTTCATTTCAAGTTGAGAAACATAATTCTTCGTGCTCATGAGCTTTTGAGACGTTAGTAATATTTGATTTCAATTTGAAATTGTTTTTATCATTATCGACTGCAGGATAATAAAGAGACGGTTTGATCATCATCTTAAATTAACGAGATCATACCATTAAGTTTGGGTTTCATATTTTCATTTTAGTTTTATCTCATAATTTACACAGTAATTCTCTCGCGTATGTAGATATAACTACTTTGTATCTACAATATACCTACAACTGAATTGTATGTGTCACAAGAAACTTTCAAGGCAATTTCTGTCGCTGGAACGCCAATAACTTACTTAGACACTTATAATTGATACTTTATAATTATTATTGATATGAGCTTCCGATTGGTACAAGAAAAGATTAGCAAGTTTTTCGCTGATGCATGTAACAGAAAAGCAAACTTTCGCTGATGTAACCAGGGTCAATAGTTTTTATGCAGGGATTGCATCTCACACCTCCGAATTTTAATCTTCAGTATAAAAGGCCTTACTTTCTTAAAGAATTTGATATTTTTCTAAAACGTTTCGTATTTGGTGATTTTTTTTAAAAATCATACAATATTTCTTTCTTTCCTCCTCAAGGGGATATTGAAGTAAGCACATGCGCATACGACACCAAATAACGTGATGCGTCCACGTACCTACATCGCAGAATACCAGCGAGTGATACCAAAGAACACCCATCCCCGAATGGACAAATTTTCTAAACTCTTTATTTCTTTTCACAACAGTGAAAAAGTGCAAGTCATTTTTTTTCAATCGCTGAAAAAATTTACGACGAAACTTTAAAATTTTTACGAAAAGAAATTTTTACAAAATTCGATTTATTCGAACAACTTGATTTGGTAAATAATTTTTCGCGTCGACAAGAATATTGCAGAAGTGCGACGATATAGATAAAATATTCCAAGTTGCCTGAAGTGTATCGTTACGAGAAACATTGTGTTTGAATGAGTAGTTAATTTTTACCCAAAATAGATATCAATTTTTAAAACATGTTCAACTTCTAAGCCCTACTCATGGAACCTACAAAACGTGTTGCTATAAAGATTACAAGAATTTTGCGTGGTGAAACGTTCAAAATTTTTTAAAGTTTTTAAACTGTCACACATATATACATAGAGAGAGAGAGCTGCATTTTCAGTTCTAACTCTACCAAGTTTTATGTCACCAAATTGACGATAATTTATAAGACTAACCTGCGTAACAGTTGGTGCATAAATACTTTTTGTAACACATTGTATCGATCAAAGCTAACCGGTGTTGTAAACGTTTAGATTTAAATATCAATTGCAGAAGAAGAAGATGAGCTATGCTCTACAATTAATGCATGGCTTATGTGGCTGTGTGCCATATATACGGTTGGGTAACAACATGCATGTCTTCCTAACTCTGAGCGCTGCTAAATCTTCTGCTACAAAGGCTTAAATTTTTCCAAAATTTCGCCCTTGAGTGACAGCGATGCTATGGAAATTAGAGCGTCTGCATGAGAGGAATTCTCGCAGTGTGGCAGGCACTGAGAGAAGGAGAGCACAGATCGAAGATCACTTCTGGCAGCCCTGGCGAGGGGCAATTAAACTTGTCATTAACGATCCTTTAGCAGTGGCCTCATGGAGCGCATTATGTTCGCTTGCTGGGCCGTGGTGACCACCGCGTCCACCGCGGAGGACAGACCGCCGACAGTTCGCGGTCCCGCCACAACGGAAGGCGGACACCGCACCAACACGAGCCAAAACCTCCGCATTCCTCGGCATTCTCCCGCACTGACAACTGCGCTCGTCCTTCTTTCTTTTCTGGGGAGGGAGAAAAAGACTCGTCAGAGTTCCGACAAACGGTGTTGACAAAAACTTGACATGCTGCTTGAAGATCAAGTCACAGCCTGCAGTGTGGGTTCTTTACGAGAACACACACGAGGGTTTTGTAAATTTTTTCAAATATTTTAAAATTTGAAAAATTCATTAATGAGTAAAATTCTCAAATTTTTGAAGTTTGAAAGATTTATTCATCGCCAGCACACACATTAAAACAAGTAAGATACAAGAATATTCTCTAATTTTTAACAACTAAAACTTTATGCACCAAATTAGGTACGAGACTTCTGTCTGCAAGTAATTATTTCGTACTTACGTCTCATTTTAAATAACATACATTTTTAAACATGTATGTTACATGTAATATAAAAGTATATTAAATATATATGCATATTATCTATAACAAATGTATATACTACCTGAATGAAATGAGACGTTCTCATTCACCTCTTGAAATCTGTTAGGTGCCACAAAATATAGCCTAGCGTTGTAATAACAAGAATTTATAATATTGTAACTCTATACTTTAAAACATTTTTTGTTGGAGTGACATGCAGAGATAAGTTGTGAAACAATAAAATTACCTAAAATTTTAGTGATCGAACTACCAGTTTTTGAATTTTTCTACTTGAAAATCAGTTCCATCTTACAAAGATGAATGAATAAGTGCAATGAAGCATGGGAATGCTATACGCATGAAAGCAAAAATTTCAGATGAGCGTTTGGACGTCAGCCGAAGCATGGGCGATACCATAGCTTCCCGAGGGGCAGGTTTGCGTTACACGTCGCAAATGTTGAAACCATGTAGCATTTAGCGCATGTTTCGAGTTCCGACCTTGCGGGCAAACACTGAAAGATATTGACAGTGAAAATATGTGATCATGGTCAGGTATGTGACTTTAGAGTCGTTATAAATGAATACTAGTACCAAATGGAGAATTTTTTTCTTAGATGCAATCGATAATAAATGGAATAATACAAATATTAACAATTTAGCATGAAATATAAAGGATGTGGATAATATCTTGAGAGCAATGATCGACCACGTAAATAACTCACTATTGGAAATTCATTCAAATTTTTTCAATGAACCTTATTGAGAATTGTTTTCCCTTCTAAAAAATAATGTTTTGCAATCCAACTCGTTAATAAACTTTTGAACACCAATTCCTCCAGCTTATGACTTTCATTTGGATGTCGAACTCATATCACAGTGTAAATTTATTGTCAATAGGTGAACGAGTTTTTTACACGTGATAAGAAAATGAGCATCAGACAATATGAAAGGCTTTAAAGTTTTGTCTTTTTCTAATAATGCAGGAAAAATGGGGAAAATTATACCGAACAAAATTTTTAATTCAAGTTTTAACGAAAAATCATATTGCAATTGGAGTTGAGCTTTATGTTTAGATATCCATCCCACTCTTAATATTTACCAAGGTTCGATGCAGTAAAAATTAGATCTCCATCTAAAACGACATTTTCATTCAAGTTATGTACACGTAAAACTAATTTCTACTCATCAAATCAAGGTTTGCATACATTGATGCACAGGGTCTCCATAGATTTCTTCATTAGATTTCAAACCTTAATTTCCAACACGCCATGTTCGATAAAGGTGTGCGGTTTTCTTAAATTTTCCCAAAAAATACTCAAGTTTATCAAAATCACTCAAAAATTTGAACTATATGTTCCTCCAGTTGCCCGGAGCTAAGAGAAATGCGGTCCCACGCTAAGTATTTGACCTCTGTAGCAACTGCATCACGTTGGGTCAGTCATTCGCTTTTCATTCTTGAAAATTCCTTACCTTGGATGCAAGCAGGCGTTGGTGTCTCTGCAATGTGTTCCTATGGCATCTGCACTGCGATTGAATTACGATAAACCGATTTTCTAGGACTGCGCTGGAAGGTTTCTCATCAGCAGATGTGTGCACGCACACTAAGTCTATCTCTTCTCCTACGGTCTGCAATACTTCCAGTCTCTGTGAACTTATGGTTCAAGTCTTCAACGCTTTTGGTAATTTATTATTAAAGGCTATATTAATCAGAGGAAGACATTATGGAACACTATAAAACTATACGATCGGTCGCAAGTGCGACCTCTTTATTAATGACTTGTAATTAACTACTGCAATTTGGATACGTCACGTCTCAAAAAACAATCAACTCAAATAATAGAAGTCTCTTACAAGCAGTCGCTTGGCACGGCCATAGCGACAGTTAACAGATGATCATAACGAACTTCTTTGTGACGGGTTTCTGTCTGGTGAAGACAGACCAGAACAAATGTGAGGTCTTGTGTGTGTGCTGCCACGGCCGGCATCAGTCTGTCTTGCTGGTGATCACACCACACGGGTCATAAAGTGTCTTAAAAAAGAACTCCGTGGGATTTTGCAAAATTAATTTCGCCCTTTCTTTTTCAATGTATGAATTCATACTTTAAAACCACTGAATAATGCTGATATCACCTGAGTTCAAATTAAATGTCTCACAAAACAACTCCATGGGTTTTACAAAATAAATTTCCCGCTTTTTTTTAGTTAATGAATGAAGCGTTTTAAAAAAGAACTCCAAGGGTCTTACAAAAAAAATTTCTGCTTTCTTATTCAAAGACTTTTTTACTGTTAATAATTAATTTCGTGGTATGAGAGTTTACCTAATTTAAATTGCATGGATTTCACAAAATAAATTTCGTTTTCTTACTAAAAATTGTACACTTGTGCATCTATCGTATAAGTTTAAATCTGTTTAAATAACATGTATTTGACAAAATTAGTTTTATGCCATCTTTTTTAAGGAAATTTGTACTGGTATATCTGTCGTATAAGTTCACCTTAGTTTAACTGAAATGTATTTAAAAAAAAAATTCGTGTTTTTTTCCATGAAAACAATTTATAATAGTTTATCTGTCGTATAAGTATACCTTAGTTTCAGTTTAATACGTAAGAACACTGAGAAATTTCGATTGCGTTATTTCGGTATTCGTCCTTATTTCGAAAAATTATCGTACACGCCTCGAAGCATGCTTGTCTTATATATTGTCGTTCATTGTTAGACATTATTTTCATTCGTGCGTTTTACTCTGAGCAATCTACAATTTTGGGGCTAATAAATCACTAAAATCTTTGAAATTAGGGAAAATCATTCTGAGTTTTTCAGATTTAAGCAAACTAAACAAAGGAATATGTTTTCATCATATCTCTTTGTCTCCATTTTTCAATCGGTGGCATGGTCATAATATGCGGCCCACTGTGCTACGTGAACGAACTAATATATCATATTTATTATTATTGAGAAATTTACACCTCAGAGTTACCTATGGCCCTGTTCTCTGGCCTGTTCTATCTCTTATTTTTTTAAATAATATCGTGTAAACAACACCTTTCTTCAAATTTCAAACTATTTGAGGATGACAGCGCATCATCATAAAGTTTTTCCCTAAAAACACCGTGAATATTTCTACCCAAATAAATAAGGAACTAAACAGCGTTTCACTCTAGCTCGCTGCAAATAAAGTAAGTATAGACGTCATCAAGACTGAAGATTTACTCTCTGCTGATCAGAATATAACATCGCGTCCTTGCATTTTGATGAGCGGTGAAAAGTTGAAGATGTCGATAGCTGAAAATTTCTGCCAATAATACTAGACGAAAATGATATCTTCAAAACTAATTTCAAACATATACGTGAAAAGCTGCCTAAATTCATCGGAATATAACACATATTCAAAGACATCTCACTAAGAGAAGCACTAAAATTCCTGCAGTGCACTGCTTACATTCGTGCGTAATGTTATTTAAAAATTGTATCCCAACTACGCACGAATATTTTAATCATATCATTTGTGAGTGAGAAATTTAATTCTTTGTTTTAAACAGTTGAAGATCCCTAAAATGCAACTGACTCAAGGACAAAGAATTTTGATTTTCTTAGAATTTAAAGCAACTAAAAGCTGGGAACGAGTTCGGAGAGTTTTTAATTAAGTTTTTCGAAAGAGACTTCCCCGATTAGAGGGTGCGGTTTACAAAATTCCTTACATTCATTTAAGGGGAGCATTATCCCATTTTATCCCATTTTTAAAACTCCTAAACTACTTGTCGGATCAAATTCAAAATTGTTGTACAGATTTTAAATTGAAAAATAATTAGGGTTTACTTCGAGGACTTTTCCCATTTTCCCCATAGAAAACGAGTTATTCAAAGAAAACGGTAAAAATATTCAAATCGTAAAAAAGGCCATCAGAGCTATTTCCAACCTAGCATGCAAATGATTTATTCGGGGACATAAAAATTTTGAAACTGACTGATTGCTGAGTTTCTCTTGAAAGTTTTAAGTGCAAAATAATTAGTACTGAGAATAACTGACTTTCAGCGCAAAATTTTACGCTCAAACTGACTACCATGACTACTTGACAAGAAATAGAAATAAGCTAACATTCCAAAATTTTTCAAAACACAGACCTTAAACAAGATTTTCTTTCTTGGTATCATATTCTGGAGTCTTTTCCCTGTGAACTTAGTGATGCTCACTCCTCCTTGACTTTAAAGAAGGCTTAAAACTTACGAGGCCTGTCGAAAAAGTATCCGACCTTTGGCCAGAAAAAATACTTCAACAACCTGACGGGGTTGGGACCCTAATCCCCTTCAAAGTAGGCTCCTTGTGCTTCCACACACTTAGCCCACCGATCCTTCCACTGCCGGAAACACCTCTGGAAGTCTTCTTTTGGAATGGTGTTCAGCTCTGTCGTCGCGTTCCGCATTATCTCTTCTCTACTCTCAAAACGGGATCCTTTCAGTGGTGTCTTCAATTTTGGAAACAACCAGAAGTCGCAAGGAGCCAGGTCTGGAGAGTAGGGAGGTTGGCGAACGGTCGTAATTCCATGTTTGGCCAAGAAATTGCGGATCAAATGGGATGAATGTGCGGGCGCGTTGTCGTGATGCAAGTGCCAGTTGTTCGCAGTCCACATGTCTGGTCTTTTGCGCCGAACTGCATCACGAAGTCGCCGGAGAACATCCTGATAGTACTCCTTTGTCACTGTTTGTCCTTCCGGTGCGTATTCGTGATGCACAATTCCACGGACATCAAAGAAAACAGTCAGCATCACCTTGATTTTGCTTCGCACCTGCCGCGCTTTCTTCGGCCTTGGAGACTCGGGATGCTTCCATTGGGATGACTGTCTTTTTGTTTCTGGGTCGTACCCGTACACCCATGACTCATCTCCAGTTATCACGGTGTTCAGAAACCCAGGATCAGTGTTGGCGGTGTCCAGAAGGTCCTGTGCAACGTCACGACGGAGGTCTTTTTGTTCCGGCGACAACAACTTGGGCACGAATTTCGACAAACACTTAGAACAGCACCTTACTTGGCGACCACCAGCCAGTGACTGGCCCAAGTGAATGCGGTGAAAAAAGTCAAGCATGCGCATTAAGATTCCTCCTTCCACCGTGCACAGTGGCGCCGCCTTAGAATCACTACTTTGCGCGGGAAAAATTAAGGTCGGATACTTTTTCGACAGGTCTCGTACACTATAATTCTAATTACCAGACAAATTGAAGAAAGTAAGACAAAGAAAGGGCGTAAACTGAAAAAACGGCACGGTAATGCATAGTTTTTAAGCACTATCCAAAGTATACACCATAAAAAATGAAAATGGCAAATCTTCAAAAATTGAGTGATACTGTTGAAAACGAGACACCTGATGAGGAAAACAATGATCAGATTATCATCAAACAGTAATTCTTCAATGCTTAATACTGGCGCTTTTATCTTATTTGCTTAATTTACTCTACGTTAGAAACCTAAGTGCATTAAGTTATATAAACTATAATATATTTCCACATTTGTTCATTCCTTGAAGATTAGATTAGATTATTAGTTATTTTAAGCCTCCCTATCCGCAACAAAGGCGATCCAAAGAGAAAAAGGAGGAAGGCACCAATTATTACGGAGTTAAGGGAACGTGGAAACTATGCAGAAAGGGCACAGAAATAGTAAGTTGAGAAAGAAGTTCATGAAACAAGATAATAGTTGAAGAAGAAAGTAATAGGTGCTGAAAAACAGGGCAGCAGTGAATCGAAAAAAAAGATGGTCCTCAGCATAACAAAAACATTTTATTTCAACAAAAAGAAGGCCTACCTAACTCTCTGCTCGGGCCCCCCACATTTTCCCCCTGGGAGCGCTAATTCCCATCGATACAATAGTTGTTTCCCCCTGAGGGGTACATCTCTTGAAAGGTGGCTTATAGATAATGTGGATGGTCCTGGTTCGGGCGCTACCTATTTGATAATGTCCCTGTTTTAAATTACCTGAGGGTAGTTAGTTGCTGAAGCTCGAGACCTTGGGTCCATGCACCCAGGTGTTGAGAGGGTCGATAGTTTCCTGAGGTTGGATGAGGTCGTATGATATTTTTCTCTGTCACCGGGAAACCTTATTCTTGTTCAGGCCGTCGAACTGATGTCCAAGTTTATCGGTGCGTAGTTCACACTTCGTCCGGTTCTTCATGAACGGATAATTTAATGTTATTGAGATAGCCCCTTTTCTCGGGAAGAATGCGGCTTATGTCACCGGCTTAGCAGTACTTTCATTAGAGGTAGGAACTCTTTGTTGACTCTACAGCAAACTTCTGTCGAGCGTAATTTAGTCATGTGAAATATTTCTACGTCTTTTGCCTCTTGAGGGCGTTTAAGTAATTTTCTCTTAGACCAAGAAAAAATTGCGTCTGGTTGAGGTTTTATTCCGTTTCCGATCTGAGTTTAGATCACTAATAGAGCCGTATTTTCTGAGGCTGATTCATCCCGTGGAATCTTCTTGATGTTCAGGGATAGGATAGAAAGTCAAATTTGCAGACGTTTATTTAATTTTTCGGAAGATGGCAGAACGACCAGAAAACTTCGCTGGTTCTGAAAGGGCAGGTCAAGATTCGTCAGCAGATTTTCTTTTGCTGCGAGTAGCTTCCAAATTTGTTCGGAATTTCAGGTTGCTGCGTAAAGAAGCTAATGCTTTAGCTAAGTAGCTAAATTTCTACAAAATAAGTCCAGCGAAAAAGCGATCAGCGTACAAACCCAAGAAAATTTGAAGATCGTGACAGAAGCCCGATTCGTAAGTGTCTCAGCTTATCCTAGGGAAGCATTATTTTCCCTCTGTAGTACAGAGGCACCAGTCGACTTCTCTTGGCGATGGCTTAACAGTGGCGATTGAAATCTTGTAGCTCATTCGGACCACTTTCAAATATTGTTGTCCGTGAGATGCTAAGCATATTCTGATATTCTACTCGTAACAACGCGCATACTAGTGGCAAATAAATATTGAAAATCTCGCACATGGTATATATTTTCTTCATTGAAATTTTTTCTTCTTTACTTCGTTTTATGGAAGTTGATGCTAGATTTTTGAGTGTAAATACTGTTTTTGAACATAAGAAAAGAAAAGAAAAGAAAAAATGTTTATTTCCAAGTTGTCACATGATATACATGCCAACATATTGGCTTTTAAAAGTTTCTTAAATATAGGGCATCCTAAAACAAATGTTCCATACGAGGAGTACTAATTGACAAACCATCCGAGGTGTACAATTAAGTAGATAAGCCATACGAGGCATAATAATAGACAAACTATACGAGGTGTACTAATAGACAAACTGTCACTACAAATAAAATAGCAAGGATAGTCACTTTTAAAATAGACATTATTTCTTAGAGAGTTTAATAGGTCAGCACTAAAAACATAAATGAGAAAATGAAAATTAAGACAAACTGTCAGAGGTGTACAAGTAGATAGACCATACGAGGCATATTAATTGACAAAATATACGAGGCGTACTAATAGACAAACCATTCGTGGTGTGCTAGTAGTCTAACAAAAGTTCTATACTAGGAGTGCTAATTGACAAACCATCCGAGGTGTACAAATAGATAAGCCATACGAGGCATAATAATAATAGGCAAACTATACGAGGTGTACTAATAGACAAGCTATCAGAGGTGTACAAAATAGATAGACCATACGAGGCATATTAATAGACAAAATATACGAGGCGTACTAATAGACAAACCACACGTGGCTTGCCAATAGTCTATCTCTGTCAAGGGTAGTTGAATGAGAAATGAAAAATATGCCCTTAAAATATGCAAAGCCCTATCACCACCAAAAACATATTTCATATCTTCTCGATATTCACCACATCATGCGGACATGGGTACATGGGATAAAATAGAGATACAGTGTAAGCCGGTTACCACTCATGATTGACAAATATCTACAAAATACTGGTAGAAATGGGTAAACAAACATATATTCAATATCAAAATTCATAGCTTGTACAACATACGGACAGAAAGACAATTTTACTACGATTCATATGCTCAAATTGCACTTTATTTTATTAATTATATATGACATTAATCCGATTCACAGAAACGCCCTCTGGGGAAGTGATAGATCTATTTTTGAATCATTTCGCTATTGCAATAAAATTTATTAACCGAATGGTTTTTGCGTAAAGAAATGAAATAGAAACATGTATATCTATTTATGTAGATACATATATATACCTACACACGTAGACGCACATATTAATATATATACTTATTGAAAATAAAATATTAGAAAAAAATACCTATATAAGATAAAAGATAGAAGCAACCTACCATCTACTACACAGAAAATGACAGCTGAGCTCACTGTAATCCTAAGAAATTTTTCGCATAGAAAAAAACTAAAAAGAAGAGAAGACTTCGAAAAACCTAAAAATGAGCTGATGAGCTGGTTTTTAATTTCTTCACAGAAATTTTTGAGAAAAATCAGGTTATAGTCAAGAAGCAACACAACTCTTCAGCATTATACGGACATGTGTACGTGGGATAAAATGGAGTAACATTGTGGCCGGATATCACATCTGAGTGGAGAATATTCACAAAATTGGCACATATAGGAAGATTAGGCCTTGATCCAAAATGATAATTTTAATTACAGAAATTTAGAGCTTTTTCCGATTTGAAAGTTCAGTGCTAGTGTGCGCTGAACGCACGGAAAAAAATAAAAAGACTAAATGCACTGCTTAAATTACCCCTTTCCCCCTAGCTCAGCCGAAAATCGATTGAAAACATCTTCGAGAATCAGCATACATTGAGATTTTTACGTCATCATTTTACGTCATTTTACTGTACGTCATCAGCATACATTGAGATTTTTGTGTTTGCCGGCATGGTGGGGAAATCGTTGATGAAAATTGAAAATAGGAGTGGGCCGATGATTGAACCCTGAGGAACGCCAAAATTATTTGGTATGAATGATGACATTTTGTTATTCAAGCACACTGCATGAGAGCGGTTTCGTAGGTAGCTTTCAAACCACTGAGTGTCTATTCTGAGGTTTGAAATTTTTTGTAGAAGTTTCTTATGCTCAACACTGTCGAAAGCTTTGGAGAGATCAAGCAATAGTAAGAGAGTTAATTTTTTTTGGTCAATATCATTGTAAATTTTTTCTGTTATGTTTAACAGGGCGTCCTGAGTACTGGTATTAAACTTCATAAACTTCATTGCAGGTAAGAAAATTGGGATGTACTGAGTAAATTAGTAACCAAATGAAATTTTAAAATATTCGCATGGATTTTAATGCGATAAAAATCAACTCGTGCTATCTGAATTTACTCTGGATATAAAACGGTGTTAAATCCTTGCCTATCAGCGCGAACAATGTTCTCTACTACTGAAGTTACCCATAAAAAAGTTTTCTTTGAGAAGATTCATTCAGGAATTGGGTAAGCTAATATAAAAATGTAAAACGTGCTCGAAACGAGCGAACACTGGTTAAAAATTTGTTTTCATATTCCCTGAATAGAAAGAACTAATTTGAATTTCGAACTCATAAATTAAACGAGATTTTGAAATATAAGAAGCTGAGTTTCTAGTCGTGTAGAAATGGTGCATGTTGCTCACGTGTTAAATCATTTCCAACGTTTAAATTCGATTTCGAAAATTTTTCAATAATTTCAAAATTTGTATTCATCATTCTTTCTTATTGATGATATTTTTGTATGGGTGAATGAAACCTAATGAAAATAAAAATGTTGCACTGAGCAGATTTTCATCAAAATACATTGTATCGGAGCCTTATATGGCGATATCAGCAATCAGGATCAAAAAGTAAAGCATTTTTTTGCAATGGTACGTGATTAAATCTCAGACATACAGAAAATGATGTTATAAGTACAAGCAACTTATGACGTATGTCGTAACTCAGCTCATGAATAATAAAAAATAAACAAATAATGTTTTAGTCTTTTGATAGGACTGTGATTTACATTTTACGCATAACTAAAAGTTTAACGTAGGAATAAAGTGGAATTACACGTAAAATATTTCTTTTCTGTTAAGGGAGTAAAGAGCTTAAAGAAAATCTGAGTTCGAATTGGAATAAATGGTTTCAATGGTACTCACCAAGAACTTTTAAAATGAGGAAGAGGTCATATGGTAGGTTTTTTATGTAAAGACATTCCAATTACGCTTGATGTATCATCTTCATTGAAAATAAACCTTTTTTGCAGACGTTTTAAAGTAGCGTAATTGCAAGTACGTTCATCTTCTTCTTTCCTTGTTTTTAAAACTTCTAAAGTTGCTCAAGTTTACAGAGTTAACTTGCGGATATAATCAACACGGAGGAATTTATTAACTCACGTTAATTTAAATGAAGAAAGGTAAAATTCAAAGTTTAATACTGGGCTTCACTAATCAGAATAGAGGGCTAGCGGCCACCCACAGACGTAATCGGAGTTAAAAACACTGTGCAAGAGATTTTTCTCGCAGCGAAACATGGATGTAATCGGAGTTAAATACACTGTGCAAGAGATTTTTCTCGCAGCGAAGCATGGATGTAATTCGACCTAAATACACTGTGCAAGAGATTTTTCTCGCAGCGAAACATGGATGTAATTGGACCTAAATAAACTGTGCAAGAGATTTTTCTCGCAGCGAAACATGGATGTAATTGGAGTTAGATACACTGTGCAAGAGATGTTCTCGCAGCGAAACATGGATGTAATTGGACCTAAATACACTGTGCAAGAGATTTTTCTCGCAGCGAAACATGGATGTAATTGGAGTTAAATACACTGTGCAAGAGATTTTTCTCGCAGCGAAACATGGATGTAATTGAACCTAAATACACTGTGCAAGAGATTTTTCTCGCAGCGAAACATGGATGTAATTGGAGTTAAATACACTGTGCAAGAGATTTTTCTCGCAGCGAAACATGGATGTAATTGGACCTAAATACACTGTGCAAGAGATTTTTCTCGCAGCGAAACATGGATGTAATTGGAGTTAAATACACTGTGCAAGAGATTTTTCTCGCAGCGAAACATGGATGTAATTGGACCTAAATACACTGCATGTGCAAGAGATTTTTCTCGCAGCGAAACATGGATGCCTACCTCTGTGAGCTATTTTGAGCAAGGTGAAAAATCTCTCCTAAGCTAGGTCATAGTTATGAGTGCAGAATATTTTGTTTTAACTCACCAAATAAAAACAAGCCAGGCATTCAACGAACGTTTTGGTCGTTAATGTTTGGGGCCATCTTATTTGTACAATCTTGAGTTTATGAATATGCTTTCATATCTTCGTATTACATGTAGTTGGTTCACGTATTTGTAAACATGATGCTAATTTATCAAAGTGAATTTCAACTGCTTCGTTAAAAAATTTTCCGAAGTAAGTTCGCCAAAATATTTATGAATTTTTTTACAACTTTTCTTGACTTTTCCTGATTTGTCGGCTTGACTTTCAATGTGTTCAACAATATATTAATTGAATTGTAAGACACTTGTCTGTCGACCGGTTAGTCTACTTGTTTGTAAGTCTTCTTGTGTAAACCAACCTGTGCAAGTCAACTTGTCTGCAAGTTAGCTTATGCAAGTCAATTTGTGTAAGTCAACTTGTAATTGTTTGCCCACTAGTCTGTCGACCGTTTATTCAACTTGTTTGTGAGTCAACTCGCGTGAGTTAGCTTCTTTAAAACAACTTGTGTAGGTCAACATGTAGGAGTTCGTACACTTCTCAGTCAACCGGTAAGTTGACATGTTAATTGTCAGTCAAATTGCGCAGGTCAAGTTACGTAAGTCTAAAAGCGTAAGTCAACTTGCGTAAGTCAACTTGCAATTGTTCGCCCGCTTGCTTGACAACCGGTGACCCAACTTGTGTGCATGCTAGCGCGCTTCTTCGCTCACGCATTTGACTGCCGAGCAGAATCACCTCATCCATGTAATGAATGCACTGTATACCCGCACGATTTTCCTAAATTTGCTTTGCGGCAGATTAGATTACGAATGGAGCGCATTGATAAATGGTAATTAAGCTGTATGCTTGTTCATCATCTGTAAAGAGTAATCCCTAAACCTTGGTCATTCTAATTATGTTCCAGTGCACCCGTCTACAAATGCACACTTATGTAAATGTGCGGATATTCAGTGTCCCACAAAAAATAGAACTCAAATGAAAATGTTATAATTCAAACACTATTTGCTGCAGGCTGCATTCCTATTATTTTCTGAACATATTCTTCGGTGAACGCTTTTCGACAAATGCAATACGTTTGACTTGAATATCTTCAAAAATATTTACCGCTATTTACTCCACTGAAGGCTGTCAGAAATATATTGGCGCAAGAATGTCAAACAATAATGAAAAAAATATAAGTCTCAATTTAACTGTAGTTTAAGTTATAGAAAAATTAGCAATATCATTCGTTCACCGAACTTTGGCATGTATCTGTGATATTTATATTTACCGTAAATAACGTACTATAGTATTGTAAATCCCACTATTTTGTTAACCTCATAGAGCTGTTTAAACCTCCCTACCAGATAAAACGTTATTAACAAAGGACCAACGAGTCTTCAGACTCACGAGGTACATTAGCACTTGAAGTATTAAAAAAAACAAATTTGTTTCAAACACGTTTCCCAGGGTGTCTGTCGCGTATTAAATTGAAGATTAACTGGGCGACGGCCCCCTAGAAAATAATTATAATATAGAGTGTCGTTGCTAAAAATGTACAACTTTTGGAATTTCAGTAACTTTTTAAATATACTAGTGCACACGTACTGGTCGGCATTAATCTGAAGAATTTCATCCCTTTCTTTCTTGAGTTGAATTCTCTCGTGCCACTCGATGTTGTCCAGCGCTATGCCGAAGAATTTCCTCGGTTCTTTCATGTGTTTAGCTCTCTCTATAGCTACTCAGTGTGGCTCTGCATTATTCCGTAGAATTTCCAAACGCCGGTAAAGGGTCAATTTAGCTCTAGCTTCTCGTTGGCGAACAGCATTGCTTCGTTTTGCCATTTCGCGTTATTCATCCGATCTTCTTCGGCGTTTTTCTTGCTGTCGAAGTCTTGCTACTGAATTCTCTCTTGCGGTTGGACACATTTCCGTCCTTGATGGCCTCTTTTGCCGGAATTTTATTCTGAAATGTCGTTTATTATCTCTTCGAAGCTTATCAAGAAAATCATAATTTCAAAAACAATAACTCAATTTTCAAAATCTTGAGCCTTATACCAAGTGGTAGCCAGGTTACTGGTCAAACGAATTTAAAACATTTCTTTTCGCATTATCAATTAAAAATATCAAAGCGACATGATGAATTTCAACAGAGAAAGCTCCATAGAAAATTTCTACTTGCAAAAATAAACCGATTGCGTATTCTGGATACCATAATCAAGAGGGGGTCACACGGACGGACAGAGGGACGGACGGACGCAGCTCCTTTTAAAATAGTGATGAAATAGGAGACTATTACATAGAATCTCCGAGAGGGCAGAATTGAAAGTTTTATTACGTATCTGGTATACCCTCTAAATAAGCATAAACATCAAATGAGCAGGAAAGAAGATTATTGTAATCAGTAAACATGAGACAACTGACGCTGCAACAACGCGCAAGTTCATCATCGAAGAAATGACGAAAATTGGATCCGTCATTGGGACTCAAAGAAAATTTTTCTTTGAATGCAGATCCAAACCTAACAAAACCGCGATTCAGAGGAACTTTCAAACGTGGCAATCCCAGTTTATTATGAGAATCGTTATTAAAGGATGATCTGGAAGTAAAAGTTTCTGAACGCACAGCGGAAAGTGCTGAAAGACTGAGAACACCAACCCAAGAGAACACTAATCCAAGGTCAAGCAAAAAAAAATAATATTAAAAATTAACTCTACCATTTTCGAATAATACCAGTTTTATTTCCTTATCCTGCAGGTGGAAAAGGTTATAGCAACGTTAAAAGGAGTGAATTATTAGTAACTACTCTGTATATCTTCTCACATAATGTCTCATATTTTTTGAATAAATAATTCCTCTAGTTCAAATCGGGATATTTCAGGTTATTGAAAGTTTATTTTTCATTCAGATAACATATTCAGAATATCTACTGCACAGTAGAAAGTTGAATGAAGAGGCGACAACACGCTTCGTGACAAAAAATCATAGAAATATTACACAAAAATTAATTTATACCTTCAGTAATTATTATTGATATTTAAAAATTGTATCCCATCTACGCACGAATATTTTAATCATTTGTGAATTAGAAATTTAATTCTTTGTTTTAAACAGTTGAAGATCCCTAAAATGCGACTGACTCAAGAACAATTAACTTTGATTTTCTTAGAATTTAAAGCAACTTAAAGCTGGGAACAACTTTGGAGAGCTTTTAAGTTTCCTGAAAGGTACTCCCTCGTTACGATTGTGCGGTTTATCGCACAGAGAGGAAATTTAATAGATAGGGAAGTATTGTGATCAGAAACAAAGGAAATTCAGGAAGAAGAATAACACAAAGAACTGAAAATAACACCCCAACATGGCGCTCAACACGACACTCAGCATAACACCCGACATGGCATTCAATATCAATAATAATATTTCAATGATTCCTAGTAATAAAGCGTGTCCCACCCCTGTTCATTCTACTTCGTACTGTGCAGTACCTAGATATTCTGTGGATATTAATGATTTCAAGCCATCTGAATAAAATATACAATTTTCAATTATATGAAACAAACAGACTCAAAATATCTCAATTTGAACTGGAAGTATAACTTATACAAAAAAATATAGGACATTTTTGAGGAACACCCTGTATAACGCAGAAATAGCTACCTACTCGGTCGTACCTTCTATACGACCGAGTAAGTAGCACAACTATACGAGCCTGTCCACTCTGTCGAGACCCATAGCACAGCGCCGCTGTCACGGTAGAGGAAACAAGGTAAAGTCATTTCTATTGGGAAAATATCACTCCTCTTGTTCGGCTAGCCAATGGAACAGCTTTATTTCAAACAAACTTTATGACGTCATCATTGCAACACGTCGTTTGGCCAATAGCGGTGCAGGATTTGGGGCTAGCAGTATTGTCAGATGCAATATGAGCGCTGCTATTGGTTCACTGTCATGACGTCAGCATTGCCACACGGTCGACGAAAAACAGACTGGTTTGACTCTACCTTGTTTCTTCTACCGTGGCCGCAGTGTTGCCGTCTCTCGCTACGTGCTGGAGTGGAAGACAGTGCTCTGCTAACAATGATGTCACCAGCGATTTTTTGAAGACGAGCCGCTGTCCGAAATTTGGTTCGCAATTTGAAGCATTGTTCTTGTGGCAGACAATTCTTCAGCTCCGTCACGTGGCGTGTGCGTGGGAGCGTGTAGCGACTGAATAAGCGTAAGAGAGCGCGTGAGTAACTGCGCGTGATCGCTGCAGAGTGTAACTACTCGTTTTAAAATATGTGTGTGTAATTGCATACGTTTGTAACAGGATGTGTATTCGCAATTGTAAGTGTATGTGTTAAAACATGAGTTGGTGTGTGTGTGTGGGACTGGGTATGTGCGTGGAATTGCTCAAAAATCTTCTACGTACATGGACGCACGAGGGAATTTTCATTTAAAGTTCAGGAACCGTTAAAAAATGTTTATAACAGATTTGAAACGAAAATAACATGAATAAAAATATAGGTTCCAGTAAGATTTTCTTTCTCTGTTTTTAGCGGACAAAATAAAAAGAAGAACCAACGTTATAGAGAACATTTATTAAAGAAAACGTTTCGGAATAAAATTTTTCCATCATCAGTGCTGGAAGAAATAAAAACTATTTTATTCACGAACAAGACGTTAGCGGCCTCAATAAAATTACGATGCAAAAACGCTAAAAAGAACATTTTCTAACGACTAAAACATCGTTTGTAAGTGTATGGTCAACACACACAATACATACAGGCGTACTCAACCACACATACACACGCACTCATAAACATACACATTTTATATTAATGTATACACACGCACTCATACACATACACATTTTAAATTAATGAATACACACGCACTCATACACATACACAGTTATACACACACACACACACACATATATATATATATATTATATACACACATGCACACACACTGAGCACACTTCAGCATACCGCAAGTTAGGAAGTAGGAGCTATAAATAATTTTGTGGCGCTGAAATCGTTATTTAGTGAAGGTTTGTTCTTGAATATATAAAGAGATTATAGAATACGGAGGTCTTGTTCATTAAAGGCTTTGTATAGGATAGAAAAATGATACATTTTGGAAAGATGATTGGAATTAATCAAATAATCAGAAAATTGCTCGATAATGAAATTCCCCCCTCCAGTAACTTTGACCGTACCGTAACAGAAAATCTTCATTGGCCTTCCATTCCTAGGTTACCTAAACAGTGAATTTCAAAGAGCGTTTCTAGTCCTCGGGCGAACCTTTTTTACAGCGGTTGACGTTCAAGTTTATTATAAGAGTACCTCTAAGATATCGTCTTTTTTAGCAGGAAAGAGCGACAAGTGCCTGGAAAGCTGCTGTGTATATGTGTATGTTTGTGATTGCTGCCAGCAATCGTACGTTGGAAGCACTACCCTCCAACTATTTATTTATCCGTCACAGCCAACATTCAGGACATTACTGGCCGCCCATTTGCTTGTCCTCCCCAGTCCGCCATTAGAAACCATTGCAATTGTTCCAATCACCCTTTCAAAATGTTCAATTTTTCTATCCTATACAAAGCCTTTAATGAACAAGACCTCCGTATTCTATAATCTCATTATATATTCATGAACAAACCTTCACTAAATTACGATTTCAGCGCGACAAAATTATTTATAGCTCCTACTTCCTAACTTGCGGTATGCTGAAGTGTGATTAGTGTGTGTGCATGAATGTATATATAATATATATGTATAAATGTGTATGTGTATGAGTGCGTGTGTATACATTAATATAAAATGTGTATGTGTATGAGTGCGTGTGTATGTGTGGTTGAGTAAGCCTGTATGTATTGTGTGTATTGACCATACACTTACAAACGATGTTTTAGTCGTTAGAAAATGTTCTTTTTAGCGTTTTTGCTTCGTAATTTTATTGAGGCCGCTAACGTCTTGTTCATGAATAAAATAGTTTTTATTTCTTCCAGCACTGATGATGGAATAATTTTATTCCGAAACGTTTGCTTTAATAAATGTTCTCTTTAACGTCGGTTCTTCTATTTATTTTGAAAATGAGGTTCCTTAAGAATCGCCCAATAAGTGCTACTTCAGCGAACAATGTGAGAAAGATGAATGGTTTTATTCCGTGCATTCATGCTGCGCATTCTTCTACAGCCACAATTTGACACTGAACATTTTATGGTACGAAAAAAAGCGCAATAAAGTATAAAAATTCGTTTGATGAATAAAATTACAATTGTCTTCTTACGATTGTATACTGAACCCAATTTATAGCCTGTATTAATTCTTACACAAACACTATGAGTACGAGTATAATACATGCAGCAAGCACAAATATCAGGAGTTTTCAATTAATTTCTCAGTTGTAATGTAAGTAGTTCTGCAGCTGATCAATCAGATCACACAGAAGTAATATCTGAAGCAACTAATTATGAACAACATAAGTCATTTGTTGCAAATATCCAGAGCGTGACTATTTTTTATTCTACGCACATGATGGTAAATTTTAATTTAGACTGTAACTTTACTCTGACCATCAGCTTGAACCGTAGATAAACATTTCTAAATTAAATCCTGTTTTTATTTGCTACTTGGGAATAATAATGATGAAAATGAGACCTGTTTGTTACTAAAATCTGGATAACACTGGGAACCTCGAAATGATACTTGTTATCACCACAAAAAAATGTATTAGGCGACAAAGAACGAGTCAGGTAATCGTCTTTCCCGAAGATCTAGGCCAGCATCGCAACTGTTTTTGAAATGGTGTGAGACGCTTCGAATCACTGTTTGCAACGATGTTTCTAAAAGTACCTACATGATGTAGTGCAAGGTCTACGACAACTTGAAACAATCGAAAAATACGCAACTACGCGAGGTGACGCAAGCAGCAAGTGGAGGACGGCGGAGTATAAGAGAAGTAAACCAGCGGGCAACTGCATCATTCGAACGACGCCTTGCTTCGAACGTCTACTGCGCCATGGCTTCATTATTGGTGAGTTCGGCCAATGTCTCCGACATGTCTAAGCCTGCTCATAGACATTATAACGTTGCAGTCGTTTGGAATAAATAGAAGGGCGAAATTAAGTTAGCTTCATTCTGTCTTTGGCTTGCCATTGAACGAGACTGACTATAAGCACTAAAAAATTCTGTGAGATAAACCTTGAAGCGTTTTTTATCATTATACGTATGAAAAATTGAGATTCCTGTGTTCATTTCTGATTCAACTAAAAATATATGCAGGCGTTCTTTATCAGAAGGCATCTGAATGTATGTACCCTTATTAAGATCACTGTTAAAATTTCTTCACGGTTTCATGATATTTATCTATCATTTTAAATTTTTCCAGAGTAGTTTACTTCTCGCCTATTCAAAGATTACAGCCCATTTTTCAGCATCGGTCAAGCTACATTTACAAAATTAATTAAACTTGAATTAGAGCTCCTCGTTGTTCATTTCACTTACGTGGAACTCCGTAAGTTAAGTAAATGTTTTTTACGATTGTTCACATAGCGCGTATTAGTACGATTTTTTTCCCAGCATGCACATGTACAGAATATTAACACTCCCTGAAAAATTCCCGCATATTCATTTTTCAATTTGAACATTATTTAGGAAATGTTTTCTCGCTGGTAATTTGCCACGCAGTGCATGCATGTTTAGTCAATCTTTACATTCATATGAATCATGCCGTTCGCACATTTTATTGACAGTCCCGGCTTTCAGGGATGATATTCATAGACTCTCTCTAAAGTGTGTTTGAGATTCGATGCACAACGACTTTATTGAATTCTATTTTCAACTTATCTACCAGTTGAATTTCAAAATTTGATCCTATACTAAGCTCTATAACCCTATTGAAATTCTGAACCTTTTACAGAGCGTTTTCAGGCAGTTATAGGCCAAGAGACAGTCGTTTTCAAGCATTAAATTAGCCCTTTTCAGTGCAAATGTCCCTTATTTTAAGCCCTGTTAAACGGCTATTTCTGGGCATCGAAACGGCTAAGTCAACGGCCATTTTGGGCTTCTCTACTACTTGAACGAGGCTATAGAGGTTATCGAAAATGGCTTGAAAACGACTTTAAACGAACCGAATGAGCCCGAAAACAGCCATTGACTTGACCTATAAAAGGCCATTTGAATGAAGGGCCCTTTTCAAGCCCTAATAGGCCAAGTATAGGTAGGAGTCGGTTTGAAGTCGTGATTTCTGGCCCTTTTGTGCCGTTTTTGACTTTTTACGACTAATTTACTACCTGAAAAGGGCGATAATTTTCAATTGGGAATGTATGTTATTGCCTACTCGATTCGTTCACAAATTTTACTTTTAGAAGTTTACTGCCGAGTCGTAAATCATTTTGCATGTCAGTGCCAGTCTAATTGTTGACTGTGATAAAATAATGATGACGACTGGTTAAAACGGTATAATCAAAGGTCAATACGGATAACGAGTAATAATAACAAACTAATGAGCGGTATTGAAGAACCAATGATCAATAACAATGGAACAATAACCGGTAATAATAGAATAATTACTGGCAACAGCAGATTACAAACGAAAAAATAATCAGACGACACAACGCTAAGAAGAGTTGACGAACACACAGCGTTTATTTACATTAACATTGAAACAGGTTATGAATACAACGAATTTTCTTTTGATTGCTATTGTTGAAATTTATCAAATTCGCAAGTTCATCTATGTGTGTTAAACTTTAGGAGACGGCAAAAAGTGAACTCTTTTGTCAAGTACGTAACTGAAGCCTTTAATTTTTCTTTGCCAATAAGTGATATAATTAGAAATCAGTACGAAAGTACAGATGTGAGATTTTTTCACAGCATACGAACATCGAGGGTTCCAACTTTCCCTGGAAACATCATATAATTTCACCTTTTGGTCGCACTGGCGTTGATGGGCGAAGTTCGCCTGTTGTTTGCAGTTACGTTTACATTGAAATTGAATTCGTTATCCACTGCGCAGAAACTGAGTCTCGTCGGCCTGCTGGTGCTGATGCTGGTCGTGGGGTCGATTGCTGAGCCTGATCCTGAGCCCTACCCTGCCCCAGGGGGACACAAGAAGAGCTGGAAGAAAAGCTGGAAGAAGGGGCACAAGAAGGGCCACAAGAAGGGGCACAAGAAGGGCAAGAAGGGACACAAGAAGGGCCATAAGAAGTGGTGATGAGATCACACCGACATCGTCGAGCGACTCCTAGAGTACAACTGAGCGCGTCGTAGACACGTCATTTGCACGCCTGGACACAGTACGACGTGATTTGCACAAATTTGTCCGCTCGTACACCTGGTAATGTGGTTACTCAAATCTGCCTAATCTTTGGTAAATGTTCAACGCTCTTGACGTGTCTAACACGTGCTTGAATAAAATGGGAGAAATTATCGTTGTTTCACTTATAAAGAATTCTCGTTATGAAAAACCGTTGAGATAAAATGAGCAGAACCTTAAAGTTGGGAATTGTTCAGTATTGTACGAACACAATCATATTTTTATTATTCTAAAACAAACCTTTTAGAAACGCTATCAATGGAATAAAAATTTCGATCTTATGTCTAATAGATGTTGATGAATTACACTCATTTAGCGAATGCAAAGCTTACCGAAATATCACTTTAAATCTGAATGTTACTAAATTTCTGAGGCCTCTCCCAAATTTCCTACTTGAAAATCAAAATAACACACTTGAATATTTCACAAATCAGATCGAACAAGCAAGCAAACTGAACATCTCTGGTATGAAGGCACTATCTCAAGTGGGGAAATGTTTAGAAAAACTCTAGAGAAGTGTCACAAACAATGATTCTTTTAAATTTGCTCGAGTATTTAGATCTAACATTAGCACTCCGATTGACCGTTTGTGTGAGAGATCAATGTGGTGACCATCACACGGACTGTTTCTATAATCGCAAGATCATTTAATAAGGAGCAATGTTCAGTAAGCAAAAACGGTTTAAAATAGTCTAAGACGGCCCTAAAACGGTCAGTAGTCCATCAAAATAAAAGTGAAGGATTAACTGAGAAATTACCGTCGCTTGCAGAACTTACATTAGACAGAAGCTGTGAACTGAGCCCATTAAAGATGAGGAATCAGACACACGAGATATTAAATTTGGTCAGCAAAAACACTGCCGGACTGTAATATCGTTTAAGAGCAAAGTCTTAACTGGATCGTTTTCTGGTTCATAATTAAGGGAATGGCTGGGAATTATTCTTTGTCTACAAGATAAGTTGAAGGAATTCAGGCGGGAATAAAAAGATATTCGAGTTTATTTTAAGTTTATGACCACACGCCCACGTGCATAAATTTGATGGATGTACTGAATGGAATACTGCTCGCAGGGCTAAAAATGTATACCTTTCAAAATTCTGATTATTTTTTTCATACATTAATAGGAGACTATAATATAGAGCGTCCGAAAGGACAGAATTCAATGTTTTCTTATGCTTCTGGTATACCCTCTAAATAAACTCAAGCATCAAGGATGCAGGAGAGAAGATTATTGTTTTCAGTAAACATGGCACAGCTGAATTCGCAGCAACGCTATCATCATCGAAGAAATGACAAAAATAGGACCCATTGTCAGGATTCTTCTTGGAACATCAATTTAAACCTAACAAAATAACGATTCAGAAGAACTTCCAAAAATGCTAATTCCAGTTTATTGTAAGAAACATTAATAAAGGTAGATCTGGAAGAAAAGTTTGTGAACGCCCAGCGGAAAATGTTGAAAGACAGAGGACTTTATTCTAATCCAAGATGAAGACACGAATAGGTTCAGGAAAGGTAAATAAAATGAAAAATTAACACTCCTTCTTTCCAATAATACCAGTTTTATTTTATCAAAAAGGTTCTATCAAATTTGAAAGGTATTCATTTTTAGCTTTTAGCTCATTTTTAGGTATTCATTTTTAGTCTTTCGACCTTTCCTATACTAGACGCAAAGATTCTCTATCTTCTTCAATAGTTATTATTTTGTTTGCAATAACAAGGGCAATGTCAAAAAGCAAAAGCAATTTTTTTTAATTTGTATTTCTTTTTTCCTAATAAAAACTTAGATTTTTAATTTGCTCTTTTCACATTTGTAATTCATCGTACAGCTTATTTAATTTTTTGACAATATTATATTTCTGGGTTATTGGTTGTGCTGCGTTTGGCTATACTTCTAGCACATCATTAACAATTGAACTTAATGTATCTCTTACAGTTTCCTTCACGTTACATCTGTAATTCAAGATTAAAACAAGAAGTACTACATTATTTGATAGCAATTTACATTGATTTAATGATTGTATTTTCTGACCAGTCAACTAGATAGCAGTTAGGCTTCTTATTGTCATGTTTATCTCACAGGATGCCAGAATGATTGAAAGATATTTGAACGGAGCAAGATCGACGCATTATATCTTCCTCTGCCAGTGCTACGCACAAACTGAGTTCAGTTGTAATTGAATACCACTGACTGATGTGACGTCTATCGCTGTCTAAATTAAAGTTCAGACTACTGTTAATTTCTCTGAATGCGTGACATCAGCTATAGTTCTATGTTAGATAATAAGGTAATAACATTATTATTTTAACATTCACTCCTCTATACTGCATAATCTAACTGGGAACTAGAATGAAAAAAAGATAATTTTGATTTTTACAACCAATTTTTTATAATTTTATAATTTTCAAAGTCCGGGCCGACCTGTAAATAATATTTGTGACGTCTGTAATTTTGCCGAGAATTATTTTGTAACATACAGAATCATTAAATAAGTGTCTCAAGATATCCGGGATGATCGAGTTTTTTGCGTCACCCTAGAGGAGGGGTATCCGAAATGTTTAATTTCAAAGTTATCAGACTTGCAAGTGAGAGCGTGTCGTCTGTTGAATGAAAAGTGAAATTCCGAATATGTTTACTTTGTAGCAATACAAAGCTTATAAGTAGGTAGGCAGTCACACTTGGTGTTCGAAATTCCGCCCATCTGCTGCAAGGCATGCAGTGAATGTAGTTGCCGGTAGGATGATTGCTGCATCCGTGAGAAAACATCAGGAGTTTCAGTAATCCTTGCACAGGCATCATTATTCTTGCTTGTCAATTTTTCTTCTAACAACAGCACTAATGTTTCGTACAGTCAACTCTTTAGGCACCTCAAGGGAAAAATATAAACGGCGTCATTTCAGGAGATCTGAGGACCGAGGGATTGGTTGCCACCACCAATCAAGCGGTTTGGATACTTATATTTTACCATTTCAAGTCTCTGTAAGTTTGAAACGGACGTTTCTGTGGGCTCTCCGTAGAGTAAATTATGCTCATTAAGTCGACTCGAACCTTGAATTAAAGTTTCTAGTAAGAATTTTAGAATAATTCGAAAGGTCACTTTGAAGGAATGATTTTGATGGAAACGAATTTTACGTAGATGTTATGTTATAAGTTTTCTACATTTATCTCGAATACCCTTGAATAAAACGAACCATAACTAAAATACATTATACTTCGATAACTGTGTAGTTGAATTGACATTTCTCAAACGTATTTAAATTGCCATTTCGCAATAGTATTTAAATTGACAATGCCGTTGAGCTCAGAATACACAGGAGAACGTTGGCAACTGTGCTGTGTTGTCTCATAGCTCATGCACCTGGGCAGCACGGCACTAAATTCGACCAATGGTATATAGTCTGCAGCATGTAGCGATAGTGACTTGTGTGACATCAAAGATTAGCGAAAAGTGTGTACGCTCCTCCCCTATTTGAGTGGCAGAAACTGTCAGTTCTCAGTGTGCCCCATGGTGTGCCCTCAGCAATGGTTGATGGTGGTAGCACTGTTCGTTCATGTGAACCTTTGATGATGTGATGTGATTACTTTAAATCTTTGAAAGATATTACTTGTATTTTAGATACAGACGTGCATTTTTCAGTAATGATACATCATGAAAAAGTGACCACTGTGCTAACTTCTCTGATGTAAGATGTGAGGCTATGTGTATCTTTTCTGTTGTGTGGATCAGAGATATTCCATGAATAGATTAGTGTCGTTAAAATTCAAACGTGCATGCAAGTACCTGTCGTGATTGACGGGTCTCAGTATTCGTTTGTACATTACAGGACCTTCTTTTCTTTAGCAAGCAACCAGAGACGTTGTGACCTCTAACCTTCCCTTTTTGTAAGTCTTTTCAATCACTGCGTCCTCTCAGGGGGATACAACTATTGTTTCTGTGGGAATTAGCACTACGTGTGGGAAAATGTGAGGGCCCGAGCTGAGAGTTGGGAAAACTTTCTTTTTGTTAAAATAAAATGTTTTTGTTGTATTCAAAACCACTTTTTTCGGTTCACTGCTCTCCTGTTTTTCTGCACCTACGACTTTCTTCTTCAACTTTGATCTTATTTCATGACCTTCTTTCCCAACTTACTGTTTCTATGCCCCTTCTGCATAGATTCCGCATGTCTTTAACTCCATACTCAATGGCGCATTAGTACTTCCTTTCTTTGTATCGCATTTGTTGAGGATAGGGAGGCTTAAATTAACTAATAATCTAATCTTCAGTCACTGCGTTATCAAGACATGACTTATTTTGTCAGAATATCAATTGGAAAACCTGTGAAACGAATGTGCTATGCTAAATGTCAACGTCTTGGTCATATTATTTCCTTTCATTATGCAGATTACTAAAATAGTAGCTCCCAGCATTTGAAAAAGTGGATATAATTAATTCAATGTAATAAATTTGATGAAAAAGTAACGTGAAATTTACACTTGGTAATGGCAATGCAAATGATAAGCAAATGGTGGGAGTGGTTAAATAATACTAATCCGACAAAGTCGAGGATTTTGGACTTGACGAAAGAGCGTTTGTAGCTCTATCAATTCAGGCAATCATCTCTGAAGTGTTTCTCTATTTTTTACGTTTTCGTTTTTGAGGATGAACGTTTAAGGAAATACTATTTATTCTAAATTTCTCTTTACGGAAATCCGTCGGTTGAGCACAATACCGGGTGTCCCACAAAATTGTCCCCGTCTTTTTAGTTGGTTATATCTCCGCTCAAAATTAACGTATTTGGATTGTCTTTTTTCCACAATGTATTAAATTTTATTTCCTTTTCGAATTGTGTAAGATTTTGAAGATCATTTAAAAAACACATTAAAATTATCTATTCACTGAAAGAACTAGAAAACTAATTGTTCAAAGAAAAAGTTCTTAAAGCAATATTGATTTTCTTCCTTATTTTGTACACAACAATAAAGCGAAAAAACAAAAAATTATAAGCGTAACAAATCATTACCTTAAATAACGTTTAAATAAAGCAAGTCATTTAGTATCCTCCGACATACCCTCCATTTCTCTCAAGGCAAGTATTACTGTTAGCTACCATGAAAGAAGAGTTTTGCGGGTTATTTCACCGTTTTCTTTCAGTTCTAGAAACACTTATTTGATTCGTTCTCGAAGAATTATTAATGAAAAGGGTGATACATACCTAGAGGTATGTAGGCTGAGTTCGTGGGTAACGCTCCACATCTAATAGGCTGGATAGGATAGGCCTAGGTGAGTTAGGTTAGATTAGGATATTTATAATTTTTTATATTTTTTTTCATTTATGTTTTACTTTTTATTTGTTAATTTTTTTTCATTTGTTAATTTTGTTATTTGCTTATTTTTTACTCCATTTTTCTTGATGTTAATTGTTTAATTTGTTAATTTATTTTTAATGTGTTATTTCTTTATTTTGTTAATTATTTGTTAATTTCATCCATTTTTTAATTTTTTAATTTTTTTTGTTTTAATATTTATAATATTTTTTAAATATCTGTAATTTGTGTAATTTTTTTATTTGTTTTTAATTTCTCAATTTTTTCGTTTTTCAATTATTTATTTCGTTCAATTTTTGTAAGTAACGCTCCACGTCTAATAGACTGGATAGGATAGGTGAGTTAGGTTAGATTAGGATATTTATAATTTTTAAATATTTTTTCATCTAGGTATAATTTTTTAATTTTGTATTTCCTAATGTTTTTATTTGGAAATTTTTGTTCAATTTTTTATTTTTCATTCATTTTTTTATCTATATATTTAAATGCTTAAAACTATCTACATATTAATACGCTTAAAACTAAGTCGTGGGTAACGCTCTCATCCGAGTTGGCGGTATCATGGATACCGAATTCCCGAGTGTTAGATTAAAAGATCGCCTTTACATGCATTGAAATGTTTGACATTTTGTCAGGATAAGAGAGGTTAAATTGGGTTAGATTAGGATATTTATAATTTTCTATATATTGTTTCATTTACAACTTTTATATTTTTATTTGTTAATGTAAAGTGGTTATTTATATAGTAATACCCTCTTTTTTATTTGTTTTTTATTTTTTATTTTTTTGTTGTCACTTTATTTTACTTGCTAATTTTGTATTTGCTTAATTTTTATTAAATTTTCCAGGGTAATTTGGTTCAATTTGTTAATTAATTTTTTATTTGATAATTTTTTCAATTTGTTAATTGTTTGTTAATTTTATAATGATTTTTATTTTTTACTTTTTCATTTTTTATTTTTTTTAATATTTTTAATTGTTTTTAAACTATTCATTTATTTTGTAATTCTTGATTTTTTATTTGTTAAGTTTTCAATTTTTTCTATTTTATTATTTTTTTCTATTTTTTATTTCGCTCATTTTTTTATTTTTTGTTCAATTTAATTTTTTTATTTCTTATCCTTTTTATTTTTTAATCTATACATTAATATTCTTGAAACTAAGTTCGTGGGTAACGCTCCACATCTAATAGGCTGGATAGGATAGGTGAGTTAGGTTAGATTGGGATATTTATAATATTTTATACATTTTTTCATTTATAATTTCATTTTATTTTTTATTTCTTGTTTTTATTTGTTCATTTTTTATTTAATATTTTTAATTGCTACTTTTTGTTAATGTGTTAATTTATTATTAATTTGTTAATTTTTTAATATGTCAATTTTTTTTATTTTTTTTATTTTCAATATTTTATTTTTTCATTTTTCATTTTGTAATACTATTTATAATTTTATTTACATTTATTTAATTATTTTACCTTTCAATTTTTTTAAAATTTCTTTAAAATTTCTTTATTCGTTAGGATCAAATTTTATATTTTTTTAAATTTTTATTTCACTCAATTTTTTCATTTTGTTTTAAATTTTTGTATTTGTGTATTTTTTATTCATTTTATTTTTAATTTTTGTTGTTACGTTAGGTTAGGATAGCTTAGGTTAGAATAGCTTATGATCGAATTTGTTAGCTAATGTTGATGAAAATTTAAATTTAAATTTTCTGGAAATAATTTTTTATGGGTTCCCGGTTTTTTATTTGGTAAATCTGAAGGATATGTCAGTTATCAATTTTCCACTTTTTGGTGCCTGAACCTAATTAATTGAATCATAATAAACAAGTTTTCTTCTATGCACTTTCCGTCTCAAATGAGTATTTTACGATTAATAGCGGTAAGTTTAGTTTCGTCTTTGATGACGAATGCGCTCGAATAAACAGCTACTATTCGATTTTCAAATTTTTGTTGCTTGAATCATGGTAATAACATCGAAATAAACAACTTTTCTTCTATACACTTTTCACGGCAAATGAGTATTTAACGAGGTATAGCGGTAGGTTTGGTTTCGTCTTTGATGACGATCGCGCTGGAAGCGAGTGCGCATTGCAGTGTTGCTGTCCGACGTGCTCCTTGAATTACTTGCCGCTTCAAACACTGGAGTTGCGGTAAGTCATTTACCGCTATAACTAATAAAATACTCATTTGAGACGGAAAGTGCATAGAAGAAAACTTGTTTATTTCGATCTAATTAACTATGCTTAGGCATCGAAATTTACAAAATCGATCACTGACATATCCTTCAGATTTACCTTTTATTTTTGCCTTATCATCAGGATAGCTTCGCTTAGGATACGATAGGTTAAGATAGGATAGGTTAGCATATGTTTTTTTGGATGAGTTAGGTTGGAATATGTTATGTAAGAATTTGCTAGGTAATGTTGACCGAATTTTTTTCGCAGGTCCACCTAGCCTAAGAATGACATTGGTTAAAGTTAGGTCAGGATGGGATAGGTTAGGTTAGGTTTGGTTAGGTTAGGTTAGGATAGGTTAAGATAAGTTAGGTTAGGATAGATTTGGTTAGCATAGGTTAGGACGAGATAGGTTAGAATATGTTATGTTCAAATTTGTTAAATAATGTTGACAAAATTTTCTCACGGGTCCCCATAGCTTTTTGATGACAGTGTCCGTGGAATTGACAGAGTCCAAAGTCACGCTCATTAAGTGCAGGGCGTTCGTTGTTGCCGAAAATGATGCAGTGAATGATACAATTTACCGTTCGTGTAATTCAAGGTTTTCCTCTGATTTAGGAAATGGTGCTCCCATTTCTCGTGAGAGCAGCAGTCTACCGCCTTCTCTGAGTTAGCGTTGGTTAAAATATCAATGACATTATATTTCCATTTGGTCAATTCTTAGGGAATCTCACACGTAAACTAAAACGGAGAAACAACGAAAAAATATCCATCTTATTTTTTTATGTTAACGTTTTAGAATGTTATTATTTCATCTTGAGTGCTGAAAACATATAAAATGGTAAAATATTATTGAATACAGAAAACGTAAAAATATAAGTTAACAAACATCTATGAAACTTAAATCCTAATTGTAATTCAACAGCAGCAGAACTAACCATTCTCATTTTCTCACTTACCCACCCTTAATCAAGCACATACTAACATACATTTATACTCATGGGAACCTCACGTTCACAGACGGGCGCAAACACACACCAAATACATACACAGAAATATGTCAGTAGGTTGACGCGATGTTCAGTTTGACCGCACTCAAGTCTTCATTTAAGTTAGACTCATGGGTAGATTTGAATGAAGATTCTAAAATACCAAGATCTTTTGCGTTATTTGTGGTACACAGAGACGAAATTTTTTTGTTTTGAAATGATGATTAAATTGCTGACAATGATCTCGAACTGCAGAATGAGGAGAGGAAAGAATGCGACCGGTCCTGTGGGATATTCCTGAATGTTGGTTGTCTCATATAAATTGTTGAAGTTAGTACTACCAACATACGTCTGCATGCAACAGTCACTTCAGTGACGTCAGTGTGTTTTATAGAAATAGTTTAGGAATCGGTTCATATTTTAGGAGGAAAGAACGTCTGGAGAAGTACCTGTGAAGTGGATGTGTTTATTTCTATGTTTGAATGTTGCATGCAGACTGATTTTGGTTGTACTAAACTTCAACAATTTATTAGACATAGCCAACATTCAGGAATTTCCCACAGGACCACTCGCATACTTTCCTATCCTTCTCATTCAGCAGTTCCAGATCATTGTCAGCAATTTAATCATCCTTTCAGAAGAAATAATTTCTCTACTCTGTGTACCACAAATAACGAACGCAAAAGATTTTCGCGTTTTAGAATCTTCATTCATATCTACCCATAAGCGCAACTTAAATAGAGACTTGAGTGCGGTTGAACTGAACATTGCGTCAACCTACTGACGTATTTCTGTGTGCATGTATGTGGTGTGTTTTTGCGCGCGTCTGTGTATGTGAGGTTCTCATGTGTAAATGTATGATTGTGCTTTCTTGTGTTCCTGTGAAAGGGTGGGTAAGTAGGCCAATGAGAATGGTCAGTTCAAATGCTTCTGAATTAGAATTAGCATTTAAGTGTTATACATACTAGTCCACCCCTTTTATTTGAAATAAGAAAGAAGGCAAAACGAAAGAAAGGCCGTAAAATAGAAAAATTCAATCTCTCGAGAGTTGATGAGGCCGAGTGAACACGGCCCGTATCACAGATACGCTCATCACACACTTTCGGCTGGCTTCGGACAGACAGAGAGCCGGACGAACACGGCTCCTACTATAGTATAGATTTGTTGACTTATTTATTGAACTGTTCGGTAATCTGTAATTTTTTATCTTTTGTGTATGTTTTCTTTACCACTCCAAAACGTATGCGTAATAGAAATTAATAAATAGATGAATATAAAAAAAGCATATTTTTACGTTGGTTTTTCTAATATCAATGACTTATAACGTAAATAATGTGCAAAATTTCGGATGGAAAAAATTCAATGTAATTCAAAAATTCTGAAAAAGAATTCTGTAAATAACCTTCACAAGGAAGCTCAACTTCTAACAGCAATAGAGGGAACGATAGAAACTGGACTCGGAACTGATGACAATAAATTAATTTGTTCATTGGGCTGCAAGAAAGAGCTATTAGAGAGGTGAAAAAATTAGAATATAATGCTCGCACAAATGATTCAATCAAAATTTCAAAAATACATAAGATTTTGGATCTCTACAAGCTCCTTATATGAAATGTAACTTTTAATATACTTACTGATGATGGCAATTGAGATCTTAAACAATTATTTACTGTACAAACTGGTCATCATGATCATTTAGCTCGAAATAGAAATAATTCATACTCAATTGAAATGCTCGGTTCACAACACAGTATCCTCTTAATTGGAACTAAGATTTTCTGAGAAAAAAGTTCTTACAAAGCTTTCAAAATAATTCTTGTTATCGGAATGTTAATCACATAAGGTAATCAAATCAAATCTTTTCTGCTATATGACTCATCTTGATAGGGTTATTTGCCATGAGTAATGACATAGATCTAAGTATGTTCCTAACCTTTTCTGAAATATAATGATCCCACATCTAGCTTTATAAACTTTTACTGTGACATAAAGCATCGAATCTCGTTGATAAAAATTTGTCCTGTGTAGGAAGTCACCACATTTAAATTATAAAGAGTATACTCTTAGGCATGCGCAAGACAGTCTATCAGGAACATGAGATCGTTTGAAGACTTAAAATTAAAACTTCCCCTGTTCCTTAACAAATTTCGGAGGGTTATCAATTAACCGTAAGTTAGGCCCGCGACAAAAAATGAGATCCTGCTCTCTTCGGAGTAGAATTTGGCTAACACTTCCCACGGTAACGCCGCCACCCTGACGCGTTCCTTGACTCTTGACTTGACGCAGCTCTTTTAATTAAATCATCGGTCGAGACCGGCTCGTTGGTTCAAGAAGTGAATCTTTAGGCACCGTTTCAATCGAATTTCATTAATAATTCGGGCGAGGATTTTTAAATTAAATCCTGGATTCTTGAACCTACAACTTCAGATTTTCTATCAGAAAATTTATTGTTTTTATTTCTCTCATAAACTCCCAAATTACAGAAAACTTGCATCGTACGAAGCGTGTTCTTGATAATTAATTAATTTGTTCAGGAAATGTTTCAGCTGCGTATGCGGTATCATTGTGGGAAATTATAGATTTAAATATATAATCCAATATGTTATTCATTTCGAGTAAATATCAATTTATTGATTCATATTTCGAATTCATTTACACTCTAAAAGCGTCAGAAAATTTTGCGATTATATTAATTAACATATTCAATTTTGTATAACAAAAAATCATGCGGAAAGCATTATGATGATTGAGTCAGCGGAAAAGGAGTAAAAAGGAGACATGCTACAGAAACACCTGTCCGAGCCTAACAAATTATCCGAATTATATTACATGAATGAAATCGTTGACAAAATACGATACTTAATTTGTGCTGAGGGTAAAATGAAAATTAAGCAGTCAATCGGGATTTTGCTAAGAATCATGTATTCTGAAAATATGAAAGAAAAAGCTATCTACTTTATTCGTGGAGAATCTTAGCTTCGAAAAAATATATCAGCACGTGATGGGAAGACAAAAATCCTGAAGCATGTTTTGAAGTGGTGTATTTATGTATTCTTATGCCGAATATGCATGTAATATTTATGTATTCATATGTAAAATATGCATATAATATTTAGGCATTCTTCTGCCGAATATGCATATAATATTTAAAATGCATCAAATATTCAATTGTCGTTCACTTGTTAGCTGTGCAACGATGGAAAATACGCTGTTGACAACCAGCTCTACACACTCTACTCCGCTAGGCAGCAACCATCTCTACACACTCTACTCTGCTAGGCAGCAACCAGCTCTACACACTCTACTCCGCTAAGCAGCAACCAGCTCTACACACCCTACTCCGCTAAGCAGCAACCAGCTCTACACACCCTAATCCGCTAAGCAGCAACCAGCTCTACACACCCTACTCCGCTAAGCAGCAACCAGCTCTACACACCCTACTCCGCTAAGCAGCAACCAGCTCTACACACCCTACTCCGCTAAGCAGCAACCAGCTCTACACACCCTACTCCGCTAAGCAGCAACCAGCTTCCCACACCCTACTCCGCTAAGCAGCAACCAGCTCTACACACCCTACTCCGCTAAGCAGCAACCAGCTCTACACACCCTACTCCGCTAAGCAGCAACCAGCTCTACACACCCTACTCCGCTAAGCAGCAACCAGCCCACTTTGAGAGCAGCGCCGCCATCAAAGGCTACGGAGTGTATTATGAACAGTTGTTGTATAGCTTTGTTTCTCAAACGAAGCTCTTTTATTACAAACTATTCCCTGAGTACAGATGGTGACATTGCCATGAGATCGTTCACCTCAAGCTGCTGCCCATTGCTGTGGTGAAATGGCAATGTTAATTTAAAAAAAATTGCGTCGGTAATTCACAGCAATGTTCGATAATTGGTACTAATTAGTTTAAGTTACAGTCAATGAGAGATGACTAATCCAAGACTCATGCTCTTTAATTATGCAGTTTCCTAAGTCATTTGTTCAGCACCCGTTCACCTATATAAACACTGAAGTCTTCCAATAGCAAGCGCTATGGCTCGTTGGGTCAGCAAATACTCAGGTTCCCTGTGTTGACGCGTGTAGACAGAAGTGCTGTTGAGTGCTTTGTGATCAGACTGTACTGTTGCTTTATTTTGATTTGCAGAATTTGTTTATGCTGTAATTGCTGAATGCAATTGAGAATTTTACCACTCAGTATTTCCAGGGTATCTATATTGTATCAGTTGAGACCTTTTTATGTCAAAAGGTTGCTATCACAACGACGATTAGTTTTATTTGTCTTATTAATTGTTATATATTTCAATAATTTTGAAAAAAGATTGCCATTTCTTTTTGTAAAGTATACAAGTATACGTGTAATGTTTATCACTCACAGTCATCAGCAGTACGAACTTGGCGCTTCATCTTATCCCCATCTCTTATTCCACATATTTTCTCAACCCTTGAGTCATGCATCAAGGCTTCACAAAGTTTACGCCTGAGAAAATCCCCAATTGCTAGATTGTCCACTCTGAATAAACATGACACGAATAACTTACCAAATGTTTCAAGAGTGGTAATGATTGAACGGCTGCGCAATACCATTAAAATGCTTTCATAGTCTTGAGAATATTATTGGCGTGGGCTTAATAAGATCATTCAATCATGCAGCTCTTGCTCTTGGTCATTTAACTTCCAATTCCCGTGTGTACTTTCGATTCTTTTCAATTTATCAGTCGAAATAGGCACAATTAATCCAAGCAATCTTCCGTTACGTTTGCAGATTTGCTGTTCGGGCTTCCGCTGCTGTACTGCGCGGTAATCGATCGTGTGGGTTTTGGGTCACCCAACGCCACCTCCAATTATTCTCCCTGCCTAGACCGGCGGCGGCCTCAGCCTGGAGAGCCGAGGCATTCTGCCAACGATCGCGCTGAACCTAAGGATTCAGCTCTCGACGCAACCCCCGTCACCTACAGCGACCAGTCCAAAGCTGTCTCCTGATCGCGTGATCCTCCTCGATCCTTCGTTGCAATATCTGAAAATTCGAAACGAATCAAATAAAATCTTCGTCGAAAGCTCCAACGATATATTGGTTCACAACTAATCTGAGATGAAACTGAAATAATGTAAACTAATGAAGACGGAATGTGAATGAAGCAAACATCGATGAACAATTCAGCGAATGATAATTCCCCCTTTTTTTTGTTCATCGTTACCACTTTTTTGTGCTTTGAAAATTCATTTCGTTTAATCATATGATGTATTTGACAATATGTTGATCTTTTATTAATAGGCATGTTATTAAATACTCATTGCAGGTAATATGTGATAGGAAGTAATTCTAGCATACCTAGGTTGGGTTCAATTGGTGATTTTCCCTCCGATGCCTATGCGTGCAACTTGTGAGTGTGTGATTGTTGATTTTCAAAACTGAAACATTTACTGCGATTGAAGGAAAAATAATTACATCTTCGTGTGATTATTTTTTTAAAATTCTTATTTATTCACCCCTCCTCGAAGAGTTGATGTATGCGCGAGTGAGATACTGTTATAAGACCAATCAGCCGGTGGTGATAATACATTATGTAATTACGTCTAGGGTAGATCCTAAGTAGGTTCTAAGCACGTTATACGAATTATACAAGGTGACCGACATTTGGTTGAACATACCTTAGTTTGAAATCGTTGAAGTAAACACTTTTTCATCAATAGCCAAGTGACCGAAAATGCTTCATTAAAGTGTTACTAGGACTTCAAGTTTGAAATGTATTGGAAACAAATTCTTACTTTAAGAGTGGCCGTAGTATAAATTTATGAACTTAGGGAGCATTTTCATTAGGAAAGGAAAAGTTATATATCTATTGAGTTAATGAATTGCTTCATTGGGGCGAGCAACAAATAGTCCTTCAATTAACGTCAACCAAAGAGCGAGCTAGACGATAACCGTATAAGTGGTTTGAAAAGTCAAAATCACGGTCTTGTGTGATAAAATTAGCTGACAATGGCATTTCAAGCATAAATATTTAGGTCTAGCTGAGGTCACAACATAGAAATTAAATGGGAATCAAATATTAGGTACCATTAGGAAAGACGAGGGTGGTTTAGTGCTTAATTCCTTGAAAATTTCGTCACTTCTGTGCATTTTTACGGTCATTTATTCAGACATTAATTAACTCACGCGCTACTTGTAAATAAAATAATTGAATCATTTGGTTTGTCGTTATTATCCTCATGTTGATCACGTTATTGCAGCGTAGGAATTTCTCTAATTCTGTTAATTCTTTTGGTAAGCTCACTCTCATGACAACCCTAGGCTATGGTGTGTATGAGCACTAACCGTCTTCATGAAGGCTCGGGTTCTATGTTTGGTTATGCTGCTCCATTGTTTCTTTCAGTTAAATTAAGAGAGAATTTGACTATGACTCCCTACTAGACCCAGACCTTTGAACTTGGTTCCTGTTAGACCGTAATGGCCATTGCGTCTTGACATCAGTTGCGAAGCACATGAAAACCCAAAGTAAAAGGTTACGTTTTCATTCTGAAAAAAATACGACAGATTGAAAGCGTATCTATTGGCCTTGTAGAATCCCTTCTCAATGAGCATGAGAAACAATTCTTTTCAAGGAATTTGTGGAAAAATAGGATGAGTAAGAAACTATCATTTGCAAAAAAACAAAACTCAACTTTCAGAAAACTTCTTCCAAACAATATACTAGCTGATGTTTGGGAGTACATTGTGATTGCGTGCATTGTGCTGAGTCCTGGAAAATGTTAAAATTCTCAAAAAAGGTGGTAATAGGATTGAAGATGAAGTAAATTGCTTAGAAAACTTTGAATATATTAACTTTTGCATCGACATTCATATAACCTGGAGTTTCCCCCATTAATTACCGTAGTTATGCATAAATGTCCAATCCCGGGGTGGGATTTCTTCAGTACACGTGGCTCTTCTATTAGAGAATATCATGACTTGCTCTCCGAAAAACTGAAACTGTTAATTCGTAAACTGACAAACACGAAAACATCATAGAGGTCATTACATTGCCTATCTTAGAATAATGGAAAGTTACTACTATTCCAAACGAAACTAGTATAACTGGCGTAGAGACTCCTGGGGAAATGTTTTGATTCTTTGATGTAAATGAATATCTGTTTTGTGCATGATTCCCAACATTAGCTCATCGACCAAGGATCATTTGCTGCTGTTTTAACGCAGCATCACTGATACAACTTGGAATAGCAAAGGATGTATGTTGTATAGTGACGCTCTCGGGATATTTATGGAGGTTCCGGCTGCGGAGATTTATGAGCCTCGCTCGCTCGGAGTTTCCGGCGGGACCGCCTATGCGCGCTTGGTATTTACAAGCGCCGGATAGGTCGGAAGCACGCCCACTGCCGGGCGGAAGTTCATTGTTCGAACTAGACTTGAAAGCAAGCTGTGTGAACTTGAGATCAGTACAATACCAGTAGTCCTGCTGTTCGTTTTGCTATCCTCTTGCCTAGTTTACGGCTAGGTTAACAGATCTACAAGTGCTGTCCAGTATACCTTATATCTTGCTGAAATTCCAAGACATAACAATGTACCATGTAGTGCCAATTATCTTTTACAATTTAATCAAAAATTAAAGTAATATTAAGTCACAGAACACCTCGGTGATATCATTAAGACATTTATATTTTGGCGGCTAATATAATGTGACGTTAACGGAAGAACGAACAGGCTTTTTTCATGATCGTTTATATCCCAATTGAAAATTATCGTCCTTTTCAGGTAGTAAATTAGTCGTAAAAGGTCGAAAACGGCCCAAAAGGGCCAAAAATCACGACTTCAAACCGACTCCTACCTATACTTGGCCTATTAGGGCTTGAAAAGGGCTCTTCATTCAACTGGCCTTTTATAGGTCTAGTCAATGGCTGTTTGTGGGCTCATTCGGGTCGTTCAAAGTCGTTTTCAAGCCTTTTCGACGACCTCTATTTGGACGCGTAATAGATTGTAAAAAGACTCGTAATCGTAAATGTTGTACAAGTCGTTTTACTCCAGTAAATGTAAAGAACTAAATGAATTTCAAATAACCTAACTTAGTTAAGTTAGGTTAGGTAAGGGTAGCCAAAGTTAGTTTCGATTAGTTTCATCAATTAATTATTACTATAAATATCGGTTTAGTAGTTAAAAAAATATTATGCTCATGTAGATATCCAGAGCTGGTCATAGATACTTCAAAATGTATCTAGATGCTAGATACTTCTCCAAAAGTATCTAGATACTAGCTAATTTTCTTTTAATTTTGTCTGTCTCACTACTTCATCGCTGAGCATTCAACTTGTAGTGGTTTACCCTAGTTACCCCTCAAACCTCGATTCTAGTCCTTCTATGTTCAGTAATCTTAATATATCCCAATGTAAATTTATTAAGGAAAAAGTTCTCACCTCTCCGCCGCGTATCACCGATACCTACAGCCTGGAGAAGTATGAAAGTAAGGCCGCTGCTTCACTCGCCTCAAATCGGAACTCACTAGGCGAAGCAGCCACAATACCCGGCCTTACAAACTCTTTATATCGTATAGAAAATCTGCTGTTGGAGCGACCTGATCTGCTCCATTATGCCACTGTTGTAAGTCAGTACTTAGTAATTTTCATATTTATTTCGTTAATAAATAAAAATTTTAATTTTTATTGGTATAATGTTTCAACTTGGGACTTTTGATTCCATATGTCTTTTTGTTTTTAAGGCCGGGCGTAAGGAAGCCCAAAAGGGCCGGTATTAGCCTTGATCAAGCAGTAAGGAAGCCCAAAAGGGCCGGTATTAGCCTTGATCAAGCAGTAAGGAAGCCCAAAAGAGCCGGTTTTAGCCTTGATCAAGCAGTAAGGAAGCCCAAAAGGGCCGGTATTAGCCTTGATCAAGCAGTAAGGAAGCCCAAAAGGGCCGGTATTAGCCTTGATCAAGCAGCAAGGAAGCCCAAAAAGGCCAGGACGAGACTCGTTCAAGCAATGGAAAAGCCAAAAATGGTCGTGAATGGCCTCGTTCAGGTAGTAGAGAAGCCCAAAATGGCCGTTGCATTAGCCGTTTCGATGCACAGAAATAGCCGTTTAAAAGGGCTTAAAATACGGGACATTTGCTCCGAAAAAGGCTAATTTACTGCTTGAAAACGACTAAACTCTTGGCTTATAACTGCCTGAAAACGATCTGTAAAAGGCTCAGAATTTCAATTGGGATTGATTGACATTCTGACAAGGGCGGACACATTTCAACCATGAGTTTCGGAAGTCTGGCTCTACCAGGCACGCTAGCAAGACTTTTGGTAACAAATTCAAGCTAAATTACAGTGCAGTAAATGCATGTCTAAGGAGACCACCCGCAACCCTGGCAAACGCGCGCTGTGGAGAGGATGTCATCACACGTAGCTACACGGCATCTTCTGAGAGACAATGTTGGAAGTTTAAGTTCCTCAATGGATTATGTGAGATCTCAACGCTACTGCTGCATAAAACTGTCATTTTTGGCATCATTAAAGTCATGACATTTAGCTTATCAAGCTACTTTGTCCTCAGTTTCAAGCTTAGATTCAAGCTTCAAATTTGGGTAAAGTGCAAATCTCCAAAACAAGAGAAAAATGCTGGAAACTCATGTAACAAGGCAAAGAATGCAGCCACAAAAACATTCTGCATATTCCTTGCGCAGCTTGTTGTGTGGCATGTGCGTAACGAATGAGTTAAACAAGTTTTTTTCAGCCATAGTTTTTAATGCTGTAGCATGCAAAATGGACTGTAGTTTGATAAAGTCCAATGGCTCGAATAATTGAAACGTTTCACAATTTCTCCGTGTTTTACCATCATCAAGTGGGGTTGCTTTACTTCGTATATCTGAACGGGTCAGTTGATTGCTTTAATCGCAAGTTGATGAGCAATTTAAAAACGAGGAAAATTCCGAAGAACTTAACCATATTTACTAGGAATACGTTTCGGAGTCCAGCTCCATCATCAGTTCGTAATACAAATCACTATTTCTGTAATAAAAGAAAAACAAAATGTTGGATACAGTCATTGAAGGAAATCACGAAAACAAAAATGAATTACATTGAAACATGTCCCAGGAAAAACAAAATCGACAAGATTATTATCTAGCTACAATTTGCAATGGGAATGAACTGTCAGCACTGTTGAAGGCCGGTTTTCGTTTAAAAATATGTTATTATTTGCGTTCTGAATGAAATAGGTGATTTATGCAGTGCTTGTATTAAATTAAACCGATCTATTTAAAGACGAAGCCGTGAATGAGTCTATTTTTTCTACGAGTGCAGAATTTTGGCCTCGAAATAAAACAAAATTTATAATTTTAACGTTTTATACGACTAGTGTATAAACATTTGAACTTTCATAACCACTAGAATATAAAAATTTGACACTGCGTCCTACTAACCGGAAAATCTCGAAGTAGTCAGAGAACATTAAAAAAACTTTGTCACTTGAAAAATACTCGAAATCGACAGTGAAGAAGCTAAATCTATTCACTATTACATTGGTGAGATGATAGCTGTTGACTCATAACCATTTTCTAGAGTTGAAGATGAGGGTTTCAACAGATTATTGAATAAGTTGAAGCCTACCAACCAAGAACCGAGTAGAAAATATTTTTCTTGAAAAATAGTACCATCGATGAACGAATCTATCAAGAAAAAGTCACACACGTGATGCATGGGGCTGAAAACATCAGTTTTACTACGGATATTTGGACAAATAATTTAAACTCATCCTTCATAAGTTTCAAAGCTTCATAGATATATTAGTAAATAATTTCATTATAACACCCATGTAGGGCTTATAATGGTTTTATTTTAATATAATTGTTAAAAAATCGGTATCGGATGTAGTATCGGTTAAAGTATCGGTATTTCCAAGTATCGGAGTATCGGCATTGGCGTCGGCTAAAAAATAGGTATCGGAATCGGTATCGGCCCAGAAAATTGTGTTGGTACATCACTAGTAATTAACTTGAGCTGTGATCTGAGTCACAAACGTACAAACCTTTCAGTACACTACTTTAATGTTAGTCAATAACTTGAACGGTGTGGGAATAAATATTGATGAAAATTTCCTCGAGTGAAAATGAAACTCTCACATTGTATTGGCGTAGTAATGTGTAATGAAAATTACATTTTTCAGACTATGTTATTGAATTATTCCACAGTTTAAAAATAGAGAGAATGTTTTATAGGGTTGTATGAGGCCTTCATTTTTCGTAAACTTGAAGTAAATAAGATACTATTTCGTCTGCTACAACATTATTTGGTTTCTGTAGAAATGTGTGTACAATTGTAAAAAATTAAAGTCACCAGAATTATCTGATTTTATAGCGTCCATTGTCTTTAACTGCGGTTAGTAATATGTAATATTCTATTTTTTCGTGTATAAAAATAGTGTGATAAAACGGTATTGCAAGATTATTAATGAGAATAAATATGTGCGATAATTATGGTAGAATTCTTGTGGCTGAAATAACTTCAGAAAATATTTTCTCTTTTGTAGTGTAAGACATTCTCTAATTTTGCGAGAACTCGTTATTTATGCAACTCGAAGTGAGGAATAAAATATTTTTCGTTTTTTCGAAAGTTTCTGGATTTATTTGCGAACTTTCAAACAATCGTTTTACTAGTTTATTCTTCACCTTCATTTTGTTGCTTGTGTGAATGTGAAAAGCTAAATAAGTATTATTATATACTATCTTGAATAAAAACAAAACCTTCCTGTTTAGAGATAAATCAGGATTTCATTTGTGCGAGATAAGTGTTTGAAAATTGGTTTGTTTTTCCAAATGAAATTAGTTTCATCACAATGTAAGATTTGCTTAATTTTACGAGAACTTTAATTTATCATGAAACTTGAAGCTGAATTTAATTATTTTCGTCTGTTTGAATATTTCTAGACTTATATTGAATCGTGCATACAGATGTAAATACATATTTTGTGATTGATGAATTTTTTATTTTATTAATGTGTAAAATGAGATTTACAACTTCTAAGGTATTGTGATAAATTCGAATTTCACTTGTGCGTGATAACAAGTGTTGAAATTTTTCGTTTCAAAATGAAGAATTCTTGTGCTTAAGGTTGCAACCGTTATTTACCAACTTAAATATGAAACTGAAAGTGGAAAATAAAATTGATTCTGATTGTTTGAACATTTCTTGATTATAAGGAAATGTGCTTGCGAAAGTAGAATAATTTTGATCACTTCCGGTTAAAAGTAGATAAACATTCGGTGCTGAATTGGTTTCCCCTTTTTTAATGCTTAAAATCCATCTATTAATTTTCACAGAATTAAATCAGGGTAAATGTGTCATTTTAGTGTTGAATAAAATGAGCGAACTGAACTATTCCTTTCTTACTTTGAACGGAAGAGTGTAAGATGTGGTCATGCTGCAGCCTATTTTTAATGCGTGTAAAAACTTTTAGTTATCTAAAATTCAATTTAGCTTGAAATCAGGGCTTTCTTCACTCGATAAACGTTTAGGCATTGAAACCGTCCCAATTATTTGAATTCATATATCAGGCCAAAATACATTTAACGCTATAGTGAGGAAGGTCGTGGAGACGCTCTTAATTCATTTGCAGATTTCAATTAGTCTGTTCAACTCTGAATGAGTTCATGAAGTTTCTATACACGAAGGTTTGAAATGTTTTAATGGTCTCTGTAAATTACAGAATAACATAACTTTATAAGTAGTGCGTTTTGTTCTGTATTAATATTGCGATAATTTAAAATTTAATGACTACACTGTGGTACAACATAACCCTCGAGTAATTCAATAATTCTGGAAATACTCATTTTTCTTAATCTACAGGCAAGTCAGAGAGGTATGTTAGGAGTAAGTTAAATCAATGCTTTAGGTTCCGTTGATTTTCCTTAAGTAGGTCATGACTGCACTAAGTGTGTCATGTGACGCAAAGTGTTTCATGTCGCCTCCATGACACACTATCGTGTGTTGGTTTTGCGACAAATGTATGACACAGTTGAGTGTGAGAAAATGACTCTATTTTTTCTCATAAAGGGTGGGGCAGAAAAACCTATCCGATTTCAAATCCCTTTTTCTCAGAAGAGGGAGCAGGTAGAGTCGTGGGGTAAAAACCGTTAGAAAGCCGGTTTTATGCCATTTGTCAGTAGTCAACATGCCTTGGTCTGGTGAACATCGTGCTTTTGTTATTGAGCGGTTTATCGAATGCGGCGGTTCAATAATTGCTACACAACGTGCTTTTCGAATTCATTTCGGACTCGGGCGTCATGATCCTGTTCCACATCACGCTACGATTAAAGTGTGGGTGTCAAATTTTAGACAGACGAGTTCAGCATTGAAAAAGAAGTCGCCTGGACGTCCCAGGACAGCAACAGGACCTGAAAACGTGGCCAATGTGAGAGCCGCGATTGAACGTTCCCCGCGTGGATCGGCGCGAAAACATTCGCTCGCTTTGGCGATTTCCAACCGCAGTATTCGGCGCATTTTGCACCGGGACCTCAAAATGCATCCCTACAAAATGGTTGTTGCACAGGAATTAAGTGAAAGGGATTTTGAAACCCGTACGAACCTGTGTCGCGATCTCCGAGAACTCCCAAACGACGATGTTGTGCTCTTCACGGACGAAGCCCATTTTCACCTTTGTGGTGCCGTTAACAGGCAGAATTTTCGATATTGGAGTGACGAAAATCCTCGAGAAATCCATCAGGAACCCCTCCATGGCCCAAAAGTGACTGTGTGGTGTGCTCTTTCCCGCCTAGGCGTCTGGGGGCCTTACTTTTTTGAAGAAAATGGGCAAACCGTAACGGTCAACAGCGAGCGCTATTGTTTCATGCTGGAAAATTTTCTTAGACCCAAAATGGAAGAAAATGGCGTGGAAAATGTGTGGTTTCAACAGGATGGTGCAACCGCCCACACATCGCGACGATCAATGGACATTCTCAGGGAACTGTTTCCCGGTCGCCTCATTTCCCTGAGAGGTGATCTTGGCTGGCCGCCGTGCTCACCGGATCTCACTCCATGTGACTTCTTCCTTTGGGGTTACCTCAAATCGAAGGTTTACCAGCATCGACCAAGGACCCTTCTTGCTTTACGAAGGGAAATTGCTCGGGCAATTGAAGAAATTCCTGTGGAAATGACGGTGAAAGTCATGGAAAGCTACCGCGAGCGCCTAAATCAGTGTATCCGCTCCCAAGGACGACATTTGAGTGATGTGCTTTTCAAAACTTAAATTTAAAAATGGCATAAAATTTGCGATATGCTAATAAAAAATTTTTTTGACAAATTGAGTGGTTTTAATTTTATAACGTTTTGAAATCGGATAGGTTTTTCTGCCCCACCCTGTAGTAGGACTGCGCTGGAAGGCTCTAGGACTGCGCAAGAAAGCTTTAGAACTGCACAGGAAAGCTCTAGGACTGCGCAAGAATGCTTTCGAGCTGCGCTGGAGGGCTCTAGGACTGTGCAGGAAAACTCTAGGACTGCGCAATGAGGCATTAAGACTGCGCTGAGAGGCTCTAGAACTGCACTGAAAGGCTCTAGGACTGTGCAGGAAAGCTCTAGGACTTCGCTGGAATAAGGCTTCTCATCAACGGATGTGCGCACGCATACTAAGTCTATCTCTTCTCCTACGGTCTGCAACACTTCCAGTCTCTGTGAACTTATGATTTAAGTCTTCATCTGTTTTAGTAATTTAATATTAAAGGCTATATTAATCAGAGGAAGACTTTATGGTACCCTGTAAAACTAGGGGATCGGCTGTAGGTGCAACTTTTTTATTAATGACTTATTTTTAGCTACTACAATTTGGCTACGTCATGTCTCAAAAAACAATCAACTCTAGTAATAGAAGTCTCTTACAAGCAGGCTCTTGGCACGGCAATAGCGACATTTAACAGATGATCATAACGTACTTCTTTGTGACGGGTTTCTGTCTGGTGAAGACCGACCAGAACAAATGTGAGGTCTCTGTGTATGTGTGCTGCCACGGCAGGCATGAGTTTGTCTTGCTATAGTGAAGGCGCTTATCACGCCACGCGGGTCATAAAGAGTCTTAAATAATAACTCTGTGGGTTTTACAAAATGAATTTCCTACTTACTTCTTCAATGTATGAATTCATTCATTAGGTTCGTTGAATAATGTTGATATCACCTGAGTTCAAATTAAATGTCTCAAAAAACAACTCCATGAGTTTTACAATATAAATTTCCCGCTTTCTTTTTTTTTGTGGATGAGTGAAATGTCTTGAAAAAGACCTCCACTTGTTGTACAATAATAATTTTATTTTCTTTTTCAATTAATTTCTTACATGTAACAATTAATTTTTGCTATTAGCTTACTTAGTTTAGATTGCATGAATTTCACAGAAAAAAGATCGTTGTTTTTTCCTAACAATTTTGCACTTGTTCATCATACTATCTCACAATTTAAATCAGTTCGAATTACATGTATATAACAAAATTAATTTATGCCATATTTTTCAACAAAATTTTTACTGATATATCTTTCGTATCAGTTTGCCTTAGTTTAACTTGCATGTATTGATAAAATTTGTAACTATTTTCCATGAAACCAATTTATAATGATTTATCTGTCGTGTGCGATAGTGAAACGAGTAAATACTGTAGGTTCAGTTCAGTACGTAAGAACACTGAGAAATTTCCAAACCGTTATTTCGAAATTTGTCCATATTTCGAAATATTATCGTACACGCCCCATATTGTTTAGGTCAAATTGTAGTTCAGTGTTAAACATTATTTTTGTAAGTGTGTTTTACTTGGAGCAATCTACAAAATTCTGGTTAATAAATCACTAAAATGTTTCAAACAAGGAAAAATTTACTGAGTTTTTTTCAAGCTTAAAGCAAATTAACTTTTAGGAATATTTTTTCATCATATCTCTTTGTCTCAATTTTTTTCATCACTGTCACGACCATGATATGCGACCCACTGTGCTACACAAAATTCTTATCACCCTGTTGTCTGGCCGCTTCTATCTTTTATTTTTAAAATAATATCGTGAAAACAACTTCGAATTCGAACTATTCAATTGAGGAAATCGGAAGCAATACGTTGTCATTGACGACGCAAAATCAGACCCACAGACAACTAGCCATGGAGTTCCACAAGGATCTGTTCTTGGGCCTCTCCTGTTTCTGATTGTTATCAATGATACTGTAAAATCTACATCATTCTTCAAATTCATACTTTTTGCCGATGACAGTACGCTTTCTGCGGTCCTTCCGAACCAAAATCCTGCTATGATTGTGGAGAGTATAAATACTGAACTTCACAAGGTTTCATCGTGGCTCAAAGCTAATAAAATAAGCCTAAATATCGATAAAACAAATTATATTACTTTCTCATACAAGAAAGATGTATCTCTCCCATGCATTAAAATTGGCGAAGGTGAAATCAAAGAAACCAACCCGTGTAAGTTTCTGGGCATCATAATAGATAAACATCTGACCTTCAAAGAGCACATCACTCATATTAGTTCTAAATTATCAAAATCCATCGGAATCCTGAATAAAGTTAAAAATTTTTTGCCTGAAACAGCTTTACAAATGCTCTACCGAACGCTGATTTCTCCATACTTGCAATACGGAATAGAAGCATGGCACGGAACTTATAAAAATAAAACCAACAAAATTTTTACTCTGCAGAAAAGGGCTATCAGAGCGGTAAAGAACCTAGAATATAATGCTCACACAAATGATTCTTTCAAAAATTTACAAATACTTAAACTTTCGGATCTCTACAAAATCTCCATCTGTAATTTCATTTACAAAACATTAAGAAATGATGGCGACAATAGCCTAAGACAATTATTGACTGCGCAAACTGGTCATCACGACCATTTAACCCGAAATAGAAGTAAATTCAGGCTTCCTTATTATTCGAAAGCCCGGTCGCAACACAGTATTCTCTTCGTTGGAACCAAAACTTGGAACTCTATACCTGCGGAGATCCGTAAATGTAATTCGTACAAAGTATTCAAAGGACATCTTGAGTCTCACTTCCTATCAGAATACTAGTCGTGTAAGATCACCGTGTCAAATCTTGCCTCCTACATGTAACTAATGATAATGTAATAATGTAACTTACTTTGGGTAACATAACCGATCTTCAGTCTTTTCTTGAATCGTTTTATCGAACATACTGTTAAATATAGCCGATTTGACCTATATTGTAAAATACAGCATAAAATATCGAGTAAATTATCTCAATGATCAGTCTAATGCGAAACTAGGTTAAGTAAACTAGGTTGAACATTATTGTACACCTTAGAATAACGTGATGATAGGATGCCATAGAAGTCGCTGAACTTGTTCGGGCCCACAGGTAGCTATACTCAAATTTAACCATTGTACTAGACTTAAGAAACATTCTACCTCTGTATCACCTGTGGTAAATAAATTGTTTAAAATTTAGTATGACAGCCCATTATCATGAAGTTCTTCCCTAAAAACTCCGTGAACATTGCTACCCAAATGTATCAGGAACGAAACATCGTTTCGCTTTAGCTCGCAACAAATAAAATCAGTATAGACGTCAAGACTGAAGATTTACTCTCTGCTGATAAGAATATGACATCGCGTACGTCCTAGCATTTTGATAAGCGGTCAAAAGTTCAAGAAACTGACAGCTAAAAATTTGTGGCAATAATACTAAACGAAAATGATATCTTTAAAAATAATTTCAATCATATTCATGCATAGCGGCCCAAATTCATCGGAATATAGGACTAATTCAAACACATCTCCCTAAGAGATGCCCAAAAGTCCTTCACAATGCACCGATCCATCATTACATTCAATACGGCGTTGAAGCCTGACTTGACATGTACAAGAATAATGGTGATGGAATTTTCAAAAAGTAAAGAGCTATTTCCAACGTAGCATACAACGGCCTCACAAATGATTTATTCGAGGACCTAAAATTTTTTAAACTGACTGATTTCTGAGTTTCTCTTGAAATTTTCAAGTGCAACATTCTTAGTACCGAGAATAACTGACTTTCAGCGTAAAATTTTATCTTGAAACTGACTATCATGACGACTTGAGAAGAAACAGAAATAAGCCAAGATACCAAAATTTTTAAAAACACAGATCGCGAAGCAGTTTTTCTTTCTTAGTCTCATATTTTGGAGTTTCTTTCCTCTAAGAACATAGTGGTGCTCACCCCTCCTCGACTTTAAAAGAATGCTTGAAACTTACACGCTTTTCAATTTCTAGACAAATTGGAAAAAACTTGAGATAAAGAAAGGGTGCAGACTAAAAAACAACAAAACATAATCTCTAAACTCTATCCTTCATCATAAAAAATGAGGACGGCTAATCTTCAAAAATTGAGTTACCGTTGAAAATGAGATGTCTTATGTGGGAAACAATAACCAATCAAACAGCAATTCTTCTGCGCTCAATACTGACGCTTTTATCTCACCCACTCACTCACTCTATGCTAGAAACATACGTACATAAAGTTATAAGTATAATATGTTTACAAAGTAGTTCTTCTCCTGGAAGGTGACCACGCAAATCTTGTAGCTCATTTGGACTATTTTTCGAATATTGTTGTCCGTGAGATGCTATGCTGTTGTCCTACTATATTCTGTTGTCCAACTCGTAACAACGTGCGTACTAGTGGCAAATAAATATTTCAAGTCTACCACGAGTTACGTATTGTCTTCATTTGAATTTAGTTCTTCTTTCATTGTTTCTTTTTCGAGAAGTGGATGTTAGATTTCTCAGTCAGAGTTGCTGTTTTTAAAGATAAACTCCTCGCTTCGGTCACGGGTGTCAGTATTGCATGTGATGTGCCGACTACATTAGCAAACCATAAGAATTTCGAAAAATTTGCGAGTACTTTGTTGCGGCAGAAACAATGGCAAAAATTATTGACCAATTTTGAATTTCTATTGTTCAACTATTGCCATTAACTCTTCAACATTTCATGATAATTAGACATTTTAAAAACACCTCAAAGCAACGGTGTTGCATTTAAGTTGACTTACCTAGTACGGGGGCCATTGAGTGTTACAGCTATTCTATAAGTTTTCCATTCGACGTTCCCTACCTGAAAGTTTATTTCAATCAGCCAGTCGGACAAGTTTTCAAGATCTAAATATAAAATGTCAGTGACTTAATTAACCAGTTCCATTCCAACGTGAACTTAGACGGCATGTGAGATATCATAGTGGTCGCAGGCAAACTACACGGAATAAGCCTTTCATTAAGATACTAAACTTTTTCGTTTAGAATTACCAGCATTTCAAAATGGTTCTCTGGCATGCCTGTACGTTTTGGTCTCAGGACTTCATTTCCTAATAAAAACCTCCTCCACAGAAATACTAGTATTGGCGTATTGTAATGTACAAGAAGATTTTGGCGATGTCAGTATCCACCCAGTCGAAAGCCATCAAGAGTCAAGTTGGAGACCTTTTCAGTAAATAATCTGAGGCAGCCGTGCAGGTAGATGCGACAGGTTCAATCAGACCGTGAGAGAGCAGGCAACTGCCTATTCGCTTATACACAAGAGATAGGATAACACCATTTCACCGGAATCGTTCGTTATTCTATAATTTATATGAGTCTATTCTAATTATAGTTGTAGCGCTATAGCACAAACCCTCGTATCGCTTATTACATCTGTAGAGGGCGCTACCGCTACGTTCTTTGAGAAATAGCGCCGCTACTGCTACAAGGCGTGCGTTACTGCCCACCTCTGATGATGCGTACCCGCGCCACTTGGTCTTGCGATTTTATCACCTATGATAAATACCTTAGTTCAGTCAATAACAACATTCAGACAATTTGAATTATTTCAATTTCAATTTTTTCCTAATCATTTCATACAAACACCTAACACCGATTCATTGACGAATGTTTGCTGTTGATCATTTAGCTTACATCAAAGAAGACAAAAAAAAAATTCGCTCCCCACCATGGTTTCCCTTTCATTGTAAAAAATGATAGATCACGTTGAACTTCGAAAGCTGTTACGTGTATTTTGTCGTATCTTCAATGTCTCCTAGGTTTCTTTGGTAATTACGGGGAACATCTTCTCCTAAACTTTCCTTTGAGTAGTTGAGATGTGTCGATTGCCAACATATTGTATATGTTGGATGACCTGCCGTCTGTAACTTCCGTGTAGAGGCGTTTAAAAACTCGAGTGTTCCACATTATTATTATCATACGAGTAACATTGTTGTCAATGTGTAATGTTCTTTCCTTTTGTATTCTCTCCCTCATAAAGTAGAATGGGTGTCTAGTTCAGTGCGTGATGGGATAGGATTTAACTAGCAACACTTAGTTGCGCGCCATCGAAATAGCTCATTATTTACCCTCATATCGGGAGCAAGAACTAAATGTTGATGATTGAGATTGCACAGGATTGCGGCTCGAAAAACCTGTATCCGTCTGGGTGATGCAGAAAACATTACTGCGTATCGTGCTTCCGATCGGCATTGTCTGCAGTAATTGCCAACTTTGATCTTAAACCGCCTCCAAATATGATCTTGAACTCTTTAGTCACACATCTGAGACAGCTGAACATTGAAGAATTATGACGAATGAAACAAACTTAACTGCCAGAAAGTTTATTGTATCGTAATGCTCAACTTATTCAAATTAAATGTGCCATTATTTTTGACAAATGCTTCACAAAATTTTGAAAACTTTTTTTCGAGCTCCTGCTAGGAAATAACGAAAAGAAGATACGCCCATCGGAGCCTGATGATCACTAAGCGTCCACCACACCAGTTCAAATGCCCCTATACATCTCTACCAGTTCGCTCTTTGTAAAGAGCAAAAACCTCTTCAGCAAATTCAGAGCTAATAACGCCATCGTTGGCAGCAGCGGAAATACTTCCTGTTCCTAGAAAACGAAAGATGATCATATCTACAATGTTTTCAGCGTCTACAACTCCAGAATTTATTTCTTCACTTAACTTGATTTTTTTGGTTTCAGCAAGTATTGCAATATCAGCACCTGTAAGAACGTCCATGGTGATGAGCGTTCTTACATCATCCAGGTCAATTTTGCCATCCGTAAGAGCTAGGACAACGTCAGTAAGGTCAGCCCTGTCCCGACGGATATCATCTATCAACTGTTCCAAAAAAGTGGTGGGGATGCTAGGGGCGGGGCTGGAGTTGGGGCTGTCGACGGCGTTGCATTGGAGTCCAAGAGCGCCGAGAACGGGTCCAAGAATTTGGCCGAGAAGTCCTCCACCACCGAGCAGACCCCCTGAACCACCCAGTAGACCGCCCAGCAGACCGCCTCCTCCACCGCCAAGGAGGGGCCCGAGAAGACCGCTGACGAGGCCACCGACAAGACCGTCACTGCCCAGAAGACCTTCGAGAAGACCACCACCGCCGGAACCACCAAGCAGACCACCGACAAGGCCACCTTGCCCGCCCAGCAGATTGGCAGTGAGGCCACCCAAAAGAGGCTCGGGCTGGGCCACGGCAGCCGTGGCTAGCAGCAGGACAGCAATCTGGAGAGGACACGTACGTTGAAGTCAACATAATGAAATTTTGCGCCAAAACACAGAAATTATACGACCAACCTAACGTGCTAAGCATTCAAACTAATACGATTTCTGTTCACATGTATGATTATTACAATGGTTATGTTTCAATTACAATCAGTTTGGCTTACCATGGAACGCATTTTGATAGGTACAGCACAAAACTGATGATACAGTCTAAGCCCGAGCCTTTTTTATACACTCAATTCAAGGACGATCTGACTCATCCAAGTGGTCGATGTTTGTGCCGAACGTGTGAGTAAGATAAGATCAAACTTTACTTCCGCGTCAGCTAGGGACAACGTCGAATGCGACTGAAAACTGTAAGTTTTCATCCTTTCATCAATTCTAACTCTCAGCTCATCTTTAAATTTCCTAGCGTCCGAATTCGAACGCTACTTCCAGCAACAATGTTCTTGTAAAATTTGGGAGTAAAATAATTCCATGAGTTCTGGTACTTTTTTGTGGGGATAATTTAAATATACTCACACAACACGCGCGTCAGCAGGAATATATACAGTTACAGAAAATATTACGCATGAAACTACAGTAATGGTCCGCATGAAAGTTCCTGCAATTTCTCCCGTACCAGTCTTTACCTGGAATATTTTATGATCATGATTCATTTATAAACGATATTTACACAGTTTTGCACCATTGTAATCAGTTAAGTGAGTGAGAGAAAGAGCGCCAATTTCAAATGCAAAAATGGGACGTAGATTTCACAAGTAACCTAGGATTTACTTCCGCCCTATTGGAAACGTAACCTATGATCAATTACACATAACTTTGAAGATGCCAATGCATTTACTGAGAATTCTTTTCATGCAAACCATGATTTTTTACACTAACGTCGAGATGAAAATGTTGCAAAATAACCCCCACAACCACCAGGATCATAAATCAAACAAGTGAAACAGCAGGAGGCGCATATCCCCCTGGTATATCCAGGGTGAGGCGCTCCGAATTTCCAGCAATGATGATGCTTTTAGGACTGGTGAGTAGAGTGAGTCTTCTGACCAACGTTTACTTTTAGTTCCGTAGTTTGCTTTAGGGTACTATCAAATATTATTTAAAACTTGTTGATGAGATTCGTGATGGAAGGCCAAACGAACTTGAAAGATTTAATTCAAAATTTTTAACTTTGACCACTTCTCACGGAAGAGTGGTAACCAAAAAATGATTATCGTACAAACTTTACGATCATGTAATTTTTGATTTACGCTTTCCAATTCCTTTAATTTAAGTTACAATGAATGAAATATGTGAAATAACTTCGTCCGTCAAATTTAAAAACGCGAGTATACAAAATCATTTATATTACAAGCTTACTCAGCACGTTAAAAATGACTGGATTCGTTATTTTTCTTAAATGAGTCTTCTAGATTGGATGAAAATCATATATATCCATCCTTACTGAAACACGCGATAAAAATATTTTTTTTTCTTCTGCACTTCTGAACTCGTATCACAGATACGGTTGAACATCTTTTGAGAGTGTGGAAGAGAGACGGAACGACCAACCAGCCAACAAAAATTACCCAATCAATAATGCTGAATTGCTGTATCCAGGAAATGACACGAATAGTTAAAACTGCTTCGACTTGCGGCTCAACAATCTACGTGTCCAGTGAAATTCTCCTTAAGGTAATTTATGAGATATTACACTCACAAAAAACCAAATTTATTCATGACTAAATTTAAGGAAAGACCAAGAGATGCATTATATGTCATATTATCGATAATTGTCCAAGCACTATAAAATGTAATTGCTCTATCTTATTTCTCATGATAAGTTGCATTTGCTTGAACAATAGATTTACATTGAAGTGTAACTATGATGGCATTCAAATAATGTGAATTATTAAGAGTGTTGTTGACCGGATGTAAATGTGTACATGATTTAAGCAAATTCTTTTAGAGGGAATAACGGACCTCTTCTGGTTACCACAGTGCGTTTCTGTATTTATTGTATATTCATCTCTGCAAAGTTGGCGTCAAAAATAACTGCATAATTGACACCCTCTTACAGCATCATTTCTATGATTCATTTTGATGAGAAAATTCTTTTTCAAAAGTTATGCTGCTCATCCAATCTAGTCGTGAAATTTTTCCTTCCAGTAAGCACGTTTTATCAAAACTACGTTCGATAATATTGAAAAATTATTAAATTACTTTAGTTATTATACGCATAGCATTCGTCGCCAATCAAAACAACTCCCGCGTCTCATGTTTCACTCTGAAACTCAGCAATGCGCCCTTGTGTTGCGTTCGTGAGAGAAGAATAAAACAGAGGTTCAAGGAGGCGTCCATTTCACATTAAGTTCTTCGATCGCGTATCCATGCTTCGAAAGCAATCTTTTGACTTCGGAGTAAAAATTTCCGACAGTTTGAGAAAGAAAATTACATCAGCCAGATTGTGGGGCTAGTCAAAGTGGAGACATTCGCTTCCATCCGATGATGTAACACGGTTGCATTTGAAATTTTCTATGTGTAAACAACGTTCAGAAATGATGGTTATAATTTCGAAGTTGGTTAAATTTTAAGTTTCAATGCAAATTAGGCCGTGAGCAGTTTGTAAATGTGTAATTCAGCATTTATCAACGAACGTTGAGGGCTTCACTGGATGGTATCGAACGAACAGAATGAAACGAAAGAGAATCGAAACAAGTTTTTCAATTTTTTCACCTCGTGAAATCTGAACTAAAATTTTTACATGCTTTAAGGTGTTGGTTACTTGATTTGTTTCATTCTGCATCAGTGTATTTGATACCTGATTGTTAAACGCGTTATTAATTTTTTTTAATGGCCATGAACTCATTTACATGAACAAAAATCAATTCACAAGTTATTCGTACGGAGAAATTAAGGAATTGGAAGAGGTAATGACTTGTACTCAAAGAGTTAATTTAAAAACAATTTTCAATTACGAATAATTTCTCCTTTAAAAATTGATGACTGCCTTGTTTAACCGCTGCGCATGCGTTAGTGAAACTATAAAAAACATAAAACTAAACTCATTAGGCACTAAGTCATCTGAAAGTAATGGAGTTAGGGGCTTAACTCGGAATTACACTGCCTGATAACTTAGCCGAGAACACAACTGCCATGTTCGACATTTGCTATAGTCCGTCCTATACCACCTCAATGCATCGACTCGTAGTTCTGTCTGTGTTTTCAATGCTGCGACAGATGCGACTGTGATGAATTTACCTCAACTCCGAAACATTTCAGTTCATATACTTTTGGTGGACATACGTAGTAATGCACAATACTATAAATCAGAAAGTTTGAAAAATACTTGAAACATAGCAAACTATATTCTGGAATGAAAGCAAACAATAGCAAACATAAAGCCATTGACACCTCTGATAAGTGAAATAGGAAAACAGTGAGTTAGGCAAAATGGTTTTTACTGGAAGGTAAAAAAATTCTGTCTCAAATTGTTTAGTGTACCAAGTTTCAGAATGGACGAACATCAAAACTTTTCAAGAATACAAAAGGAGAGTTTAATCGGGTGTCAAAACTCAGACTTGTGACCTGTTATGGCCCTATTGGAGGTCCTTTAAAGTCATGCATTCAATTCATCGAGAGTAAAATACACCGGGTCTGAAAACTAGGATTCCTCAGCTTTCATATCGATGAACAATGAGACGTCACTTTTTGCATACTGGTTAAAATGAAACAAAATGGAATCTTGGATTTGATTTTTTGACCAGTCTAAATGATTATTTCGTAGAAGAACTTAGTATAATAATAGCAGCAAACGAATTCGATAATAACCATGTAACTTATTTTTCTATGTAGTTGAAAACAAATTTAGGTTTCAAACCAGATTATTATTTTGTTCTAGTCTTACGTGAGTTTTTAGTTCCCCATGGGAGGCGTTGGTAACTGTGCAGCCAAAACGATTGACGTCATTGTGTGTTTACGAAGCTGAGTGCAGCGTACTGACTTATTTGTCGATCCTAGTCGGACCTTGCAGTGAACACTCAGCCTGGGCAATTAGATGATAAAGTTGTTTATTTCGTTTCCCTGAATTGACACGGCTCAAATAACGTGTGTACTGTGGAAGTGGCAGCGAAAGTCAACTAAGCCGCATTTAAAATTTGCCTTCAGATAAATGAGTTTTCAAATCAAACTAATTCTAGGAACGAACTTTTCACAGAATAAGATTGCCCTTGAAGATGCGGAAGAAAAAAAGCATCTTTTATACCTCAAAATCGTCTCCAAGCGTTAGCCAATGAGTCACAGCCGAAGATATTAAAAAAGTTATCTTGCAAGAAGAAGTAAGCAGAAAGAGTCGCCACCAATGCATAGTGCTCCTTTTGTGCATGAAAGTCGTCCATCGCATGGTGCCCTTTCTCGTGAGACAGAAGCTAGGACAAAAGTGTTGCCTAAAACTAGGCCAGTCCTGCTGTGCAAAACGTATCACAAATTTTCGTCAAATGATTCTCCATGAATTGTCCCTTGCCCATTATTTTACATAAAACCTGACACTTATTTTAAAGTCAACTTTTCACAAAGCCGACAAGTCAAAGTGTGTTCTCAATATACGACATTAATCAGAGCACCACCGCATACTGTTTTGCCACTTGGATTGATATTGCACTCATATGTGTAACAACTATGACACTAAGAGGGAGTCAGCACTATTTCACGTATATCTTCTACTTTTTTGGACTATTTAACTTGCGGTTTCATTTTTTTGTAGACAATATTTTTGAATTTGAAAGAAAAATATCAGATATTTTAGGATTTTTGGAAAGAAATTAATTACGTTGCTCCTTCTCATTCCAAGGACTGTCCATTTTAACCGAGAAATTTTCCTCTTTATGAAATGTAAATATACAGAGTGTTTCAGAACGAAAGGTAAAAATTGCACACCAAGCAGAAGATGGCCAAATGAACACATTTTCTTAATTAAATGGAATTTCCGAAAAAAATCTGGGGTTTTGAGATCTTAGCTGTATATTGTTTAAAAAGAATGAAATTTAATCCCGCAATTGCTGGTAATATTTATTTTACATTTACTTTACAAACACTTTTATTTTATAAGAGTTTAAAATAATAATATATAATTTTAGTGATGTTTCGTAAAAAATTTTTAGCAAGAAGGTTTTAGAATGTTCCAGCTCGTGCTACCAGGTTACTTCTTGTTTGTCTTGTTGTCACTGTTCAGTTTAAAAGAAACCACTGGTAACATGAACAACTAATATCTAAAAAATCCGAATTTTTTTTCAGAAGATTTCATAGACGAAAAAGTGTTTGCTTGCCCATTTGCAACTCGGTGTATTTTCTTAATCAACTAATTATAACTTTCCTAATTATAATACATGCTACTTTCTTGATCCATCCAATGTTTAGTGTAAATGATACCCACACCTTTATTCAAACAACTGTGTCAAAAATTTTCCGAAAGTTAGAACACTGATAGTCACCTCATTCAGTGAGTTTACGTGTCTGTAATTATAACGCATGTCGCGTTATGACGTCTATAGTCGCATGAATCCTGGACTACTGGATTATTACAGGATTACCTTCAGGAAATCCTGGGTTGGATTTCCCCAATGTCTTCTCCAAACTAACTTTTTCCAATTTTGGTTCGCCTAAGTTTATTGTTTGGCAAAGGTTTACAATCATTATCCGATCAGCTACAACACGCACCAATAAAATTTGCTCATATTACACTAACTTCAAAATTTGACGTTTTCCCTTAGTTAATACTTTATCTCTTGTGGATAGAATATTTTGTATTTGCCAGTTCAACCAGTGAACTACCAGTTTGAGTATATTATTCCAATGGTTTAATTCAACCGACCGAAAACATGAATTGTGTGCGTCCTTAACATGGATATTAATATGAGATATTGTATAGGAACCTTTAATTCATCTCACTAATTTCTTTCTAAATACACATCTCTCATCAGCCTAGTAACCACGGGCAAGATGGCCTCATTTCTTGTCACTGCATGGATTTTACTCCTCTGTGCATGCGACTTCCCACCTGTTTAATTTAGTTGCGCACTCAGCACCGCATTATGAGGGTTCGACTGAACTTAAAGGTTGTGAGCAGGTGCTGGTCCTAGTCATAGAATAGATAATTATCTTGTTTCCTTTCGCATTCATGCATCAGCCAACTTTGTTTACTGGGACAATGCGCCTTATTTGTATTAGTTAAATTCTTAAAAATTTAAAATATTCTTCGTCTGATTTCGGCATCGATATTTTAGAATGTCTCATCATTCAAAAGCTGGCTTACACCATCTCTTTAATGACATGCTGACTCTTTACCCTTGAAAACAGTGGCCCGTAAGATTTTCATTTATATGTTAGTAACCAGAGCAAGTTATATATTGCCATGCATCCTATTTTAGTTTCTCACTTATTCGCTTTAAGGTCGATGACGAGGTGAGACTCGGAACGATCCTATTGATTTTTTTCATTGCGAATATGCACACATAAAATTGGAAACCGTTTAAGTGTTCGGAGATTAAAATAAAGCTTCTTAACACAAAACTAGAGGCATCGTAAAAAAGCCGAGCACGCAGAATTACACATGAGGAAGAGTGGTCATGCACAGCACCATCGAGGTGATGCTGCCAGTGTTAGCGCGGTATGTGTGGCCTAACACATTTGTGTTATGACGCGCGGATATTCTGGGACATAATGTACCTCAGTATAAAATATGTAGGCGTATTTTCAACTTAGAACTTAGCACTTTCTTTAGGAAAGACCCATCTATATTCCTTATACTACTCAAGTGAAAATATAACATCGAAATGAATGCCTTTCATTTGAACTAGTGATCAGAAAAGAAATACTGAAATTCCAGTGAAAAAGGATCTAAGACATAAAACGATGTTGACCAAACGAGTAAGATGTTTCATGAATATGCTTATTTACCCCAAGTATTATCTCTTTCTTAAGAATTTCCGCGACTTTATTAATGTAGAAAAAAAAGGCATCATGAGTAAAATCATCTAACATTTTGTTCATCGTATCGCCCATATTTTTGGCCTTAGTTTCTCTTGCGTCGCACGATAAACGGGTCTCACAAAGTGGTCACCTTTTATGGTCAGGAGAGCCGGTATAGACCAGCAATGATTTTTTCAGCTTTTTACATGCAAGTGGACTGTATCTAATGATTTCACGAGTGACTCATCAGCTGACGCTAGAGGTTGACTTTCGATCGATGCGCAAAGGACGCCATTTGTGTTTTTTTCACATCTGTGACGACAATCTTGCCCAGGAAATGTTCACTTCCGGGTTTGTGGTGGCTCAAAACAAGTATATCTGAAGGCGTATTTGGAACTCTCCTAATTGGCTCTCGTTATCATGTGCGCAGTTCACACGATGTTTGAGTCCTGCAAATTCAGGGAAACGATTTAAACAACTTTATCAACTAATTGCCCAGGTTGAATGTATACTGCAAGATCCGAATCGGCTTGACAAATAAGTCAGTTCGCTGCGCCTCAGCTTCGTAAATATTCAATGACGTCAATCGTGTTGGCTGCGCAGCTTACCAACGCCTCCCATGGTGAACTATTTAAGCCCTCGTAAAATATAAGCCTTACGTACCTGAAAGCTAATGAAAGATCTTGGTAATATTTTAAAATGATTTAAACTTGATTCCTCAAATTATGTAAGTACATCGCGATGTTATTACCGAAATAATTAATGCTAAGAGAACACTTTCTTCTACCAAAATGACCATTCTGAATTGTCTCGAATAGTCTCTGCCAAGAATCCGTTTTGTTTTATTTTACCCTGCAGTCAAAAAGTAACGCGTCATTGTTTTTAGATTGTAATGCTGAGGAAGCCTAGATTTTTGAAGCTAACTCCCTGTGTATTGGTTACTCAATTAATTGAATGCAAGATATGAGTTGACTTCACGGGCCCCAATTGGACGCTAACAGTTCACGAGTCTGAGTTTCGATTCACCCAAACGAACTCACCTTTTCTGTCCTACCAAAGGCTTGATGTTCGTCCATTCGGCGACTTGGTAAACTTAGCAATTTTGAGATAAAATGTTTTAAATTTCAGCTTGATCTTACTGTCAGCTTACTGCTTAGAGCTTACTGCTTTTTTTCAGCTTACTGCTTAGAGCTTACTTTTTTTTCAGCTTATTGTTTAGAGCACTGTTTCTTATTCAACTTACCAAAGGTGTCAGTGACATTATTTTTGTTTGCTAATTTTTATGTATGTATCTAAAGTATTTGATTTATGGTATTGTGCATTATTACGTGCTTGTATGTCAAGGTGTCTCGAGTAAAATTATTTGAACTGAAATATTTCGGAGTTGAAATCGATTTTTTACTGTCGCGTGTGCCGTAACTTTGTGAACACAGACTGAACTGCGGGTCAGTGCATTGAGGTTGTACAGAACGGCCTAACGAATGTAGAACATGGCAGTTGTGTTCGCGGTTAAGTTTTCGGGCTATGAAATTCCGAGTTGAGCCATGCGCAGCGGCCAAAAAAGGAAGTCATCAATTTTCAGTTGGGAAATTATTCGTCATTGAAAATTGTTTTTGAATAACCGTTTTGAATACGTGCCATTTTTCTTTCGATTCCTTATTTTATCCGTTCGAATAACTTGTGAATTGATGTTCCTCATGTAAACAAGGTCATTGCTCGTTCATAAATAAAAATTATGAATATTTCATTAAAAAATCAGGCATTCAGTATAGTTATGCTGAGATGTACAAATCAAGCAACGGACGGCTGGGCAATAAACGTGCATGGAAATTTATTAATGCCCCATCTCTAAGTGAAGTTTTAGTTTTTAATTTTCCCATTACGGAACTCCGCATATTTCAATATCCTATATATAACATTAATCACTCCTTTTTTTTCACTGCACAGTTGTGCAGTGTCATTGCTACCTAGTGATTCCTTGTGAGTGTCTAGACTCTTCGTAGCCAGAAATAATTGTTATAGCGCCATTGTGACGTATTTTAAATTCACCAGAATGATAGGAGAAAACATAATCTCGTACTCTGGGTTTTCATTTGCCTCGAAACTCACGTCAGGACGCAATGGCCGTTACGAATAAACCGGAACAAAGTTCAAATGCCAGGGTCCAGTTGGGAATGTTCGCTATAACTTCTCTCTAACTGATGGAAACACCGTGGTATCATTGCCTAAAGGCGAACCATCGAGCCTTCATGTAAAGGGCAAGTGACAAACACACTAGCCTAGGGTACCATGAGAGGAAAACAGAAGTATTATTATAGATATATTATAAGAAACCCTCTTTTAACATCCTATTTCCTCTTTAAGTGTCAATTATAAATAAAGAATATGAAAAATATATAGATGTTGCAGCACGTAAAACATTCAGAAATAAAATATGCATCGTAAAAATCATGAAAAAGTAAAACTGAAGTCGCAAAATTGTGAATCGGTGGAGTGGCGGTTAGAGTCGATAAATTCTGAAAAGGTGGAGTCGGAGTCGAAAATTTATTGCTCCGACTCCACAACACCTTCAGGGAAGAGTACCCCTTTAAACAAAAATTTTTTATTATCGAACCTATAGTAATGAAATTTGGTTTACAGATTGGAAATGCAATTTAAAACCGTTTTCCATTCCTGAAAAAATGCGATTTTCCCCATAGAAAATGAGATATTCATAGAAAACGAGATTTTGGGGGGGGTTTTCAAAATGTATCTCCTCCTACAGTTTTTGAGCTACAGTAATGATTTTAGTGTCATTGTATGCGGAAATACATGTAGATATCAAAAACTAACTTGGCATTCTCCATACTTCAGTTTGAAGTTGAAAAAAATTGAAAAATTAAAAAAAAAAAAATTCTCAACATTTCAAACTTTATGACGTCACAAATTTCGATCGAAAATGAATTTCCGAATGGCTTTTTAGTTTTTGAAATGCCCCCGACTTTCCGCATCCATTGACACCAAAATCATCACTGTAGCTTAAAAGCTGTAGGAGGAGATACATTTTGAAGCCCCAAAAACCATTGTTTACATTATAATCAAAACAAAGAAACATAAACAATTAAAATAAAAAATTTTGTAAAATTTTTGGTTCAAGTTAAACCCCTGAAATCATTATAGAGTAATCCAGAGCCATAGGAGATGACATAGCAACTTTGCGCCGTGAAGAAAGAGCCAAGGGGGAGGTGTAACATGATAAAATATCACTTCCCCCTCCCCTCCCCCCCATAATTCAAACCCCCGTAGCAGGCGAACCAATGAACGTACGAACTTCATTTTTTCACATGATATACCTGACATCTCACCCTTCCTATTGCATCTAAAACCAAATTTCTCCAGAGAATTCGACATTTTGGGGGTACTCTTCCCTTCAGGTATAGACGAATGATATTACCGTTAGTGTCACACACTTTTCCCTGTCCTACAGGTGGGAGGGGAATGAGCTAAGCCCTCGATAGGAAGGAAAGAAGTTCGAATGATAAGAGAAAAAAAGATTCACAGAAAATAATAATCAAGAGATAGAGAGAAATTCCCACACTGCAATTACCTGATCAACTTGAGGATAATGACGACAAACTAAAAGATTCAATTGTTTTATTCAAAGTTAGCACGGGAGTTAATTAACGCCTAGGGAAGTGTCCGTACGAATGCACAGAAGTATCAAAATTTTCTAACAACTAAACCCTAAACCGCCCTCGTCTTTTCTTGTGGGACGTAATATCTGACTCATTCATTTTCTATATTGGTCACCCTAGGTAGATCTATAATTTATTTTTGAAAAGCCACTGTTAGCTCATGTTGTTACGCAAAACCATTAATTTCACTTTTCAATCCATTGTAGAAAATTCTTCTCATATGCTCCTCGTATTGCCTTTGGAGGCAGAGCAATGCGTCGCTTTCGCGCTGTCATTTGTTGCCGCGGAACGGGAGCTGAGCAGAGGTACGGTGGGCAGATGATTTTTCCGGATCAGGGGATTCGGCATTGACACTTTTACTGGAGCAGTGGCAGTCTGAGCAGCACCTGGAGGGCACCAGTCAACATCTCATACGTAGCCACGAGGTTATGTATTACTTTTCTTCACTTACTGTTCTATTTTTCTGTGTTTAAGTTTGTGTGCGTGTTTTGTGAATTTCATTATTTTTATTTTTGAAGTTGTTATCTTGGTTTTCAGGTCTTTAATAATTCTAACTTAATTAAAAGGCCAGTGGCCAGTAAACTACTTCCAGGGGAGTTCTAAACCAAATACATCGCTTCTTCCGAAGTTTATAAACCTACTTGCTTATGGTGAACCCCTGAGACTTGGAGGAAACTGTAACAGTTTCTTCCTGAGTTCATCCAGCTTTCGTTATATTGCCTTAAGCCTTTAAGGGCTTGTTTCATCTCCCTTCCATTAATTACTTACCTGATTACTCGCCTGAAGACCGTTCTACCACTATATTCATATTTTTTTCCTTTTCTCTAACAACCCTTAAAAGTGGCTTATCGACCCACCGAGTGGAAATTAAATTGGGTGAGAGCTCGCTATTTGTAATTGTGAAACTGTTGAAATTAATGAAATTAGTGCTCTGAGATATTTCATCTCTACTTCGCCGTAGCCAACCCAAGTTAATTCGTGTTTGTTTACGCTCCTAGTGTGTTATGCTGCTGCTGGTATAGTTACCGCTACGCACCCTGGGAGGCTGCCGTCAGTTACCTCACCTCAACGCTGGCTCGAGGGATTTGTCAGGACTCGAGTGCGATTCTGGGGCTACCTGGCGCTATTGTGGGGTGCTTTCTAGGAGCTCAATGTCTTATAGTTATAGTCGTGCACAATTTTGAGCTACCTATCTTTCTACGATCTTTCTTCACTCTGTTTACTTGAAGAATTAATTTGTCCTTCCAGGAAGCTGACCAGACCAGTTCATGTTGCTCTTCTTTTAAATCGCGTCAACTACTTACCTACAACTACGGTTGCAGCAGTTCCGGCTCTTACTCGCGTCTTCTGCCAACCTACAACTCCGGTTACAGCAGTTCCTGCTGCTCCTTTGTAATTGCTTACACCTACTTACCCACAGCTGCGGCTGCAGCAGTTACTGCTTGTGAGGTGTATTTTAATTTATCGAGCATCCGTGTCACCTATGCCATTTTTTGAGGTAAAGCGAAAACTTTTTTGAAAAAAGCGCTCTTTGCGCTAATCTGTAACGTAAACTAATAAAATCATAAAAAATAATAAATTAATACTCATTTAAAATTATAAACTATATTCGGCCTTTACGGCTTCTTAAAAACACTCTGTATTTGGCCTTTAAGGCTCTTTAAAAATAGTTTGCTTTCGGCCTTACTGCTATTTTGAAATTGTTTAATAAAACGTGAATAAACCTTCTATACCCATTTTTGACTTTCCTGCAGGTGTGAATCTTACACCATTTTTACGGTTTTCGTCTGGATTGCCCTTCTGTCGACGTAGGAAGACTTCTTAGGAGGAATCATCTGGATTGGTCGCTGTAGGTGACGAGAGTTGCGCTGAAAGATGAATCTTTATGTTCAGCACGATTGTTGGCAGAATGTCTAGGCTCTCCAAGCTGAGGCCGCCGCCGGTAGGAAGGGAAGATTGGAAGTGGCGCTGGGTGACCCAAAACCCACGCGATCGATTACCCCGCATACAGCACAGCAGAGGAAGCCGGAACAACTTTCCTGCTCATATACCGGAAGATTTATTGAATGAATTATGCATACTTTGACTGATAAATGGAAAAGTATCGAAAGTAAACGGAATTGAAAGTTAAATGACCTAGAGCCTGAGCCGCAATCTTGTAGTGTCTTATTATGCGCACGCTGCTACTCCAATATTATTCTTAGGACTATGACCGCATTTTAAAGATTTTACCCAGCTGTTGAAAAACGTTTTAATAGTGTGAATTTTTTTAACATTTGCGGATCATTTCAATACATTTTAATTTTATGAATTCTTTAGAATTCTTTGTTTTGCTAAATCGTCTAGTGCTTCGTGTTTTAATTCTTTTTTGGGCAGTATTTTTGCAATCTAGGAAAATTCGCTTGTATCTTATTACGCCTAAGAAGATAGCGGGTTCCAACAGTGAAGACGGGTCGCTTCAGCGTGTGTATGCATGGGGGTTCATATTTCACATGTTTATGTGTGTTGAGTGAGCGAAGGGTGTGTTTGAAATTTCTAATGCCTCTATTTCGATCCAACGCCACGAGTGAATCCGTTCTCTTTCAATATTCCATATTTGGTGATTTATTTCAAGCGTGACATCGCATCGAAATTTGGATTTAACATAGCTTAAGGTGCTCTAGTCGAAAGCAGTAGTTGCCAACTGTCGATACCGTCGTGCGGTCGACGTGAGGGTTCGTGGAAAAGGGCTGTCTTCTGTATAGCTACCTTTTCCGGGGCGCTAGCTTTTCTTCGCAGCTGCCCTTCCTGAGGTTCGTGTGGGTACCGCCTACGCCGTAATCAGTCCGCTAGGGCAACAGAAGTAAATTCTGTTAGTGCCGAACTACGGCGGTACCGTTGTGTGTGGGGGGTAAGGTGAGTGTGGGTACCGCCTGCGCCGTATTCAGTCCGCTAGGGCAACAGAAGTAAATTCTGTTATGTGCCGAACTACGGTGGTACCGCTAGGGTGAGGTGTGTGTGTGGGTACCACCTACGCCGTAATAAGTCCGCTAGGGCAACAGAAGTAAATTCTGTTATGTGCCGAACTGCGGTGGTACCGTTAGGAAGACGAGCAACTGTCTGCGCCGTATGAGACCGCTAGGGCAACAGAAGTGAATTCTGTTAGTGCCGAACTGCGACAGCGTCTTCCTATTGACAAACTATGCGAAATAGTCCGTCCTTCCGAGGAGGCTCCTTTAATCCCTTATTAGGCGAAGTGTCGTATACGACTAAAGCTTGTGTCAACAAGGAGAAAGGAAACTCTTTTAACCTCAGGGTTTCACTTGTTTAATGCTGAATCTCTTCGAAGTCCCTATCACATACACTGATATATTTTGACAAAGACAGTGATTTATTTTCTATTGCAAAAATAGTGCGTACAGACGTGAGCTACTGCATAACAGGGTACAACACTCAAAATTGCATTTAAAATATTAGTCGTATTTAGCTAGATAACACAAGAAACATTGGAATATCGACATGTAATACAAATGATATTTAAGGGCTAACTAAAGTAAATGCACAAACGCAACATCAGCGCGGAGAAATAGATAAGTCGGCGTTCAGAGAGCTTGACACCTGAAGAAAATACTTAAGATTATGGGTAACTAACACAAAAAGGCTCGATAACCCCTGTGCGGCCTGACACGCCCGGAGGAGGGTGGCTCTGCTACGATAGCCGAGACAGGAAATCTGCAAGGTGGTTGTCGACTCCCGGAAGGTGTTCTGCTCGGAACCTGAAAAGGCTGAAATACAAAGCGCAGCGTTTCAATCGGGGGTTCAACTTGTCTGCCTGTTGCAAATAAAGGAGCGGTCGATGGTCGGTTTGTAACACAAATTCTCGTCCATACAGGTAGACCTCAAACTTCTGTAGAGCCCAGTAGATGCTTAACACTTCTTTTTCAATGGTGGAATAGTTTATTTCTGCTCCTCTCAGTCGACGTGAAGCATATGCTACCGGCGCGTAGTGACGGAAGTCTCGTTTGCTTGGCTGGAGGAGAGCTGCTCCAAGTCCAGTTTGGGAGGCATCTGTCCTCAGAATGAAAGGACATCTGGGGTCTGGTAACTGTAAGACCGGTCTCTTGACTAACGCTGTCTTCAAACTTTCGAAGAGATCTTCTGTTGTATCGGTCCAAGGTATTTGTTCTGGGGAGTTCTTCTTTAGGAAATCATGGAGTTTGGATGTCAGTTGAGAGTAGTTAGGAATGTACTGTTGGTAGTACCCAACTGTACCGAGAAAACTTTGGAGCTCCCGTTTGGTTTTTGGGAGTGGAGCCGATTTCAAGGCTTCGACTCTGTTCTCCAGAGGCTGGATCTGATTACTGCTCAGTTGATGACCCAAATACTGGAGGCTGTCAAATCCGAATTCGCATTTGGACGGCTTCGCCTTAAGGCCATGTCGAGAGAGAGCTTCGAACAGTTTAGCTAATGCTGTGCAATGATCTTCCCAGGTTGTCGAGGCGATTAAGATGTCGTCCATGTAGACCTCGGTGTCTTGCAGTCCTGCAGTGACTTGACGTATAAGGCGGGAAAAAGTGGCTGGAGCATTTGCTAGGCCGAAAGGCAGTACGTTGAATTCATAGAGGCCAGACCTAGTTTTGTAGGCGGTGTATTGGCGGGACTCAGGGTGTAGAGGTACTTGCCAATATCCACTGGTTAGATCCATTTTGCTGAATATTGTTTTGCCAGCTAAATTGGTGAAAATAGCAGTGGTGTCTGCTATCGGCTCGGCATCGAATACTGTCTGGCTGTTGAGGTGCCTGCAGTCCAGACAAAATCGATGGGTTTCGTCTTTCTTCCGGACAGCAAGGAGCGGTGAATAGTAAGGTGATGTGGATGGCGTCACGATTCCCATCTTCATCCACTTCTCTAAACTTGACCGCAGTTCAGGCTCCAGCGCTATGGAAAGTGGATACGAATGTTGAAGTCGAAAACTGGAAGGGTCCTTCAATTTTATTTCATGAACTGCCGTGCTGGTTCTTCCGGGAGTATCTGTGAAAAGATCGCGATATTCTTCAAGTAGTTCCTGGAGTTCTGAGCGTTGTGTTGTAGTCAAAGTAGAGGAGATGAGACAGTCTTCAATGGTTTCTCCGACGGGTGACGGTATCTCTGGTTCTTTCCGGTCGAGTTCTTCTTCTTCGCAGGAAGGTTCTAGGGCGAGGCCAACCGCTGCAAATGCTTCCTCTACTCTCTCGTCGTCCTCCTCGCGATCTTTCTCGCTTGGTGAGGCGGAACTTTGCTGCTCCCGGTCGTGGTACTGGCGAAGGAGGTTGATGTGATAGACTTTGTTGTTTCCATCCACGTCCAATGTATAGGTATAGGTTCCCAGGCGTGATTTCGCTGTATAGGGACCTTTCCAAGTCATAAGTAGCTTCTTTCGAGAATCGGGCAAAAATACGAGGACTTTATCTCCTTGCTTTAGAGTTCGCATCTTGGTACGTCTGTTGAAGAACTTGGCGCTTTTCTCTTGGCTCCTATTTAGATTCTCGCGAGCGATTTTACATGTTTCTTTCAATCGGTGCTTCATTTCCATCAAATACTGAGCAGTGCTCGTGTCGTCTTGCAAGCTACCATCGGTCCAGCATTCCTTGAGCACGGTTAAAGGTCCACGGACGCGATGGCCGTAGATGAGTTCGAAAGGAGAATACCCGGTTGAGGCCTGAGGAGCGTCTCGATAAGCAAAAAGGAGTGAAGGCAGATACAGGTCCCAATCTCGCGGCTGTTCTACGGCTAACTTCCGCAACATGACTTTGAGCGTACCATTGAAGCGTTCGACTATGCCGTTCGATTGGGCATGGTATAATGGCGTCAATCGGTGCTGGATACCGACGAGTTTCAGGAAAGCTTCGAAGGTTGCAGCTGTGAACCGAGTGCCGTTGTCGCTTGTTAGCGTGTGAGGGAAACCAACTCTGCTGCAGATTTCGAGTAGCTCCTGGGCGACTGTTTCTGCATCTATATGTCTGAGCGGGGCTGCGTCTGCGTACCGAGTTGCTTGGTCCACCACGGTGAGAATGTATCGGTGGCCACGTGCCGAAGCTGGTTGTAATGGGCCTACCAAATCAACACTGAGCGCGGAGAATGGAGTGGTGATCGGTGGGGTTGAGATAGGTGCCTTTCTTGGTCGAGATGGAGCGTGCGTCTGGCAGGTATGGCAGGAGTGACAGTATTGGACCACATCTTTTGCTAGGGACGGCCAATAAAAATCGCGTTCTAGTCGAGCCTGAGTTTTCTTTTGGGAATAATGGCCAGCAAGTGGATTGTCATGAGCCATTTCCAAGATTTGTGGGCGCACGCTTGCAGGTGCTACAAGTTGATGAGTTTCCTGACCGTCTCGTAACGTTTTCCGATGGAGAATGCCGTCATGGAGTTCAAAGGTAATGACTCTGCCATCCTTGTGCGTTTCTTCTTTGCCAGTGTCAACTTTCTTAAATAAAAGCTGCAATGTTTTGCACTCCCGCTGTAATTTCTTGAAGTCTTCTTTGTTGTGTTGCAATATATCGACAGTGCTTGGTGCGGCAGTGGGATCTTCGATAGCTTTTGCTGCTGCCCTTGTGACAACGTGAGAGACTTCTGCAGCAACTGGTTGCTCTTCATAGTCGGTCATCTGTTCTTCGAAGGAGGTGGTTCCGGGAACTCGGCCGAGAATGACATCGTGGGAGAGCTCTTCCATGGCTACGGCTGTCACCTCTCCGTGGTAATAGGGGCACACGAGAGAGACCCGGGCCAGAGGCGCTTCGAAAGAGTGATTGTTGGCCAGCCGTACGGTAATTTCCTTCTTCAAAATGGCGTCAGCTGGGACGAGAGCCTTCTTAACGAAGACCGCCGTTGCTCCTCCATCGAGTAGTACTTGAACGGGTTGTTGGTTCACGGTGCCAGAGCATGTTTTCAGCTGTCCCAATTCGATCAGCTTGTTCGAGGCGATGTGATTTCATGCTACTGGAGGAATATCATCGTATTCATCTGCTTCTTCATGCGTTGCTAGATTGTTTACTCGAGCGGTAGTACTGGAGATAGGTGGGCTTGCATGGGCTGCTCCATTACTGTGACCATCACCTTGCCTCCTCTGCAATTGGCGGCACTCATCACTGGAATGCGATCGGTTGGGGCCATGAAAAGTACAGTAAAATCCATTGTAAGGTCCTCGTTGTTCGCGCTGCGGAGTGTTGACCGATCCTGAGCTGGTGGGACCACCACGTGTGCTAGAAGTTCTTGGCGGCGTTCCTCGAGAGTTGTTGCTGGAGTTGGGTGATCTTGCTGGAGTGCTCGGGGCTCGGACAGGAAATGTCGCGCGTCGCTCTGGTGCTCCTGATGCTTTGAGTGCTGGAGGGCCCGCATCCGTCGATGATGTCAGTGTGCGACCCTTACAAAGCTGATGGAGCGATGTATGAGGTCTTGCTTGTAAGAAGCTATCACCTTGCTCTCCTAGGCTTGCGACTGTGTTACCACCCCTGTCACGTAACTGAGTAGCGAGGAAGGGCGGCAAGCTTGAATAAGCTCGGTCAACAATTAGGAAGTCACGAAGAGTCTTGTAGTTGGCTTCGATGTTGCATCCTTTTAACCAAGCGTCAAAGGATTGTTCGAGTCGCCGTAGGTAACGTGACATATTGTCGCCTTCTTCCGGCTTCAATTCGTAGTAGTTGGCACGTAGTTTTGCCGGAGTAACTTTATGAGCATCTAGTAGAAGCAATTTAATTTCAGGAAGCTTGAAGCGATCTGCTGCGGGCTGGGTATCGATGAGTCGACGTTCCTTCGGTGTGATCAAATTATGGAGCATGACAACAGCATCGACTTCAGTAAATCCCATCGCTGTGGTGTGAGTGCAGAAGCGTTGCAAGAATTCGTCCATCCTTTCTTTCGTGGGATCGAATGGAGCCGGTGGAGGTATCTTCACTCTAGCATTTTGGGGAGCGATTTGAGCATCGAGTTGTCGGAGTCTGAGCTCGTGGTCTCGTTGTGCTGCTTCTCGTTCCGCTGCTCGTTCTGCGGCTTCTCGTTCTTCTCGTTCTGCGGCTTCTTCCAAATGCCTCAGGCGGCTGGTAAATTCTTCCCGGTACTCCGCATCGGTGGGAGTGAGGCCGAGGGCTTCGACGTATTCTCGAGCTTGAGCGACGAGGTTCATCTTGTTTAAGTGATGCGGTGTCCGCGTAGTTGATTAGAACCCAGAAATCCCAGACAACGTTGGTAGTCGCGTAAAGCTTCTGGGTCCCTGTTCGGGCGCCAGAATATGTCGATACCGTCGTGCGGTCGACGTGAGGGTTCGTGGAAAAGGGCTGTCTTCTGTATAGCTACCTTTTCCGGGGCGCTAGCTTTTCTTCGCAGCTGCCCTTCCTGAGGTTCGTGTGGGTACCGCCTACGCCGTAATCAGTCCGCTAGGGCAACAGAAGTAAATTCTGTTAGTGCCGAACTACGGCGGTACCGTTGTGTGTGGGGGGTGAGGTGAGTGTGGGTACCGCCTGCGCCGTATTCAGTCCGCTAGGGCAACAGAAGTAAATTCTGTTATGTGCCGAACTACGGTGGTACCGCTAGGGTGAGGTGTGTGTGTGGGTACCACCTACGCCGTAATAAGTCCGCTAGGGCAACAGAAGTAAATTCTGTTATGTGCCGAACTACGGTGGTACCGTTAGGAAGACGAGCAACTGTCTGCGCCGTATGAGACCGCTAGGGCAACAGAAGTGAATTCTCTTAGTGCCGAACTGCGACAGCGTCTTCCTATTGACAAACTATGCGAAATAATTCGTCCTTCCGTGGTGGCTCCTTGAAGCCCTTATTAGGCGAAGTGTGGTATAAGACTAAAGCCTGTCTCAACAAGGAGAAAGGAAACTCTTTTAACCTCAGGGTGTGACTTGTTTAATGCTGAATCTCTTTGAAGTCCCTATCACATACACTGATATATTTTAACAAAGACAGTGATTTATTTTCTATCGCAAAAATAGTGCGTACAGACGTGAGCTACTGCATAACAGGGTACAACACTCAAAATTGCATTTAAAATATTAGTCGTATTTAGCTAGATAACACAAGAAACATTGGAATATCGACATGTAATACAAATGATATATAACGGCTAACTAAAGTAAATGCACAAACGCAACATCAGCGCGGAGAAATAGATAAGTCGGCGTTCAGAGAGCTGGACACCTGAAGAAAATACTTAAGATTATGGGTAACTAACACAAAAGGCTCGATAACCCCTGTGCGGCCTGACACCAACCTATCAGGAGTATGATTTGGTAACTTACAACTTTCTGATTTTAGGCTCTCCCAGTCTTGCAGCCAGGGTCGTCAAGTGTCCTGAAACTGCAGGCTCGGCATCTGCATTAGTTTTTTAGGCTCATTAGTTTCCTGTCTGACATGTTTTTTTCTATTGCATCATCACCCAACTACAGTGAAGTCAACTGTACTACCACCACTAAAAGTGAGTAGGACTTTAGAGTTTCTTTGCATCTCTCAAGAAGGAAAGGAATAAACAGATCTTCAACTGGAAAAAATTTTCTTTTGTTCAAATTATAATTCATATATGACAGAAAATAAAGAGTTCAGCATGTTCTATTCTGTGGTGCGACCTGGATACATACTGCCAGACTATACCGCTGGTAAACATACAACGCCTAATCCTGATATAATTATGAGATGATGAAATTAAAATTTACAACTGCCAGGAGAGTCTTCCACGTGATGGTAACAAATTGTGTTGTAGAACCCATGGGAAGTAATCAAGGTTCAAATTAGATTCAATATATTAAGTTTAGAAATGGAGTCAATGAAAGGAAAACAATAAAACCTGTTTTTTCAAGCCGAGTTTTCTTATGCGAGCTAGGAGCAGCATGGTTGCGTTTCCTGAAATAACCTGAACCATACGCTGGACGGTACTCACAATTCAGCATTCTATTTTGTCAAACAGCTTTTTTGAATAACGCTCTGAAGGTGATTGATAATAACTAGAGCTGTGCCATTGCATAACTTGCATATATGCACGCCAAGAGATATGCAGAGTGTTTTATGCAATGCAAAGAATTATCTTGTACATATTCAAAATCACATACGCAATTTTGCATATGCAATATAACAGATGTAATATGCAAAATGCACATTGCATATGCATGATATCATTGCATATATGCTGTAATACGAATGTTGTAATTTTATTTTTTTAACGTAAACCTGCAAATTTGTTATTAGAACCAGAAATTTTGTCCATTGATGGGATCTCTCACTATCACTTGCTAAAACAACATCTCAAGTTTTACCCGATGCGCTATGTTCAGTACCTGATGCCCAGGTTTCCTAATTGACCTGTTCTTCAGATAAATTTGGTTCATAAATAAAATACAATAGAGGTGTCCAAACCGAATTTATTGGAGTTTGAAGTTTTTAAGAATTTCATGGTTTAATAGTTTTTGTACACCTAGTTATAGTTTCCTTGTTTTGTTCTACCCATGCGTACAAGTGATAAAGTGGAAATGCAATTGTGAAGTTTGTATCAATTCCCGAAACATAAGCGTTTAGTGCATTAATAATAATTACTTTTGTTGTGCTCTGCTTGCTCATAAAAAATGAGAAAGAACTCAATAAGGTAATCCCTCGAATTCCGAATATGCCACAAATTCCCAAAATTTGCATCATTACAGTGATTTCGCTTTCTGGACTTACATAAGGACAATCAAATCTGCAATTGACATTTAGATATTATATGCTGATTTGAATATTCCTGCAATATTTGGTTATTCAAAACCTAATGCAAATGTTCAGTATTTGTAGGATGTCCGGAAAGAGAGAGATTACCTAGAGGAAGATTATGAGAACTTTTTTCAAAGTTTTGTACTAATTTTTGTATTTAAATTTACAGATGTATGGGATAATATGATTGATTGAAGAAATGAACCAATTTTTTTAGTATTCTAATGATTACCAATCTTTATTAGTTACACCATTCCAAAGTACCCCAAAGTGTAAGGAATAATACTTAAGAAATTGAATTCTCCGAATATGACTTTCGGGACGGAAATCTGTATTTTACTTATTGCCGGAAAACCGTAAGTTTGTCGTGCAATTTAATAAGAGTATACACTGTTATTATTAAAATATCTGCTGCAACTTCATATACATGAATAACGAAGATAATCCTTTTGGTTCAGCATAAAGTTAACCGATATTGACCCATTTTCTTCTTAGATAAAATCACCGAAAGCTAGTATTTTAATCCCCATGTCTCATTTGATGTACGAAACTAACTTTTAGTGCTCGCCGTGGCCGAGTGGTTGAGAACGTACCCATCCGTGAAGGTGTCAAGGGTTTGAACCCCGGCGCTGCGCGGCGATTTTCCCCGTTGGGTGAAAGGAAAACTCAAACACAATACCCCACTCTACCCAGATATCAGTAATGGATACCGTCTCGACAGGGGAGTAACCGTCCTGGTACTATAGTAGTACGGCATTTGAAAAACCAATGTGCAAGATGATATTTATCATGCTGAATTGGTTGGAATAAAACTTTTTTTCTAGATTGCTAGCACGAGAAGATCTTCTCATGATTAAGGATGTCAACTCAATTTTACGTGGCTATCCTGTTGAGGAACGAAGACCAACCAACCAAACTTGTTGACCAACGAAGTAGTTGGTTACCTCTTCTCATCTGACATGAAGAATTTTAAATTTGCTCGCTGATGTACGGTGTAGAAAGAGTGTTTTCGCAATACAAAATTATTCATGCCAATAAGCAAAAAAAAGTGTCCTATTTGAAAACATTAAAAAGTACATTATTATTAAATGTAACCACAATGGTTAAACCTTGTTTTACTTTGAAATCTTATGTAATCATATTTTCATGTTTTCTTCATTAGTAGCAAATGCTAGAATTCTAAATATTGAACACTACTGTATTGAATCATTACCTTAGAGTTGAATACTTACAACATCAAACAAGTTCCAACTAACTGAAGTCGGTCATTCAGCAGTGCATGTGCAAGACTTGATCGCATATTGATTGCATATAAATGCAAGTACTGTGCATACGACACTCCGCAACCGCATATATGTAACCTCAAGCCGCATATTTTATGCGCGCATAATTTCATATGCGCTTGCATATATGCACGTGCATATTGGCACAGCTCTAATAATAACACTCACTGTTAGTGTCTAGTTAGGGTTATTAAAAGGTTCTCTAAATATTGTAAGTAAATAAACGAAAAGTTTTTTTTATTAAAATATTATAACTCGAAAATAAAAGTTGAATCTTGCTGGCGTCGCTAAAACGAAGTTCAAAGTTCGCTTTCGTCTCAGGCCGAGTTAAGGATGTCGCTCACCGATGATCCTTTTTTTATGAGTCTCCCCCTTCATCTTGCTGGACGAGTCTTGAAATTCGGTGTTGGCGGTCGAGGTAATATTCATTGCTCATCCAATATATTTTTTTGGCGACACATTAGACAAGAATTGCTGTTGAGAGGAGAGAAATGCAAGAAGCACGTGAGCTCTAACATGTCATTTGTATGGTACAATAAAATCTAACATCGTTGAGCAACTTCCAATAATTTGTTAACACGGACTCATGGCCTGGAAGATTGTGTTCAACGTAGTGGATGACGTGTTAAGTACTCTCTGCTTGACTACAATGATTTTTATTCAAAATTTGGAAATAATTCTCTGCTCAAATACTTCTTAGACTGACATCGCAGAATCAAGGAAATAAAAAACACAAATGTAAATCAGGTAACAGAAAATCGTCTATCAAAATCAGGTTTGAATCATGTTCCATTCATCCAAGATTATCGAGAAAGTCATTTCAATGAAAGGTAAAAAAAAGTTAGAAATGAAAGTTCGTCTTGCCTAATTGACTTAAATCACAAGGTGGTAGAAAATAATGGAAGATAAATTCAAAAACATTTATTTTTTTAATCCTTTTGTAATAGTTTTGCAACATCATCATGACTGATATTTGCCTTTTTCTTTCAGATAATCCAAGTAAATTTTGTCTTTATTTCAGTAAAACATGCCCTCATGCTCGACCTCTGAACATCATGTTAGTAATGTTTTAATTCCTGAGTTAGATTGTGTTAGCAATGCAATTAGAATATTAAGGTCGCCACCGAAAGCACGTGTGAATAATGCAGTGAATAACAGGAGTTGCGGGAGGCTGTTTCCCACACGTGCTGAAGTTGGACTTTATTATTGAAAGACGAACTCGAGAAGAGTAGCGGCTGAAACGATGTCAAATATCATTGACCAATTTCAAATTTTTGTTGTTCTGCTATTGCCGTTAACTCTTCAACATTTCATAATAATAAGACATTTCAAAAACATCTCAATGCTACAGTACTGCATTTAAGTCGACTTAACTAGTACGGGGGCCGATGAGTTTTGCAGCTATTTTTATCAGTTTTATATTTGACCTTCCCTACCAGGAAGTTTATTTCAATCAACCAATCGGACAAGTTTTTAAGACCTAAATATAAAAAGTCAGACTTAATTAACCAGTTGCATTCCAACTTGAACTTCGACGGCATATGAGATATCATAGAGGTCGCATGAAAACTACACGGAATGAAGATACTAAACCTTGTCTTTTAGAAATACCAGCATTTCAAAATGGTTCTCTGACATGCTTGCACGTTTTGGCCGCAAGACTTCCTTTCCTAATTAAAACATACTCCTCAGGAATACTAGATGGAATTGACGTGTTGGAATGCACAAGAAGATTTAGGCGATGTCAGAATCCTCCCAGCCGAAAGCTATCAAGAGACAAGTTGGAGATCTTCTCTAGTAAATGTTTTGCGGCAGCCTGGCAGGGAGATCCGAGAGGTCCAATCAGACCGTGAGAAAGCAGGCAACTGCCTATCCGCTTATGCACTAGTGATAGGGTAACACCACTTCACCTGCATCCTTCGTAGAGTTTCATTCTATAATCTATATGAGTCTATTCTAAAAGCAGTTGTAGCGCTATAGCGCAAATAATACAAATAATAATAATGAGGGGTGTTGATATAGTCAACATTAAAGCACGGATGCGGGTCCTTTGTTGCTCCCCCCTACGCATGTTGTCTGTGACCGAAAGCCCAATTCAACAGTTTATCATTAATGGTAAGTCAATTGCCAAATAAAGTTGCTGAAAACATTTAAATTAGGTCATAAGCATCTATCACACGAAGATAGTTCATCAATTCTCTAACGTCTAATTGGCGTCCCAATACCGTCTCGACGGTAGGTCGTTGTAGCGTTCGGCAAGCCTTTATACAATTTCTACTATTGGTGAGACTTTCACATTCTATGATTAGATGTTTGACTGTTAGTGTTGAGTTATTGCAAAGTTCGCATACTGGTGCGATATCGGGTACTTCATTATTCATCAGGTAGCCATGTGTTAAGAGTGTATGTCCTATTCTGAGTCTGTTAACTATTATCTCCTCTTTACGTGATATTTTACCGCAGTCCAACTCTATTCCTGGTGATGGTTGTATTTCCCTTAATTTGTCTCTGCAATTTTCTCACCTAGTTTTCCACTGGTTAATCACGGCTTGTCGAATTAATGGTTTCCAATCTGTGTAGCAAATTAGGATAAATTCTTCGTTTTTTTGGGTTGCGTTCTTGGCTGCAGTATCTGCAGCATCGTTATCGCCTATTCCGACATGGGAGGGGATCCAGCATATGTTGATGGCTTTGCCGCCTTTTTGTTTTTCGTGTATGTCGTGTTGTATTCGGCGTAGTACTGGATGGTATGTCTCGTACTTTAGGCTGTTAACGACACTCAAGGAGTCGCAGTAAATTACGAATTTTTTATCTCTTTTTTCATTAATGATGCCAAGGGCCAAGTGGATGGCGTGTATTTCGGCTGAGTATATTGAGGCCTCTTTCGGTAGCGTTGCAGAGCGGACAATGGTGCCACATACTGCTGCCACTCCTGTGCCATTTTCTCCTGAGCCGTCTGTGTATATAGTTACATATCCGTCATATTTTTCTTTTGTCATTCTTTTAAACTCTTGACGGATTATGTATTCAGGGGTTTCGTTTTTTGGTAGTTCGGTGAGGTCGGTATTTATTGTTGGTTTTGTTAGTGCCCATGTGGGAGTATTAATGTTTAGTAGTCGGTATGAAAAGTCTGGTTTAACTCGATTTTTCCGGAGGCCAAATTTTTCTATCAGTATTTGCATTTTAATAGCGAATGTTGGAGTTATTTTCCTATTTTGGAAGAGTAGTCGGTTACTCGGCGTCACAGTGTAATTGAAGGCGGGGTTTCCATGTTGACTTCGGATTTTGTAGTAATAACAGAGGGATAGATAGTTTCGCCTAAGATCGGGAGGCATTTCATTGCAAATAATGTGTAGACTATTTGTTGGGCTGGATTTAAATGCTCCTGTAGCGATTCGTAGTGCTTCGGATGTAATAGACTCGATGGGCTTTAGAGTTGTTGGGCTGGCAGAGTTATAGATTATTGATCCATAATCGAGGATTGATCTTGTAATGCTTCGATATAGATTTTGAGGATCGTGGTTTGGTCTGCTCCCCAGCTTTGAGCTGTTATTGATTTTAATAAATTCAGGCTATCATTCCCTTTTTTCTTTAAAGCAGTGATGTGTTGTTGCCAGTTCAATTTTTCATCGAAAATCAGGCCGAGGAATTTATGTGAGTTTGTGTATTGAATGTTTTCATCATTGAGTTTAAGTATTGGGCTGAGGAAGAGTCCGGGTATGGTATTGAAATGTATTGCTTTGCTTTTACTGGATGAGAATTTGAAGCCATGATTTTGGGACCACTTAAATATTTTATTAATACAGGATTGCATTTTGTCTTGGATAACCTTGAGGTCTTGGTGGTGGTATCCAACTTGTAAGCCGTCAACGTATAGTGAGTGGTGAAATTTGTGGTCCGGTGGGATCTGCTTGGCTATGTCGTTTATTTTGAGGGCGAATAACGTGACCGAGAGGACACTGCCTTGAGGGACTCCGTTTCGCTGTTCGTAAATATTTGAGCTATAGTTGTCTATTCGGACACTTAGTGTTCTACGTTCTAGGAATTTGGCGACAAAAGTTGGTAATCTGCCCCTGAGTCCGATATCGAATAAATCCCGTATGATCCCATATCTCCATGTTCTGTCGTAAGCTTTTTCAAGGTCGAAGAACACTGAGATGAAGTGTTCTCTGTTTGCGAATGCTAATCTTATGGTTGAGTCTAGTCTGACCAAATGATCTGTAGTGCTACGCCCCTTTCTGCATCCACACTGCTCTTTACTAATTATATTGTGCATATCTAAGTATTCGATCAGTCGATTATTGATCATTCGTTCCATTAATTTGCACAGACAGCTCGTGAGTGCGATGGGTCTGTAGTTATTTGGTTTACTATGGTCTTTCCCGGGTTTTGGGATTGGTATTATTATCGAGTGCTGCCATTGTGGTGGGAAGTAGCCCGTTGTCCAGAATTTGTTAAAAGTGTTCAAGATGTATTGTTTAGCTGGTAGTTTTAGGTGTTTGATCATGTCGTATGTTATTTTGTCGTTTCCTGGTGATGTGTTTTTAGTTTTTCTTAGGGCGGATTCAAATTCATGCATATGGAAAGTTTGGTTATAGATTTCTACGTTTGGCGAACTGAAATGGATCGGTATAGTTTCATTTGCGGTTTTTATTTGTTGAAATTCAGGGGAATAGCTTTGATCGCTTGACACTTCGCTGAAATTCTCAGCCAGTTTATTCACAATATCAGGGATTGTGCAGTAGTGTATATTGTTTTCGATCAATATATGGACTTTTCTTTGTGCTCGACCTTTTATTTTCCTTATTGTTTCGTATACTCTGGCCATTGGTGTATATTTATTAAGTTGGTTTACGAAATTCTTCCACGTTTCCTGTTTGCTTGCTCGAATTTTGTATTTATGATTTGCCCTTGCTCGTTTCCAGTTAATTAAGTTAGTAAGATTTTTATTGCGGTGGTATTTCTTGTAAAGTTGTTCTCTTTCTTCTTTTAATTCTTGGAGTTCTTTTGTCCACCATGGTTTGAAGTAGTATTTTCCTGGTATATAAGTTGGGATGGCTTTTTCAGCTGCTGAGTAGAACCGCTGTTATAAGTCGGTGAGTAGTTGTTCGTTATTTGTTGTTGTGTTCAACATCGGCTTGTTCCATGCATTGTTATTGGAATATAGATCCCAGTTAGCTTTTGAGTAGTTCCAGATAGTTGATGGGGGTTGGTTGGGACGATTTTCGTTAAGGTAGGTGATCAAAATTGGGCAATGATCGCTATCACCCGGCGAGTCGAAAGCAACCCAGTCTAATAGCACGGCCAATGTAGGTGAGCAAATTGTCAGATCAATAGCTGATTCTGAATTGTATCCTATTCTAGTGGGTGAACCGGTATTTAATAGGCAAAGGTTATTGTTTGTAATAACAGTTTCTATCAGCTTCCCCCTATTATCTGTATTCTTGCAGCCCCATATGGTGCTGTGTCCGTTGAAGTCGCCGGCTAGGATGAAAGGATTCGGTAGTTGGTGGATTAGGTTATTTAGTTTTTCGTTTGTGACTGTTTGTCTACCGGGTATGTAGATGCTGCAGATGGTTATCAGCTGTCCTATGTTTACTTGAATGGCCACGCTTTGTAGTTCAGTCTGTAGATTCAGTTCACAAAAAGGTATTGAGCTATGGACATATATTCCAACACCTCCATGGGGGGGTTCTGTTGTAATGACCGTGTCGTAGCACATTACTGTAGCCGTTTATTCTAAACTGGCAGTTATCCCATAGCTTTGTTTCTTGAAGTGCTATTATACTGGGTTGGTGGTTGTTTATTGTTTCCATTAGTTCATCTTTCTTTCCCCTGATGCCTTGGCAGTTCCACTGCAGGATTCCTACGTTAGCCATGGGGTGTGTTTGATTTGATTTTGTTATTCAATTGTTCAATTAGTTACTTTCTTTTGGGTGATCTATCTCTAATCCTAGAGTCTCGAGAGTAGTGTGATTGTTCCTCATCTGAGTAAATTTGTCGTTTATCATGTCTGTTGCGGCTGTAGGTGGGGGATCGTGATTTTGATCGTGATCTTGGTCGCTTCTTGTTTTGGGTTTTGGAAGGTTTGTGCTGCTTTGGGGGTTTGAATTCGTTGAATATTCGTCTGGCTTCTTGTCTCATAATAGGCTTGCATTCGCTCGTGCCATCTTCCTCATTTTCAGATCCTTCGGCTGTAGTTTCAATATTAATTTTGGATTTGAGCAATTGTGTTGGGTTGGGTTTAATGCGGAGTATTTCTTTTTCGCATGTTTCGTGGTCGCGTTGTGAAGTTTGCGGTGGTTTGGTTTCTGGTGTATCGGTTGTGTTATCAGTTGTACCTGGTTCGTTACAAAGTGGGGGAGCCATATTTTGTTCGGTGATCGTTTGGTTTTTGGTAGCCGCCATAGAGGGTTGGGGGATTGGTACTTTGGGTATTTGATCCGTTCGATTTCTGGTTATTTGTGCGTATCTTTGATCGAGTTGTGGGGATCGTTTGTGGTATATTATAAGGGCTTGTTCTCTTGATACGTTTTGTTTAGTCCGGATAGAAATTAGTTCTTGTTGCTTGCGTTGTTCCGGGCAAGTCCGGTCTCCAGTTTTGTGATTGTTTCCGCAGTGGTAGCATGTCAAGTTGTTTTCCGTGCAATTTGTTGCTTCATAACCTTTTGTTGCGCATTTTCCACACACGAACTCTTCACTGGTACATCTTTTAGCAGTATGGTTGTATTCCAAGCACTTTTTACACATCATAGGGCGGTCGAAGTATTCATATATCCTACTCTTGCAGTCTTGGCCAAGGATGTCGATATACTCAGGGGGGGTTGAGCCTCTGAAAGTTAGAAGGATTGCTTTTGCATTTGTGTTACGGCTTTTTATCCAATTTGCTGGTTCAACATTTTTGATTATATGGTTTTCCATTAACCCTTGTTTGAATTTCTCGAAGTTGGTGAAGTCGTAGTTAGAGATGTAGGCGAGTCCTTTTGAAAGATTTACATAGTTATTTTCTGTTACTTGCACAGGCATGTTGTTTATGTCTTTGATTTTCTGTATTTCATCTTTTTGTCGTGTGTGATCTAATTCTACAATAAATGTGTTTTTGCCGCCCGATCGAATGGATTTGGGTTTTCCTTGGATTTGGTTTGCAATACATTTTTCTAGGAGCCATGGAGTAATTTTCCGCTTTTCGTTTTCCTGCATTATTATATTGAAATGAGTTGTGGGGGTGTTCGTATCTGATATTGGTAACTCGGAGTGTCCTGTGACTATCTGTACAGCACGACGCCTATTAACTCGTTGTTCTTGTTGGACTTTGCATATTTCTGTTTCCATGATATGTTTCGGGCATTCTCTGTGGCCAGTTTCATGTTGACGCTTGCAATGCATGCAGGAGAGGGCGCTGCCACACCCTATTAAAAATTAAGGGAGTAGCATGGTTGATTAAAGGAGACAGCGGAGAATTAAAGGAGTACGAGGCCTGTCGAAAAAGTATCCGACCTTTGGCCAGAAAAAATACTTCAACAACCTGACGGGGTTGGGACCCTAATCCCCTTCAAAGTAGGCTCCTTGTGCTTCCACACACTTAGCCCACCGATCCTTCCACTGCCGGAAACACCTCTGGAAGTCTTCTTTTGGAATGGTGTTCAGCTCTGTCGTCGCGTTCCGCATTATCTCTTCTCTACTCTCAAAACGGGATCCTTTCAGTGGTGTCTTCAATTTTGGAAACAACCAGAAGTCGCAAGGAGCCAGGTCTGGAGAGTAGGGAGGTTGGCGAACGGTCGTAATTCCATGTTTGGCCAAGAAATTGCGGATCAAATGGGATGAATGTGCGGGCGCGTTGTCGTGATGCAAGTGCCAGTTGTTCGCAGTCCACATGTCTGGTCTTTTGCGCCGAACTGCATCACGAAGTCGCCGGAGAACATCCTGATAGTACTCCTTTGTCACTGTTTGTCCTTCCGGTGCGTATTCGTGATGCACAATTCCACGGACATCAAAGAAAACAGTCAGCATCGAAGGAGTCAAACAGGCAATGCGACGATGGAGCTGAACACCATTCTAAAAAAAAACTACCAGAGGTGTTTCCAGCAGTGGAAGGATCGGTGGGCTAAGTGTGTGCAAGCACAAGGGGCATACTTTGAAGGGGATTAGGGTCCCAACTCCGACAGGTATTCGAAATATTTTTTCTGGCCAAAGGTCGGATACTTTTTAGACAGGCCTCGTATTAAGCGAACCGAGGCCTCTTCCCTTCTGACACTTCCAGGGCGCGACTCATAAGCGCGATGCGAGCAATTTCTCCCATGTTGCTACCAGAGGCCACTTGTGCAGATGGCCTCTTGGTGAGATGCCTGCCATCTTTCTCGAGAGAAATGACGGTTGCCATCTTTCGCCTCAGTTGTGAAGTTGGTGTTGTGCGTGACAGATGTCTGGATCGTGTCTCTATTATTTAAAACGTTTCAAGTAGTGTTAGAGTGTATATCAGTGCGAGTGTGTATTACGTGAGGGTGTATAGTACGTGAGGGTGTCAGAAGAAACAAGAGATGGAAGAGACGTATAATGCTGGTCTGTAGAGGCATTATTTCAAGAGCATGAACGGAGCAAGGACCCTAATGCTAGTTTCACCACCTCGGTCAATTGATATTTTAGACGATTCATCGTTGTGGTGGGGCTGGTAGTGAAGGCAAAACCTCAATGTGAGCAATGTAAAAACAACAAAATGTGGAAACCAAACCTGAATTTTCCCTCGTCAGTCTTCAGCAACCTTTGAATTGAAGGACGTTCTTGAAGGTGATCAACTATGTGTTCAGATACATATTTGTGTGTGTGTAGGGGGGGGGGGTTTGTGTGTGGGTATGGGGGTAGGTGTGTGGGAGGGGGGTGTGGGGAGGGTTTGTGTGTGGGGATAGGTGGGGGAGTGTGTGTATATGAATAGCCGGTGTAATTAAGCTCGGGCAAGGTAAAGTCATTTTATTTTCCTTTCTAATTTTAGGAATGAAAGATGAAAAATCTGCTGGACGATAATTGTTTTTGTTATATATATAGCTACGAGTATATTCTTTCAACGACCCTAGGGTATTGTTGCTATATTCTTTTCAAGGTACATTTATATTGTTCCCTGCAGGTTTTCGCCTCCAAGGCTGCGTACAGCTGATTTCCCATTATTGCACATTCAACCGTTGACGCTTCTCAACCAAATATAGCCAATTGCCCATTAATTACCTTAGTTATTGCGTTGCGAAAACTTCAAGCATAAGTTATATGTCACAAACATGTCTCATTAATGTCAGCTTAATAATGAACACGCACCCATGAAATTTTCTGCACATTAGTAAGAATGTATTTAATTTACATACTCTGGTACATTTTTATTGTGCTATAAACCGTGTTTGCTTATGGTGAATTGATTAATCGCGCAAGAACTAAGGTAATTTAAGGGGAAACTGGTTATAATCGGTTTGAGCAGTGTGACGGTTGGAAAGAGTGACTAATGGGAAATAAACTGTGCGCAGCCGTTTTTTTAAAATAAAATTAAGAGGTGGCCATCCTGGGCCTCTCATGATTCTCCGATGGTAAATAGGAGAAACTGGTCGCGCCTTGGGAGCGCGACGGTAGAGCTCCATGCTGAGCCATGCGTGGCCACCGGTTGGGACAGAGGCGCAGGCGCGCCTATAAAGTGGACACTTCGAAGTTGCCTCATAGGAGACGCATGGATGAAACAACCATGCATATTTGGGAGCGCTCCCAAGAATCACCGATGCCACTCCTATAATTTTTAATAGGGCAGTGTTCGCTGTCATGGCCTGTTTCTCCGCAGCGTTTACAGTTTGCTTCGTTATGGCAGTGTTTGGCTGTGTGGCCGTAGTTTTGACATTTGTGGCAGATCATTGGTCTATTAATAAATGGGTATACTATCGTATCTGATTTTTCGCCTGGGATATATATAGAGTCTGGTGTAGTGTAGCTATTAAAGGTTAGTAGGAGTGGGGTGGTTTGGGAGAATCGAGTTTTAAATGAAGCTGGCACGGACAGCGTCACTGATATTGTACTGGCTCTTCAGGCCTTCCACAAAATCTTCCATATTATCTACATCGTATTCTTGAATATATATTAGTCCTTTGGATTGATTGTAGTATGGGTGTTCGCTGATCTGGCAATTAATGCCGTCGACGTTAGTAAGTCTGGTGATGCGCTCAGATTGGGGTTTGTTTCGAGTTTCTATGATAAAGCTATCTTTACCTGAATAAGTTATTCTTTTCGCCTTCAAACCAGTTATTTTGACTATTTCTTCTTGGAGGCAAAATGGATTTATTTGGTTTCTCTCTTCGATTTTGAATTTGACCAAGAAGAACTTTGTATAATGGTCGTTCTTCGTCATTTCTTGGTTCAACGATATGGGTGTGTATTTGTTAGCTTTGCTTTGTTTTCTCACATCTTCCTTCTCGCAGCCCATGATTTTACTGTTTTTTCCTATGTTCTGCGCTTTTGTCATTTCTAGGATTTTTTCGAGTGTATTTTCGATTTTCCTTATTCGATCGTCTACATTTTGTGCTTCTTTCTGAACTTCACGTTCATCGGGGTTGATGCATTTGGTTGCATCACCTGCCGCAAGTGTATTCAGCACTTCATTTAATTTAGCCTCCAATTGGTCCACCTTACAGGTAGCACCGTTTGGTTCCGGTGGAGATTTTTGGGTTGTTTGGTCAGATGTGTCATTGTTTTCGCTTATCTTCCTGGTGATAGTGTTAGTTTTGGGGTTTGTTGCACCTACGTTGGTAGCAGTGCTTAGGTTGTTTTTGTTGGGGTTTATTCATTGTTTTAATTTGTTTTTATTTTTGGCGTACATACTCCCGGCTTCAGAGGGGGTTTCCCGGCCTCGAAGTCGGGGTTTGAGGTATTCGCTGATTGTTGCCAGAAGTGCTTTAAGTTTTACTTTGGGATCCAAAGTAGTAATCCAAAATGGACTATTGGTCTGCGTAACTTAAGTCTATTCTTATAGGTTATTTAAGGGCCCTGGAGTATAGGGCAAATTAAAGAGAAAATAACTACGCAAATGAGACCCAAGCTCCGAAGAGCTCGGGCCGCCGCCCGACTTTGTTCTACCCAACAACGGGGAATTGGAAAAAAACCTAAAATCTTAATCCCTCGAAAGAAAACTCAAAAGATAGAGGAAAGAGCAGTTGGGTATTTCAACGGTACCACCACGAGAAGGTGCCGGGTCAGCTGGATACCTGCTCGTGAGTAGGTATTCCTGTATCAATCCTTGTCTACGACTTCTTTCCCTTCACCAAGCTCAATAATTCAATAATTTGGTACCAGTAAACGTGGTAAAGGGAACACGTAAAATTTCCCCTTCGTATCGCGACTTAATCCTGTGGGCGCTACTGCTACAAGGTGTGGGTTACTGCCCACCTCTGGTAATGTGTGCCACTTGGTCATGCGATTATCTCCCATATGATGAACACCTTGCTTTGTCAATAACAACATTCAATCCATTTGGATTATTTCAATTGTAGTTTTTCCTTACCAATTCATTCAAAACCTTACACCGATTCATTGACGAATGTTTTCCTGTTGATCATTCATCTTGCATCAACGGAGACAAAAAAAGTCTCGCTTCCCACTTTGGTTTCCCTTTCATGCTAAAAAAATGGTTGATCACGTTGTACTTCGAAAGCTGTTACGTGTATTTCGTCGCATCTTCAACGTCTCCTAGGTTTCTTTCGTAATACAGGAAAACATCTTCTCCTAAACTTTCCTTTCAGTAGTTGAGATGTGTCGATCGCCAACATATTGTATATGTTAAGTGACCTGCCGTCAGTAACTTCCGCGTAGAAGCGTGAAAGAACTCGAGTGTTCCACATTATCATCATCAGAGTAACATCGTTGTCAATGTGTAATGTTCTTTCTCTTTTGTATTCTTTTTCTAATAAAGTAGAATGGGTGTCTAGTTCAGTGCGCGATGAGGTAGGATTTAACGAGCAACAACAAGTGGTCACAGAGTTAACATACTCTGAAGCGGGAAATGAGGCACTAAAAACGAAAAACCGTACTGAAAAGTTATAAAATTAAGTACTAAAACTTTCGAAAATAAACCTAAAAATATATTTATCACACGAAAAACTGAGTAAACTCTGCAAAAAAATTTCTTTTATTGTTTTAGATGTGAATATTCAGGTGAAAACATTCACCATCAAACGTTGCGATGGATTGTACTGTGAGTCACAATTTATAGTAAATATTACTGTTATTTTTTTACAGTTTCTCTCCAGGGCGTGCGCGAGATTGGAATCTAGCAGCACGTGGCATGGCTAGCAAGACGAGAATGAGCCATTCGGCTCTCATTTTCTTTTATTTATGTAGTTTAAATCTATGTTGGTTTTGCGGGTAATTTCATTCAATTTCATATTAATTTTGAGGGAGAAAAAGTCTTTCGTTTTAATTGGTTTATTTCTGAGCCGTATTATGTAGCTTATACTTTTAGGCTTGTGGAGAAGTTTACACATCAGTAGATACTTCAAATTTTAAATGGTGGGCGAAGGTCGCTCGAAAGGAGGAGTTGCAACGATGCTTCGCAAAGTGAAGGCATGGGAATAGAAAATGAACGGTATCTCAGCAGGGCAAGGTTTGCTTTACAGAACACCGTTGACTGAGCGTAAAGCCGAGGTGGAGGACAAATGACGGTGGCAACGAAATATTTGTTTGAGGCATTATTACGCGACTTCAAGATTTCATTTAAAAGGATAAACAACACGCCCCCGAAAGGCCTAGATGAATTTGCAAGTTTGAAGACGACGAGACGCAGGAATGATGAACAATAATAATGCCAGTAGAATGCCCTCCCAGTGTCATTTGCACGGAACGTAGCAGTAGAGAATCATACTCAAGATAAACGAAGAGCGCAAAGAAATTAAGGGACAGCCCAAAAAGGATTATGACCCCTTAACGATTTAAAACAAAGCAAATAAGGCAACCTAAACTTGCAACTACTCCCCCAAGTTCATTGCCACACTTGGTGTGTAAATATACGAGGCCTGTCGAAAAAGTATCCGACCTTTGGCCAGAAAAAATACTTCAACAACCTGACGGGGTTGGGACCCTAATCCCCTTCAAAGTAGGCTCCTTGTGCTTCCACACACTTAGCCCACCGATCCTTCCACTGCCGGAAACACCTCTGGAAGTCTTCTTTTGGAATGGTGTTCAGCTCTGTCGTCGCGTTCCGCATTATCTCTTCTCTACTCTCAAAACGGGATCCTTTCAGTGGTGTCTTCAATTTTGGAAACAACCAGAAGTCGCAAGGAGCCAGGTCTGGAGAGTAGGGAGGTTGGCGAACGGTCGTAATTCCATGTTTGGCCAAGAAATTGCGGATCAAATGGGATGAATGTGCGGGCGCGTTGTCGTGATGCAAGTGCCAGTTGTTCGCAGTCCACATGTCTGGTCTTTTGCGCCGAACTGCATCACGAAGTCGCCGGAGAACATCCTGATAGTACTCCTTTGTCACTGTTTGTCCTTCCGGTGCGTATTCGTGATGCACAATTCCACGGACATCAAAGAAAACAGTCAGCATCGAAGGAGTCAAACAGGCAATGCGACGATGGAGCTGAACACCATTCTAAAAAAAAACTACCAGAGGTGTTTCCAGCAGTGGAAGGATCGGTGGGCTAAGTGTGTGCAAGCACAAGGGGCATACTTTGAAGGGGATTAGGGTCCCAACTCCGACAGGTATTCGAAATATTTTTTCTGGCCAAAGGTCGGATACTTTTTAGACAGGCCTCGTACAACTTTTAGATGAATAATTAGAAGTTTAGTGGAAAACAGTCGAAGGTAGGTGTTCAGGTAAAGACAGATTAAGGAATTTATTTTTATGAAAGTCATCGGCCCAGAAGAAAAATATAAAGTGCAGCTTTAGAACGAGGGACACCCAGTTCTGATTCTAGATTAACTCGGTAGTGAAAAGATTCGAAAGAAGTGAAAAGATTCGAAACTCAATCTCATTTGGGTGACGTCGAAATGCCATTGCCAATTCGAATTTGAAAAAAATTAATACCCTGAACACCTTCGAGATTCAGTAAGCCTAAAATAAAGCAAAAACAGAAACATAGGCACATGCACACACATAAAATACTGTAGAAACACAGAAGCAGCATGGAACTTAGAATATTTAGGTACGTTGGCGATAAATTATTCGGTTAACACGACTGCAGAAAAAACCGCTCTCTCGCTAATTCCTAACTCAAAACTATAAAATATTACCCAGAACACTTCCTAATATCTAAAAACGACAAAAAAATAACAGAAGGAAGTAAAGCAATCCATAACTCCACGCCACGATCCAGATAGCAAAATGCATCGCACGAGCGTATGCACGGGAGATTTTTTTTCACACATCTGCTAAAAAGCTGTAAACGAAAAGAGCAATTCAAGACGAAAAATGTTGAAGAAACTCGTTATAATACATTGAAGAAATAATTCGCTAGTAAAACTATTAATCAAATTACAAGTCATTTTCAACACAGTGATGAATTGCGGCGAAAATTTTTTTACACATGTGACTAAAGCTGCACCGGACAGCCATCCAGTACAGCGTTAAAACAGAATTAATTTTTCTACAGCACGAAAAACATCTCTGACTTTACCACGGTGGAAGTTTACTTGCAAAAATTAAGTGAAATGCAAAATTCTTCTCGTCTGTTTGTGTCTAGACAAATATATATACGTAACTGTTCATTAGAATTTAAACCTCCCTAACCAAAGGTGTTCTGAAGAAAAGAAGAAGGAAGGCACTATTCAGTATGTAGTTAGAGGAACGAGTAATTTATGCACTCGGTGTCTCCAACACACGGCCTCCTACACATAATAAGTGTGTTAGGAAAGAAATTAATGAAACATAATGAAAGCAGCAGACGAAATTCAAAGAGTCCGAAAAAAGTACAGTTAACCGAAAAGGTTGACGATGTCAGCGGAAAACCTTTTTCTATTTCAAGCAAAAAAGGCCCACCTAACCTTAAGTTGGAGACTTTTCCTCTTACCCCAGGGAGAGTCAATTTTTAATGATACAATATACGGATTCCCAAGAAAATTATCAAAGAAATTTATACTTCCATATTAACAACGACTAACTGAAATTAAAGAGTCATTTTATTCAGTATTGTGGAAAATAAAATTATTAACGTTTAAAATTTTTAATGTGAAGAATGGAAAGCAGAATAAGGTGTAAAACATAAATCTTTACGTTTCTAAGTTTCTTGGGTTATACAAGAGTGACTCACCAAATGTCGAGTTACTTTATTCTTCATTTTTAGCCGAAACTCTAAAACTAGCCAGGAATGAGTTTTAGTGGCAAAATATATTAGCGGCAAAAATATTTAATAGTTTAATAAATGATTTTTAGTAACATAAATATAAATATAGCATTATGCCATAAAAAGTATCTTATATTGTACAATGCTAAATGCAAACTTAATCCAACTGTAGTATGTGGTCATCTAACTTTTTACTCCTTCCGAATGTAAACAATAATTATTCACGAATAAAATATGAAAACCATATGAGTGTCTTCAGTGACTCCGTGGTGTGAGGACGGGTGTGGCGCTCGCTCCGAAACCAAGTGCCTATTGTTAGAAAGAATGTACCTCTAACCTAAATGGGTACCCACTCTCGTCCTGAGTATTCAAATGTGATTTAAATACCCCATATATAAAATAATCAAACTAAAAGCATAATATTCCCTCAAAAGTGTGAGAGTATTCAACCCTCGTTTACACAACGACCGGACTCCCTCAATCTTCAAGATGGCTAACAAACGACGCAGTACCAGCAACAGCACCAACAACAGCAGCAACAACAGCACCGAATTTCAACCGAAGTTTGGTCAATACCCTGATGTGTCTAGCCTAACGAAAGGCGGTAAAGAAGTGGTCTCTGTCTTAATAAAATACTTCGATTCAGTGATGACAAAATTTAATAGTGATATTGAAAAAATGCAAAATGAAATAAGCCACCTTAAAACGCTATTTGGAACAAAAGAAGCGGAACACAAAAAAATTCTCGAAGAACAGAACGAGAAAATGGATAGCTTAACCTCCCGCCTCGACCAGTGGGAAAAAAATTATCAACGCCGAGACATTGAAGACAAAAAATGTACTCTCGTCATTTCTGGAAGGGAAATTCCGCAATCTCACGCAAACGAAATCTGTAAGGATACAGTCTGCAAACTCCTGAAGGACAAGATCAACATTGACCTCTCCGACACTGACATGACGTCAGCTACAAGAATGGGGAAAAAACCAGTAACTGGGAACGTAGATCAAAGAAACATTGCATTTGAACTAAAACATTACAACAAAAAACGTGAAATTCTCAACGCCTGCCGAGAAAAGAAACCAAAGTTCTTCTTCATAAATGAATACCTCATACCTTCACGAGCTAACGCCATGTACATTCTGAGGATGGCCAAAAGGAAATTCCCGGATAAAATTGGAACCCCAAAAACACAGGATGGAAACATTTTCATATTTAACCCCGGAAACCCAGATTCAAGACGCCGCGAGATCAACACGCCAGATGACCTCGAGCAATACCTGATGCAACAACTCAATATGACATCAAAACAAGTCATGGGTGACTAGACTAGGTGATCTCCTAAATTTGTTTTGTCAGTTTTCGTGTTAGTTTAACCTCAATTAGATATCATGTCAGCTTATCCTCAACTTGATGTTAGCTTAACCTGAATCTATACAAATGTTTAACAGATGTGTTGTAAACATTTATGACTGGTGTATGTGAGCTTTTGCAACAACGCAATCAGCAATTTTTACCTCCCAATGTTACTGTGATTTTTTTTTCATTTTTTACCACTAAAGTTTTTTGTTACGCGTAAACCATATTAGCTGATTATATCATTGTCATTATAATCTTTAAAACTTATTACCTGTTGTATGAGAACTTGCAAAAACGCCCTCATGCAGCAATATGTTTACACCAATGTTGTGATAATGAACTCCATTATTAATCGCTCATGGATTGAGTTTATGTGTACTCACGTAATCACCCTAGATTTTTTTTCTTTTTATACTCTATTCTCTCGTACCTCATAAGCTAGTTTTTTTAGACAGGAATATCCCTTAAAGCTTGACTCTGTATTTCGTTTTAAGCTCTATAGTACCTAATTCTTACTGTTTACTAATTTTAAATGACTGATCACCCTGAGATTTTCGAGGAAATAGACCCAGATCTCAATCATTTGAACAGAATATATCCAAACCTAAACGACTCTCAAGAGTGTAGGTATACTAATATATCAAAATTCAACGAAACCATACGAATAACTGACCGAGATTTCTCACTCCTGTGTTGGAACTGTAGGTCACTCTATCCAAAATTTGAAGGGATACACTGTACTATTACTGAACTTAAATATAACCTAGACGTGATTAGCTTCACCGAAAGCTGGCTAGATGACTCGACTAAAGACATGATTCGATTTGAAAATTATCATAGTTACCATTCGCTAAGAAAAAACCAGCGGGGTGGAGGCATCAGCACATATATACCTAACCACATAGACTCGAGAACCATTGCAAGTGCAACAATGAATCAGGATCATATAGAAACACTCTTCGTAGAACTGTCTAGAGGTGGTAAACGTATTGTGCTTGGAACGGTGTATAGGCCTCCTACAGCCTGTCCTATATCCTTCCTGAATGAGCTTAATCGTATTATTTCTCAGTTCAACAGGCCCTTATACAATGACATAATAATATGCGGTGACTTCAACTATGATCTACTGAAACATGAAAGCTGTGAACCAATCTCTAATTTCCTAAAAACCTTTCAGTCTCAATCCTTCCTTCCGATCATTACAAAGCCTACACGAATAACCTCAGAGTGTGCTACGCTGCTTGACAATATCTTTATGACAGACCCAAGTGATTTTCTTGCTGGAATAATTACTTCTGACTTATCAGATCACTTCCCAGTTTTTCTTATTAAGAAAAATGTCTATATGGCTTGCACCAAGGCACGGGCTGAAACTTACTCATATCGTAAAATAAACGAATCAAATCTTGAAGAAATGCGCACCGTTCTAGAAGAATCAATGCCTACATTGCACATTTCTCAACAAAACAATAATGCTACGAGCATTGATGAAGCAGTAGTAAAGTTGACTGAAACTATAATGACCGCATACAATCAGTGTTGCCCAATTGTAACTCGTACAGTTACCCCGAAAAATAAACAAAAGCCCTGGATTACTAGAGACATCGTGATAAATATAAAGAAACGTCAAGCGTACCTAGCCCTCCTTTGCGAAGGGCGAATATCTAGAGAAACATATAACCGATTCAGAAACTATGTAACAAACCAGATAAGAACATCAAAAAAGAACTACTTTACGCTCAAGTTTACTCAATTCAAAACTGACGTTAAAAAGACTTGGCATCTCCTTAACTCTTGCTGTAAACAGAATAATGCCGATAAAAAGAAAATTGAATATGTTATTCAAGATAATGTCAAATACAATGAGAAGAAAGAAATTGCTAATCTCTTTAACAACTTCTTCGTAAACGTAGGGAAAACTATAGCTGATAATATTCCAAGTGAGCCTACTGATCACCTGGAATTTATGGATCATATTCGAGAACCCAACTCCTTTTTCTTTACGCCTACAAACTCCTCCGATGTAATTACGTGCATAAACAACATGAAAAATAAATCGAATGGGTTACAAACGTTTCCGACTAAAGTACTTAAAGTTATTGCTGACATTGTAGCCCCGCTGATATCAAATATTATTAACCAATCTCTCTTACTAGGCACTTTCCCGAACTCCCTCAAAATTGCTAGAGTAACCCCTATTTTTAAAAGTGGTGAAAGAACCTCTGTAAACAATTATCGACCTATCTCCGTACTACCAATTATTAGCAAAGTATTCGAAAAGATTGTGTATAAAAAAGTGTTCTCTTATTTTGAACAAAAATCATTTCTTTACGATAAACAATACGGCTTTCGCTCTAAAAAATCAACAACACAGGCTATATTAAATCATTTACAATTCCTTCATTCTAATATAGATGGAGGAAAGCCTGTCTTCTCTGTGTTTCTTGACTTTCGAAAAGCATTCGATTGTGTGGACCATAAAATACTACTCTCGAAACTACACTGTTATGGCATTCGAGGGGTTGCCCATGATTGGTTCAGATCATACCTAACAAACCGGAAGCAATACGTTGTCATTGACGACGCAAAATCAGACCCACAGACAATTAGCCATGGAGTTCCACAAGGATCTGTTCTTGGGCCTCTCCTGTTTCTGATTTTTATCAATGATATCGTAAAATCCACATCATTCTTCAAATTCATACTTTTTGCCGATGACAGTACGCTTTCTGCGGTCCTTCCGAACCAAAATCGTGCTATGATTGTGGAGAGTATAAATAATGAACTTCATAAAGTTTCATCGTGGCTCAAAGCTAATAAAATAAGCCTTAATATTGATAAAACAAATTATATTACATTCTCATACAAGAAAGATGTATCTCTCCCATGCATTAAAATTGGCGAAGGTGAAATCGAAGAAACCAACTCATGTAAGTTTCTGGGCATCATAATAGATAAACATCTGACCTTCAAAGAGCACATCACTCATATTAGTTCTAAATTATCAAAATCCCTCGGAATCCTAAATAAAGTTAAAAATTTTCTGCCTGAAACAGCTTTACAAATGCTCTGCCGAACGCTGATTTCTCCAAACTTGCAATACGGAATAGAAGCATGGCACGGAACGGATAAAAATAAAACCAACAAAATTTTTACTCTGCAGAAAAGAGCTGTCAGAGCGGTAAAGAACCTAAAATATAATGCTCACACAAACGATTCTTTCAAAAAATTACAAATACTTAAACTTTCGGGTCTCTACAAAATCTCCATCTGTAATTTCATTTACAAAACATTAGGAAATGATGGCGACAATAGCCTAAGACAATTATTGATGACTGCGCAAACTGGTCATCACGACCATTTAACCCGAAATAGAAGTAAATTCATGCTTCCTTATTATTCAAGGGCCCGGTCGCAACACAGTATCCTCTTCGTTGGAACCAAAACTTGGAACTCTATACCTGCGGAGATCCGTAAATGTAATTCGTACAAATTATTCAAAAGACATCTTGAGTCTCACTTCCTATCAGAATACTAGTCGTGTAAGATCACCATGTCAGATCTTGCCTCCTACATGTACATACATACATACATACATATACCGGGCTTATCCTCCCTATGGGAGGGTAGCCGACAGCAGGCCACGATCACCACACTTAGTCACTAGGAGGCGAGAGAGGCAGCACTGGCCGCACCTGAACTGCCAGGATCAGCAGCAGCCCAGCACAACCACCTTCCACAGTCAGGCCCGACAGCCACAGCTGGCTTACCCCGACCGCTTCATTGAGTGCAGCCCCTCCCCCCGCACATGACAGGTCAACCCCATCACACGCGGGCAGCTTCCAGTAACGCGTCAAAAATAAAATTACCTCCTTATACACTGCCCCCACACACCTCTGTCCGCAGCCATCCCTCGCGCCACGTCCACAGTCAGACCCCTCTCATACAAAGCACGTCGCACCCCATCCATCCAACTCATCCGTGGTCTACCTCGCGCTCGAAGACCACTCACTTCTGACATATATATCTTTTTCACCAGCCGCTCAACATTCATTCTTTCTACATGCCCAAACCATCCAAGCACTCTTTCATCCACTCGCCTGCTCAACTTTTTGATAACACCCGTCTGCCCCCTAACCAACTCATTCCTGATCCTATCTCTTCTAGTTACTCCATACATGCTCCTCAAACACTTCATCTCAAACACATCCAACTTCCTCCTCTCAGCTGCTCTCAACCCCCAGGACTCTGCTCCATACAACAAAACTGGCACAATCAAACTTTCATACAGTCCCCTCTTAGCATTCATACTCAAACTCCTGCATTCAAAAACTTTCCTCATTGCACCCAATGTCTTACAACCTTCACTCACTCGATGCTTCACTTCTACTTCCATACTATCCTTAACAGTCACATCCGACCCGAGATACCTAAAATGCTCCACCTCCTCTAAAACTTCCCCATTCAACCTCACATCCAAAGTTCCAAACACTCCACCTCTTGAACATCTCATCACCTTACTTTTATTTACATTTACCCTCAATTTTCGCCTTTCGCACACTCTACCAAACTCTGCAACCAGTCTCCTCAGTTTTTCCTCTGAATCAGCCACAAGCGCTGATCATCTGCAAACAACAGCTGACACACTTCCCAATACATACCATTTCGTCCCACCAACTGCGCACCTTTTCCCAACACTCTGGCATTCACTTCTCTCACCACACCATCCATAAACAAATTAAACAACCACGGCGACATCACACATCCCTGTCTCACACCTGTCACAACTGGGAACCATTCACTCACCTCATTCCCTACTCTCACACATGCTCTGCTATCAATGTAGAAACTCTTGATCGCATTCAACAGTCTCCCACCCACTCCATACAAACTTACCACTTGCCATAGAGCCTCGCGATCCACTCTGTCATACGCCTTCTCTAGATCCATAAATGCCCAATATACATCCTTTCCCTTTAATAAGTATTTTTCATTCACCTGCCTCACAGCAAACATTTGATCCACACAACCTCTACCACACCTAAAACCACACTGTTCTTCAGCAAGCACACGATCCGTCAACACTCTCACTCTTCCAATTAAGATTCTTCCATACAGCTTCCCAACGACACTCAGTAGACTTATACCCCTAGAATTACTGCACTCATACCTGTCACCTTTCCCCTTGTACAACGGAACTACGCACGCGCTACTCCAATCAACCGGCACTTTACTAGCCTCGAAACACACATTTAATAAACGCACCAACCATTCTATAACCACATTTCCTCCTTTCTTTAGACTTTCAACCCTGCAGCCATCCAAACCTGGAGCTTTCCCATTTTTCATTTCATCCAACGCACATCTCACCTCTGCACTTCTTATTCGACTTCTATTCACTTCACCAAACACAGGCATTCTAACATCACTTCCAACAGCTACTACTCTCGCAATCCTATCATCCCTCACGTTCAACAGTTCCTCAAAATACTCCGCCCATCTCTTTCTCACATCACAACTCTCCACTAGCAGCCTACCATTTGTATCCTTCACTCTTGCTTCATTCTCCACCTGACCCTTCCTAATTCTCTTCACTTCCTTCCAGAAAACCTTCCTTCTCTCCATGAAATCCCCTCCCAACTTCCTCCCCCATTCCTCATCCGCCGCCCTCTTCGCTCTCCTTACCATTCTTTGTACCTCTTTCTTCCTCTCCTTATACTCTTCAAAATTTTGCTGGTTGCCTCGTTGCAGCCACCTCTCGAACGCCCCCTGCTTTCTCTTCACAGCCGCTCCTACTTCTCCGTTCCACCATTCACTCCCCTTTCTAATCCCCCCTCCAACCTTCCTTACCCCACACACTTCCCTTGCACATTTTTCCACCGCATCCTTAAACAACTTCCATTCCCCTTCCACTCCACCCACCTCACTTTTCTTCACCCTCCCATACTCCACTTTCATCTTCTCCTGATACTCACACTCACGCTCAGGATCCTGTAACTTGCTTACATTTAACACCTCCCATCCACACCTCCTTTTTACACCTCCCCACATTCCACTAACTCTCAGCTTTCCTTCCACCAAATAATGATCCGAAATCCCATTCAACTCACCACGGAACACATGCACATCTAGCAAACGACCCATCACTCCCCTGCTAACCAAAATATAATCCATCAATGCTCTCTCCTCTATCACACCTCCGTTCGTCCTCACATATGTATACTTGTTTATACTTTTTTTCTGAAACAAACTATTCCCAACCACTAACTCACTCTCCACACAAAACCCCACCAAGAAATCCCCACTCTCATTCACCCCAGCTACTCCGTACTTACCAACAACACCATCCACCACCTCATCACCCACTCTTGCATTCAGGTCCCCCATCACCACAACTCTACAACCACTCCCCACTCTAGCCACACACTCGGACAATTTCTCCCAAAACTCCTCTCTCACGGAGGAGGCGCTAGTTGCCTCCTACATGTAACTAATGATAATGTCATAATGTATCTTGCCTTGTGTACCATAACCAATCTTCTCTCTGCTCTTGAATCGTTTTATCGAACATACTGTTAAATATAGCCGACTTGACCTATATTGTAAAATACAGCATAAAATATCGAGTTAATTATCTCAATGATCAGTCTAATGCGAAACTAGGTTAAGTGAACTAGGTTAAACATTTTTGTACACCCTAGAATAACGTGATGGTAGGATGCCATAGAAGTCGCTGAACTTATTCGGGCCCACAGGTAGCTATACTCAAATTTGACCATTGTACTAGACTTAAGAAAAATTCTACATCTGTATCACCTGTGGTAAATAAATTGTTTAAATTGTTTAAATTGTTTAAATTGTTTAAATTGTTTGAATATTATTTTCTACATTCTGAATAAATAAAATTGAAGCATTATGCATCTTTTATGTTAAATTCAACCGATCTAATTTAAGACATGGCCAAGCATGAGCCTACTTTTTGACAAGTGCAGAATTTTGGCTTTAAAATAAGACCAAATTTATAATTTTAACGTTTATACGACTAGTGTAGAAACATTCGAACTTTCATAACCATTAGAATATAAAAATTTGACACTTCTTAGCACCAACAAGTGAGAAAACTATTAAAATCAAGTCGACCGATTTCAATGCTGTCGATTGAGCTCAGTGTGAAATTCAGTCCTGTTTTTTATCAATATCAAATGCTATACGGCCATGGTGAATTTTGTAAAAAACACTAACTTCGTCAAAGCACGAAATTTGCTCAGGGGAAATTTTAACTTCACAAATAATTGATCAATTTAGTAATACCCCCTAGAGAGACTGAATTATTTATTGGGTCCATAAAAATATGTTATTATTCCAAGTTACCCCCAATCTGCAGAGGATAGATCGTATGTGTATGTTAACACCGTAGATTTTACAAAAGTGTGTCATGACTACCATTTTATTTGTCATTAAGAGCATCACATTGTGCAGCGTGTGATACAATTCGGGTGTCATAGTACCTCCATGATATATAAGTATTTTGGTTTTGCAACTAGCGTTTACCGCACTTTAAATGTGTAAAAAACAAGGCTTGTTTTTTTACAGTTGTAAAGTTTTCAGAGTTTTACATTTTACATTCTTTGATATGCGTCCAGAGTGGTAGAACTGAAGCTAGGTTCTGTTCCATTTGGAAGTTAAAGTTTATTCTACTCGAGATTATGGAACAAGTTTCCAATGTATATTTTTGGGATTTCAAGATGGATTTGAAAACAGCTGTTTGCTTCATCCCCTCGCTTCCATCAGTGGTAGGATCAGTCATTTGCAATTTATTGTGGTTGTAAATCCCGAACCTGGAACCACCGCTGTCGTCAGGCAGGGAAGGAAAGGCTGAAAGGTTTCGAGTAGTTTGCTGGGGGTCGGAGCTTGCTGGAGTCACTTAGTTTGAAAAAAAGTTTATGGGGCTGAATATCAGACAATATGCTGTTAAGCAACATGTAAAAATAGATATTTTTAAAAATGTGAACAAGGGGCGAAACTGTGAGGTGGACAGTTATTTCGTAGGTCTTTTTTTTTGTAGGCCAAAATTTTGTAAGCGTATCGGGTTTCCCTCGCACATTAGCCTGGACGCCCAAGGAGTTGTAACTGTCGCGTAAAGCCACCTGAACTCTAAACAAAGGGGTAGACAGGCGTTCGAAAGTAAGCCTGAATAACGCTCAACAATCTTCCGAGGGACAAGAGTGCGAAGAGCGTCAATGCGGGCAAGGGGAAAAGCCCGCCAACGAGAGCCAATAAGGACGTGGAAAATTACCAAAAGCTCCGTCTTGATTATAGGTGCCTGAATACCTGTGTTCTGGAAAATATGAGACGAGGCATGAAAACACCTTACCATTGTTCGATCATTCATAATAATTATCCGATTAGTTGCTCCCCCAGGAGCTGGTGGCAGCTTAACCATAAATCAATTAAAATCATGGCGAGGACGTCGAAAGGTCAGACCTACTTTACCTATAATATAATAAAGTGGCGTGACCATATGTCACGACAACTAAAGGTACAATAGCAAATCAAAAAGAGAACATCGATCTCATAACAGTGTGGCAGCGGTGTTATTACAAACGACGTGCAGCGATGGAAAAATTATGCATCCAAAACATAGGTACGCAGCATTTTTTGTTTATTTCTTTGAACTGGGAAGGGGACGAATAAAATGGCTTTATTCTGTGTCTGTTTCACGCCAGCAAGAGGCTTTAACGTGGGTGTATCTGGCAATAATTATGTGTGTCTAATGGCCGTGGAAACAATTAGATCTGAGCTGGATGCACGTTTACGAGCAAGAGCCAGAAGATCGATCGAATTTTATAACGATGCCATATAAGCAGAAAAAGCTGGCCTCACCCGCTTGGGACAGGCCGTATGAAACTATGACGAACTTGGCGTCGATCATAAAGTTATGGAGAGCAAACCACCTCTCGTCCCCTTTCGACATGTTTGCCGTTTTCGATTTACCATGATTCAGGAAAGAAGCCAGAGCGACAGCAAAAATATCCTGTGTAAAAAATATCCCCCTTCGTGGTCGTGGCACTGTTCACGTTTTTGAGTCTCTCACGAGGAGAAAATTAACGACTCACTTATGCCGGCGAAGCGATAGGAAGTGGTCAGGGGCAAGAGGGCGGAAACGTCACTAAAATTCTGGGCAGAAGTTCGGACTCAGGGCGTGTTATTCAAGAATGCTGAACCAATGGCTCTATAATTTTGTTTGAGGGCTGCGAGTTCCAGTTCTGTTGAGGGCTAAGAGCATCGTAGTGGTCAAGCGCGAGTCGGACAACGGAGTCATACCGTGACGCGTCGGTAAAGGCGCACTCTTGTCGACATTGGTCGGGTCACATGTCCTACGGTTCCGCGTGTTTTCTTTCCCATTTCCGTACTTGCCTCTCACCAGTAAACTGTAATGATTGATTTCTGTGTCGTATTCAATACCTTCTCAACTCGCACGAACCCCTTAGAAATACGCGCATAGAAAACTCGGCCAGCGCTACCCAATTTTAAACAATTTTAAACAATTTAAACAATTTATTTACCACAGGAGATCCAGAGGTAGAATGTTTCTTAAGTCCAGTACAATGGACAAGTTTGAATATAGCTACCTGTGGGCCCGAATAAGTTCAGCGACTTCTGGGGCATCCTACCATCAACATTATTCTAAGGTGTACAATAATGTTTAACCTAAATCACTTAACCTAGTTTCGCATTAGACTGATCAGTGAGATAATTTAATCGATCTCAGATATATCATTTTACAATATAGGTTATATGGACTATATTTAACAGTATATTCGATAAAAGATTTAACAGCAGACTGAAGGCGAATTACATATTACCCATGGCAAATTTCATTATTGGAAACAGTCATGTTGGAGACAAGATTTGACTTGATGATCTTACATGACTAATATTCCGAGAGGAAGCGAGTCTCGAGATTTCTTTTGAATACCTTGTAAGAATTACTATCACGGATCTCCGCAGGTATTGAGTTCCAAGTTTTAGTTCCAACGAAGAGGATACAGTGTTGCGACCGGGCCTTTGAATAATAAGGAAGCATGAATTTACTTCTATTTCGGGTTAAATGGTCGTGATGACGAGTTTGCGCACTTAATAATAGTTTCAGGCTATTGTCGCCACCATTTCTTAATGTTTTGTTAGTGAAATTACAAATGAAGATTTTATAGAGATCTGAAAGTTTAAGTATTTGTAAATTTTTGAATGAATCATTTGTGTGAGCATTATATTCTAGATTCTTTACCGCTCTGACTGTTTTTTTGCAGAGTAAAAATTATATTGGTTTTATTTTTATCAGTTCCGTGCCCTGCTTCTATTCCGTACTGCAAGTATGGTGAAATGAGCGTTCGGTAGAGCATTTGTAAAGCTGTTTCAGGCAGGTAATTTTTAACTTTATTCAGGAGTCCGATGGATTTCGATAATTTAGAACTAATATGAGCGATGTGCTCTTTAAAGGTCAGATGTTTATCTATTATGATGCCCAGAAACTTGCATGAGTTGGTTTCTTCGATTTCACCTTCGCCAATTTTTATGTGTGGGAGAGATCTGCTTTTCTTGTATGAGAATGTAATCTACTAATCGCGTCTACTTAACCAAGTAGAACCAGATGAAGGCTGTTGTAGAGGTTAACGTTAACCTGTAGAGGGCGGACGGATATCCCTAAAATATCCCTAAAAGGGGAAAATAATATCATACTCCTAAATTTCGAGACGAAAGTCTTTGCTGGCAGCGACCCTCTTTTCATTAATTAAATTGTGTTTCGTGAAGGAAGTTCATCAGTATGCGAATAGCAACTAGATACATTCTTAAAAATTTACATAATTGTAAAGAAACTCCCTATTATACACAAGATTGAACGAAGTTCAGCTCCGCAGAATTACTTATTTTCGCTTAGGATTCCGTTGAGGCTATCACTGAGCGCAATAAGCTGACGAACCGCACTGAGTTTCAGTGAGCCATTAAGTCACAATTCACCTTCCCCTCGTAGTGGTGCTGTGAGCCATAGTCGGGGCAAACACCAAACCAACCGCCTACGATGATCAACTGCTTATCATAACCGGCTACCATAAACGCCAATTATAAATTCCAACCATTACGGGCTGCTATAGCTACCTACCATTTATGCCATCCATAGCTGCTTACCGTAACTCTTCCATAACTGCCGAATCTGTCAACCATAACTGACAACTGCACCTACTGGAAAGGTCTTTTACAGTCACTGCAAAACAAAATATCAGTTTGTAAAGCAAGTTTGGCGTACATGGTTGTTGCCAGAACTGTAGAAGTGAAAGGGAAAGTTAAGGATCTTGCAAATAGGTGGAGAGAAACGTGTTTCTGCCATCATCTCCGTGAAGTGACGATTTATTTTCACAATTTTGAATGACATCATGTAATATATTCGTATGAGAAGGCGACGGTCTGTAACGCCCAGACGTGGCGCTTAGGATGTTACTAGGGTATTACTGCTTGGAGGGTTAGTAAAGGAAGTTCTTCTGGTTTACGTTTACTTGGTACGAGCGGAAGCGGACAGGTGTTATTGCAGGTTCACAAACGCGGACCGATTAGCGCTATGCCTGAAGGGCTTCGCGCTTATACGCGTTCTGAGGCGCATGGGGTGAAGGGGGCATATGTGCGCTCACACATACCTCCCCCACTAAGAGAAGTGTGGGAAGGTCCCCAAAATAGCTAAAACGTCAAATAAAAGATTCAAAATAGAAAAAAAACTTAAGAAAACACCGATAACCAATGCAAAATAAATTGATTACCTATTGTGCGGCACATATAGCTGGGTAATAGCCGAAATTATTTATTGGAAACGTACTAAAACAATTTAATTTAAAAACTAAAATAGCACTGTCCGCCATAGTCCAACAAACAAAACGGAAACACAACACTATAAAAATACAATAATAATAATAATAACGCATCAATGCAAAGCAGGAAAGATAAGGGCAGCCAAGCGATTTAGCAAAAAAATATGCCATTTTCTACAAGATATTTCCAAATTAAAATACGAGTTGCTACCATTATACAATACATGGTTCGTACTAGTAAACAACGTCAGCAAATACATGGTTTAAAAAACGTACCGCTAGTCAAAACTTCATAAATAACTTATTTATTAATTTTACCGCGCATCTAGAACATGAAATCGCGTAAGAAAACATGAGTAAAACGCCAGTTATCAACAACCATAGTAACCTATACGAAAAAAACGAAACATATATACGCCAATTCACCCGTTTTATTCATTTTACTCATACTCATACTTTTAATTAGTGCTCTTACTTTATAAAAGACGAGTGTGCACTGTGCACTCGTCATTTATTCGTCAATCGTCCAAACACATCTTATTCATGACTATTCTCCAAGTCACATTTATGGCGATACACCTAGTAATATCCAAGGTAACGCTGTCGTATGTCAACTGTCTGGGCACTGTTGCCAACCAGAGTACGTGCTGCTCTGCACACTCTAGCTTTCTATAATTCATTACTCTTTTCTAATTACCAGACCACCACGTGTGGTTAATTAATTGACTCCTCTCGCCTCTCATTATTCATCATTTGTTACTTCTCCTGTTCGCCAGCACAATGACAACCGCAATCTAAAATGCTAGCCTCTGACCGTCATGGTTTAAATGGTATTAATTTCACCACTGAAAATATGAAGTAAAGTCAGAGTCCTATCGTAATCTACGATTACAGCTTCTCTTGAAGCTTATTCACTGTCTGCGTGCATTAATTCAATACTATTCCTCGACAGTATTACTCAATCTCGCTGGTAAATTTACCTGGTAATTTGAAACCAATTACCAGATATATCCACAGACCTGTAATGCAATTATCGATACCATTTACCTCTATGGGCTTACCATCTACGTACACTAGAAGAGTCTTTCTCTTCTTTATTTTTATTCTCGCTCTCGAGCGCCTCGCTCAAGGTTCCTGCTTCGCTTTTTGCTTTCTATTTTTCTCCCTTATTTCTTCTTTCATACTCAATGCCATGACATCAGGTATAATCGGAATAACATTCACTGTTATTTACTTCACTCGGTAGAGTACCTTTACTACATCCTACTTTTATTTAGCCTTAATTCTCGAAGTCACATTGCATTTCTTAGCACATTAATAGCCACTATATTTTTCATCATTATTTCCTCATCACTACTTCACATTTCATCTTTATTATTTCTCTTGCTTGGCTTAGTCCTCAGCTGCATTGTATAAACCGTACGCTATCTAACAATAATATTATTCCTCTTCTCCTAATACAGCGAATTGTTCTCTCAATACTGGATCCCTTGATCCGTAGTACTCTCTCGAAACTTTATATAATGCAACGTTTCTCTTGCAACAACTTTCTTCTTATTCTCTGATGCTAAAACATTGAGTTTTACAAAGGTCTCCAGCATTACCTTTCGACAAAATGACAGGCACTTTCCCTCAGCAACATCCTACCAGCAGCAACCAGCAAAATAATTCAAATAACTCAAATAAATAAATAAATAAAATATATTCACCGCAAAAATTCCCTTCCTAGAAGGCATTTAAAGGTACCTACGTCTCTTTCGCCAATATATCCTCGCCAATTTACCCGTTGTAGTCATTTTACTCGTCCCAGACGCGCTGGTTACCAAAATTTCAGGCATATTTACGTTTTTAGTTTGGTGTCTAGGCATTACACGTATTACATCACTGCTCAACACAGTTTAACAGTAGCTCAAGCGCAAATTCATACAACTGGGACGAAAACAATACAAAATTACTGTCACGATACGTTCGTGGGTCGGCTGCCACCGCCTGTCATGTAACGATTGAGGAATTTAAACCTCGATAGTTATAGAAGGAAAGGAAATTAAAGCTGCGAAATACACAGGATGAGGATGAACAGAAAAGGTGGAAAATAGGAATAGCAGAGATTAGCATAGTGTGCACTACGAGCGTACCCTAATTTTATCAGCATGGGGCAATGATACACAAATTTGAAAGATATGATCAGATTTTACTAAATGTCGAACACGTGGATTGAAGCACACAAAGACATCAGTACGAAATGATAAAAGGACCAAAGGTGCAATAATAAAATGAACGCATGACTTACCGACATAAAAATTCAATACGACATGGGGCTCAAAAAAAAAATGGTATGCTCACCGAGAATCAAAATTATCAATTATCAAGCGTTAACAAACGATTTACGGTTGCACAAAATTTAAAGCAACTCTAAACAACATAAAAGCACAAAAATCCGATGATAGCCCAAGTCCGTAGATCTTAGCTCACCGCAAGATGGGTAAAAAGTAGAACGCTTCGCATGGTACCAACGAACAGCAACGCTCTGACAAAAAATTCAAGCACAACCAAATAACACATTTCAGAGCACACTATTAATGCACATTGATTGCTGACAACTCTGGGGCGCTTTTCCACGCACCCTTATTGAAACACAGAATTATTTCTACACGACTCATTGCGGACCGAATTTAATCTATTTCACTCATGGAATTCCTTTACGTGGTGCTTTATCAATCTCCTCTAAAAATGAGCTCGCAATTTCTTCAGTTCCCCCTGCTCACACATTGTTCTGAGATGTCACATCGCTGTCGCTTCAATGTCGGCTCCATCTGATGTTGGTGGTACGCAACATATGCAGTACTCCGTACTGCTGCTGCGGTGGTGCTTCTACTGCTCCATCTTGTCGGCGTCGCTGCGTCCACTTCTCCGCACATTCGCTTCGTTGCCGGGAAAGTTTTGGGACCTTGCACAGCCCGTCATTCCTTGAAGCGTTGAGAGACTTGAATACTGAAGATCTTACCTGTCGTGTTACGCATTGTTGGTGATTGCGCGGCTCCAATATTCATGCTGAAGGGGCTTGGGAGCTTAGGATTGACGTAAGAATTATTTCATGAGCTTGCGGTTGAGACGTTGACACTTAACGATCACCGCTGCGAAGTTGATGTGCTTCGAGTGATTTTTGGTGCAAGTTAGTACTTCGATGATCGCTCGTACACATGACGTCATCCGCTTGAAACTTCGATGTTTTTAACTTCACTTAGATGTTAGATTTTGGCCAATCTCGTGCAGCACACACCGGCGGGTCCGCCGGCGTGCTTTTTGTCACACGGTTTCGTACACCTCTTCTTGCGTAACTTAGAGAAAAGACCTCCCGATTGTTCTTGTGTTCTCCTTATATGTGTTCCGCTTGTATTCTTCTCGAAGGTTCCCGAACGTTCGTAGTTACAAAGACAGCATTTTAATCTTGATAGGTGGAATTCTTGCCTGTTCCTCAAGTCTTGAATTTTAATTGGCTATTTGCACGTGCTCGTTCACATCTCGCCAACTTATTGGTGCGTTTCGTGCCGAGCTTCAATGACCATGTTTATGGCCACGCCCCTCGTCCTGCGACGCTCTGTGGATTTTCGAACACTTTCTCAAGCTTTGAGGCTGGTTTCGACGTTCTTGTAACGGCTTCTCTTAGAACAGTGAAAAATATCAACCATAACGCACATGCTAGGCAAACTTTGCTTGCTACATTAATTCCGCCCTTCTGCTCTCGCCCTTGCTAGAGTAAATTCGCTTGCCCGACAAATTTTCCCCTTTTCTGGCATCCAACGGTCAAGGTACCCGATCTACGAAGCCATTCCAATATCCCTTCGCGTCGCTTTGTCCACGTCATCTAGCCTAACAATATATTACCTAGCGAAACGAAATAAAATATTTCGTTACATTACTTAAATTACTTTTAGCAACACTCCAATATAAATGAAGAAATGAAAAATAGCTGCTGTTACTTACTTTAGGAGACAGCTCTTAAACTCTTTAAAACAGCTCATGTCTAGGGGTTATTCAATATGCTGCTCGCACTCACTGCAACTGTAGCCTCCGTTCGGCCTTGACGTCTGCGCGCACTGGCTAATGCAAAAAACTACCTGGCAAAACTCTACATGTGCTGTTGCACGCTGTCTGTGCTTCACGCGCAATGAATATCTAGGCAGCAACGGTACTGTAACAATTATAACAATTAATTGTTGCTGCTTTACTTATCTTAAATTGTAGTTTTAGTTGCACGATGTCGCACGATCTTCTCAGTCGTTGTGGGCGATGCACCATTACTACTTCATCCGTAGCACGAAGATGACGTAGCTGTAGTTGGCTGAAACACCACGTAAATGTAGTTTTTAGGTCCGTAGTTGTCCGTAGATCTCTGAAGATCTCTGTAGACGCTGTCCTTATTCTCGGTTTCTTATTGCCCTGACTGTCTCTGCAGATCCTCTTCTTAGACGATATTATTCTTGTCTTCACCAGAAGATCTTCACGGTAGTTCTCTTGATTGTTCTGTTATCAGTTATTCTTCTTCGCCGTGTTGATTTGCTGTAGTCACCAGATCTTCTTCTCAAACTTCTGTAGGTTTCTCGTCGAATCCTAAATCTTCTTGACTTCTTCACAGCCTTTGTAATCAAATTCTTTTCGTAGGTTCTTCGAATCTCTGGCCACCAAATGTAACGCCCAGACGTGGCACTTAGGGTATTACTGCTTGGAGGGTTAGTAAAGGAAGTTCTTTTGGTCTACGTTTACTTGGTACAAACGGAGGCGGACAGGTGTTATTACAGGTTCACAGACGCGGACCGATTAGCGCTCTGCCTGAAGGGCCGCGCGCTTATACGCTTTCTGATGCACCAGTGCGTAATGAAAATAAGTATAAACTATTCGTGCTAAATGAAGTATCCTTATACGAGGGAGTTATACGACTCACGATCATCCAACAGACTGGTTTCTTCATATTGGATGATATTTTCTCAGCATTCATATCTAGTTTATTGGGTGTTCAGCACATAGTGCCGACATACAGTGTATGTCAAAATAGTCGCTACTTAGTATACAGGGTGTTTCAGAATTTGAGGTAAAAAATTAAACTATATAAATTCTCAAAATAAAGCGGTTTTCATGAGTAACAAAAATCTTTCAATTCCACCGTTTTCCAGTAATCCCAAGTTGAAAAGTCCTTTAATCCTAAATATTAAGCGGTCACGCACCGGTAGCCGACGGAGTTGAGTTTTAGGTGATCTACTCATGAGTAAAATAATTTTCACGAGAGTTTGTGTCGTTGATTCTCAAATCAGATATTTTTTGGAGCTTTCTCTGTTGAAATTCATCATGCTGCTTTGATATTTTTAATAGATGATGCGAAAAAATTGTTTTAAATTCGTTTGAGCAGTAACCTGGCTACCACTTAGTACAAAGCCCAAAATTTTGGAACTTGAGTTATCGTTTTCGAAATTGTGATTTTCTTGAAAAGCTCCGAACAGATAATAGACGACATTTCAGAATAAAATTTCAGCAAAAGAGGCCACCATGGATAGAAATGTGTCCAACCGCAAGGGAGAAGTAGCAAGACTACGACAGCAAGAAAAACGTCAAAGACGATCGGATGAACAACGCAAAATAGCAAGACGAAGCAATTCTGCTCTCCAACGAGATGCTAGAGATGAATTGACCCTTAAATTGAACGGCGCTTGGAAATTCAACGGAATAATGCAGAGCAGCACCGAGTAGTTAGAAAGAACTTAACAAATGAAAGAAGCAAGGAAATTCTTCGGCATAACGCTGGATAACATCGAGTAGCACGAGAGAATTTAACTAAAGAAAGAAAGGATGAAATTCTCCAGATTAATGTCGACCAGCTCATGTGCACTAGTTAAAGTGAAATATAGTGATAGGATAGTTTTATCAATATAAAGGATACTTGTGTTGAAAATTTTCCTGCTTCTATATTTTATTTTAAAGAAATTTTGAGAAGGATTTTGTTTACCGTCGTGACTACTTCAGGCGTGCATCTTCATGAATCTCCCTTCAGCGTTTTCTGCTTTGAAATGTGACAATTTTTTTCTAAATAATTATGTGAACCTGACAATGACACCGGTACAGGGAGATTTTTAAACATAGGGCCTAAAATAATCATCCATTACTATATAATAAAAAGGCATGTGTCTTCTTCAATTTATAAATGAATAAATTAATTTGCACAATTTCCGTGCACCATTCCACTCATGTTATAACAACGGAAATCTCATTGAACGCTTTAAATTTGAAAGAAATTTTATGTACTTAGTAATCAACATTAACAACAACACTATATGATACAACGCCAGGTGTCTCCATATATTAATAAATAAATTATTTTTGTGCTTAATTTCCCCTAAGTAATTACAATACGAATCTGCTTGCTTGGTTGGCATCATAGATACCATTCAAATGATATAAAAAATCTGGCCTCTGCTCACTTTTGTTTACAAGTTAAAAATATTGCGTAAAAATTTCATTCATTGTTAAGAAAACGATGCTTATTGCAATGAAAAAGATGCAGCAAATTTTTCCAAAAATTTCTTGGCTAATGATAATTAAATAATAATACACAGTTGCTTGCTTCATAGGTGCGTGTGTCAGTGATGTGATACGAATGAATCACTTATGATACGAATTTTATCAGTGCAAGATATTTTAATAATGTGTATTATTAGGATGGAAATACAGGGTGCTTAATTCAGAACAAGAAGGACAAAGTTGCACATCAAGGAATAATGGCAAAATAAACACTTTTTCTTCTATGAAATTTTTTCAAAAAAATTCTGGTTTTTGAGATAGTGGTGATTGGTATTTTAAATTTAAGTGGTCGGAATTACCTGAAAGGCCCATTTCTTAATAGGTGGATAGGGCAAAATAGCCCTGTTGCATGGTTTCCTAGATCTCTTGACATGACTCTATTCGATTTCTATTTTGGAGATACATGAAGAGCCTTGTTTATGCTACACCCATCGAATGTGAGGAAGATCTCGTGGCCAGAATTGCAGTGGCTGCTGGTGAGATTTCTGAAATGCTAGACGCGCTTCCTAATATCCGACAGTCATTAAGGCTAAGATTTGAAAAATGCATTGACGCAGGTGGAAAACATTTTGAACAATGTCGAGAATCGGTTCAGAATGATCAATTTTTGCGAATTAATCAATAAAAAAAAATTCTTGTAATTGTGTGTGACGAATTTTGTGCGCTTTTTTTTTTTAACTCAAATTGGGAGTTTATAAAACTGTGTTTGGCACATTCCGACGGAACGAGGGGATCACTCTAACATGTGTGTAGGACTGAATGTTTACAGTCAACATAAATTTATGTTGGCACTCGAGCTGAGGCTAGGGTTGTGCTTCGTAATCAAAACTCAAGAGTGCGAACAACGAAGGCAGTGTTGGGTTACAGCGAAAGGCAGAATTTGTTGACCGCGAGGCCTAGGCCAGAGGGTTGAGGCGTGAGAAAGCTTTCCCGCCAACGGACGTAGACTTCAAGAATTAACACACAAAATAAGGGCGAAAAAGGCGTGCTCTGCGCACAGCGAATAGGAAGTGTATAACCCCGAGAGCAGCCAATGGTACGGAGCAGACGATTGTTTAGAAGAAGTAAGAGGGGGACTATTGGTCATTATTCAAAAGAGGGCAGTCCCAAAAAGAACACTTTGGCTAACACGATAACAAGAGTCAGTAAGGTGTTGCGGGCCTCTCAATAAGGTGCTTCGCGGCTAGGCATTATTATACCTAAAAATTTGTGTTACTCTGCGTCGTGAATAGGTGTTGAATTAAATGTGATACTCTGGAAAATAAGTGAGAAACGAAACCTGTTGAGATATATATACTTTTCTGGGGAATCAACGAATTATAAGTTTACATTTTTTTTCACTTTTGCAGAAAGAAGAAGATTCCGTAACGTGGAGGTTGTTCAAAGAAAAATGTTAATTACTTCGTAAGGGAGGGTAAGGCTCGTGCTTTTGTTACACTAGATACCGCTAGAAACGATAGGTTCATATAACGTAAAAGAAAATTGGAGCAGTTGAATTAAATGTGGAATATGTGCATATATATATGTATGAGAGAATTGCAGAATTAAAGTAATTGTTAAAAATTTTTGTTGCTCCACAGGAGGGCGGCTTTCCTTTTTGCTCCTATTGATTACAAGCACGACTTCTTCATAAAAACGTCCAAAGACAGTACATGCACCGTGTGAGAAACAGGAATTGAACTGAAGCTGCTTTTGGTTAACCGAACTTGTGGTCCGAGGCTGAATGGCAAGCCATCGTGAAGTTGGAATGTGCCAACACATCAGTTAGGCATTGTTTCATGTATATGTCCCGAGTGTAATTAACTTAAAGATATTGACCGGTCAATTAGGCAGGGTGATGTTCGTAAACATGTGTTACTTGCAATTCCAGTAGATGTCAATTAATGCTTTGTACCAGGGTCTCATCATAAGAAATTCCTTAACATTTTAATGTGTTTAAAACCCCCGTCAGCACTAGCATTACAGCTCACCGAAGAATAAGAGCGCTCAGAAATTGCGCTGAGTAAGTGGTATCAGCTTTCATCGGTGAGTACCTTTATTTTTAGTATATGTGCTGTAATTGCCGATGATAATTCATTTAATTTGTGTTGTGTATATAGCCTGGAGGTGTGCCATTCCTCTATTCCGAGAACCTGATCTTCTTGTTAATGAATTGTTAACAAGGAGGTGAAGGGTAACAATTTCTCGTGACAACAATTTAAGTGAAGTAAATTCACAATCAATATTGCGAGTAATAATCTTTGCGCCATTAAATATCATCCTTTCAAACAATAAACAGCTAATATCTTAAAATCCGATTTTTTTCGGGTAATTTTTCAGAAGAAAAAGTATTGAAATGGGTATTTTTTACTCGGTGTGCAATTTTGTTGTTCATGTTCTAAAACACCCTGTATATAAATAGAGGGTTACCGACACTTTGTTGAACAAGCTTAAACTTTAAGATGAGGATGGAACCGTTGGAATAACCACTTTTAATTCTATAACCGTGCGGCCAAACATGCTACAATACGGAGTTACAAGGACTTGATGCTCTTAATGTTTTAGAGAAAAATTCGAATTACATGAGTGGCAGAGCAAGGATAGCATTGTGATTAAGACCTCCAGCAACAGAATCAGCTACAGCATTCCTTATTATGAGCCCAAGAAAGCACCCGACCGCCCGTCCGATCGTCCGCCCGTCTGTCCGTGAAGCAAGGTCTAGGCGCTTTTTTCGGTGGTGAGCTAACGAAATTTCTTATAAATATCAAACTTAGAATCAGTGGAAAGTTGCCCCATGACTTCGGCCTCGGGACATTCATGAAGCTTTTGGATAAATACAAGTTTATTGAAAATTCTCTCCTGGAAAAAACATGCTCAGAAAAGGCAGAGACGTGTTCATGAGAGTGACGCAGAGCTTAAGAGTAATTACCACCAGTTTACTTCGCCTCGAAAACGATTCTATCGACCTCCGAAACCCTACAAACGGTGAAAAAATTCTCCCAAAAGTACTCACTATTTACGGAATGAGCATAAGCACAAGTTCCCTTACCGCGATAACTACAAAAATTGTGTCACGGTCATAGAGCAGAAAAACTCTTGAGACAGCCACAAAGCCTTCCCCCGTAATTCGTTTAGATATCGAAAACAAGAAATGCTCCACATTCGTTGATTATAGGTCTTCTGTGACTCTCATAAAATCTAGAGTCACCAGGAAAATGTTTCCAAACCCTATTAGAATTGAACGATGCGCCTAAGCACTTTCTTCTGTAAATGGAGACAGTCTCCACACGCTTGGAACAGTTGATTTTAAATTTAATCTAGGAAATATTAATTGTTCCCCTAACTCCGCAATAGTGGTAAAATCCTCATATTCCCCGGTGCTGTACTGTTAGGATACGAATTTTTCAAACGATTAAACGTAGATATGAAATACAGCGAAAACGAAAGAGGTAGTGTAAAAATAAATGACAGAATTTACCCTTTTCAACAAGTTAATTGGTGCGTCAAGTTCAATAAATTGTATAACAATCAGAGGACGAATCTTTTTATCTTTTCTTTTTTTCGGACGCCACCCTTTTGATAATGTCCCTTAGGGATACCTGAGGATGGTTAGTTGATCGATATAAAGCCGTATTTTCTGAGGCTGGTTTTTCGTTTGGAATCTTCCTGACCTTCAGGGATAGGAGAGGACGTCACATTTGTAGACTGATAAAGCCGTTATTTCTGAGGCTGATTTATTCCGTTGGAATCTTTCTGATGTTCAGGGATCGGAGAGAAGGTCAGATTTGGGGACTTACTCCAAGGTTCGTCAACAGTTTTCTTTTCGTCGCTGCGTGAAGAAGCTGATGTATTGGCTGAGAAGCGAAATTACCGAAAAAATAAGTCCGACAAAAAAGCGATTGATCTAACAACCTAACGAAAATATGTAGATCGTGCCTGAAGTCCGTTTCTCAAGTATCTTTGATACGCGAGATCATTTTGTTCTAGAGAAGCATTACTTTCCATTCGTAGTACAGAGGCACCAATCGACCTACCATGGGGATCGCGTAACACTGGTCCATCAAACCTAACGATGACATTAGTTAAAGTTGCGTTAGGATAGGTATGATTAGCATAGGTTAGGAGAAAATATGTTAAGATATGTTATGTTGAGATAGGTTAGGTTAAGATATGTTATTTTAAAATTTATTAATTAATGCTGACCGAATTTTTTCACTGATCCACCTAGCTTATTGATGACATTTTCCGTGGAATTTCCCCGGGTCGTGCTAGTAATAATGATTATATTACGGTGAGATTAGAAAATTTAACCTGAGTGAATACATAACGGGAAGGTGTGTGATAATGATGGCTTTAAATCTAAGACGAAACACAGACGAAACAAAAATAATTCAATTCAAGTCCTTCGTGAGATCATGTCTACGGTTGAACTTCGGAATAGAGAAGTGTTCGAAGCGAACACTTCTGAAAAGATTAGTGCGTCTGGAGAGATAGATTTTTAGCGCTAATTTTCGTTTCTTTGCTGATGAAGCTAAACAGATTGTTTGAACACAAATAATTTCAATGGTTTTACTCATACTAAATCGAGTATTTAGAGGATGATGCAATATAGGGAGAATAGGATGATGCAAAATGATGGGTGAATAAGTTTTTCCAAAAAAATACTGAGATAACATCTCAAATAATTCTAATTGACTGTTTCCAGGCCTAAATTGTAATAGTTTGATGATGCGCTCGTATTGTGAAACTTTGCAGCTTTTCAAGACCCCCAACGGTACAGCAATTGTCTCGTTGCTTATTTCAAGCGAAAGTTCTCCAGCAGGCCTATTATTCCACTGCTATTAGTAATTACGCATTATAAGGACTTGATGTGATATACACTTAACTTGATTTGATATAAAATATCGAGTTATAACTGAGCTGGTTAGTCAGAGATAAGAGGGTTGTCGTCGTTTTGGAGGAAGTTTTTTCGCTGGTATGGTACGACCGGTAAAAAATACTTCTTATACTGTTCGTAAGTCATTATTTTGGGTCAATCTTCTATCAATTAGAAGCCTCTTTGATCAATATCATTGTTCCCTTTCATTTGATTGACTATTTGTTTTGCATTCAGAAACTTCTTTTCCAAAGGATAATCTCTCTCTTGTTTGATCAAGAATGACAAAGAAAATTCCAGAACTTTGAAGAAAGACATTGTTCGCCAGAAAAATAATCTTTCAGCTACTTTTGGCCAATGGTTTCACTCTGTGTGTGTGTGTGTGTCTTCTTTGGTGGATCTTAATATACTGGTATTATGAACTGCTATTCAGAGAGCCTCTTTCATTTTCTGTTAAGTAACATGACTGATTTTATCATCGATAAAAGCCAGAGCAATCAGATTTTCAAAGATATAACAAAAGCGATTACTGAATTTCTGTCAAACCAGTTTTTGCAAGGTGTTCATTCTCAATTTTGTAGTTATTGAGTTTCTTGAGTAGACAGTGATTATTTCGGGAAGCATTGGCAGCACTAGGAGTTGGTTATTTAATCAACTCTAAAATAATCGTTTCAGGGTATTGGGATAATACCCTTGAATAAAATGAAACATAACTAAAATATACAATTTTTAAATAATTTTATGTTTTAATTGAAATTTCACAGTAGTATTCAAATTCACAACACTGTTGGGCTCAGAATACAGAGGAGATCGTTGGCAACGGTGAAGTGTTGCCACATCGCCCATGCACCTGGGCAGCATGGCACTAAATTCGACCAATGGTATAGCCTGCAGCACGGAGCGACAGTGACGTGGGTGACATCCAGATTAGCGAAAGGTGTGTAAGCTCCTCCCCCTATTTGAGTAGCAGAACTGTCAGTTCTCAGTTTGCCCTCAGCAATTGTTGACGGTGGAAGTTCTGTTTGTTCATCAGAACCTTAAATGATGTGATGTGGTTACATTAAATCTTTGAAAGATATTATTAGTGTTTTAGATACAGACTTGTATTTTTCAGTTATGATACATCATGAAAAAGTGATCACAGTGCTAACTTCTCTGATGTTAGATTTGAGGCTATGTGTATCTTTTCTGTTCTGTAGATTAGATATATTCCATGAATAGTTTATTGTAGTCATAATGCAAGCGTGCATGCAAGTACGTGTCGTGATCGATGGCTCTCAGTATTCGTTTGTGCGATTACAGGACCTTTTTTCTTTAGCAAGCAACCATAGACGTTGTGACATCAAATCTTCCCTTTTTGTAAGTCTTTTCAATCACTGCGTCCTCTCAGGGGGATACAACTATCGTTTCTATGGGAATTAGGACCCCCTGTGGGAAAATGTGACGGCCCGAGCTGAGAGTTGTGAAAACCTTCTTTTTGTTAAAATAAAATGTTTTTGGTGTGTTCAAACCCACTTTTTGCGGTTCACTGCTGTCCAGTTCGGTTCACTGCTGTCCTGACCTAACCTATCCTAACCTAACTTATCCTAACCTTACCTATCCTAACTCAAATCAACCAATGTCAACATTAAGCTAGGTGGACCCGTGAAAAAATTTGGTAAGCATTACCCAAGAGATTCTAACATAATATATTCTAACCTAACAAGTGCTAACCTAACATATTCCAAACTATCCTATCCATTCTGCTCGTTTCCGTATACATAGTATATTCGTGGACACGATAACGCGAGTCACGGCGCCTTCAATAACTACTGAAATTTAAAATCAAATTTGTATTCAATGCAAAGTTTATAAAAATGAATGAAAAATAAAATAAAATAAAAAATAAAAACAAATAAATAAAAAATGAATATAAATGAATCAATAGAAAAACTGGAAATAAATAGAAAAAAATGAAATAAACGAAAAAATTTGAAAATATAAAATCAAAACATATTAGAAAAACAAATGATAGAAATAAAAAGTTGAAAAAAAATTAAAAACCATGAAAATGTAAAAAAATAATGAACAAAAAATAAAAAATGGAAGAAAATATGAGAAGCAAAAAAGCAAGAGATAAAAACAAAAATATAAATAAAAAAGATGAAGTAAGTAAAAATGAAAACAAATTCAAAAAAAGTTAAAACACTAAAAAATAATAAATAAAAAATAACAAATATAAAAAATACAAAAATTGAAAACAGAGTTAAAAAATTGAGCGAAATAAAAAATTGAAAAAAATGATAAATTAATGAATGAAGAAATTTGAAAAAGTAAAAAATTCCCATAAATTAAAAAAATTCAAATAAAATCAAAAAATAATATAAAATTATAAATAATAAAACAAAATTAAGAAATGAAAGAACAAAATATTGAAAATAATTGTAAATTAAAGAAATAATCAACAAATTAAAAAAGTTAAAATTTTAAAAATAAATTAACAAATTAATAAAACCTAACATTTAATAAAATAAATGAAAATGAACAAATAAAAACATTAAGAAAAAAATTATAAATGAAAAAAGTATACAAAAAATTATAAATATCCTAATGTAACCTAACTCACCTATCCTATCCAGCCTAATAGATGTGGTGCGTTACCCACGAACTTAGTTTCAAGCGTATTAATATATTGACTAGCAGAACCCGTGGAAATTCCACGGACAATCCCATCGTTAAGTTAGGTAAATCCGATCAACATTTGCTTACCAATTTCAACATAACATTATAGCCTAACCTTGCCTACCATATTCTATCCTATAATATTCCAATCGAATCGATCCTGATGATACGTCGAACATAAAAAACCGTAGATCGTGGAAAAATTCTGACAGCATTATCTTACCGGTAATAACCAAACCTAACCTACCCTAACCAAACCAATCCTGATAATACGACAAACATAAAAAACCTTGGAGCCGAGAAAAATTTCATCAACATTACCTAGCAAGTTTTAACGTAACATTCTAACCTAAACTATCCTAACCAAACCTATTCTAAACTATCTCATCCTGCTCTATGCTAACCGAACTTATCGTGATAATAAGTCATAAACAAATGTGGACCCGTGAAAAAATTCCGTTAACATTGCCTAACCTATGCTAACCTAACCTAATAAACCTTGACCTATCTTATCCTAACCTATCTTAACGTATCCTGTTCTAACCTAACCTTACTTTACCAAGGTCATCGTTAGGCTAGGTGGACCCGTGAGAAAATTCAATCAATAATGCCCTACAAATTCTAACATAACATATTCTAACCAAGCCCATCCTAACATAGTATATACTAACCTATCCTGTGCTAACCGAGGCTCTCCTGATATGTCAAATATAAAAAACTGTTGACCCGTGAAAAAATATCAACATTACGAAACTTATGCTAACCTATCCTATCCTAACCTATATTAACCTATCTTAACCCTAAGGTACCAATCCTAACCGTGCCAATGTCATCGTCAAGCTGGGTGGACCTATGAAAAATTTAGGTAAACATTACCTATGAAATTCTGACATAACATATTCTAACCCAACTTAAAATATCCTACTATCCTATCTTAACCAAAGCTATCTTGATAATATGTCAAACATAAAAAACCATGGACCTTTGAAAATGATTCATCAACATTACCTAACCTATGCTAACTTAACCTATCCTAAGCTATCCCATCCTAATCTATCCCATCCTAATCTATCCTATCCTTATTTTTCCTATTCTAACGGAACCTAATTTAACCAGTAGTAACTAACCTACCCCATCATGAATCTTTTAAATTTCCGTAATCAATGGGTTAAGCAATGTCATCATTTAGCTAGGTGGACCCGTGAAAAAATTCCATCAGCATTACCTAACAAATTCTACATAACATATTCTAAACTAACCCATCCTGACCTAACATATGCTACTATCCTATCCTGACTAAAAATATCCTGATAATATTACACTGATACCACAAACTGGGATGAGAGCGTTACACGATAACTTAGTTGTAAAAGTATTAATGTATCGATTAAAATATAATTAAATAAAGTAAATGTAATAAAAATGAAAAATAAGGCAGAAAAAAAAGAAAACAATCAAAATATGGAATACAAATTGAAAGAATGAAAATGAAAACAGAAAAAATTAATATTAAACGATTGAAATATATGAAAAACTTGTAAAATACTGAACAAATGAAAAAAAATAATATAAATAAAATAAACAAAAATTGGAAAATATAGAAATAAAATAAAAATAAATAAAAATAATAGATATATGAAACTTCAAAAAATTAAAAGAATTGAAATAATTGGAAAAAATTAAAAATAGTTATAAAAATAATATAAAGAATAATAATAAAAATGAAAAATTGAATAACAAAAATAAAAAGCAAAAAAAATTAAGGAAAGATACAAATAAAGAAATAAAATTGACGAATACAAAAACTTAAATAAAGCAAAAAATAAAGAAAAAACTAATGAAAATAATAAATATCCTAATCTAACCTAATTTAACCTATCCTACATTTCCTATCCTGATAAAATGTCAAACGTGCCAGTGCATGTAAAGGCGATCTTTTAATGTAACACTCGGGAATTAGGTATCCATGATACCGTAAACTCGGATGAGAGCGTTACCCACGAATTTTTTTTAAGCGTATTAAATATATTAGCAAAAGCCTGTGTGTAAATTGAACGGTTTCAATAATTAACTCACTACCAAGCATATAAGGTTAAAGTATGAAGGAAATGTATTTTATTTCCATTCTTTGTTATGGAAAAATTCGTGAAATAATTACTGTAATTTAAAATCAAATTTTTATGCAATGCAAGGTTTTAAAAAAATTAAAGATATATATAAGAAAAATCGAAAATTAGAGGAAAATAAGAATTAGAGGTAAATAAAAAATCAATAAAAAATATAAATAAATGAATAAGTAGAAATACATAAAATAAATAGGAAAAATTGAAATAAATGACAACCTTTCAAAAAATTTAACGGATCAAAAATTTACATAAAATGTAAAAAATAAAAGTTAGAGAAATAAAAAATAAAAAAAATAAAGAAATTAAAATATACAGATAAATGAACAATAAAATAAATGTAATGAAAAATATTGAAGAAAAATTAAAGAAATAAAACTAAATAATAATGTAATAAAAATTGAAAATAAATAAAATATTGAAAATAAAACAATTACAAAAATGAAATTAATAAAAAAATAAAAAAATATAAAATAAAAAAGAAATAAAATGGAAAAAATTAACATATTAACAAAATATATAAATTGAAAAACTTGGCAAACTAAAAAAATAAATGAAATAAAAAAATAAAATAAAATAAATTACAAATAAAAAATTTAATGAGTGAAAAAAATATAAAAAATTTGTAGAAAAACATAAAATGTTGATTATTTATCCCTAACCTAATTTAACCTATTCTACCTATCCTATCCTGAAATAAAAAAGGTAAAATTAGAAATAGATTGATAAGTGAAAAATATGAATAAAAAATAAACCTAACCTAACTTACCTATCCTATCCTATCTAGCCTATTAGATGTGGAGCGTTACCCACGAACTTAGTTTTAAGCGTATCAATATATAGATGGCTTGTATAAAAATTATCCTTAATAAAGCCATCGCTCCATGTATTTGTGGCAACGATCAGTTTACATGATCGATATGAGTTTTACAGATCACTCAAAGTCACATTCATTACGTTCAGGGCTTTCGTTGTAGCCAAAAATGATTCCGTGAATAACTCAAGTTACCGTTTGTGAAATTCAAGGCTTTCGCATAACCTAGGAAATGATGCTCTCATCTCGCGTGAGAGAAGCAGTCGACTGCCTCCTCTGAGTTAGCGTGGGTTCAAATATAAATTAAAATATTAATTAATAATTTGGCTTAGTCCCTGTGCTAATTTATGGATAAACATGGGTTGGTCCTTACTCAGATGCCACCTTTTGATAATGTCCTTGTCTTAGGGATACCAGGTGGTCATCAGTTGATCTACGAAAGGACGTAATTTCTAAGGCTGGTTATTCCATTGGAATCTTCCTGGGGTTTCAGGAATAGAAGAGAAGTCAGTTTTACTGACTGATATTTTTTAAGTCGAGGTTTGTAAACAGTTTTCTGTTGCTGGGATAAGCTTCTAATAATTTCCAGAATTTCAGATGGTTGCTTGGAAAAGTAGCAAAACTTGCAATAGTAGTCAAGCGAAAAAGCGATTGAGCTAACAAGCTATGCGCTAACTAGCTATGAGCTAAACAAGCTTATGAGTTTTTGAGCTAACAAGCTTCTGAGTTTTTGAGCTAACAAGCATTTAGTTTTTGAGCTAACAAGCTTTTGAGTTTTTGAGCTAACAGTCTTTTGTTTTCAAGTTAAGTTTTCAAGCTAAGTTTTCCTTTTCAAGTTTTTCTTCTTCAAATTGTTCCTTCTAAGTTTTTCCTTTCAAGTTTTTCCATTTCGTATATAAAGATCGTGACAGAAGAATGTTTCATAAGTATCTGTGATACGCGATCTCAGTTTTTTCAAGGGAAGAATTATTTTCCGCCCGTAGTACAGAGGCAGCAGTCGACCTATCTTGGCGATAGCCTAGCAAATATTTCACATATATTTTCAATAGGTGGATTTTTCAGGAATATCTCGCATGAGATGAAAAGGAGAACCATATTCACATTTTTGTGTTCTAATTTTTTTCGTAAAGATTATGGAATGTTATAATTTCATCTTCAGAGCTGAAAACTTACAAAAACGTCGAAAATTGCTGGATACAGAAACGTTCAAAAAACATGTAAAAAACATTTATAAAATTTAAATCCTAATTCTTATTCAGCAGCAGCAGAATTAACAATCTCAATGGCTCACTTACCCACCATTTCACCGGCACATACAATCATACATTTATATATGGGAACCTCACATACACAGACGCGCGCAAAAACAAGCCACATACTTTTACAGAAATGTCACTACGTTTACGCAATGTTCAGTTTGATGGCGCTCAAATCTTTATTTAAGTCAGGTTTATGGGTAAATTTGAATGAAGATTCTTAAATAGGAAGATTTTTTGCGTTATGTTTGGTACAAAGAGAGGAGAAATTATTTGTTCTGAAAGGATGATTAAATTACTGACAATGATCTCTAATTGCTGAAGGAGAAGGCGAAGAAAGTATGCATCCGGTTCGATGGGAAATTTTTGCATGTTGGCCGAGTTTAATAAATTGTTGAGGTTTAGTACTACCAACATAAGTCTGCCTGGAGCAGTCACACTTATAAAAATAAACAAATCCCCTCCACAGGACACTCCTCCAGACATTTTTTCCTCCTAAAAGATTAACCGGTTTCAAAACTATTTCTAAGCACTTTCACGTCAACTGAAGTGAAAAACCAATTATTAAGAAAGACGGTTTCTCTTTTCAGTTCCGATTTTAAATAGCCCAAAAAAGTAATTCTACATACAATTTCTGGTTTGTGAAGCTCAAGGTGACAAGAGGACAGTATTTTTCATTTACAGACTTTCAGACGACCTAGGAAATCGGTCACAAAAAAAACCGCTGGTACTAAAACTAGAGAATAAGATCAATAATAATTATAGGCTTAAGAAAACAGCAAGCTGGGAAATTAATAAAGCTGGGAAATATCAATGAGAAATTTAGGATACTTATTTTTATTCAATAATGTTCTAATAAATTCTATTTTGCGGTGGAGTATTTTAAAACTACTAGATAAACGATATGCGCGAAAAAGTAATGTAATTATGAAAAATTTGATATATCCATTATAAAAACGACTGAAATAGCTCGTACTGAGACCAGTAAATGTTGGCATCCTGTAGGCAGAGTAATGAGCGTGGAGTTGGACTTTTCAGAAGTACATCTGAGAACGGAATTTGGCAATTTTGATTCATTTCCATAGTAAATTTAGTATTAAGATGAGGTTCATTGATATATTCGTCAAACCTAGTAGGTTCTTTTTCAAAACAAAACACAGCATACTTATCATTCAAATATCTACGGTACAATAAGGGCTCAAGTTCTGCAAAAATTCGTCTCTAAGCTATAGCCAGGAACGAGTATGTTAAGAAGGAAGACAAGCTTGAGCCCATTGCCAGACCGTCAATTTTTTGGTAAGTTTCCCTTTGAATACAAGGTACCAAACCCGATAAAGGGAATGGAGTTGCAATACTCACTAAACTGGCCTAACTTTCGAAAATGAAATCCATTCTTGCCGATCAGGAAATCTTTGGTGAAGAAATCGGTCATAAAAAAGACCGCTGGTGCTAAAACTAAAGAATAAGATCAATAATAATTATAGGCTTAAAAAAGACAGAAAGCTGGTAATTTTAACTGACGTATTACACAGTGCGTGCCGTTTGGCGGGTTCTCAACTTAGTGTTTTATATGGATTACCTAAAATTCATGAACCAGATGTACTGCTGAGACCAATTTTATGTGCCTGCAATACCCATAATTCTTAACTTCTTGAAAATCTAGTGTCGATGTTAACACCTTTTTGTGAATTTTCTTTAGAAAACTCGTACCACTTTGTACACGAGTTATCAACTGATGACGACATGGAAAATTTGTTCTTGTGAAGTTTTGATGGTCAATCCTTGTTTACAAATGAACAACTAGAAACAATTGATGTTCTGCTTGAACGTATTTTCCTATAAAATCTCACCGTTATGAATTCCAACAGGCTTCAATTCGAACACTTTATAGATATCGCACTAAAAGACTCATTTTTTATAATCAAAGGGAGAACTTACCAACAAATTGGCGTCTGACAATGGGTTAAAATTATCTTAGTAACTTCGTTCCTGGCTAACTTAAAGAAGAATTTTTTGGCCAATGCCCTGCAGAACTTAAGCCCTTATTCTACCGTAGAGCTAGGCATGAAGTGTTTCTTTTGTTTCGTTCTGAAAATGAAGTTGCTAAGTTTTAGGAATACTTCAATGTCCCTCGTCCTAAAATTAAATTTAGTGTGAAAATAGAATCAACTGGTCACATTCCGTTCTGAGATGGTTTTGTTAAGAAGTTTAACTCCAGGCTCATTAGCTCTGTATACAGCAGCGGTTCTAAACCTGTGGGCAATTCCTCACTGGCGGGGATGAGTGGCGTTGCCAAGTGGGGATTTTCGTAGTTTTGTTTCAACTCACAAAAATCGATAGTATTTCAAAATCTAATACTTTATAACCAAATGTTTACTTACTTGGCAACTAGGTGGGAAAATTGCAGAGACAAGTTAAGGGAAATACAGCCATCACCAGGCACGGAATTAGAACTAGGTAAAATATCACGTAAAGAGGAAATAATAGTTAACAGACTCAGAATAGGACACACATTCTTAACGCATGGCTACCTGATGAACAACGAGATACCTGATATTGCACCAGTATGCGAGTTTAGCAATAACTCAGCACAAACTGTCAAGCACCTAATCATAGAATGTGAAAGTCTATCAATTATTAGAAATTGTATATAATAAAGGCTTGCCGAACGCGACAACAACCTACCGTCGAGACGGTATTGGGACGCCAATTGGACGTCAAGGAATTGATGAACTATCTTCGTGTGATAGATGTTTACGACCTCATTTAAATGTTTCAGTAACTTTGTTTTGCAATTGACTTACCTTTAATGATAAGCTCTTAAATTGATCTTTCGGTCGCAGACGACATGCATAGAGCTAGGGAGCAGTAAAGGATCCGTATCCGTGCTCTAATGTTGATTTTATCAAAACCTCTCATTATTAATATTACTTACTTTACGAATCACAACCATTTACACTGTTTTAACGACAAAACCAATCAAAATGAGGTATTGTATGTCATGCGTGGATGAAAGTGACGACACCGCTGGGTTAGGAATGTCATACATAAGTAAAAAGTAAGAAGTTGTGGTGGGGAATGAAAAGTTGGCTTACTAAAAATTGATGAATTTGAGAAAAAAGGTTAAGAACCACTGATGTACAGGAAAACAACATTTACGGTCTTCAGTACGAACTATTTCAGCGGTATTTATAAGGGATATATCAAGTCTTTCATAATTACGTTATTTCATCGTGCATATCGTATTATCTAATAGTTTTGAAATATTTCAAGGTGAAATAGGATTTATTAGTACACCTTTGAAAAACAATATATTAAATTCATCACTAATAAATCCGTACGGGAGTTCCTATATAAAAAATATTGTCCCTCCCTGTCACCTTAAAATTGAGCGTAGCATAACAGAAATTGTACGTTGAACTATCTTTATTTGGTTACTTAAACTAGGAACTCAAAAGAGAAGTCGAATCTCTTGTTAGTAGGTTTTTCACTTCAGTCGACGGCAGAGTGTTTTATAGAAATAGTTTTGAAATCGGTTTATATTTTAGGAGGAAAGAACGTCTAAGTGAATGTGGAGTGGAGGTGTTTATTTTTAAAAGTGTGACTGCTTCATGCAGATTTATGTTGGTGGTACTAAACTTCAACAATTGATTAGACACAGCCAACATTCAGGAATTTCTCATAGAACCAGTCGCATACTTTCCTCTCCTTCTCATTCAACAATTCGAGATCATTGCTAACAAATAAATCATCCTTTCAGAACATATTATTCCTCCTCGCTGGGTAACACAAATAAAGAATAAGATCTTGGCATTTTAGAACTTTCATTCATACCTACCCATAAGCCTAATTTAAATAAAGACTTGAGTGCGGTCGAACTGAACGTTGCGTCAACCTACTGACGTATTTCTGTGTGCATGTATGTAGTGTGTGTTTGCGAGCGTCTCTGTATGCGAGGTTCCGATGTGTAAATGTATGATTGTATGTGCCGGTAAAACGGTGGGTAAATGAGCCAATGAGAATGGTCAGTTCTGCTACTGTTGAATGACAATTAAGATTAAGTTTTATAAATGTTTGCTTCCTTTTTTCAACTTTTCCGTATTCAATAATTATTTACCTTTTTGTATGTTTTCAGCACTGAAGGTGGAAATATGGCATTTCAAAATATTGTCATGATATAAATCAACAAAAATTTAAATTTTAAGTTGGTTCTTTTTAATATCAATGACTTATTACGAAAATGGTGATCGAAATTTCGAACGGAAGAAATTCAATGTTACTCAAAAACTCAAAAAAGAATTCTGCGAATAATCTTCACAAGAAAACTTAACTTCCAACGGCAATAGAATTAATGATAAAAATATGACACGGAACTAATAAAAAATCAAATTGTATTTTGGGCTGCAAGGAAGAGCTATCAGAGCGGTGAAAAAAGGAGAAGATAATGCTCACAAAAATGATTCAATCAAAATATTAAAAATAAATAAGGTTTTGGATCTCGACAAGCTTTTCATTTGAAATGTCAAATTTTGAAATATTGACTAATGATGGCAACTGAGACCTCAAAATATTAATAACTCTATAAACTAGGCATTTTGGTCATTTAACTCGAAGTGGAAATAATTTCATACTTCCATATTATTCGACTGCTTGGTTCACAACACAGTATACTCTTACTTGGATTTAATTATTAAAATAGGGGCACGTCAAGGTTTCATTTTTTTCATCCGATTCGTTTGAAACTTGGCCAGTAGATGTATTTGTTTAAAGTAAACTTTTTTTACTCATATAACTTTTTCGATTTAGGCCTCATTTTTTGGAAAAATACGAAAAACTAGTTTTTTGGAACATATTTATGGATATTTCAAATGAATAGAAGTCATTGAGTTTTCATGCTAGGACAAAACCAAAGACAGTTTTAGAATCCTTGGAGCATTTCTAACAAAAGCTTGGTAGAAAATTTTTACATTTGTAACTTTATGTTTTTTATATGCGAAATTTGATCACTAACTAATATATACACTAATTTTGGGTTTTGAGCTTGATAAAAAAAATTATTTGTACAATTGGGAAATTTTCTACCGTACCTTTGTTAAAAATGTTTCAAGGATTCTAAAACTAGCATAAAAACTCATTGAATTTTATTCTTTTGAATGTTGACGAATAAGAGTTTGATAGTAATAAGGCCTAAATAAATTTTTATCTGAACTGTAATATGATGGAAAATTTATGTGACTGAATGCTGTTTTTATTTTTATTTCGATAATCTCCATGCTATACTTCATATTCACACTGTGATATGTTATTTACGAAACAAATTCTTTTTTGTATTCTGATTTGTAGTAGTTTTTTGTAGTATTTTTTTTTTGCAGTCTAATTCTTATGAAATTTGACTATTATACGTAATTTTTAAAAGAAACACAATTTTTTCAATTTATTTTTTCGATTCAGGCCTTAGTTTTTGAAAAATTAGACATTGTTTTTTTTATTAATATTTCAATGGAATAGAACTCATTGAGTTTTTATGCTAGAACATAAACCGAGGCAGTTTTAGAATCCTTGGAACATTGCTAACAAAAGTACGGTAGAAAATTTTTCATTTTTATGAAATAGGATATTCATGATTTTTGGTCCCCTTACACCCCCCTGGGGGGGGGGGGGGGTTCTAGCGTCCGTAGTGCCAAAAAATTTCAAGGCACAATAACTCATCACCTAAGGATCCTTTTTCGATAATAAAAAGTAAATGGACCTAGGTGGCCCGCGGGCCAAATTGGGCCTGAAGTGACCTTCTTTTAGAAGTTCTTACAAAGCTTTCAAAACGAATCTTGCTATCGGAGTGTTGGTCATGTACGGTTATCAGGTGAAATATTTTTCTACAGTATCGTTGTTGTAAATTATAAATATATATACAGTCTATCATCCAATGAGTGATCCATTTTGATAAATATCAATTCATTGATTCATACTTCGAATTCATTCACATTCTACAAGTTTCTGAAAATTTTGCGATTAAAATCAAAATCTTCAATCATACATAATAAAAAATCACACGGAAACAACTATGATGAATGAGTCATCGGAAAAGGAGTAAAAAAGAGAAGTGCTACAGAAACATCTTTCCGAGCTGAAAAAATTATCCAAATAGTAATCCTTGCATAAAATCGTTGACAAAATATGATATTTGATTTGTGCCGACCGTGAAATGAAAGCTGAGCAGTCAATGGTGATTTTGCAACGAATTATGTCATCTGAAAATATGAAAGAAAAAGCAATATACTCCGTTCGCGCAGTAGCTTAGCTTTTCAAAAATATATATTATGTTTACATGTGACGAGATGAAGAAAGAAAAATCCTCAGACATATTTTGAGGTAGTAATCTCTACACTTTCACCGATATCATGTTTATGCTTCACTATTAATATATTCTAATGCCTAATCTGCTTGTAATATTCATAAACATCGCAGATATTCCATTCTCGATTCCTTGATAGCAGTGCAACAATGGAAAATACGCCTATGGCCATGTATCGGATAATTCTAGCACCGACCGTACATTGCAATAGCAAAGATGTCATGTGTTAATATCCCAATGTTTGTGACTTTGCACCTGAGTGCACTGGAGTGTCGCTTAATTTGCGAGCGATTAAAAGAGATCTTCGATTCGTGGCAAGGAGCCGGCTACACACTACTCCAATAGTCAGCAACCAGCTCTACACACTCTACTCCGCTAGTCAGCAATCAGCTCTACACACTCTACTCCGCTAGTCAGCAACCAGCTCTACATCTACTCCGCTAGACACCAACCAGCTCTATACACTCTACTCCGCTAGTCAGCAATCAGCTCTACACACTCTACTCCGCTAGTCAGCAACCAGCTCTACATCTACTCCGCTAGACACCAACCAGCTCTATACACTCTACTCCGCTAGTCAGCAACCAGCTCTACACACTCAACTACGCTAGACACCAACCAGCTCTACACCCTCTACTCCGCTAGGCATCAACCAGATCTACACACTCTACTCCGCTAGGCAGCAACCAGCTCACTTTGAGTGTAGCGCAGCCATTATACAGTAGGCTGCGGAGTGTATTGTGAACAGTACTGTAGTATAGCTTGGTTTTTCATATGCAGCTATTTTATTACAAACTATTCGCTGAATCCAGATGGTGATATTACCATGAGAACTTGCTCTCAAGTTGCTGCCCATGGCTATGGTAAAAATAGCAATGGTCATTGAAAAGGTTCTTTCGTCCGTATATCGCTGCCATGTATGATAATTAGTACTAATTAGTTGCATTTACATACAGTCAAAGGTAGTTAAGTAATCAAAGGCTAATGCTCTGTAATTAAGCAGTTTCTCATGTCATTTGTTCAGCGTCCGTTCACCAATATATACACTGAAATTTTTCAGTAGCAAACGCTATATCTTTTTAATTCAGCAATTACTCAAATTTTCTACAATTAATTTTTGTCAGTCTTATTCATTGTTTTAGAATTAAATTATTTTAAAAATAGATCGGCATTTATTTTTTGTAAAGTATACTTGTAATTTTTTTCAGTCTCAGTTTCCAGCTGTATGAACTTGGTGCGTCATTTTGTTCCCATCGCATACTCCATTTATTTTTCAACACGTGAGTCGTGCATCCAGGCTTCACAAAGTTTATGCCCAAGAAAACCTGCAATTGCTAGGTTGTCCACTCTGAATAAATATGACTCGAATTACCTAAATTTAATTTTAGCAGCAATTATGACTAAACAGCTGGGTAAAATCATTAATATGCAGTCATAGTCTTAAGAATATTCTTAGAGTAACATGCAGCGTGCGCATTATAAGACACTACAAGATAGCGGCTCAGGCTCTGGATCATTTAACTTCCAATTCCCATTCACTTTCCACAGTTTCTATTTATCAGTCAAAATATGCATAATTTAATCGAAGCAATCTTCCGTTATGTTTGCAGAAATGCTGTTCGGGCTTTTGCTGCTGTGCTGCGCGGTAATCGATCGTGTGGGTTTTGGGTCACCCAACGCCACCTCCAATTTTCCCTTCCTAGACCGGCGGCGGCCTCAGCCTGGAGAGCCGAGGCATTCTGCCAACGATCGCGCTGAACCTAAGGGTTCACCTCTCGACGCAACCCCTGTCGCCTGAAGCGACCAGTCCAAATCTCCTGTCTCCTGATCCCGGAATTCCTCCTTGATCCTTCATTGCAATATCTAAAAATTTGAAACTAATCACTGGAAAGCTTCGTCGAAAACTCCAACGAAATAATGGATCAGAACTAACCTGAGACGTAAGAAGAATAATATAAACTAATAAAGACAGAGGATGCAAATGAATCAACAATGATAAATAAATCAGCGACTGAAATTTTTTCGTAAAGTTTCATCGATCCTAGAAATAGAATATTTACAAAAAGTAAGCTGTGACGCAGGGGCAAATTTTACGTTTTGGCTGCTGATTGTACCAACCAAATTGAAACTATTGCATTAAAATTCAATCTACCTTTGTTTTTCATCAACAGAATTTTTATGTGTTTGAAGATTTATTTTGTTCAGTCGTATAATATTCGTGACAAAATGTGTTGACCTTTCATTAATAGGCATATCATTCAATGCTCATTGCCAGTAACATGTGATACCCAGAAATTCTAACACACGGACGACGGGTTCACTCGATTATTTTCCCTCCGTAGCCTCAGCGGGCAACTTGCGAGTATGTGAGTGTTGAATCCCAATCGCTAAAATATTTACTGCGATGGAAGGAAAAATAATTACACCTTTGTTTAATTATTTTTTATAAATTCCTCATTTTTTTACCCATGCCAGAAGAGTTGATACATGCGCAAGAACTTTGATTCTGAGCGCAAGAATTTTATATCTATTATGTTGATGAATTGCTTCTTTGGAGTTCGCAACAAGAAGTCTTCCTACGCCAACAAAAGGGCGAGCCAGACGATAACCGTAGAAATGGTTTGAAAAGTGAAAATCATGATCTCGTGGAGCTAACAAAATGAGCTAACGGTGGCATTTCAAACATAAATTATCTACCTATAGGGTCAGCAGCATGGAAAATAAATGAGTCAAAATTAGGAACCATCAAAAAAGACTAGGATGGTTTGGTGATTAATTCTTTGAAATTTTCGTTACTTCTCCGCGTTCGTTCGGTCCTTTACTAAGCCATTAATTTCTTGACGTGCTAATTTCAAGTATAATGTTTGAATCTTTTGGTCTTTCGTTATTATCCTCATGTTAATCAGGTAATTGCAGCGTGTAAATTTCTTTCTATCCCTTAGTTCTATATTTTGGGTAACTCCCTCTCATGGTTACACTAGGCTAGTGTGTATGGCACTTGCCCTTTACATGAAGGCTCGTTGGTTCGACTTTAGGCAATAATACCCCAGTGTTTCCATCAGTTTAATCATGAGAGAACTTAGCGATTATTCCCCACTAAGCCCAATCATTTGAAATCGGTTCCGGTTTGATCGTAAGGGCCATTGCGTCCTGATGTTCTGACATGAGTTTCGCAGCACATGAAAACCCAGAGTTCGAGATTATGTTTTCACCCTGATTGAGCTAAAACAGATTAAAAACGTCTCCTATTCGCCTTGTAGACTCACTCCTTGGTGGACAATAGAGCCAATTTTTTACGGAAATTAGAGAAAAATAGGTAACAGTGAGAAACTATAATTTGCAAAAAACGAAACTCAACTATAATGAAATTTCTCACCAACAACATACATGCTGTTGTGATCTTATATGGACGTAAGTTCATAGTCATTGTGTGCATTGTACTGAGTCTTTCGAATGTTAAGATTCTCAAAAAGTGGTAATATGATTATGGACAAAGTAAAGTACTGTGTAAACTTTGAATATATCGACTTTTGCATGTCCATAGATATCATTCAGGGTATTCCCAAAAATTAAAAATTACAAACAAATTAGTTAGAGGTCTATTCCCTGGATTTTATTTCTTCAGTACACAGGGCTCATTGTTCGGAGAATACCACGACTTTCTCTCAAAAAGGCTAAAACTGTAAATTGGTAAATGGACAACACGAAAATGTCATTGAGGTTCATTGCATTGCTTCAGAAGGAGGGAAAAATTACTTCTATTAAAAAAAACGAGCATAACTGGCGTAGAGACTCCTGGGAAATGCGAAATTGCTTTGATTCTCTGACGTGAACGAATTCGCACTATTCTGAACATAAGCTCACCGACCAAGGCTCAGTTATGGCTGTCTGAACTCAGCATCGTTGAAACGACTCGGAATAGCGATGGATGCGGCATGTAGTGCCGACCATCTTATATTCCAATGAAAAATTCAAAGTAATAATAAGTCACAGAACAGATCAGGGATATCATTAATAAATTTACATTTTGGTAAATAATCTAATGTGACGTTAACAGAAGAACGAGCAGACATTTTTCGTGATGGTCTTCATTGATTAACATACGGATAAGCGCAGAAACAATTCACCAATGTGTTTCGACAGTCGAGCTCCTTGAGGCTAGCTAACAAGACTTGCGGTTATAAATTCAAGCTAAAGGAGGCCACTCACAACCTTAGCGACAACGCTCAGTGGAGAGGACGTCATCACACGTAGCTACGCGGCATCTTCTGAGAGACAATGTTGGAAGTTTAAGGGCTTCCACAATGGATTATGTGAGAACTCGACGCTTCTGCTGCATCGAACTGCCATTTTTGATATCCTTTAGGTCGTGACACTTAGCTTGTCTAGCGCCGTTGCTTTCAGCGTCAAGCTTAAACACGACCTGCATGTGGTACGCAATTAAGCTACAAATTGAGGTTAAGTGCAAATCTCCAAAACATCAAAAAAATGCTGGCAATTCATTTAACAAAGGAAAGAATGCAGCCACAGGAACAATTACCACGCAAGATGTATCAGCATATTCTTTCCGCAGCTTGTTGAGTGGCAAGTGCGTAACGAGTGAGTTGAACGAGTATTTTTTACTTATGGTTTTGAGTGCTAAAACATGCATAATGGACTACGGGTTAACAAGGTCCAATATCTCAAAAAATTGTAAAGATTGACAATTTCTCCATGTTCTTTTTCATCATGTGTGTTTTCTTTACTTCATATACGAGTATACTAAGGAATACACATTTTGCCTCTCAGAAATGAAAAGCTTTTTACTAAATTAATGAAAAATCATTTTCACTTTTACCTGATTTAACAATTCAATTTTACTTGAACTCCAAACCAGCATTTAGGAGTGAAAAGATGAAGAACTTCAGTTAAGAATGGGCCAGTAAAAAAAACTTCAAATACGTTCCTTGCCCAGCTGTTATAGTTGCTTCATTTATACATCTCTGCATAAGTATACTGGATGCCTGATTATTGAACATGCTATCAAAAATTATCTTTGAACTGGCAATGATCGCGTTTACATGAACAAAAATTAATTTATGAGTTATTCGAACAGAGAAATTAAGGAATCGGAAAAGTAATGACTTTTATTCAAAAAGCTCATTTAGAAACAATTTTCAATAGAGAACATTTTTGTCTTTAAAAATTGATAACTGCCTTGTTTAACCGAGGCGCATGCGTTAGTGAAATTTAAAAAAAATCATTAGCAGACTAAACTCATTAACACTAAGTCATCTGAAAGTAATGGAGATAAGGGTTTAACTCGGGATGGCACAGCCCGATAACTTAGCCGAAAACACAACCGCCATGTTCGACATTCGTTAGTCAGTCCAATACCACATCAATGCATCGACCTGCAGTTCTGACGTGTGCGCAATGTTACGACGGACGCGACTGTGATGAATTGATCTCAACTCCGAAATACTTCAGTTCAAATAGTTTCAGTTGACATACGTACTAAATCAAAATACTTTAGAAACATACATAAAAAATAGCTAACTATAAATAATGTCACTCACACTTTTGGTAAGTCAGATAAGAAACAGTGCGCTAGGCCGTATGTTTTTTTTTATTTAAAACATTTTATTTCAAAATTGTTAAGTTTACCAATTCGTCAAATGAACGAACATCAATCCTTTGGCAGAACACAAAAGGTAAGTTCGTTTGGAAGAGTCGAAACTCAGACTCGCAAAACTGTTGTTCAATTTGGACACTTCAAAATAAAACGGATTCTTGGCAAAGACTATTTGAGATAATTCAAAATAGTCATTTTTGTATAAGAATGTATAATATTGGCATAAATTATATTGATAATAACATTGCGATATATTTACATAATTTGAGGAATCAGTTTCAAACCATTTTACAATATTACCAAGGTCTTTCGTTAGCTTTCAGATACGTAAGACTTATATTTTACGAGGGCTTAATAGTTCACCATGGGAGGCGTTGGTAACTGCGCAGCCAACACGATTGACGTCATTGAATATTTACGAAGCTGAGGCGCAGCGAACTGACTTATTTGTCAAGCCGATTCGGATCTTGCAGTATACATTCAACCTGGGCAATTAGTTGATAAAGTTGTTTAAATCGTTTCCCTGAATTTGCAGGACTCAAACATCGTGTGAACTGCGCACTTGATAACGAGACCCAATTAGGAGAGTGCCAAATACGCCTTCAGATATACTTGTTTTAAGCCACCACAAACCCGGAAGTGAACATTTCCTGGACAAGATTGTCGTCACAGATGTAAAAAAAAAAACAAATAGCGTCTTTTGCGCATCGATCGACAGTCAACCTCTAGCGTCAGCTGATGAGTCACTCGTGAAATCATTAGATATGGTCCACTTGCATGTAAAAAGCTGAAAAAATCATTGCTGGTCTATACCGGCTCTCCTGGCCATAAAAGGTGACCACTTTGTGAGGCCCGTTTATCGTGCGACGCAAGAGAAACTAAGGCAAAAAATATGGGCGATACGATGAACAAAGATGTTAGATGATCTTACTCATGATGAGTTATTTTGCTACATTAATAGAGTCGTCGCCCTCCTTGGGAAGAGACAATACCTATTTAAACAGGTGTATTCATGAAATTTCTAACTCGTTCGATCAGCATCGGTTTATGTCTTAGATAATTTTTCCCTGGAATTTCACCATTTCTTTTCTGAACATTATTTCGAATGAAAGGCTTTCATTCGAATTTTATCTTATTATTTAAGTAGTATGAAGGATATAGATGGATTTTTCCTAGAGAAAGTGCTAAGTTCTAGGTTGAAAATACACCTCCATATTCTATGCTGAAACACAATATGTACCAGAATATCTGCGCGTCATTACACAAATCTGTTGAGGCCCCACACACGGCGCGTATACTGGCAGCATCACCTCGATGGTGCTGTGATCTCTCTTCCTCTTGTGTTAATAAGCTTTATTTTAATTTCTGAATATTTTCACGGCTGATAATTTGTAATGAGCATATAAAAAGACTCAATAGGATCGTTCCGAGTCTCACCTCGTCATCGACCTTAAAGCGAATAAGTGAGAAACTAAAAATAGGATGCATGGCAATATATAACTTGCTCTGGTTACTAACATATAAATGAAAATCTTACGGGCCACTGTTTTCAATGGTAAAGAGTCAGCATATCATTAAAGAGATGGTGTAAGCCAGCTTGTGAATGATGAGACATTCTAAAATATCGATGACGAAATCAGACGAAGAATAATTCAAATTTATTAAGAATTTAACCAATACAAAATAGGCGCATTTTCCCAGTAAACAAAGTTGGCTGATGCATGAATGCGAAAGGAAACAAGATAATTATCTATTCTATGACTAGGACCAGCACCTGCTCACAACCTTCAAGTTCAGTCGAACCCTCATAGTGCGCAACTAAATTAAACAGGAGGGGAGGTCGCATGCACAGAGGAGTAAAATCCATGCAGTGACAAGAAATGAGGCCATCTTGCTCGTTGTAACTAGGCTGATGAGAGATGTGTATTTAGAAAGAAATTAGTGAGATGAATTAAAGGTTCCTATGCAATTTCTCATATTAATATCCATGTTTAGGACGCACACAATTCATGTTTTCGGTGGTTGAATTAAACCATTGGAATAATATACTTTAACTGGTAGTTCACTGGTTGAACTGGCAAATACAAAATATTCTATCCACAAAAGATAAAGTATTAACTAAGGGAAAACGTCAAATTTTGAAGTTACTGTAATATGAGCAAATTTTATGTATGCGTGTTGTAGCTGATCGGATAATGGTTGTAAATCTTTGCCAAACAATAAACTTATGCAAACCCAAATTGGGAATATTAGTTTGGAGAAGACATTGGGGAAATCCAACCCAGGATTTCCTCAAGGTAATCCTGTAATAATCCAGTAGTCCAGGATTCATGCAACTATAGACCATAATGCGACATGCGTTTTAATTACAGACACGTACGCTCACTGAATGAGGTGACTATCAGTGTTCTAACTGTCGGAAAATTTTTGACACAATTGTTTGAATAAAGGTGTGGGTATCATTTACACTAAACATTGGATGAATCAAGAAAGTGGTATGTATTATAATTAGGAAAGTTATAACTAGTTGATTAAGAAAATACACCAAGTTGCAAATGGGCAAGCAAACACTTTTTCGTTTATGATATTTTTTGAAAAAAATTCGGATTTTTTAGATATTAGCTGTTCATGTTACCAGTGGTTTCTTTTAAACTGAACAGTGACAACAAGACAAACAAGAAGTAACCTGGTAGCACGAGTTGGAACATTCTAAAACCTTCTTGCTGATACTTTTTCACGAAACATCACTAAAATTAAATATTATTATTTTAAACTCTTATAAAATAAAAGTGTTTGTAAAGTAAATGTAAAATAAATATTACCAACAATAGTGTGATTAAATTTCATTCTTTTTAAACAATATACAGCTAAGATCTCAAAACCCAGATTTTTTTCGGAAATTCCATTTAAGAAAATGTGTTCATTTGGCCATCTTCTGCTTGGTGTGCAATTTTTACCTTTCGTTCTGAAACACCCTGTGTATTGACATTTCATATAGAGGAAAAATTTTCAGTTAAAATGGGCAGTCCTTGGAATGAGAAGGAGCGACGTAATTAATTTCTTTCCAGAAAGCCTAAAATATCTGATATTTTTCTTTCAAATTTATAAATATTGTCTACCATAGAATGAAATCGCAAGTAAAATATTCCAAAGAAGTAGAAAATGTACGTGAAATAGTGTTGACCCTCTTAGTGTCATAGTTGAAACACATATGAGTGCTATATCAATCCAAGTGGCACAACAGTATGCGGTGGTGCTGTGTTTAATGTCGTATATTGAGAACACACTTTGGCTTGTCGGCTTTGTGAAAAGTTGACTTTAAAATAAGTGTCAGGTTTTATGCAAAAAAAATTGTGCAACGGACAATTCATGGAAAATCATTTGACGAAAATTTGTGATACGTTTTGCACAGCAGGACTGGCCTAGTTTTGGGCAGCACTTTTTGTCCTAGCTTTTGTCTCACGAGAATGGGGATCATGCGGTGGGCGACTTTCATGCACAAGAGGAGCACTACGCATTGGTGGCGACTCTTTCTGCGTACTTCTTGTAAGATAACTTTTCTAATATCTTCGGCTGTGACTCATTGGCTAACGCTTGGAGACGATTTTGAGGTATAAAAGTTGTTTTTTTCTTCCGCATCTTCAAGGGCAATCTTATTTTGTGGAAAGTTCGTTCCTAGAATTAGTTTGATTTGAAAACTCATTTATCTGAAGGCAAATTTTAAATGCGGCTTAGTTGACTTTCGCTGCCACTTCCACAGTACACACGTTATTTGAGCCGTGTCAATTCAGGGAAACGAAATAAACAACTTTATCATCTAATTGCCCAGGCTGAGTGTTCACTGCAAGGTCCGACTAGGATCGACAAATAAGTCAGTACGCTGCACTCAGCTTCGTAAACACACAATGACGTCAATCGTTTTGGCTGCACAGTTACCAACGCCTCCCATGGGGAACTAAAAACTCACGTAAGACTAGAACAAAATAATAATCTGGTTTGAAACCTAAATTTGTTTTCAACTACATAGAAAAATAAGTTACATGGTCATTATCGAATTCGTTTGCTGCTATTATTATACTAAGTTCTTCTATGAAATAATCATTTAGACTGATCAAAATAACAAATCCAAGATTCCATTTTGTTTCATTTTAGCCATTAAGCAAAAAGTGACGTCTCATTATTCATCGACATGAATGCTGAGGAAGCCTAGATTTCAGACCCGGTGTATTTTACTCTCCATGAATTGAATGCAAGACTTAAACGGCCTCCAATTGGGCCATAATTGACCACAAGTCTGATTTTTGACACCCGATTAAACTCTCCTTTTGTATCCTTCAGAAGTTTTGATGTTCGTCCATTTTGAAACTCGGTACACTAAACAATTTGAGATAGAATTTTTTTACCTTCCAGTAAAAACCATTTTGCCTAAGTAACTGTTTTCCTACTTCACTTATCAGAGGTGTCAGTGGCTTTATGTTTGCTATTGTTTGCTTTCATTCCTGAATATAGTTATTTCTGATTTTCTGATTTATAGCATTGTGCATTATTACGTATGACCACCAAAAGTATATGAACTGAAATGTTTCGGAGTTGAGGTAAATTCATCACAGTCGCATCTGTCGCAGCATCGACACCGACAGAACTACGAGTCGATGCATTGAGGTGGTATAGGACGGACTATAGCAAATGTCGAACATGGCAGTTGTGTTCTCGGCTCAGTTATCAGGCAGTGAAATTCCGAGTTAAACCCCTAACTCCATTGCTTTCAGATGACTTAGTGCCTAATGAGTTAAATTTTTTATTTTTTTTATCGGTTCACTAATGCATGCGCAGCGGTTAAACAAGGCAGTCATCAATTTTTAGAGGAGAAATTATTCGTAATTGAAAATTGTTTTTAAATGAACTTTTTGAGTACAAGTCAGTACCTCTTCCAATTCCTTAATTTCTCCGTACGAATAACTTGTGACTTAACTTTTGTTCATGTAAACGAGATTGGCTGTTCAAAAAAAAATTAATAACACGTTTAACAATCAGGTATCAAATATACTGATGCAGAATTGAACAAATCAAGCAGCCAACACCTTAACGCATGTGAAAACTTTCGTACGGATTTCACGTCGTGAAAAAATTGAAACATTTTTTGCGATTCTCTTTTGTTTTATTCTGTTCGTTCGATAGCATCGAGTGAAGCCCCAACGTTTGTTTCTAAATGCTGAATTCCGCATTTACAAACTGCTCACGGGTTAATTTACATTCAAACTTAAATTTAACCAACTTCGAACACAAATTCATTATTTCTGAACGTTGTATAGAGATAGAAAATCTCAAATGCAACCGTGTTACAGCATCGGGTGTAAGCGAATGTCTCCACTTTGACTGGCCCCACAATCTGGCTGATGTAATTTCCTCTCTCACACCGTCGAAAATTTTCGCTCCGAAGTCAAAAGATTGTTTTCGTAGCATGGATACGCGATCGAACGCGACTCATGTGGAATGGACGCCTCCTTGAACCTCTGTTTTATTCTTCTCTCACGAACACAACACAAGGGCGCATTACTAAGTTGCAGAGTACAACAGGATTAGCGACGAATGCTATGGTTATAATAACCATACTAATTTATTAATTCCCCAATATTACCGAACGCAGTTTTGATGAAACGCGCTTACTGCAAGGTAGCTGGTGTAGGAGAATGTCAATAATGCTGCTATTTTTAACGGCACCTTTGCAGAGATGAATAAACAATAAATACAGAAATGCACTGTGGTAACCAGAAGGTGCGCATTATTCCCTTTAAAAGAATTTGCTTATATCTTATACATATACACATCCTGTCAACAACATTATTAATATTCCACATTTATTTGAATGTCATTATAGATACCATTCAATGTGAATCTATTGTTCAAGCAAATGCAACTTATCAAGAGAAATAAGATAGAGCAATGATATTTTATAGTGCTAGGACAATCTATATACTTAATTCAGTAACTCAAAATTTGTGCGAGTCCGTTTAGAAAATTGGCTGAGTCTATATGGTCAAGTGAGGTATTAAATTGAAGCCACTGGTGTCTATATTTGCAGAAAACTATCAGATTTGAAAAATATTATTATTTTTTTTTCATTTTGTTTAAATTTTTTTTATTTATTTTATTTTTTTTCTCTTTATTTTTTTTTAATTTTTTTTATTATTATTTTTTTCATTATTTTTTTTTATTTTTAGGCAAGTCGGACAACCGGCTTAAGCTTAGTTAACCGGCTTAAGCTTAGTAACCGGCTAGTTATCAATAATTTATCAATCAATATCAATAAGTATTATCAACCATTTAATGAATCACTTGGTCTTTCCTTAAATTTATTACTGAATAAATTTAATTTTTTTAGGCGTGTAATATCTCGTGTGTTATCACAAGGGGAATTTCACTGAAGACGTTGATTTGTTTGGGTAATTTAGGTTGGTTGGTCGGTCCGTCCCTCTTCCACACTCACTCTCAAAAGATGTTTAACCGTATCTGTGATACGAGTTCAGAAGTGCAGAAGTAAAAAAATATTTTAATCGGGTGTTTCAGTAGGGATGGATATATTTGATTTTCATCCACATCTGGAAGACTCATTTAGGAATAATAACGAATCCCGTCATTTTTAACGTGCTGGTAAGCTTGTAATATAAATGAAATTGTATACTTGCTTTGTTAAATTTGACGGACGAAGTTATTTCACTTGTTTTATTCATTGTAACTTAATTTGAACGAATTGAAAAGCATAAAGTAAAAATTATATGATCTTAAAGTTTGTACGATAATAATTTTTTGGTTACCACTGTTCCGTGAGACTTGGTCAAAGTTGAAAATTTTGAATTAAATCTTTACAGTTTGTTTGGCCTTCCATCACAAATCTCATCAACAAGTGTTAAATATTTTTTGATAGTACCTTAATGCGAACTACAGTACTAAAAGTAAAGGTTGGTCAGAAGACTCACTCTACTCACCACTCCTAAAAGCATCACAACTTCAGGGAATTCGGTGTGCATCACTATGGGTATACCAGGAGGATTTGCGCCTCCCGCTGTTTCTTCTCTTCTGTTGGATTTATGATCCTGGTGATTGTGAGGAAATTATTTTTAAACGTTTTCACCTCGACGTTAGTGTAAAAAATCATGGTTTGCTTGAAAAGAATAATTATCAATACATGCATTGGCATCTTTGAAGTTATCATGTAATTTAACAAAGGTTACGTGTAAAATATACGATCCATTATTCCATTTGACATTGGTATTCTTACTCTCACCTACGTAACTGAATGCGATGGTGCAAAACTGAGTATATATCTTTTATAAATGAATGATGATCATAAATTATTCCAGGTAAAGACTGGTACGTGAGAAGTTACTGGAACTTTCATGCGGACCATTACTGGAGTTTCATGCTTAAGATTTTCTCCAACTGTAGATACTCTTGCTGACGCGCGTGTTGTGTGAGGATCTTTAAATTATCCTCACAAATGAAGTATCTGAACTCAGGGAACTATTTTACTCCCGACTTTTACAAGAACTTTGTTGCTGGAAGTAGTGTTCGAATTCGCACGCTGGAAAGCTTGAAGAAAAGCTAAGAATTGAAATTGATGAAAGGATGAAAACTTACAGTTTTCAGTCGCATTCGACGTTGTCCCTAGCTGACGCGGAAGTAAAGTTTGATCTTATCTTACTCACACGTTCGGCACAAACATCGACCACTTGGATGAGTCAGATCGTCCTTGAATTGAGTGTATAAAAAAGGCTCGGGCTTAGACTGTATCATCAGTTTTGTGCTGTACCTATCAAAATGCGTTCCACGGTAAGCCAAACTGATTCTAATTGAAACATAACCATTGTTATAATAATACAAGTGAAGAGAAATCGTATTAGTTTGAATGCTTAGCACGTTAGATTGGTGGTATAATTTCTGTACTTTGGCTTAAAATTTCATTATGTTGACTTCAACGTACGTGTCCTCTCCAGATTGCTGTCCTGCTGCTAGCCACGGCTGCCGTGGCCCAGCCCGAGCCTCTTTTGGGTGGCCTCACTGCCAATCTGCTGGGCGGGCAAGGTGGCCTTGTTGGTGGTCTGCTTGGTGGTTCCGGCGGTGGTGGTCTTCTCGCAGGTCTTCTGGGCAGTGACGGTCTTGTCGGTGGCCTCGTCAGCGGTCTTCTCGGGCCCCTCCTTGGCGGTGGAGGAGGCGGTCTGCTGGGCGGTCTGCTGGGCGGTGCAGGGGGTCTGCTCGGTGGTGGAGTAAATGGCGCTGTTGGTCAAGTAGGCGACCTGGTTACATGTGTTCTTTCCCAGCTGCTTGGACAGGTTGGAGGTCTTCTCGATCAAATTCTTGGACCCATTCTCGGCGTTCTTGGACTCCAGTGCACCGCCGTCGACAGCCCCAACTCCAGCCCCGCCCCTAGCATCCCCACCACTTTTTTGGAACAGTTGATAGATGATATTCGTCAGGACAGGGCCGACGTTACTGACGTTTTCCTGGCTATTGAGGATGGCAAAATTGACGGGGATGATTTAAGAACTCTCATCTCCTCGGGCGTCCTTACAAGTGCTGAAATTTGGTGGACTTTGGTTCCAAATAGACCCCTTTATATTCTTGACGAAATACGATCTGGAAAATTTGACCCAGAACTCATGGTAGATTTTTTGATCTTAGGTACTTTTTCAAGATTAGCACTTGAGACTTATACTTTGGGAGGGCTTCCGGCTGAATTTGCTGAAGAGGTGTTTGCTCTTTACAAAGAGCGAACTGGTAGAGAGGCATAAGTGCAATTGAACTGGTGTGGTGGACGCTTAGTGATCATCAGGCTCCGATGGGCGCATCTTCTTTTCTTTATTTTCTAGCAGGAGTTCGAGAAAGAGTTTTCAAAATTTTGTGAAGCATTTGCCAGAAATAATGGCACATAAAATTTGAATAAGTTGGGCATTACCATACAATAAACTTTCTGGCATTTAAGTTTGTTTCATTCGTCATTATTCTTCAATGTTCAGTTGTCTCAGATGTGTGACTAAAGAGTTCAAGATCTTATATGGAGGCGGTTTGAGATCAAAGTTGACAATTATTACTGCTGACAATGCTGATCGGAAGCACGATACCCTGTAATGCTTTCTGCATCACCAAGACGGATACAGGTTTCTCGCGCCGCCATCCTGTGCAATCTCAATCAACAACATTCAGTTCTTGCTGCCGATATGAGGGTAAATATTGAGCTACCATTTCGATGACGCGCAACTAAGTGTTGCTAGTTGAATCCTATCCCATCACGCACTGAACTAGACACCCATTCTATTTTATGAGAAAGAGAATACAAAAGAGAAAGAACATTACACATTGACAACGATGTTACTCATGATAATAATGTCGAACACTTTAGTTTTCAAACGTTTCTACTCGGAAGTTACGAACGGCAGGCCATTCAACATATGCAATATGCCGGCGATCGACATATCTCAACTACTTAAAGGAAAGTTTAGGAATGGTGTTCTGCAATCACGAAAGAAACCTAGGAGACGTTGAAGATACGACGAAATACACGTATAACAGCTTTCGAAGTACAACATGATCAATCATTGCATTGAAAGGGAAACTATTTTGGCAGGCGGAACATTTCCTTTTTCTCCATTGATGCAAGCTAAACTATCAACAGCACAGCATTCGTCATTGAATTGGTGTATGGTTTTGAATGAAATGAGAACAAAATTAATTTCGAATGAAATGGTTTAAGGGGACGGTTCGTGGTAAAAAAAATGTCGGTAAGTTCTCGATGGATTTTTTGGAGATATTTACCATAGGTGTAAAATGTTAAGACTATTTTTTTACTCGTGCGTTTCTTGGTAAATTCACATATACATGACTTAATTCCTATTGATTGATATGTTTGCCATCCCTGTACCTTCAAAACTGTGGGAGAAAAATCATTTCAAAGGCCATAAAGATGAGTTTTGAGGGGAACCATTTTCTAAAATTTGTTTTTTATTTCGTTCCTAATTTTTGAACTGAATCTCCTTTTGAAATATACTCCACTGCTTTGTAGCTTCATTTGAGTTCTATCTATGGATATGTCAGTAATTCCTGTAATTTCCGAACTATGGGGAAGGATCAAAATCAACTGTCAATAAATGCAAGTTTAAGAACCGCGTTTTTTATGGAAACAAATTTTTCTTCATTAGAAACTAATTTTTTAAATCAACTGTTATGCTTTGTAGCTCTTTTTTGAGCCCTGTCGATTGATATCTTTGTCATTCTTGTAGCTTCAAAACTCCGGAAGGTGGTTATATGTTTACACTGCAAGCTAATTAGATGATGATTCAGCAGCCGGACCCAAAGCAAACACTCAGTTACAATATCATAATTTATCAGTAAGTAATAGAATGTTTCGTTTGAGAACGAAAGCATTTCAAGCAAAGCCATCAATGTGCTCTCTTGCTATTTGTAGAGAAACACTCAAAACTGACTCGTAATAAGTAGGGAAGAGGGAGGTCACCCATCCATTGGCGCGTCCTACGGTCATTCTAGTGCGCGTCTTCTACCCCGTCTAGAAGACTAACCAATGGTCGTTCATGATAGCCAATTATATCGTTGGATACGCAAGAAAACTCTCCATGATATGAATTTATAAAACGAAAACCTACCATTATCCGGAATTTGACCCGAACCGTGCCCTTAAATGGATTGAATGTGTTTATTAATTAAATCTAGGTGTTCATTAGGGTGTCCCAAGCGTATATAGGTAAAAATTCAAGGTAATGATATCAAATCTAGCACATGCTGCTCTGATTCATTGTCAAATTAAAACGGTTTCACCAAATTTTCATGAACATACGGCAATATTTAATGGTCGTGTAAAACGAACGTTTTTTATAGCTCCTGCGAGGTTCGACCTGAATTTTCATCAAATAACAGGAAGGCATCATTGCCTCGTTCCAGTATTTCGAGTAGGCCATGGTCACAAAAAATGCCACTTGACGGATTTATACCAACTCTCACGTGCTCATCTCTAGCTGGTCATGAAAGAGCATGATCTTCACGGCATAGATGGCCTCGGTCATCCATCTGGCCTTGTGGTAAGCACCAGGAGCACAGAAGGATGTTGGGACTCCTCCTCCAAGGTAGGCCACGCTGAGCAAGATTATCTCTTTGTAGTCTTCGCGGGTATGATTCCCACCTTCTTGTAGATGTTTCAAATTGACGAAGCATATCAAGGCGGTGAGCTTCTTCGTCCGATGACAGAACAGTCAATGTCAGGGGCTGTGATCGGCTCTGGTCAACAAAAGGCTAACGATTCTGGAACCTCCTGAAAAGGGAGATGTTTGGGCCAGATGATGGACCCATGCAAGCCTCGTAGACATGCGTCAGAACGACCTCCAGGATGCGGTGGCGGCATGCCAACCACACCAGGTGCTTATCCAATGCAAATTCAGTATTGATACATGCTCCTTGAACCATCCCCGTATTGGCTGCTGTCGTATCGAATAACATTCCAATGATGTTGACCTCCAGCTGCTTTCCCGCACCTGCTTCAAGACTGTTTCCGCAACAGCTTGTCCTGCTCCGTCAGAAGACACAGAAACACCCTGAAGTTCCTTCGTATCCTCCCCGGACGCCAAGACGGCCACCCTCTCTTCCAATGATCTTCCGTTGCTAGACTGGGAACAACTTGCCGTCCCAACGCTTGAAGGTGAGAGACATGTCAATCTCTTCGCGGTTCTTGACTTTGGCGGATTATGGTCTTTGATATTTGGATTGACAATCGGGACACAGTGATACGGTCGATCTCATGGCCGAGGCTCATTGCAGCAGCAGCGTAGGAGGATGTTGGAGCACGGACAGACAGATTGTTACGTTCCCAAGCAGCTCCTTGGTGAGTTTGTTCTCCTGGGGAAGTCGACGGCGATTAGATGTAGCTGGTGTCAGAGATTTGAAATGGTCCTCCGTGTCTGCGTGGGCTGATGAGTATGAAATAGAAGACTATAAAGCCACGTCACGGTCAATAGTGGATGACGAATCAGATGCGTTCTTCTTCTTCATCTCCTCGATCCTTAGTCTCTTCTTCTCAGTCGCTTGTTTCAGCTTCTTGTCCACACCACTCATGGAGCAGCTCTGCCGGTCTTCCCTCTGATCCTCCAAGAATGCATGGAGCTAGGATATATGGAGGTAGCATAGCTGATTCCGATCGGGCTCAATTTGGTCGCAAAAGTTGAAAGACTCGAGCACTGTCAAGGCCCGACACGTCATAATTCTGAGCCGTACAGACGCTTGGCTGAAGTTGCTCCACCCACCTTCACTGCAACTCCTCCTCTCATTTTCCAAAGCAAGATTAGTACCACACCACAAGTCAAAGGGTGAGGTGTGCGTGCAAGTCGCTCTAATTTGTTATAATCAAGGGCCTGTAAACTTAATAGTTTTCAGCTCTTAATGTACCTTAACTAGTAATTTTGATATTATCAAGTGTTTTCAAGAGAGGAAACACAATTTATTATCTTTCGGAGTCTTAGAATCCCAAATTAATGATTAAAGATTACGCGATTAACTTAACAGCTAGAAGAGCATTCAGCGAGCGTGTGCGCACTCTATCGTAGTCAGTAGGTAACTAACTTCCGTGCTGACGTCACACTTGCAAGACGGCTATTGGTTACCTCAGACATAGGAGAAATATCAAAAACTGGTTTTCTTCACAGACGGCTATGCTCCCTCCATATATACTCCCTCCACGAAAGAATGCCTTGTCGTCCTCGGGGATCTTCGCTTTTATTGCCCTAGAATTCGCGATGTCGAACATATCTTCGAGGCTGTCTCTGACGATGCATCTCTTCATTTCTTCCTTCTCTGTTTTTCGTGACTTGGAGTTTGCCAAGGTGCCGTACTCCTTGTACAGTTTGAGGATCTTCTACTTCACTCACGACACATCCGACGTCGGAATGTTCCACGTCGCCACATTTCCATGACCTTCTCAGTTCCAGAAGCTGCTGCAACAAAAAGAACCTCCTTCTGGATTTTGTGATGAAAAAAACACTTGGAGAACCTCGCCTATCGACGGAAGGCGATGCCCCGGAAATGACGATGTAGGGGACTTCTTGCGTAGTCATACAACTCTCTAAGATCGTGTTTCACACTTCATTGCAGAAGACCTGGTGTTAATTGATCGTTGATTTTGGTCCCAGCTCAGGCAAAGTTTCGATTGCTGAGTCCGGTGAAAGGCGGTGAGTGAAAGCTAAATTTCCGCAGCGAGTCCAGTCAAAAAGCAAAGAGAAAACGAGCTAACAAAAATTTGAAATTCTTGACAGAAGTCTGATTCGCAACTATCGACTTATTAATATATAAGAAAGTTTTAGCCTCCCTTTACCAAGACGAAGATGTTCAAAGAGAGGAAGAATGAAGGCACCATTTAGAATGGATTTGAGAGAACGCGGAATCTATGCACATTGCACGAGGTGCATAGAAGCAGTTAGCTAAGAAAGAAGTTCATGAAACAAGAAAAATATTTGTTATTGTAAAATAGAGCTCATCCAATGCCCCTACAACTTTGGTCGTTTTAGGCTGTGCCACTGACCGCTGCACAACCGGACGCCCAGCAGAAAACTGAATTAAATGCTCGATCAATAAAAAACGAAACGGGAAGCTGAAAATTTTCCTGATTAAACTTGTCACGACAGAAAACAAGGACAACAAGTGCTGGAGTGTATCCGATTCACTTCAGTTTCATGGGACAGCCTAGTGTTGATCATAAGTAAAACAAACGCAAGTCCAAGTGGCGCAGGTACATATCACCAGAGGTAGGCAGTAACGCGCTCCTTGTGGCGGTAACGGCGCTATTTCTCAAACAATGAAGCATTAGTACCCGCTACAGAAATAATTAGTGAGACTGTGCGAACCAAGAGATAGTGATACGCTGAGGAACTACGAAGCTTGACTGGCGACTGGTACGGGAGATCTTGACAGGTGAAAGGCGCCACTGCGAGCGCTGCCACCTATTTTATACTAGGGGAAAAGAGGGTCAAAACGCAATAATGCACTGACGTTCCTCCCCCCTCCCCGAAAAAACTAAAGCATTAAAATTTATTCTAGAAAATACAAAAAGAAAGATCAAGTTTTGAGATACAAAAAAAAACACAAATCCAATCAAAACGCAAATACCACAGCAGCAGAGAATTCTTGGCAACTTACATGCAATCAAACCATAACATTTTAAAACCATGAATAGCACAGTCCAACAAATTCAAAAGGAAAAAACATAATTTTCAACACTAAATTTAACAATACTGATAACATATGGTTAAAAATCGCAATAAGGCTGTAGGGAGAGCAGCGTAAGGAAATATTGGATAAATACCTTTCTTCCTCGAAACTGTAGCTTCACTACTACGTTACTAAAGTTCCATTACTCTGCAACACACGTTATACAATTGAAAAGAAAAATAGACAAACCGTATTAAATATTCCACACGTCCGAAAGAATTTAATGTTTAAATTTATACGTTGAAAAAAGAACACGGAAAATAAAATCAACACATCTTTAAGTCATTTAGACCAAAAGCGAAATTTTCAAATCTAATTTTAATTAAATAACACAAAATAACTCTAAGCTTACGTTATGTACTTTAATACATAACTGCGTACCATGGAAATTGCCCACCATAACGGTTGCCTCGGCTGGCAACGGATCACGGCGAAGAACGGTTGGACTCTTGCCCTGACTCGCGTTACATCCGATAACGAATCAGCGAATTCAGCAAAACCTCACCAGAAAGCCGTGTTGTACCAAGCAGAGAGAAGGCGACGCCAGCGTGGCGGCAGCGAAACGGGCATGGGTGCATAAAAAAGCCTCACGACGGTTGACCGCTACCAACGTCTTTTGAGGGTAGCTACGGCAATTGATGCTACATAAGCTCGTACCGAGAGTTAGGAGTATTCATTCTTGTATCAGAATTAGTCTCAGAAGGGTCTCTTCAGTCCCACTTATCCTTCAATTCTAATTTGAACTCAGGCACACTGAGGTTGTTATTGTATAATTTATCAGTGTAACTTCATACCTCAGACCGACAAATCCAATATAACGTAAACGAGAGACCATTTATTTTATACCGACATCATCATCGCTGCTTTCTCCACTTTCTCCAAATTTACGAGGACTGTATTGTAAACCTATTTATCATCATTAGCATTTGCTGGTTCTAATCTATCTCTTGTCATGCGTGGTGTTCATCAATCATTAAAACAGTAAATGTGTGGCCATGCATAATGAGTGTTTTAAAACCTGCTATAGAAAAATTTTAATTTGAAGGTCGATCATGAAAATTACCCATAAATTAGGCCAATCGATATATTCGACCAGAAAATAAATGACGTTCATAACAATATAATCTTATGCTGAACATGGAACACCAGTATGGGAATATCGATAACGGAATAAAACGTAAATTAATGCCTCAGTTTGAAACAACTGTAGAACCACATTTGGAAAATAATACCACAGAAATAGAATAAATTAATACCAAATGCATGAAAATGTGAACACCTCGGATACTAATTTTTTGCATCGGATTTAGTTCGCATATAAAAAATAAAGTGATAAGGTTCGAGTATAGAAATAAAATAAATCAATTAATGAATAACACATTTGAGACAACACTTTCGCAAGCCATCGAAATCATTATTACTTCAACTCATACGCAGGAGATGGCACATTTTAATACGAAAAAAATTCCACCTCGTCCTCTTACACCAACTTATAACCGTGATTACACGATCAAAAATAATTGTACACAAAGTCACAGAAGTAATGTTTAAAGGTCAATGCGCAAATATATGCGCGAACGATTATGTAGTCAAAATTAAATTAAAATAGTTATATTAAAACTAAACGTCAGTCGCCAAATGCACCACTGGTTTCAGTTGCCGTGGCCGCTCCAGCATTTTCACGATCACATTTCCGCCATTTAACACTGGGCACATCCTGTTAACGCAACAGCATTTAATGCAAGTGGATTTTCCCGAATTATTTGGTTCCTTGTTCACGGGGAGCATAAACTGACGCCGCAACTTAACTCTTCAGAACACACCCTTTCCGTGAGTGCGTCCAACTCTCGCCGCACGTATTACACAACTAACAAAGCAATGATTACCATGAGAGTCAACATTAACGCCAATTCGGTGACCCGGTCTGGGAAGAGATCCACTTGCGCATTCGCTTTGATCCACTGCTCGGATACTCGTCCCTGGTGTTGTACTTAAGCAGTAATCAGTGCATCCACACTTCACTTGTCACTTTATATCCTAGAGTGAGGTTGACTCTACTCAGCGCTTGTCCGAGAATGCTGAGCGTGTTGACCCACTGACACGAGCTTTACTAGATGACCAGCCGCCCTTTAGATGACCCGCCGCCGTCCGCACGTACGTGGTGGCTAGTATGCATTCAAGAAGAAATAGTATTCGACGAAGAAGAAAAGAAAAAAATAAGTGAAGAAAATAACCATTCTGAAGAGAACTGTGGAAACGTGAAGCAGAAAATCGTCATTGTTAAACAGTCAAGAAATTTGTTGAGATTTTGGAGGCATTCGAAGCATCTAGTGAGAAGTATTGTGACGTTTCCGCCGAAGAATATAACAGAGAAAATGAAAAGGGAGAAGTACCGGCAGAGAATTAAGGGACACAGCAACGTCCTTCTCATCGTCTTCCGGATTTCCTACGATCAACTTCAAAGAAACCCTCTGTAGAGCACTCCCAGAAGCAGTACGTTTCGAACGTATAGGTGTCAGTGTGGGAGGCCACCGAATGTTAAGAGATTTCAAAAGTAGACAGTGTCAGCGTGAACAGCCTGCATGCGGGTACTGTGTGATAAGTGTCTACAGTTGAGTATCCGTCTACACCAGTGGTTCTTAACCTTTTTCATCACATGACCCCCCCGAGACTAATCAGAGTATTATTATGACCTCCTATAATAGATCTGGAAATAATCAACCTTGTCAAAGGGTCAAGTACAAAAAATTACTGGAAGACATTGGTTTACTCCTATCAAGTTTTATTGGAAACAACACCAGAACAAAAAACTTGAAAAATTCCCCTTTCCTAGCCTCTAAAAATGGCATAAAATTATCAATTTCAAAGAACTATTCGTCACCATAACTATTCAACACCAAAGAACTATTCAACCTAGCACCTACTTCTCTTTCCCTCAGTGTGATGGTTGAATTTATTTTGTTGCCATAAGTCTATCAAAGCGAGGACCAGAGTTCGATAGGCAACACCTCATGTCAGCATCGATGGCAAGCCTATTGCGTGCCTTCGTTTTCAGTGCAACCATTGCTGAGAATCCAACCTCGCACCTGTAGGTTGACGGGGTCTGAATCAACATGGTTAAAGCACGCTGCGATAGAATAGGACAATAGTTCTTCACTTATGCCCAAAATGTTGGGAGTTATTGTTCGGCCAAATCAACTTTAAGCTGAGAAAGCTCACAAATTTTATAAAATTCTACTATAGCAGCAATATCAGTATCACTGATGGCACTATCCTATGCTGAAAAGGGTATATAGATCCACGCATCAGTGTAGCGCTCGTTTAGTACTGGAAAGTAACTCTGGATGTCGTCATTTACTGCCAAAAGATGAGTGGAGATCTTCTCACGGAAACTACATTCAGTATCTGACATGGAACCCAGGAGAGACATCATCTCCGTGAAGAAAGTGATGTCACCGTCCTGAACTCTTTTCTGGTAGAGTTGAATCTTAGACTTGAACGTTGCCACTTTGTCAGGATAAGGTGAGGATAATGTGAATTTCTTTAACCTTGCAGCCCTCCTTCCCATGGCCGCTGACCAATGGCAGGGCGTCAGAGATATCACGTTATTCACGTCACGTATCACGTGACTTGGAATAGTATCAGATTGCGCTAAAATGGGAATTTAACGCTATTTTGGTAACAATGGACATGGTTAATGTGCATGTTGAGAGAAATGTTATTGTACGAAAAAGTTGGATAAATAGAAAATTCAATTGTGTTTGACGTGTATTGTGATAGGATAATTACATCAATCTAGGAGGATGCATTTGTATTCTAGTAAAAATACAAAGCGCACTCCAACCGTAACCGTGTAGCTTCAACGTGTTGTATTTGGAATGAATGTTTGAAATTCAACATGTGTACATGTGTTAGTCGAAACGGTCGTATGAGTACAGTGAAATTTTTGTGGTCTAAGCAATTTCAAGAGGCCTGGGCAGTGTTTGGGGCAGATGCTGACCGCGAAGGAATTTATGGGGGAACTTGGCAGCGAACTCCCTGGACTACAAAGATCTCTTATATAGGCAGAAAAATCTTTCCACAAAAATGTTTGTAGATAGGGTGCTGTTAAAACAACATAAGGGGAGAAGAGGGTTGAGAAACTTGAGAGGCTTCTACTGGACGACATAGGGTAAGATTTAATTACCAAACACTTGAAAGCGTTAGTCACAACGGGCGAGGACGCTAGCCAGAAGTGGGTGACAGATTTATGGGATACTATGGGTAGGCTTGGGGAGCCCATGAGAACAATCGGTCGCAACGAAAGGTAAACAACCGCAGAAGAAGGCGGAGATTACCGCGCGCTCGGCAAAGCAGTTCAACAACAAGTAGGGGAAAAGCCAGCCTCATAATAAACCAATTGCGAAGTTAGAGGGGAGTGTATGCGGACGCTCACGAAGCCCCGCAGAACACGATTGGTCTCACGGAAAAGTGGAGTACAGCTTTCTGGAACAGCTGGGCAGAGCTGATAATAGGCAATCAGACTCACGCGAAACTTTGCTGGGAAAAGAAGTACGTTTAACCAAGTTTAGTACTGATATACTGTATAACGTGGAAACACTTGATAATAGTGTGCGTGGAAATATATATATATCTGATAAATGTTGGAATCAAATTAAATAACTTCTCATTTGTATTGTTACAGGAGGGGCGAACCTCACAAACAAACAGTGGAGGCTCTTAACGAAAATTAGTTGCTTCGTCAGGGCAGTGAGACTTTCCTTTTGTTCATGATAAATGCTGTTCGATGCGATAGTTGCATATAATGGAAATTAGTGCCGGTGAATCAAATATTGAATGTATACATGAGCAAATTTTAGGATGAAAGTAATAGGTAAATCTAATTATATTCCAGGGAGAGAGGTTGTTGCTGATAATACGTCTGCAAGGAGAAAATTAGCTCGTGGCTGTAAAACCGACGATAATAAACATTGGCTGATCTGTGTGTGGTTCAGGAGTTCGAACTGAAGCAGGACGTGAGCGAATGATTTTGTGGGGTGAATCTGATAATCATCTGTCCCGGTGGAGTGCGCTGTAATAGGCATTATTTGCTATGTGTTTCGGTGTTAATAACGTAGGATCACTTCGGTCGGCCGACTTAGGTAGGCAACGCTTGTAGAATTCACAATTTCAGTAATTTCCTATAAGGGGGCTGTAGTAGGATGCATTTACCAGAAAAATAACATTAGCCCTTACATATGGAGTTTTATAACACGTCTTCGCTAGTACCATATTCCACCGAGGTCTGCTGGCGCAAGAAAAAGGCGCTTTTTGTAAGTCGTGTCCCTACTCATCGGTGAGTACAGCCCAAGTTTTAGTATACATTAATTGTTTTCTTTTTCTTTAGTGACTGTGTTCTTTATATCCCCTTACATTTTTTGTGTATTGTGTTATTTGTGTGGAGGTATGACAATCCCTCTATTCCGAGAAACTGGTCTTCTTATTAATGTAAATTAATAAGGAGGCGGGACTATCTCTCGTGACATGCAGCAGACCCCCCAACTTCTGACCAGTGTTGTACTCATCAGACTTGTAAAAGTAAAACAGGCTATTTCAAATAAGTGTATAATATATATGAAATATAAATTATTCTACAGAACCCTTTATGACCCCTTAAGAAATCTCAAACGACCTCCAGGTTAATTACCACTGGTCTACACTCTAAGTGTGCAGCATTTGGGTGATGTCGGCAGTGGTTCTCCAGTGACCTTACAGCATTTCAGATACTAAGGGACGTAACGTAAGAAATTTTCAGTGTTCAAGGACTCTCAAATCAAACAAAGCGTTGAACAAACAGGAACGCACTGTTGGAAGATGTAAGTTTTACGACGCGCTAACATTTGCTCCAACGGATCATAATAAAATGCGACAAAAACAACATTGCAGCCTTGTAATAATATCTATAACGACACGAATTAAAAAAAACCTAAAACGACACGAATTAAAATAACATAATTTAGTCAATAATTCTTGTAGTTAAAATATTCCGCAATATCCCTCGCAATCTGTATAAATTTTTGTCACTCCTTGTCAACCGTCACCAATGATCTGAATTATTTAGCATTCTTTATACAATGAGTAGTAGTACGTCTTGCCTCTAATACAATTTCCACATTGGTAAATTTGTGTGTATTAAGCCTGAACGCTCACAAATGGATTTCGCTTCAGAAGAAAGCGAATTGAAAATCGCGGATTGTAAGTTGGGTATCTGCATTTCGGTGAGTATCGCAATCTTTTTGTATTTTCTCCATTTGTATATATTTGTAAATATTTTTATTTGTGAATTTTTCAATGCCTTTTTGCATTTCGGTGCGTGTATTTTCGTATATTTTTCTTTTAATGAACGTGGAAGTGTGCCCATCCCTCAAACCCGAGAATTTAGTTTCCCTTGTTAATGCAAGTTAATGAGGAGTACTAACCTTGTCTCGTGACACTATCCTCACTTAGCAAGGGCACAATTCCCTCCGCGTCTGTGGAGCCAATGGTTCTGCCACATAGATACCATTTTCCAACATCCTTTCATTCATCATATATTTTCCTGGTTTACATTTCCTCACAAGCCCTGTAACTAACTTCAATGAATTACTAGATATCTTTACTGTGTACCGCTGAAATTCTTTTAATTTTGTTTTCTTTTTTGACCGAGTCTCATGCAGTTTGCTTCACCACACCTTCTTTATTTCTATGTTTCCATTTTTTCTCTTGGCTTCTTTTTTCTCTTAGCCTCTCTAAAAATTTTTTTGTGCATACTCACTGCAACGACCTCTGACATTAGACAGTCTGCACTACTCACGACCTTCATTTTCACTTCTTCGTTACAAAGGTCTTGCGCATCATGCACATCATGAAAAGGAACCTTAATTCCTTCTAAGGTTGCAAAACTCTTTTTGAGATTGAGAGCTGCATTTTTAAGAATATCCCACCCAGGATTACATCGTAGTTAAATTGACAGTGTTTAACAATCAATGCACTAGTATTCAATGTTATATTTATGGGCGATGTAATTGAAAGGTCAACCTCTCCTGTGATGCTGGTTTTGAATTAATCCCTCGCGTACTAAAATTAATAAGTTTTAATTTCTCGTTCAGTCACTTTGTATTACGGTAACTAATTAGACACTTATCGCTACCACTGTCAAATTTAGCACTCAAGAACTAATCGTTGTTTTTCGAAATAATTATTGGCTTTTTTTTTTTGATAAACCATTGCATTCCTTCCTCAGCCGTCCCGCCGTCCTTATCGTAGCTGCTACTCAAACCTCGGCTAATTTTTCTGCTGTTCCCCCTTGAGACAGTTGTTGTTCTGTCAACAAAGCGAATTTGTTCAGGCACTGATACTTGCCAACCTCAGTATGCTCTGCCCACATTACTTGTTACATGAAGTATTCATGTGCCCTAAACTATGACATAGTGAACAGTAAAGGGTCTGTCCCGTTTTGGTTCCAAAATTATTCGGAGGTTATCTAGAGTTCTACACTCGAGACCCGTTACACTCGAGACCCGTTACACTCCAGTGTACCTAAAGCTCTATCGCCTACGGAACCACTAGGACTAGCATACCTTGAATTTCTAAACTATGGTCTGGGAAACGCTCTGCTCCTCCGAAAACCGCGATTACGGTGCTGCGAGGTGTAAAAAACCTCATCAAAAGTTTCTGCATGTCACTATCGGTCTCGTTAGGTACGTCTTTTAAAAACGTCTCTCTCGCTGAGTGCTGTGCCCCAGTATGTGCTTGCGCAATAATTGGTTTGCTCTCCGGTTGATCCCGAACTGCTGAAACTATCCCGGCTAGTAACTGTTGAGAGCTTAGGAAAGGTGCCGAGAAAACCTTTTTCGCGAAATTTCCGGCAAGCAAGAGAAGCTAATACTGTCATGGTCAAGCTGAACGCGATAAAATATCTGGCGAGCTTTATTAACTCGTTCGCGTTCCCTCTAGTGGCAACATAAGGATGTCTCTAGTGGCAACATAAAAAAAAAAGTTTTTCTTTTCTTTCTTTCTTTTCTTTTCTGGAACGCAACATCCGAACTAGACAGTAGATATTTGGCCGACTTCCTAATCTTAGCCAGAGCTTTAACCAATATAGCTGCCAAGCCCTCATTCCTTATAAAACGCAACTGATTTGAGTCACAGGCTAGTGCATGTATTATCTCCTCCTTCGATATCTACACATAATCTAGGATGCTCACAACCTCATCAAACGAATAGTTTAGATCTTGATTTACTAGCTTAGTTACAACGGAATTGAAACCTCCGACTGGCTTAAGTGCCGATCTCACCAGTAATTCCTTTCTAGCCTCATCTGAATACATATCGTAAAGCAATGTCATATACGCTTCAAGGTTCTATATATGCGTGCGAAACATTTTGGTCATACAATCCTCTCTTCGCTTGCGACCCCATGTACAACGGTAATTCTACATTTGACAGAATAATTGTATTTGTCCAAGGTATAACGGCCGCTAATTTTCTAGCTAATTACTACCGGCTGTAGTCATTTTTGTTACTCTAGGTGTACTGAACGTTACAGTCTGAGTAGTCAAGACGCTAGGACCAGCTTTCGTAGGCTCAGCCATGTTTGTCGCCCTATCACAGTGAACGCTGAATCTCGGCCCCGATTTGTCTTCGTCGCTGTCGAACGAATGTATTCACTACCTGGCTCAGAATCCGACATGGACGGAGACAAGTACTAGTTTACCGCACAATTTTAAACACTCCTAAGCAACGTAACTTCACAAAATAGAACGTCATAAATTCATAAAACACGCTATAAACAAAAATGTGCGTTATAAAAACAAATGATTCTAATACTCTCTCTCTAAAGACACATAAAAAAACTGCAGAGCGCTCTAAACCAGCGTATGAGTCAAATCAACTTCTGAACTAACGCAAATAAATCAATCTTTCCTGAAAGCTTATACCACCGAGGATGAGGCATGGAGCATTGCTGTCGAGCGGCTGACCTTGCTCCACTCATTTGAGAAAAAAATTATTGAAACAAAACAACTGACTACCGAAAATTTTTTACGTTACGTAACTTGGTGTCTGAGATGCTGTGAGGTCACTGGAGAACCGCTGCCGACGTCGCCGACACATGCTGCACACTGTAGAGTGTAGAATAATACTTCACTGTAGACACTGTAATCACACTGTACACGCAGACTGTTCACGCTGGAACAGTTCACTATTCACAGTTCACTGTCCACTATTTGCTATACACTAGCGGTTTAACTCGCAAATTATAAATTTCTAAGCCTTCGGCGGCCTCCCACACGGAACATATATAGTGCCTTCCGGGAGTGTGCGCTCTAAAATGGAAGGGTTTCTTCGAAGTTGATCACAGAAAATCCGGACCACGATGTGAAGGACGTTGCTGTGGCTTTCCCTCAATTCTCTGCCGGTATTTTTTATTTTCTCTGTTGTCATAACCTTCGGCGAAAACGCCACAAAACTTCTACTCACTAGATACTTCGGATGACTCCAAAATCACCACAAATTTATAAGCTGTTTAAAAATGACGATTTTCTGCTTCACATCTCCACAATTCTCCAATGTACAGCAATTTCTGAATTTCTGTCTGAAATTTCCGTCTGAAATTTGTCGTCTGACTGATGGTAATTTTCGTCTGAATTTACCGGTGAATATAACCTTTTTTTCAGATAAGTCGACTATTATTATTAACGGTAAATTACCTGTAACTATCGTAAGTTTCGGACAAAGACCGACAATAATAACTGGTTAACTACCGTTAATTAACCGGTCACTACCGGTAATCAACCGGTTATTATATTGCATCTTTAAATCCCTACATTTGCATAACGATAGAGGAGGGTTATTATTAGTTAGTTAAAGCCTCCCTATCCGCAGCAAAAAAATGCGATTCAAAGAGAGGAATGAGGAAGGCGCAATTTAGTATGGAGTTTAGTGAAGGAGGAATCTATACAGAAGAGGTAAGCGAACAGTGAGTTGAGGAAGAAGTTTATGAAAAACGATCGACATTGAAGAAGAAAGTACAGGTGCTGAAGAACCGGGCAACACTGAATCGGAAACATCATTAACCTCAAAAAGCATTTTATTTTTTATTTCAACTAAAAAAAGCCTATATAGCTCCAAGCTCTAGTTCTACCATTTCCCCCTGGGAGCGCTAATTCCCATAGATGCAATAGATGTATCCCCCTGAAGCGTATTTCCATAACGGAATGGTGTATGAAACATTAGTTAGATAAAATGTTAGCTTTAGTCTCACTAACCGTTGAAAAATGAGCGTTTGAAGAGAGGAACGGAGAAGGCACCATTTAGTACGGAATTAAGAAAACGTAGAATCTATGCAGAAGGGTGTAGAAACAGTGTGTTGGGAAAGAAGTTCATGAAACAAGATAAAAGTAGAAAAGTATTAGGTGCACACAATTAGGACAGCAGTCAACCGAAAATAGGTGATCCTGAACTTTCAATGAAAAGAACGCATACCTAACTCTCAGATCAGGCCTTAGCACATTATCCCAGGGAGTACTAATTACCATAGATATAATAGTTTTATCCCACTGCGGGGAAAGATATTAGTTCATGAACGAAAATAATTACAAGAGCTTACACGAACCTTACAGTAACTGACAGGAGGAATGCTCCTTGAGAAAGATATCTGTCCGTTGACGAGCTTGTCCTAACCCAGAGTAGGACATTTTTACGTAAGGCCTCACCAGCCGTCATGATGAGCTGGTATCGTGCAAACTGACGCCCACACATCGCTGAAGCTCCATCATCTAGAAATGAAATAGAGAATGTTATTGAACATGATAAATTGAAATCAAATGTGCCCCCCATTTTAGTAATTGCCCGATTACAACGGGAATAAAGCTTTGTTTTCAATAACCTTCTCAACACCGTGTCCTAGTGAAGGATGAATGACCAGGGCATGTAGAAAAAACTGATGGTGGGGTTTAAGAAAGTCCGAATTGAGAATTTTAATTGAATTCAACGAAAGATAAGTAACAACAAAGTCAAACGAACCAATGGGCTAGGAGTAGTACTGAACGGGCCAGAGTGCAAACCACACAGCTCTTGCCACCCGCCAGCGCCCACCGTTTGACCCGAAAGACCTAGACCCAACGGCCTATAGAGAAAAAACAAAGACTTGAGCCTATAAAGACATGAAATATCCCCGGAACAACTTCAACCCCTGCCGAGACAGCTAATAAGATATCGGCTGTGGAATTTCATTCCAATTGTAGTTATACGTTATAAGTAAAAAGTTATTATCAGTTATAAGTTATACGTTATAAGGTTTCAGTTATAAATTATACGTTATAAGGTTTCAGTGATAATTCATACGTGATAAGGTTCCAGTTATAAGTTATAAGGTTTCAACTTCTGAGTTATAAGCTATATTCGAATGCGTGCGTGGCGTTGCACCCTAATTGACCAGACACGAAATTGATTCGTTGAAGGCAAATCACAATGCCCAATCAACCCACGTACCCCTAAGTGCTATCTAGTGCTTCGACGTAAGACGGAGAGGAGTAGAACGGCCCTCGGTGAGCTAGTGAACGTGTAAACAGGCCTCTAAGAAGGGGGACAGAGGCAAGCTTTTGACATGAGCGCTGCCCGACAACCAGCCTAGGGTCTACGGCGATTTTATGTACCGACGTGGTTACCAGGCCGTCATCCCAATAATGGCATCCGAGGCCCCTCCTTACACCTCTCCATCAAAGATGAGTTCTCTTGTCATTCGATTAGCATTTTCAACCCAATCACAATTTACATCTTCATGTCGTATCTTTGTTTAGATATAGCAAGCGATGTTTTGTGTCAATACCATACATGTGTCAGTATCAGAAATAGTTATTCATTAGTGTCTGATTTTAATGCGCGTTCAATTGATTCTCTTTAAGTAAATCTCGGTCTTGGTTACAAGTGTATTGTGTTCTGAAAATATGAGATGAGGGATGGAAACACGTTACCATCGTTTGATCGTTCATACTAATTGTTCGATAAGTTGCATTTTCATTGTGAGTTGAGAAAACCTTTGACAATTTACGTATACATGACATATAACTTCGCAATTCTTGACGGCAGGAAATAATATTAGAATTGTTTGTTTCGGAAGATGTTCAAAAATGTCATTTTAAGGAAGCACGGAAAAAAATAAATATACGTATATATATAAGCATGAGGACCACGAAAATTGCAAGATTTGTATTTCTAATTAAGCAATTTTAACACAAACGGTCATTAGCACGGTCATTTTATTTAAATATAAATGGATGATCACACAACAAATGTATAGTCTTTCACGTGAATGCTTCACAATAATAAAAAGATGACGAGCTAGGCGATGATGCAAGTTGAGGGTGAACAGAAAAAAAAATTATCTCCAGTAAAAATGCCAGTTATCAGTTTAACCCGCGAACTATAACTAATACACACATATGAGCATATATACATGTTAATATATACACATATACATGCACATACATACCTACGCACACACATACACCTAACACGTAAACATACACAAATACATTTCTATGCATCGAGGCAATCACAATTTATGCGCGTTCTATAAAAATGCTATGCGGTGTTCTGAAATATAGGAAAATGAGCAAAGGAAATTCGTGACAACTCTTTCAGGATGTGTTGCTGCTTACAATTTCTAATAAAATTGTAACGATGTTTTATTAAATATCGTATCGAAAAGATCATTGGTTGATAAGCGTCTTATTTATCATATGTGGGTGATCGCGCAACAAATATATTTGTATATGCATATAATATAAATGCTGTACAATAATCAAGTGAAATGAAGAATTACCTAGTGACACGTCCACCTATCTACGCACGCATAATGTGCACAAGTGCTCATATACACAAGTAAGCATGTGCGCAAATATCAGCGTAGACTAATCAGTATGAACCAACATTCCAATCGAGGGTATCGGAGAAATTGTCTTTTATTGTGGCAAGAATTTTATAAAATTTTCATCGAAAAATATTGGCACAAAACTGTCTACCTCAGACAGAAACATGAAAACGATTGTTCTACAACGGTTCCCAAGTACAGAATATTTCCAGAAGTACGCGAGGCTTAGGTGCGGTTGTTATAATATACTCTAGAGCGTAAGAGCTAGATGATATGATAATTTGCACTACACTAGCCTACCAGGAGCATTTTTGGACGTGAAGAAGAAAGAAACATGAATGTTCTATTAGGGTGTCATAATTGGAAAAAAACACATTATCTTTGAGATATGGCGAAAAAATGTCTGCAATTGATAATCATACATAGGTACCACATTTTACATGTACAAGGCATTTAAGCTTTGGATTGCCTTACAATAATAAAAAAAATAAATGATGTGTTGCGTAGTGTTAGAAGTTGGTGGCGAGAAAAAAGTCTGGTATTTATAGTTTATATACCAGTTGCTAGTCCAGTGCACACAGGTGTATAGTGCACTCATGCACACCCATACACGTACACACATATACAAGTAAGCATGCTTGCAAGTCCTAGCGTATAGGTGATCAAATGATAATACCTACGCATACTTCGAGACTGTTGTGTGATGTCTTGAATTATAAAGTAAATGAATCATTAGGTTCATTGGAATTTTCACTGTTCCCTTTACCAATTTTACTGGTACCAATTGTATTGTTTATATGTGTGAAGGGAACATTACTGAATATTGATAAGGATATGATAGAAGGTACATTCTTACTAGAGTGTATCTAGTCAACCTGCACCTTTACGTGGTGTTAGTATTAGTATACCTACCTGTTTTTTGATATTCATTAGATAATTAATGTAAAATAACAGGCTGACCTCAATTAATTATTCTTGATAGCTTGTTGTAGGTAGAACCAACGCAGGCAGCCCCCTCTCCATCGAGGTTTTGTATTATTTTGTTCTTTTATGCAGATTATTAAACCAATATCATCTGAGGAGCTTGTAAGAAGTTACAAGGTGCCCCCTAGCGATTGCGCTAGGGGGAGCCAACAGGGGTCTCTCCAGTACGCGATGGAAACCCATCAACCACTACCTGCCGTTGACGACCTGGACACTCAAATGGATACTGCTAGTTCTGCTCTAATGCAGACTAACGATTTACCTCCTTTAAGTGTGGACCCCACACAAGGAGTGAGTGCCGAGACTGAGTTAAAAAATGGAATAGATCAGATGAATGAGAGAAACTTTTGTAACGAAGACTCTTCGAAGGCCAAAGCAGTGGAAGCTGAGACAACCCGAGATCCTAACAATGACAAGGAAGCTGTGACCGGAGATGAGCAGAACATCTGGAAAACGATGAACCATTGACAAGTGATGAGGAGGCGAACGAGATAACCGGCGAGCGCGTCAGATGCTGAGACTGGAAGGAATATTCGAGAACTCCATACCATACGATGTCAAATATTATACTGTAAGATTCCCTGGGGTCAATATCTCCAGAGATTTGAACGTGTTGCTGGCAAAACGCGACATTACTAAGACAATCGGTACTCCAAAGAAAATCGTAAAATCTAGGTATAACAGTCTCTTCACTGAGACAAATAGTGAGACCCAATCAGATAAGCTGATGAAACTGGACCGCATTGGCGGAAAGGGAATAGTAATAGAGCCCCACCGGTCACTCAACACTGTTCGGGGTGTAGTCCGAAGGAAGACTCTCGGACAGTGTTCGATGGAAGAACTGAAGGACCACCTAGCTGACCAGGGAGTGATTGACCTGCGGCGAATAGAGCTGAGGAGAGATGGCGAGAAAGTTGTTACCGACACATACATCCTGACATTCCAAAAGCACACGGTACCAAGAGCTGTGAAATTGTCATCTTGGCACAGTGAGCTTGTAGAAGAATATAAAGAAACACCGCAACAATGCTTTAATTCCAACGCTAAATAAATAGTAAATTAAAAATGAAGATAAATGAAAGACGTTATTTCAAATTTAAAAAAGTAAAGAAATAAAAAAGTTCGAAGAAAGTCGAGATAAAGTAAATGAAATGTCAAAAAGTTTAAAAAAAGATCAAAAAGAGGTCAAAAAACGTCACAAAAATCTAAATGAGGTAAGAAAGTCAAAAAAAGGTTAAAAAAATCAAACAAAGGTCAAAAAAGTCAAGAAAAACTCAAAATCAATATAAGTAAAAGGCATAAAAAATCACAAAAATAAGAAAAAAGTCAAAAAATTAAAATAAATCAGAGTAAAACTTTAAATGAAGAAAGTCAAGAAAAACAAAAAAGTCACAAGTAGAAGTGAAAAAGTAAAGAAGTAATAAGTCAAAAAAGTCAAAAAGAGCACAAAAGGCTTTACAAAGTAAAAAGGTCGAAAAAAGTAAGAAAGATGGCGAAAAGAGGTCATAAAATCACAAAATATCAAACTGACTTAAAAAAGTCAAAAAGGTCGAAAAAAGTAAGAAAAAGTATAAATGAAATAAAAAATGTCAGGAGTAAAATAATTCATATAAGGTAAAAAAGTGGTGAAAAAGTCAGAATAAAGTGAAAAGAACCACACAAAAGGGCAAAAATAGGTCAAAAGAGTAAAAAAAAGGTCAAAATGAGGCAGGAAAAAGTCAAAAAGAGGTGAGAAAATACTTGAAAAGTATCGGAAATAATTCATCAAAGTTGCACGTCTTGTGTGCCCCTGACGGGAGCGTCGTTCTGTGAGTCTGAGGTTCTGGCTGTTCCGGTCGTGTCGAAGCTGAGTTGGGTCGTTGTGACAGGAGGTTTTGTCGGAATGCTTTTAAACTCTTTGCAATGCTTTACTTCTGAACTCCTTAGAAAATGTTTAACTCTTTTAACATCCTTACCGTGAAAGATTGTTGACCTTGATTTTAAATGCAGCCAGTGTAAAGTTCGGTGGGTTGGCTTGGTGGGGCTGATTCGAGGCTTTCATCGTATGGAGTTCTGAGGAGCGTCGAGCTGCGTCGTGGCATACGCCGCGTTCTCCACCTCTTGAGACGGGACGGTGATGGAGCCGGCTCTACTGTACTTGGCTGGAATTGGGCAATTCATTTTCTTTAATTCTTCCTGAATCGATTATCTCTTTAATTAATTTTGTTTGTGTGAATGATTTCTTTCCTTAATTTACGTTGCATACTTTTTGCTTAAATTTTATAAGTGTCTTTGGCAATTAACTTGGCCAGTTGGCCTTTAACTGAAGTTACTTCGGTAACCTTGACCATTAACTTAAAAGAGTGCGGTTCATCTGGTTTCTAGGTTGCGCAAGCGACCTGGTATCGACCAGTACTCGTTTACCTTATTTCTAAAGCATTTGAATCTCTTGCTATACTTACTATCTTTCACGCCAAGGACGCTTTCCTCCTACTGATTTCTGATTAAGTTCCTTAACAATTAACACTTCGCCTAAAAGTTCATACACTCAGTGCCATTTATAAACTCAGGTGTGAATTATGAAATATTTATTGGTCTTTGTGATACCAGTCTTATTAATCATACTTCGAAATTCTACCAACTTGTAAATTTGTTTGTTTTGCTTTTTGTATTGGTCATTAGTCCTAGTTCTAATGCTAGGTAAATTCTTTTCTGCAGTACTTTTTGCCATCGCTGCTCCGGTTCTTCGCCTTGATTGTCATCTCAGTCTGCTCCATTGAGGGATTTAATTTAGGTAATTGAAAATAAAACAATTGTTATCAGTCCGCGGTTACATTTGTAATTAAATCTCGTTCATTCAGTTGGTTTTGGGAGTTTGTGTTCATTTCTTTCTGAATTGTCCTCCAGCTGGTGCTGAGTATTGACGGCCCTTCCGTTCCACTCTCGGGTGGAGTTTGCTCAAGAGAATTTCTTGAAGTCGCGACAGTCTGCTTTCTGCGGCCTGGCTCCCAGCGTGATGATGTCTTGCCACTTTGACGCTTCTGACTCTGTCACCTAATCCTTCAACTCAAGCTTCGAACTTACCTTTCCGAGCTGGCTTTTCACTCGACCTTGCCGGAGGGGTCGAGCGGAATTCGTCTACCCAGGCTGTCTATTTTAACTGTGCGATCCAGCACATTTTAACGTAATAAACATGTACCCTTAATATTTTCAATGTAAAATCTTTAATAAAATTAAACGCATGCTCTTCGACGATACTAGGTCTTGCTGCAAAGGCGATTACCACAAATAAATTTGGTCTGTATTTCTGCTGTTGCAGTTTACCTATCCTTCTAATTAAAACTTTGCAGAGACTTTTCGTTTTTTTTTTCTTAAACTCGATTGTGTAAGGGCTTAATGCCATTAATCCTCACAAAAGAGATTGAAAGATAAGTAAAAATAGAGTCAAAAAGTCATTATAGAATAAAAAAAGAACATATAAAGATGGAAAAGTTAAAAGAATCGTTGAAAAAAGTCAGAAGTAAGTTGAAAAATACTAAAAAAGTAGAAAAGAGGCAGATAAAAGTCTCAAAAAGTCTAAAAAACGTAGAAAAAGTGCGAAAAAAATTTTTGAAAAGTAAAAAAGTTTAAAAAAAAAAGGCTTAACCAAAAAACAAAAAAGTCAGACGCCGTCAAAAATGTAGAAATAAAGGCAGAAAAAAGCGAAAAAGAGGTCATAAAAAGGTAAAAAGTCACAAACTACCCAAATAAAAGTTAAAAAACGTTGAAAAAAGTGAAAAAGTCGAACATGTAAAATAGGAAAAGAAAAATAAAAGAAGTCCAAAGAAGTCGAAAATTGACATAAAAACTCAAAAAAGTCATATATAGGTCAACAATAAGCAAAAAAGTAAAAATGCCAGAAATAGTAAAAAAAATAAAAAATCAGAAAACAGTCGAAAGAAATAAAAAAATCAAAAAATAAATTAAACGCCGCAAAATTCAAAAATTAAAAAGTAATATAAAAGTAAAAATCCAAACACAAATGCCAAGAAAGTAAACAAAAAGTCGAAAATAGTATAAAAAAGTTAAAGTCGAACAAAAGTCAGGAAAAAACAATAGAAAAAAGTTTTAAGATGTTTTAACATTCAATGTTAAAACAATTTGATGGATTTCAATTTCATATTCTTTGTATCATATTAATACCAATAACCAACATTAGGCCATATTTCATACAATCATAATTCTGATATCTCGATACGGTTTTGTTTTCGAAGCACTCCATGCTTGTGACACTGCCCGTTGCAAACTTTTCGATGAGATGACATGGAGAGAACAACGAAAACAGACTAATTCACGTATCAAATATTTCTTAAGATTCGCTCAAAAAATTGAGATCATTTTTACGAGTTGCTCGAACAAAATGAAAACAGAGGCGTATTTTCCTAAACGAGGGCTTAAATTCGCTGCTAACTCACCTGCTTATTTATTCTCTTCGTATCGAATAGAAATATTTAATGAATTTGCCCCTGATTTAAAAAAAATTTAAAACATGCCCCTGATAGCTGCGTATTTTTCTCACGCTTTGTGAGAACACAGCCTTACCCACTAGGCGTTTAGTGTTGGCATGTATTCCGTCTTAACTACATATTTGACTGTGTAGTGCACGCATCCCACAACGCACTCTTGTTTACTTCACTGTGCAGTGCACGCCTGCTCTGTTACAATACTTTATATATACTTGACTGTGTCGTGCAGGCAAGCTCCATTTCGACACATTCTATCGAATTTATTATGGAGTGCCTTTACACGTGCCATCAGAACATATTCTATCCACTTGACGGTATAGTGGATGCTCAATCTTAACAAGTCTGTTCACCGAACAGGATTGTATAAACTCCATCAGAACACATTCAGTGCTTCTTACATTATAGTATATGCCACTTCAGAACATATTCTGTTCGCTTGATGGTGTACTGTATGTTTCATCTGACCACATTCTGTCTACTTGACTGTATAGTGTGTGTGTGCTGAACACAAACAAAGTGTGTGTGTTTGTCACGAGAACACATCCAATCCACTTGACATAGGCGGAAAGTGCATATTTAGCCAGAGCGGTGCTTGCATTCTCCATTGGAACGCGTTCTGCCTACTTTGCTGCGCAGAGTGTGCATGGCGACGAGCTGGGGTTATGGGAGCTGCGAAGTGTTGGCTGGAGTCTGGCACAGCTGAAGATTTTCTAATGAATCGTCACAACGGAAGGGAGCGCGAGGGCATTATGCAACAGCCTAGGGTATTAGTAAAGTTTCTGAGGATCTGAACGCTTCGTATAATTAACATGTTAACTGAAGATAGGAGGATTACAATAAAAGTGAATGAAATCTTATATTTTTTATCAAATGTCAAATCAGAATTCCTCGCTCAATATGGAGTCGATTCTTATTCAGTGGCACATAAAATTTCTACATTGTGATTTGTCTCACTATTTTGCGCTAAAATGTCTTCAAATCTCCCAACAGTGGAAGCTTGAGTTAATGAACATTATATGTATCGTTCAGCGAACAATTACTCAAGGGGCTGTGGATCCATTCACTTTTATAATTGGTGACCACTTCAGTCATTGCATCTATTCTGACATTCTTGAACTTCGCAGATGTTTAAATTCCCACATTAATTGCAAAATAAAATCATGCTTAAAGTACTCTGTTATTGGATACTGCTGTGCAAAATTAAGGTCATTAATAATATGAATTATGCTTATACAGTTTTTCTGTTTATCTTATATACTTCGTAATGATTCTGTTTGCCAAGAAAGTGCACAGTTCCCTCTCTCACACAACCGACCGCATCATTTACCCCTCCGGCACATCTGGCGTGTCTGGGGCGACTGTGGGGACAAGTCACCGTGGGACAAGTGGCAGTCTGCGCACATGGGTCGGGCTGCTCCACATTATAATGTTCTGTAAAAGTTAGGGACATATGGCGTTTTATTTACATTCAACTAAACTCCAGGAATTATTATTACTAGTCCACCCCCCTTGAATTGAAATAAGAATAAAGGTGAAATGTAAGAAAGGCCGTGAAAATATAAAAAATCAATCCCTCGAGAGTTGATGAGGCCGCGTGAACACGGCCCGTCAAAATATTAGGACTGGAGCTTGTATCATAGATACGCTCATCACACACTTTCGGCTGGCTTCGGACAGACAGAAAGACAGACAGACGGACGCGGCTCATATCATAGTATAGAAGATTATTTTAATTCATAACAGTTCACCGCGTGTTCTGCGTGTATAGACTACACGAGAAAATACATCGAGAAAAATTTCCTTTATTCAAAAGTGAATCCAATAAGCTAGGCACAATTTTCAACAGTAAAGCTTATTCTTTCTTTGCGTTATTTACTTCCTCTTTGAGCATGGCTTACAGAAGCCGCCAATGGCTATGGCAAGAACGAACCTGCTCCCTTAGTTCCGTATACAGGTAGAATCCTATGGCAGCAGGGACAAATGCGACCATTTTGATCCCTTTTTTGCGTGTTGCTATATACCATTATTTAGTATTATCACACTATAACAATCACTATTACAAGGTTTTCCAAAGAAGAGCTGTGCTGTCGGAGGCTGAGAGTTTTGGAACTTCGAGTGTTGTTCCAAGTTAGTTGACTTCAACGTTGTGAATTCTTCTTATCGTGAACATTGATTGAACGAAAACACATACCATATGTGTTTTCACATATGGCTATAGTTCACTCCAACAGTTGGAAAAATTTATTTCATTTCTTCCTTTTATGATTCATTTCAGGTATCAAGCAATGTTCATCATATCAAGCTCGCACGCTTTATAGCTAGCATGGGTGTAGCGTCACATGAAGTTGTGTAGAGCACTAAGACTATATATGATCCGCGAGTTAGGCTGTCTCTGAATAGTTTTTGAAAAAGCGGACAACGATTTCTGCAGGTAAATTTTAGACAGAACGTAGGAGGAAACATACACTGTTGTCTACCGAAGAAGATAACGAGTCCCAGATCAGCCTCAACTTCGTGTTATTCACAAGCAACAGCAACCAGGCCATGCGTCGTCTTCGTCGGTCACTGAGTCCTGCGAAAAAAAATAATAGCGAATATTGTTCATCGGGTGATAGATGAGTTGCAGGAGGGAATGAGGTTTCTAAACAGTGATTAAAAAAATTGTGGTTCATACCTCGATCCGAGATGACTTTCATGCAAACATACAGAATTGGTTGAACGTCCCATAGTTTATAAGATAAGAAGCTTTGTTATCTTAACCTAGAGGGTTTTTAAATTTACTGTCCAAGGTGACGTAGCAAATTTGATGATGCGTATGGAAGGTTTTTTGTCAACTTCAGAACTGTTTTTCCAGAGGCCGGGAGAAGCTAGCTAAACTCCTTCGTACTTATAGGCTCCGATTCCCACTAATGCCATGAAGAATGTTAGGAGTTGCACGATTAATTATTGTTCGGAAGTAGAAAGAATTTCTCTAGAGAACTTTATTATTTGATGGAAATTAAAAGAAACGACGGCGCGTAGTCTTTCAAACAGAAAACTTACATGCAAAGCAATTACATTTCCTATTGTTTAGGTACAAGAAATGCGCAAGTCCGATACATTATAGTGATGAGTAAAAGACTGTAACGTATACGTCTTTTAAAAATTGACGAGATTGTGCAGTTGGCAAGCGAAACTTTACAGTCGTCCAATAGTTGCTCATGCGCAGCGACTGAGAAATACTTCAAAACATTGACCCTTGATAAATTCTATCTTTGAAAGGGTACTGTCACCATGAACAAGAATTATGGTGTATGTAAAATAAATATCCCCAGATGTAGTGTCCAGGTCGGACGTTGGGGCTCACGCAGTGCTAAAATTGATCTTCGTCTGGGAAACCACGTGGAAGGCGAATTTTTTAACTTTAACAACATTAGAGGATTATTAAGAAACGATAAATATGCGTAATTTCTACGATATTTTAACCCCGTCAAAGAGAGATTTATATATTCGTACGAGGATAGATTTGGTTTTAACTCACAGAAATATTGCTAAGAGTTGCGAGCTCACGTGGCGAGACCTGTACCCTGGTCCTATACACATACATGCAGCTTCGTTACGGTGAGTGTTTTCTACAGGTAAATGTCTACGATCGAGTGACGTTGTCCACAAAATCTAAAGCAAATACTAATGGTTTTGCTCTCGAAATAGAATATAAAAAATGGGGGAGTCGGCGTAACGAATTACATAGGCATGGAGTCAGAATGCCGGGTAATTTAATCAGTGGGGTGATAGCTGAGTATCATATAATTAGAGGATTCGTAGTTTAGTATTATACAATCGGAAGACTCGTAGTTTAGTATTATACAATCGGAAGACTCGTAGTTGAGTATCATATAACCAGAGGATTCGTAGTTGAGTATCATATAATCGGAGGATTCGTAGTTGAGTATCATATAATCAGAGGATTCGTAGTTTAGTATCATACAATCAGAAGACCCGTAGTTGAGTATCACATAATTAGAGGATTCGTAGTTGAGTATCATATAATCGGAGGATTCGTAGTTGAGTATCATATAATCAGAGGATTCATAGTTGAGTATCATATAATCACAGGATTCGTAGTTGAGTATCATATAACCAAAGGATTCGTAGTTGAGTATCATATTATCAGAGGATTCGTAGTTGAGTATCATATGATCAGTGGAGTCAGAGTTGAGTATCATATAATCAGTGGAGTCAGAGTTGAGTATCATATAATCAGAGGATTCGTAGTTGAGTATCACACAATCAGGGGATCCGTAGTTGAGTATCATTCAATCAGAAGACTCGTATAGTTGAGTATCATACAACCAGAGGACTCGTAGTTGAGTAGCATACAATCAGTGGAGTCAGAGTTGAGTATCATATAATCAGTGGAGTCAGAGTTGAGTGTCTTATAATCAGTGGAGTCAGAGTTGAGTATCATATAATCAGTGGAGTCAGAGTTGAGTATCATATAATCAGTGGAGTCATAGTTGAGTATCATACAATTAGAGCAGTCTTAGTAAAGTATCATACAATCAAATGAGCGTCAATAAAATGTTATGCTCAGAATAAAAAAGAGTCGTAACACAGTATCACTGGGTCAGAGGAACAAGAGTAGTGTATTACGCAATCAGAAGAACCGAAAATGACGCTTTATTCTGGTTCACATAGCTATAGGTAATAATTTTTATAACCTCACAAATGAATACAATTACTGTACAAAACTTGAGTGTAACTTACGGATGTTTACATTAAAGAATATTTGTATAACATTATGAGCTTTCTATTTTAATTCGACTGAGTAATCGTTTATGAATGCACAAATTTGTGAGTAGAATGACACCCTTATATTGAACTTTAAGCTCTACGCATATTTGAAACTTCAAGCAATCCGTACGCATTCTGACAAAATTTGTTCAAAATATGACAATATTTTTGTCCCAAAATATTCATGGATTGAAAGAATAAATATCGGGATGGATTATTTATATCTTTGACTTTAGTTTTTCAAGTTTTTTGTAGCTTTTCTGATTGTTAGAACAGTCTAACTTTCAAACCCGAGTTCTGTTCTCACAAAATTTTTCCTTCATAGAAAGAACACTTATCTTTGATGAAATGGTTGAAAAATAAAGCACCCAAACTTACGAGCAAGCAAAAATTCAAATTGATTTGTTTTGATCAAGTAAATATCAGAAGAAAAAATATCACAAAATTAGGCCACTTAGCTCCAGGAATTTTTTTTTTGGTTCACATTCGTGAAAGTCTAGCGGAAGGTACCTGATCTGTTATAATGTACGAGAAATTTTTTTCATCAATGTCTATTTACTACAAACTCTTGAAAACTAATGAGACCAATAAAACTCACCAACCAATAAAACTCAAGAACCATTAAAACCAATCCCGTAAATGAAACCACCAGTTCGATAATTATCATCAGAAGCCTGCACGGTTGCAACCTTCAACATGATTCTGGTGGCCACTACCACGAGCGCTGTACACCGAGCGTCATATATACGAACGAAAGTTAAACCTCTGCTGCATGGGACCCTGCATGGGAGTTATAACACAAATAGTATTGAAAAACGACTCAACGTCGGAATTAGCGTTCGTAGATAAATAACGTAACTGCCTCACCAAAAAGAATATCGCTGCGATGAGTAATGCTTTGTCAGTAACGTGCAGATTCACTGGGATGTGGAAGGTGTAGCCTATTCTGTCGCCCCAGTTCTTCCGGCGGTAAATGGAGCCAATTTGCGTTTTACGCCACGAGCACATGATCTGGCGGATGGAAACAAGCAAAAATGTCTTTTTGTTGGTTTTGAGAATTCCCTTAAATCTTAAGTTCGGGATATACGTACGTTATACATTAGTACAAAATTTGAATTAAAATATTCTTATTGAACGTACGTGTTTTATCCGAACCTCTCCACAGTAGGGTAAAATTATGAATTGTACATTTTTAGATCACTGTGAACTAGTAACTGCGTACCAATGATTAAAGAGAAATGATGTAGTTGTGCTTGTTGGGCATAAGTTTATGAAATTGATGCATGACATACTGCTATATTACACATATTCTAATTTCTTGGAGGAACATATTTTGCATTTTGATTACTACTCTTGCGCACATATTTTACACTGGTTGAAAAATATTTTGCGAAAGAATGGGTTTAAAACGTAATCAAGTTTTAACGATGATTGCTCACACATGTGAAAGAACACATAACATTAGAGATGTGTGGAAAAAATTTTCAGGTATGAAAATGATTTCTCTATCACATTGAAAAAAGTTTCCATTACGAAAAGTCCTTTAAAGGACTACTTGTAAATGCAGATACATATGACTAAAAACTTATTTATTACTTATTACACAACTCAATTCATTAGCATTATTGAAGTGAACATCTAACGGACATTTTAACAGCAATGAAATCATTTCCATTGTCTAAATAATTATCTAACAGAAATTATTTCAGCTGCATGATAATAGTTCAGAGCCACATTTGCAGCCAGTTCAAAGTCTCAGAGGGAATTCTCTACATCAGTTTCAATCACTTCAATTCACCTCATGGTTCCACCATCTCTCTTTCCTTATCGCTTTTAAGATCCGAGGAGATACAACTATTGTATCTATGGGAATTAGCGTTCCCAGGGTGAAAATGTGAGGTCCTAAGATGAGAGTTAGGTACGCCTTCTGTTTGTTAAATTAATATTATTGAAATGTTTTTTGCTTCATTAAGGACTATCTTTTTTTCGGTTCAGTGCTGTCCTGTTTTTTAGCACCTCTGAATTTCTCCTCCAACTGTCATCTTGTTTCATGACTTTCCTTCTTATTTTACTGTTTGTATACGCACGGGATTCCTTGCAGGAACACCCTTTGTGCATAGATTCTACATTTCCTTAACTCCATACTAAATGGTGCCTTCATCCTTCCTCTCTTCGAGCATTCTTGTTGTGGTAAAAGGAGGCTGAAATTAATATACTATCAATCAAAGAGGTCCGAGCAGATTCTTGTGAGTTGTTCATACCCTGTAATCTCTGAAGCTGCACCAGGCCCGACTGCGGTCCTGGCCGATGTAGTAGCGAGGATTGTCTTCGTGGTCTATCACCGTCACGCCGAAACTCCACCACGAGCTCGCGTTCATCACGCAGCCGAGGTAGGTGGACGGTGGAGCACTTACTTCCAGTACCTGCGACGCGGAGAAGTTAATGAGTGGAAAGCCGTGGCGAAGTCAATGAGTACAAAACTGAGGAGAAGTTAATGAGTACAAAGCCGTGGCGAAGTTACTGAGTACAAAGCCGAGGAGAAGTTAATGAGTACAAAGTCGAAAAGTTAATGCGTACAAAGCCGCTGGAAGTTAACGAGTATAAAGCCGTGGAAAAGTTAAACAATACAAAAGGCTCCTATTCCAGAAAATAAAAGAACTATAGCAATTCCTTGAAGCAGAAGTGTATTTTATAACTACACGATGCAGATAATCTGCAAGAGAAATATCCATGCACAGAAATATTCCCCACGCAAATCCAATATGTATCTTTTCTTCAATTCGTTAGTGTCCTCTTTCTCACCGAATAATATTTTAGAGTTTTGATCAATTTTAGTTTCCTACGCAATGTACTAGTGACAGGATTTAATCGTAAACGGTTCTAAAAAAATCAAGTTACATGTTGAGGGCTGACACACATTGCAGCTCAAATTTCTCCCAGTGTACTTCTCACTCATAAATTTTATTTTTTTCGAACGAGGAGTGTTCTCTTGAAGTTAAACGAAACATGATTATATTGGCTCCAAACCAAGAACCACTGAGGAATTTAGCTCACGGCTTACCAACAAAACTGACGAGATCATTTTCTGTCTCCAGGAGCGAGAGCACGTTTCCTTCGACTACGCTTGGAACATACCCTGTCTGAACAGCAGTTCTCGTGCTTCTCCTCCATCTGCACGACGGGACCAAATGAGTCGTAAAGGAACATGACTTGGCTTTGCTTGTAGGTGCAGCACCCTGTACAGCAAGGATTCGATTCCACAGTTGATAACAGGAGCGGCCCCTCCTTCTCACACAGCTGGTATACGGTCCTCCGTCTGCTGTTGTCTGCAAAGCATCAGTTTTACGTGAACAGAAGTTAGGTACCTCGCTTCTCAACATAAATATAATTGATGGGACAGATTATACTGTATTTTTTGAACGCTTGCAATTCGGTTTATTAAGAGTGTGCGGATAAACACATTTAGCTAACCAAATAGTGAATTTGATAACTGAATAAAAAATAAGAAAACTGTTACATTTTATTAAAATCGTTATGTACATAGTGATCAATTATTATTCAATACGTCTCCCTTTAGTTTAGTCCAAATCGCAGGCTTGAGTTTAACTCGAAAACTTTGTGCCACATTTCTTCAGAACTTTTCTCTCATTTTTCGAGAGGGTGTTACAGAACTTCAGTTTTTACATGGGAAGAATTGCAGGCTAAAAAATACGGAATTGACATTACTGACAATTGATGAGGAGGGCATATTTCTAGCTTCAATACCCTGAAATATGATCATAGCACTGCAGTCGTATTCTGTTCGACGTTTAAAAAGGGGGCAGCTTGATTTCGTAATTCCTTAAATTGCTCAAGTGTAGGTGACAAAATTCGCTCGACGTGCGAACTTCTGTTAATTTTCTCCCCTAGACAAAAGAAATTGAGGGAATGACAAGGGATTTTCACATGTTGAAAATAAATGTCCTAACCATGATACAGCTTGATTTTGAAGTCTGAAAACTGTCCATCGGGAGTCTAGGATGTCTGAAAGGGAATTTCCTAACGCTCTTAAGTCCAGGTCGGTAAACTTCGGCACAAACGAATAAAACTCAGTTTTATCATTCGAATTTAGATTCAGCTATTCAGCTATTCTTATGCTATTAACATACATACTCCTCTCTCTATGCGGCTACTCACGAAAAGTTGATTAATTTACACGAGTTATTGGCAATTCATTTTTTGATCAATTGTTAGAGCAATATCATAGAGCGGTAATTGATAGGATGTATTTAATGCATTCATATTTTGATCCCATCTTGTAAACAAAAAGGTATTTTCAAGAAGCGTGGTCTTCAAGAAAGCTGTTTCACTTTCGAAGAAAATATTTGTTAGAATTCGAAAAAAGAATACAAGCTACGATAACAAATATTGCTTCAGACAAAATAATCGGCGTTGAACTCTTAGTACTATTCGTCCGCAAATTCATCATGTCGTCAATTCTGTCACGTGAAAGTGAACATTCCTTGGGAAAACGGTTGAAGTGAAATCAGTTTTATGAAAGATGTCGAAAAATACCACATCTCCCCAATGTCAAACCTTTCAAGAGGTAGAAGCTGTGAACTGTTTCGAGGACCTCCAGCGCCATGAGAACACTCGTATCGCTGCCTTTGCTTTGAGGTCTCTCGTCGTCGTCTTCTGAAAATTGAAATTGTGAAGACGAGTTACAACGACAATGACACGGAATACTAGATTTGACGCTTCGTTCAGAAGGCGTAATGCTATGAGTAGTTCTCGAAATGTAATGATTTAACCTCGTTCTTTACGCCGTATATGCTAGGGTTTTCAATAGAAGATTTTTCTATCGAGGTGTTCGCCAAATACTATTACGTTATACAAAATTTTGGATTATAGCACTTAAGTGTAATTCACTCCATTAGAATGATTTTATGACCACCGAAGAAGGATATGATGAAGTCCACCCCTGTCATTACCACTTGAAGTACCCCACATCAGCACATTGTCACAGTCTCTCACTGTCTTAAGCGTGCATCGCACACCACCTGCACCACCTTAAGTTCGGCAAAATGAACGATCTTATTCGTAAATGGACATTATCTTCTATCACTTTAGTGATCTTCAATCCATCAATTTTGGGCAAAAATCAAGCCGTTTCTTTCCTAGGATCCGGTGAGCAGCCTATTACATAGCTGCACGTCTATTCAATATTTTTAAATCCTTTTGTGTTAATTTTTTCGAAAGGTCATAGCTTTTACGCCTGGATGCGAAATTACTTCAATTGTTCTTTGTATCCTGTAAGTGTGAAAAGCTGTCTTCTTGACACTTCACCAACAGTTTCTCTTATTTTGAGGGACCCAAAGCCTGACTTTCTTGATGGTATATATCGGTCTGGTTGGCGGGTGCTTCATCAGGTTATAAATACCAGTCCTTGTCACTTGTAGACGTGCTTCCCCTCACATCACCGACAAGCAGTGCTGGACCATAGTTGTAGAGATTGTTGGGATGCTCATTTATATATATATATATTTATATATATATATACTACTACTTGCATGAAGACCACACTTACTGAAATCACTTTTACAATATAACATCAAAGGTGAAATTAATTAAAAGTAATCTCGAAATTTTTACTTAATGAGATTACTTTTAATTAATTTCACCTTTGATGTTATATTGTAAAAGTGATTTCAGTAAGTGAGGTCTTCATGCAAGTAGTGTCTCGGAAGAAGAGAAGCTATTGCAATAATATCCAATAAAAGATAACAAACTTCGAAAATAAACTTTCACTCTGGAATGAACCCTCAGCATTAAACGCCCAAATTTTTTGCATTGGATATCTCGACCCATTTTAGACGCTATAAAGCAAGTTATAATGCGTCAAAGTTGATGAAAAAGTGCTGATTGGAAAATATGCAGCAACGCATACATAATCCCATTGCGCCGAGCCTGAGGAGTTCACTGAGGCATAGAGTGTTAAGCCCCCTCCAGACCTTGCGTTACAATGTTGCCTCTGGACGTCGGAGTGGCGCTGCAAAAGAACCGCTCATGACCAGACTGGCTAGTGGGAAAGCCCGCACTGCAATGGCATTCAGTTGCTCATGAGATCTGAGAGGGGAAGGATGCTTGCGAGCTATACGCGGGAGCTACTCACTCCCGCGTATAGCTCAGGGCTGCCCATGAGAATTTTACCAAAACCCCAGCATACGCTAGAAAAAAACCCAGATTCGCGGAAAAGTGTGTTAATGAAGTAATTTGCTTACCTATGTACTCGTATTACTCTGAATCAATTGCTGCCGTCATACATATAGCGTTGCTCCGTAATTTCTCATTCTGACTCTCCAAATATCGGTGACTTATTGCTCCGCTTTCCATATCGCGTATTAATTCTTTTCGTGGTTGCTGAGTAGTTCAATCATTGTTGCTCCTCGAAATTAACTGTTTTGCCAAAATTCTATCTCCTACAGTTTCTGCTTTCAGAAAACTGGTTTGTTTCGTTTTAACACAATTCATGACTGAAAAAATTCGTTCAACCGAAGCAGACGAATGTGGCAGAATAGTTAGACTTGTCATAAAAGCAGACAAGAGGCCAAATTTTGAATTTTGAAAACCGTCCTTGATTTCTTTTAGTTTGTTCCAGTATCTAGGAGGATTTTATACAAGAACAATTACTATGTAAGTGTTTTCAATAATTATGTGTTACATGTACCACAATAAAAGGTACTGCATAAATGGTACTTGAACATCTAAATTGTCCGATATTTTTTGCTGGCAGTAAACCGACGTCAATTAGATTTCGACAGAATGCAGATGCAACAGGAATATAATAGCAACTAATGCACCCAATTTCAATTAAACGAATTTGATAATGTAATGCCATAATTTTCATTGCATCAAGCGCCGAAAAAATTATTATATATAAAAACCTTCAATTTGTTACCTCTGCATAGAAAACCCCGGATTTTTGCCAATTTTTTGATAAAAACCCCAAAACCTTAGGCCACGGCTAAAAACCCAAGATCTGGAGTTAAAACCCCAGCTTTGGCAGCCCTGTTATAGCTCGGAGCGCGCCACCGACACGACCTTCCGCAATGCCTGCTATTAACACACTGACTCGCGTCGCACTACGACGGCAATCAGGAGCGCACAACTCTGTGGTGAGCTTGAAAAATTGGCTTCTCAAGCGGTCGGAGAGCTATCTACAGCTCGTCTAAAGCCCCCTCCAGACCTTGCATTACCATGTTGCCTCTGGACGTCGGAGTGGCGCTGCAAAAGAACCGCTGATGTCCAGACTGGCTTGACTGACTGCATTAGCAGTCAGTTATCAGTTATCATTATCAGCAGCCTAAAAAATGAATTAGATCCTTAATTGCTATTCATAAATGGTTATCGTAGTACATTAGAAGGGAAGGATGTTTAATAACGACGATGCGCTGGGCGCAGCTGCAGACCATAGCCGCGGAGAGATCGCGGAGCGCTGCAACCTTCCTCAATGCCTTCCGCGATCACACTGACTGGCCATGCATACGACAGCGATCGTGTACGTTCAACTCCGTGGTGGGCTTGAAAAATCTTCTTCCCGAGCGGTCGGAGAGCAATCTGCAGTTCGTCTAAGCGGCATCAAGCAACATTGTAACGCAAGGTCTGGAGGGGGCTTAAGCGGCATCAAGCAACATGGTAATGCAAGGTCTGGAGGGGGCTTTAGGGAACAGTGAAGTGAGGCTGGCTCTAGTACACAACGCCACTACTAGTTCCCCTATTTAATCATGGTGAAAAAAAGAGCAAATTCAATGCCTAAAATTCGTACATGGAAGTTTTTTGCACGTTAGATGCATAAAGATTTGTTACGCAGCCACTAAAGTCTCAGTAAAATGAATTATCTGTTAGGCCTTCAACTATAGGAACCAGTACATGTAAGTATAAGTTTGGCCGGAATGTGTAATTTTCTGAACTTCGCATTATGGAATATAGTGTCTTCCGTCCTTTGACGTCGAATTCTCGTTTCTTAATTTATTTGCAACATTCAATATTTGAGACCAGCAGATGTCGCGTTTTAAATTTGGAAAGCAAGAGCAGGCTATTTTTCTGAATGATTAAAACAGCTATCGTTCTAAATTTGAGTTGAAGCCTTGCAGAAATTTAGAATATCTATTGACCCCGCTTGTGAGTTTTCTCATGCATTATCTACGTCAGGGGTTTCCAACCTTTTTTTATTGCCCCGCACCCCTAAAGAAATATCATCCGAACCTTGCAACCCCTGAAATAAAAATGCCAACAGATAGCCAATATCCTATTATTGGCTTACTTTTCTCGGACCCCCTGTGATATCGTCTCGCATCCCCATGTTGGGAACCCGTGATATATGTAAATCCAGGCTGAACTAGTTTCTGATGGTTCATGTTCCGTCACAGATGAAGCCACAGATCTCAAGATTAGCATCGATTTATTACAAAAACAAAAGCAGTGGACATAAGCAAGACAGATATCCTTTATGACATGAAAATACCGTATTGCCTGTAAAGTAGGCAAGCATAACGATTGATCGAGAAGCGCCACCTGAATCCCTATATATAGAGCGCAGTTCAAATGGAGGTAGACCACCGACATTGAGTAATTTATTGAGTAAACATTTGTCACAAATTGAGCGATGTGTTTTGTTGACTATTCACTGTATTCTTACAGAAAATTAAATTGTGAATTTTACTCGCACATTACAATTGCTTCGATTTTTCAAACAAAGCTCCAAAATGAGAAAATCCAAGCGACATTCAGCACTCCATTTGCCCAGGCAAAACTCATCAAAAAAAGAATTAATCGCAATGCAGGGAACGTAGGCGAAAGTTACCGTGGGATTGCTGCAGCTAACAAATAATGCGATATGAAAAATTCCAAGAACATTTCAGACCTGCAAAGCAAATATTGATATAGAAATACATATTCATAAAACATAAGTAGTATAAAAAAATTATACGATATACGTGTTGTATATGTGAAGTTTTTGAAAGACGCTGTTCAGTGAACGAACTTGAATGGAATTGAGCCTGAAGCAGAAATTAAAACGCCTTCCATGCACGATAACGATCGACACAATGGACTCAAGGAGTACTTTACGACATTGCTACAGGATTCTGTTTGCAGAGGATGCATGAAAAGTCATCTTAAGTTCAGTTATTGTCTGAGTGTGCTCGATGCGAAGTCTAATATCATCCTAGAAAACACAGTGATTCCGCACAATTCATGCGTATGAACGAACAAATCAGCGTTAATTTATTGATCTTCTTCACTTTAATTTCATTTCCCTTGACGGGTGTTCATCGTCATCAACACTGTTATTACCACAGTGCAAACGCTCTCACCGTATCCCTATTTTCCTGCATTTTGACAAACCACTTTTTAGTTATTTTTCTTCTTAATGAAATGTTGACGGTTGAATTCGAGCGGAGAAGTGTCCATTTTGGTGCAGAGCAGTTCGAGGACTCAAAGGAATTTTTTTTTGCATACCGACTCTACTTGAGGGTTTAGTTTAATGTTTGGTACTTCGGAAAGCTTTGAATATTTCTGTAGTCGGATATCTACTATACGTGTGTCTCCGCTGGTCCGCTGCGAGTGTAGGTAAAGCTGACTCCAAGCCCAAGTTTAGTGGAATACAAGGCTTGAAGGGTGGCGGACTGTTGCTGTTTACGGTGAGAGTGTGCGAATCAAAATGCGCCTTTGTATACGCGATGAGCGCTTCTATGTATACTCACCGGCAAGCGGTGCGAAGGGGCGGCATATAAACAAGCATTTATTTTGTCAACGATTTTCCTAATATGAACTAAGTATTGTTAGTTCTTTATGAATTATACATGTTCAAAGGTGTTCAAATAAATATTTCTGAGCTTATTTTATTAGTATAATTGGCCACACAGAACTCGTCGACCATTGAAGGACATTCAAAATTTTTTATTCTAGCTACAGAGCTTTTCCCGGAGGCCAAAACTCTACGGACTTCTAAACGAAAATTTCGGTGCCTACTAAATACATCTACCTGTATTTGAATACTTTTTAAATCTTAAGTACGTCGATCCATGGGCTATCTGTTTATTTTAAGCTCGTTTGGTTATCTGTATAATGTTTATGAGTGTACGTGGTTTTTACGACATTTTTCAAGTTCCCAGTGCAAAAGGCTGAGCTACTCTCTCATCTTACACTCGATCTCAATTGGAAAGAGCACATCACGCGCGCTAATCTACTTCACTCTATTAGGACACTTATAGCGTGTTAGGAGCATCATCGTCCACAAATATTCAAACCGCTGCAAATGGAGACAATATTAATGATAATCTTTGACGCGATAGGAATACGTTAGAGAGTTCTGCATTGTTGAACCAAAACGCATCTTGAGAGAAAGTTACAAATTCTCACCTGAATATTCTTGCATGATGAGATCGGGAGGCGCTGCCATCGTGTAGTCCAACTAAAATTCTTGATTTGCATTTGTTCCTTCAGCATCACTCAATGTTCTGCGCGATTCATGCGCACATTTTTTAGGCTCACTGCAGGTTTAATATCTTGGCTATGGGGTTGATGTGCACACTCAATAAATTCACAGTTAGACATGATCATCTTTCATTATGTTATTCACGCACACGCAGTGTGAAGCAAATGTAGGAATTATGAAATGCTCGTATGAAAAAAGAAAGATTCGAACCATTTTTACAACAGCGACTGAATATTATCGTGAGTTCCTTCAGTGAGTTGAAAACTAAAATAAAATCGGAAAAATAATATTATTGTAAGTTTCTTGCTCGATTTTAGCGATTGCTATGATCGGACACCTCGTAGTAAATTGTACACCAAAGAAACAAAATACGAAATGCTATTCTATAGCAAAAAAATCCAAAGGCTAACGTGAGTTATTTCCATGTGCCAAGAGAACAAAAGCAACTACTGTGCAAATTAATTGGTGCGTCATCAAGAATTATTATGGATTTTTCTAACATACTCTTTCTTCTTATTGACAGCGTGCAAGTAATTACTTAGATTTACATAGAGGCTTTTTTAGACTCCTCATTTTTTTAAAAATTGACCAATGCAGTTCATCAAATGGCAACCCTTGGCAACTCTCAGTAGCAAATAGTGACTTCTACGAGTAGAACGAGGTCAATCATTGATAGGCTTTATAGCTCGCGAGATGGACGTTGCTCCTTGGAAAAGGGCAAAGATGACACTATTGCGTGAACAGAGTCGCACGTCAGTTCGAGAGATCCCGGTAAGCTGAGAAAAACAAACGCGACACGGATGGGAACGCAAGCATACCCTCCACGCCGCCTGCTCACCTCCACCAGGCCTCCCTCTCCAGACATGTATGCCCCTCAAGGCCTGCTACGGTACCACGTTGTCTGGATGCTAAGCCTTTTCTCTCAATATGCTTCTATATATTTTTATTTTTATTGTCATAGAATTTCCCTTATTCTCTGTTGGTTGGAAGGAGGATACATGCTCTCAATCATTTAGTTAAGATTGTAGATATTTTTGCGTGGTAATTGACCGTGATCTCTAGCGGAGACATTAAACTCGCAAGTCTTTATTCTAATGCGGTCGCATCTCTTCTGTGGGCTAGAGTTCATGTCAAGCTGGTATTTTGATGGTATCTTCGGATTTCTTGTGGTTATTAAACAACAAGAATAAACGAGTTAGGCTTAGTCCTTAGGTCTATCGTATTGAAATGTTCCAACCTCAGAGACTGCTTCAACGGAAGAGAAGGTCATTGTAACTACTTCAAATCAACATCTTTTGTATTAATCTGTCTATTCTCGCTACCTCGGTCGACGCCATTTTGGAATTCTTAATATACTTGCTTCGATTTAATTCCATGTCCAATCATGTCTTGGCATCAGCAGCCATGAGATACATAAGTTCGTATCATCGGTCATCCTTCGGAACAGTTTCGATGAAACGTATGTTGTCGTGCGTCCTTGTTATCCATTGAAATTAAAGGGAGCTAGAGATGAAAATAAGGCGCAAGAAATATGTTAAGGAAAAAAGCTGATTATGAGAGACCATTCGTGAAATTGAACATTCCAGATTAATTGATTATCTTAGTTATACAAAAATATTAAAATAAAAGTGAACATAATAATATTTATTCAATATAAACTGCACGCTTTCGAAAAAAAATATTGATGATGAGTATTATGAAATGTGTTTATTTAGTGGTCTAATTAATTTCCGGTACATGACAGGTGATGCCAGCTTATACTGAATGTTTCAATATAATGACTTTCTAAGACCGCAGTTCGAGCTTTGGAAAATAAAATTGATATTAATTCGAATGTGATCAAAAAATGTGCAAATAACGCATGATGCTACAGTGGTGGACTAATGAGGTCACTAACCAGTAAAGGATTGTAACACCTGATGCTTCAGGTGTGGGATGAAATTGCCTAAACATTAGCGGCTATGAAACATCGCCCAGCAGCGATGGAAGCACAATATCCTGATATCCTGAAAGCGGTTTCTTTATTCTCCCTAGTGTTCACATAAGTCCACCCCTTAAATTTCCAGTGACTTTATTCTCACTAGTGGTAGATATTAAGTGCACTTCTTTCTTATGACTTTATTCCCACTAGAGAAAGAAATGAAGTCCACCAAAGCCCTTATTGTCTCCAAAAGCACCCGATACCAGTCCAGGTTTTACTCTGCTATAACCGTACGCCCCCTGATCGTACAACCTAGAATGCATTAACGGGGAAACGAACCATCTTGGAACCATCGTTGACCAACATCTGAACATCTGAACGAATTTGCCAGTACGTAAGTGAAATCACTCCAGAAGTCTGATTTAGTGAATGTATTTTCGAAAAAACAGCTGTTCCGACAAAATTATTTAATTGTTATCGCACGCAGCATCGCAGAGGCGATAGATTTGAGCCAGATATATACGCAGCAGGTTATCCGGTATCGCAATTGCACTCTGTCCAGTGTATCATATTGGACGATTGTCGGATAATATCTAACCCACGTGTTGCTACTAGTGCCCTTGAACTACTGCCCTGACGTCTCCCTCAATTTCCAGTGTGGCTTGAGAACGACTTGCTGCATTGAGGTCATGGCCATCAGCGAAAGACACTTGGATTGAGACGCACATGTTATTTAGGTCATGAGCCATTAATTAATTTGTGCTCTGTGTCTCTACGGACGGAAGTTCGATGAATGAACTTACTTTTACCCGTCACAAATATATTTATTTTAAACATTATACCTAAATGATTTCAATGCAGTGGTAGCAGACGATCATTGCACCTTCTCGAAAACTAGATAGTTAGTAAAAGAAACAGTTTTTTATATGGTGCAGTTCTTTTCACAAAATTACTTACGAAAAATTATAATTAAGCATTAAAAAACTGAGTAGAAAAGCGTTCCCTCTTCTCCTTGCATTCATACAAGTGTATGGATCTTGCGATCCCCGACATATGATAGTTCAATGATTAACATGATTGTAATTGTATGAAACTGCATTAAAAAGTTCTGCATTTGACACATACTTTTGAATTCAGTTCGAAACCATATCCAATGCAAATTGTGTGTGCAAAATTATGCTCAAAAAGAAAATTGTGCAAATTATGCATGAATTAATTTGAAATAATTGATTAAGGAAATATGCCTTTTTGGCAAACCCTGTAAGTTTCAAGAGAAATTTGGAGTTATCAAAACTGACTAAGCCTTCCTACTAATTACGCATTCTGTGTGCACTGCACCAGTGATTTCTATGACCTCGGTTGCAACATGACTGCTTGAGTAAGTAACACATTGTGCTGATTCTCACCACGACACATAGTTGTATGTTATGAGGGAAACTCACTCAACCTGCGTCGTCCACGGGCCACAGGTTTCTAGTGAGAATTAAGTTAAAATTGAATACTGCTTAATACAATGCAAAAATTCTCCATGAATCTCAGCGATTCATGAATTCGTCTACTCTTTGAATGTTTGATTCTTAAGATTTATTGGTCGACAATTTCTTCTTCCTAATGCAGAACGTGGTTAGATTCCGAAAAAAAAAATTCTTCCGGGCACTCATTTTTCCAGATAGATTTTCCGATTTGCAAACTCAGAGTTTGCCTTTGTGTACAAGAAACTTACCATTGGCCAAAGAGAAATAATGAAAACACACACATCTGATATTTTTATTTTTCTCCCACAAATGTTTTATTTGGTATGATTAAAGAACACCAACAAGCGGACAGACATTTCTCTTAATCGCATAAAATCTTTCAGCCCCAATCATTGCCTGACGGTTTTGTTTTTAAGAATATCAGCACAAAATCCCTTAGTTGCAGGAGTGTCGATTTTTTTAATTCCAATGTCCTTTAAGTAGCTCCGATTTAGTTTTAGGAGTGCTTATGATTTGAGAAAAATTTTTATGATTTTTTTAAAAAAAAATTTTGCACATTAACACTTCATTGAAATATAAAATGCACTGTTATGCTCAGCTGATTTGATTTTGGCTTCTGCAGAGTGTCAGGTGATATAATGCTAATTTTCAGAAACAAAGAGACTTTAACAGGCAGGTTTTCATTCACTGTAAAGACACAGTCAGACACACTGTATATAAGTAAAGTAAGACTGCACACAATGCTCACACCTCTGCCATTCCCTTACTGCACTAGAGAGTACAAGATTGTGTCGCTGCCCAGGCACAAAGAGTGCCTTGGTCTGTTGTTTGGGTTCTGCGCTCCCGGTGCCAGGCAACAGGCGGTCAAGGCTTGGCTGACCGTCGAGTCCACGCATGTGAAGAATTCATCGTGTTTTAAATTTTATACGGCTTGCACTGCTTGAGGTTCTTTTGTCCTATAGTCCGGGGTTTTCAGACTAATGTTGAAGACACTCGATGAAGATTTTTAGTATTTGTAACCTGGGAAATCAGACTCAAATTCTAAGAAAACCAAGCATCTCTGTTTAGTGCCAGTGTTGTCAGGAGTGTATGAAAATTGAATTAAAACTAAATGCGGCGTAAAGCCTTCGTTTGTATCGTTGATACGTTGGTAGGCATCACAACGTAAAAATTAATTGAATTCTAACTATTATGTCTTTGTCAGACCTCTTACATCTTTTTAAACCGTTTTTTATGAGTATAACAGAACGTTCAAGTATTTGGAATTGGCCTCTGGATTTATGATATGAAATGCTAATTTATAAGATAATTCAATGTGCTATCAGATAGAACATTGGAAGCACTGAATGGGTCAATTAGACTGAACGTAGAATTGAGTTGAAAACATTCACCAGACGTCCAAGTGTGGCCACTGGCATTGCAAATACGTACAACATGACAATATAAAACGTACAGTATTCTTATCAGTGAGTAAAAGTTTTTGTTAACAATCGGCAACATTTGCATTATCAACTATGGGTGCTTTAAAACTATCATTTATACCGTAAAGGTACCGCTGTGGGTGCGAGGCCAAGAACTAAATTTCAGTCATTCTTGGAAGTATATACATAATTAACTTTCTGGTCGTCAGATTGCCTTTCGTACACACATGCTTGAACGCAGCTTTATTGCGCATGATGAAGTCAAACTGTAGTGATCGCCCTCAGCCGCACTTCAGCCTAATTTCATAAAATATTAAAAAACTAACATCCTAAAATTAAATTATACAAATGTCATTGTTTTTATAATTTTACAAGACCAAATTAATTCGATTAAACCCAAAATTTTACCAAAAATGTGTTTCGAAAATATTTGCCGATCACGTTTCTGTCAGTCACTTCCGTTGGAAACATTCGCGCAGAACCATTTCGCAAGCTCTCGATAGTCAGCCATCCAGGCAGACTGGTCATTCACGTTGTGTGTTCTTCCGATTTAGTTCTTGGGCCCCAGAGCGGGCATTTGTAAGTATCAAGTGTTAATATTAAGTGTTTTTGACTTTTCTATGTGTTGAGAGCTCATTTTTGTGAACATTCACTATGTTTCCTTTTTGCCGGTGTTAGTTAGGCACCAGCCTCAAGCTCACTGCCCCATCTTTGCCATAGTTTTCGTGTTTACTATTCTCCGATGATTCCGTATTGTGCTTCAGTGTTAGACGATTTTGGCATTAGCTCCTTGGATATTTTTTAGTACTGAACATGGCGTTTTAAGACACTTTGCTGTCCACAGAGATCATTTTGGATGTGAGTTAAATATTTTTCCCTGAATTTAATTGAGCCTTTTTTTAAATCACTGTAACTTTGTTCCCAGCTTAGTTTGTTTTGACTTTCGTGTCTGTTTATATGCTACTCCTTTTTATATGTAATTTTTCTGCGCCTAGAAGCAGTTCTGGCTCATCTGAATTGTAGAGAAACAAGAGTCCTCATCTTTTCCCATGCCATTTTGTGTACATTATTTTACTTCTAGTTGTTAGTTCATACTGTCATGTTTTGCCTTTAGAAATTAGTTCCCTGTACGGGAAATTTAAATCTTAAGTCTCATGCTGAGTTGCAAGTGTAGTTTGCTTTTGACTCAAGTTACAATCGCCAACTGACAGCAGTTGGCTGGCTATTTTTGGAATACCTGGAAGCCAAACCAGTATAATTAAATTCCATTAGCAAATTACATAACGATTATATACTCAGTTGTGTTGCTGCTTGTGATATCAGGATAGAGCTTATGACCAGTTGGTCTGGAACACCGATTCTGATGTTAAGATGATTCAGGCTGCAGCTCGGGCGCTAGAGCTGCGGTACTGACTTTAGCACTAGACTCTTCCATTGTTCCTCTGTAAGTAGCAGATGCACCAGTCTTGCACATGTGTATGAATAGGCTCGTTATTGTACAAAGTAATTCAAGTCACTTACTCCCTCACAGGATCGACTGGACCACACATTCATGCACTCACAAACACGTATGAAACCAAACCTAAACCTCTTAATTTAAGGAGCTTACCTCCTCCGAGTTCATTCTCTAAGTTTTGCCTCCGGGTTCACCCTCCTGGTTCACTCTCAGAGTTTATGCTCCAAGTTCCCCCCTCCTATTTAACTTATGAAACTGGAAGGCCTGCATCCCTGCAGCTAAGCCGCTAAAACCTCCAGTCGTGACTACCATTGGGTCGAGAGTCCCATTCTTACCGAGTTTTCCCAACCGGTAACAAATCCCATACTCAGCACTCAATTCACCACTCACTTAGTGTCGGAACCTCCCACACTTACACCATCATCGACTTCACAATCCAGCACGCGCTTCACAAGCCTGAGCTGAACGAATCGTCTGAAGTCCTGCAACCTCCTCGGACTCTCCCCAAGGACGTCTCTCGAACCAAGAATCAAGCCTCGCACTTCGGCGTTCAACCTCCACTAATAAATCCCATACCGGCGAGTGAAACTATTCTCTCATTCTCCCCAATGATGGCTGTAATGGTGGTTTTGTTGTTGATTGTAGACGCTTGAAATATTGCGTCCGAACACCCTTTTATAAACTCCTTCCGAGTCAGTGGCCACATTTAATTCATATTTAATTCAATGCGCGTCCCATCGCGCTGGTGACCCTGTCCAAAGTAAAACTTGAATTACGCCCATCTGGCTAAAGTTTAGAAAACTTTGAGCTGAATATCTATAGTTTTTTAGCTGTCGTCTCAATGTAAATATGGTTGGTTCACATGCTGCCGCCGCAGGGGTGGAACAAAGGCCTGTGAACCAACATCGATCCTGTGAACCAACATCAAGAAGTAAATTCAAGAATAGAAATGTATTGGTTTTATACACACTGCAATAATTCGAGATAGCAGCCAAAGCTTTTTTGTAATTGTTGTGTCTGACAATACGTGGACTCGTACGGTTACAGTTACGGTTACTATAACTGTTAGGATGTGAAGTAAAAGAATTCTCAGGTGATTGAGTGTTCCCTCGACAATCATGCTTATCGTAGCAGGCTGTAGAAATTTTGGAAAATTGCTTGATGCACTAGCAAACTGAAAAACATACATTGGTGTTCCGTCCTGTATTATGCTGTAACCATAGATAAAAGTCCCAAGTCGCATGGGTAAAGTACTCAGTGCTGAACGAGTAGAAGAGCTTACTTATGTGGTACTTTCTTCTACTCGTCTTGTTTGCTACTTTTTCTAAAGTGGCTGCACAGACTCTTGTAAAAAATACTGTCAGGGCCAGACTAGGATCAAAACAATATCTTAATTGTCCGAAGTTTATTCTTTGTACCTACTGAAATTCGTCACCTTGGCCGAGTGGTTACGAACGCGCCCTTCACAGGAAGGTGTCGGCAGTTCGCATCTCGGGAGTGCCACTCGGTGATTTCTCCTCGTTAGGAAAAGGGAAAACTCAGCCACAATTCCCCACTCTACCCAGGTGTCGGAAATGAGTACCGGCTTGAACGGAGGTAACCGTCTTTGTATCGTGGTGTTAGTTATAAGGTATTTGAAAAAAAAAATCCACAAGATCAGATGCATCAGGGTAGACTCACTGGAATAAAGTATCCTTTATACCGTGGCGTCACGGGAAAGATAGATCATGCGTCCCGATTATTCGTCCAAAATGAATTATCAACAGGTGTATCATTTGCTATATGTACAAATTTTGGGATGTTTACTAAGCTTTTTATAAGTGTCTGTACAGTTCTCAATTAAAAAAAATATATTTTTAAGCTGTGTCCGTTGCCCGCAGAACATCAAGGATTTAGTGTTCCGACTACTGTAGTTGAAGCTTACTGCAATCTACTTAACCCATTAAGGACGAAAATTATTGGGGCAAGGTATTAATAATTTTTCTGTAGGAATTTGTTAGTTAGGGCCCTTTTTATAATGTCAAACCATAAAAATGGGAAAAATTTAATGGGAACCATGATTTTTTGACTGGCAGGAAATCCTGCCACTCGTCTATAAATACATGGATTTCATTGGAGTCCACATTTCCATTTAAATAACTTCAAAATGTATGTGTGTACATTAAATTAAAACAAAAAGGATTGAGCATGATGTATTTACCCATCTATATATAATTCTAGGTAGAGATATTAGATAAAAAATTATATTCAAATTTATAAAATAACACAATAAATACGTTCGGTGAAAATGTGTTCCTTTATCACAAGGGTAGAATAACTATAGAAGCACACCCGTTTGTGAAAAATAAAATTTGAGACTAAAACTATGCAACAAAATGCTGGCATTTAGACAAATATAACCTTTCAATATAATAATATAATAATGAGTTTCTTTATAAGAATATATTTATAATAATTTCCATGTATTGATAAATTATACTAAAGCTCTGAATATAAAAAGTGCCTAGGATATACAAAAAGTAGTTGATGTTTCCTATATAATAGATCACATATTTTCATTCTTTTCAACTCATTTTGTGTGGAAGGGCTCCATGCATTCGGAGTGAAGAGGGATGTCACACATTTTACACACGAATATTGCTCTAGAGGAACATTGCAAACGTCGAGCATTGGGTTTTCCCCCTTCATTAGCCAACTGAGCTGCGTTGAACCGAACGCTTGATAGGCCGGACCTCTCGGCAGCTCCTTTGGACCAGGCCTTTTCTTTTAGGTGCCAGATTTTGTCATTATGGTGATTGACACATGACGGGTAAATTCAAGCAGTGAGATGTATTATTTCTCTATGTAAAGTCTCCATGAACAAACCGTTTGTGCATTGACGCTAAAAGCGAAAATAAGCCACCATCATTTTTTGGATCGAATCCTTATTCTGTATGATAATACCGCTTGATCGAAAAGATCTACACCCCCCAGGAATTTGTTATAAATGCTTATCAAATGAGGCATGTCCACAGGTATGTGGTACTTTTCAGCCTTGTCCCACTTGGAGGCCTCCTGAAGTGGATGATTTTTGAACATGTCTGAAGCGACCTTCACGGGCTTATTATCATTCCACTTCACCACAGATACGTTTCCAGTGAAGGCTTCCTCCATGTTGCCACGAGGCTTCTTTATTGTTGGCCTTCGTCATTATTGGGGCCTTTTGCTACCCATCTTCTCTCAAAGTCCTCGTAGCCCCAACCTTCATTTTCGATGGTTTTTTCAGCCGAGGAATGTTAGCGAACTGGTTACCAAAAACCACATGCTGTCCTGGCCGTAATTTCAATTGATGAACCATCTCCAATACTACATTTGGGCCATGACCAAAGCCTGCACCAGGAATCCTGGTGTGAATGCCGCAATACGGCTCTACATGCAGTAGAGAGCCATCCGCTGAGAAGGCAGCCCACAGTTTGAAGCGAAACCGTATAGGTTTTCCTTTGGTACAGTGCTTATCACCATGTTTACCATAATAGTGGATCATCACTTCATCTATACTTGAATATTCTGGGATTTCCTCTAGTTTGCAAACTTTATTCAAGTGTTCAAACATGGACCGGACTTTATAAATTCGATTATCGTTGATTGCCTTGCTGTCAGAAAATTGAAATATACGCATTGTTTGTTCAAATGTATCCCTCCTCATTGGTCTGCAGGGAAGTTTGTTGTACTCTGAGAGTAATAGGATTGCCAAAAATATCCCCTGGTTTTCAGAAGTCATACATTCTGAAGGAAGAGACTTTTGCATGGCACAAACCTTACTTTGATGACAAATCTTTTCAACAAATCATTCTGTCTAAAATTTGTTCAGGCTTGAACATGATTTGTTCTTACTAGGTTTTTAGAAGAACACTTTTCAAAATCAGGATTTTCATCAGCAGATTTATTTTGCGTAATTTTTTCCATGCAGGGAGAGATTTTTTTTGTGATGACTGTTATGATTTTGTTCTTTTTGATGTCTTTGGCGCATTAGCAACTTCATTTTCTGTGACGTTTTCTATTTCTGTCGCATTATCATTGTCCGTGGTGAGCTGGTTAGTGAGTAGAATTCGACAGGGAAGATGATGAAGGCTGCAAGTCACCTCGCCGTCGGTGTCGTTAGAATCACAATCCGTCATTGCGTTAGGATCCTGAAGCGGAGAAACAATACTAATAACGACACCTGTTTCACTGTCACTATCATTGTCCTCACTTTTCAATAAAAGATCAAGGATTTAATTATCGTTGAGCCTGTTGAGGGTAGAATATATGTTTATAAGCAATTCATCCATTTTATTTTATTATATATTCAGTATTATTGATATAAGAAACATTTTCATCATATATAGGCAGAATTCATGTATTTGATGACGAGTGGCAGGATATCCTGCCACTTCACTTTATTTGTTTTATAATTAAAATTTCGTGTCATAAATTTCAAAAATACAATAACAAGCATATTCTAACACTATTCAAGAGTAGTTTGAGCTATAAAAAGCTAATATTTTGTTCACTGTTATCAATATACACACCATTGTTTCCACGCCATTGCTGGCTGAGCCGAGCTGCACCTCACTCGGCTCTATTCAGACTGCTGCTGAAGACAGTTGTCAAGCGCTAGACTTGTGAAAATTGGAATGTAGCTAACTGAACCTAACCAAAACACAACTGAACCAAAACTTGACTAACTTTCTGAAAATTATAATTTTAAATTCATTTTTTATTAGATGGCAGGATTTCCTGCCACTCGGCTTTAATGGGTTAATGTTTGTAGATGAAGATGAATTCCAATCACTCAAACCAAAGAAATACATCACAATGGTATACAATATCCAGCAAATCTTAACATCCCTGAACAAAAAACATCAAGTTAGAATCCAATATATTCCAGCACACAAAGGAATTGCCGGAAATGAGGCTGCTGATACTCTTGCAAAAGCTGCACACAATATGCAGTACCGAACATTATCTCCTCTGCTCAGTGCTCACTGAGGACTTCCAGACTCACTTACTAGAAGTTGTAACAGAAGAATGGAAGGAAAGTTGGTACGCAGCAGTCCAGCAAGGCAAGGGTAGATTCTTGGCAGCAATTAGAGATTCAATAGGTGAGTGGCCTTGGACTTCTCATCCCAATCGTATAGTTGAGACTTCGACAGCCAGACTTAGACTTGGACATGTGAGACTTGCTGCCCACCTGTACCGCTTTGGTCTGTCTGACAACCCAAACTGCGAATGTGGAGAGATAGAGACCATTGAACATTTTCTACTACATTGCTCTAACCATAACACTGCCCGCCGCTCCCTTAAAATCTCCCTCAACTCAATACAGGTGCCTCTAACTTTGAAAAATCTTCTAGGAGGAGGTCCCTTCGTGGAGCCTATGCAGTTTTCAATCATTAATGCTCTTGCTCAGTACTTAAAAGACACAAAAAAGTTAACAACACTTTAAAGTGACTAACTCAGATTGATAAACTTTCATACCGTAATCTAACAATTTGGTTCAAACATCACATATACTTGAGTAGTAAATTGAGCTTCTGTTTACTCTCATATTGGTCTCATGCCAATATATATGAATGCCTTCATACCTCAAAAACATTCGTGAGACCATTCCTTTGGTATCTCTGTCGTAACTTGCCCATTGTTTGCAATAAATTTAATGCTGTTGGTGTTTGGGGCATCATTCTGTGTAACTCAGTAGTCATCTTGGTAATTATTACTAACACCTGCACTGGGTGATGCCACGGACCCCTCCCAGCACTGCTCCTTCAGAGACTTTGCTCACAGGCATCTTTACTTTTGTTGTTAAATTCATGAAAACCTGGAGCCTCCAGGCTGTCCCGCCCAGGCTGGAGCCTCATTTAGCAAACTTATGAGATGCATGTGATGCACCCTAAAGCAATCGGGAACCTTTTCCCAGGAAGGGATGGGGAAAACAAACAGGTGAACCTATCTTCTCTCTGAGTATTCTACTCCCTCCTTCTACAAATACTCACCCTTAGCCTTGTAAGTCTGAAAAATCTTGGTGCTTTCTTTTGGACTACTTACATGTTCCTTATGTCCTCTCTCTCTCACATTTTTTCTTCCAACAGCCCTATCATGCACCTATCCTGCATCAGAGGGAAAAGCTGAGTATATCAAGGAGGGAAGCTGCACATATACCTATTTATTAAAAAGCACATAGGTAATCCTGGTCTACAGGGTAGTAGGATAAGCAGTAAAATAATGTACTTGTACAATTCTCTAGTAAAGTGTGAGGATGGTTGTGTGTGTATGTGTGTGTGTGTTTTCTTCTGTTCCAGATTTCCTACAGGTTCCTTAATAGTCTAATTGATAGTTAAGAACAGTACAGTGATAGACGTGCTGTATAAGATCCCGTATAAAAGTGAGAATTTGTGACACAAGATTTCTTTCACTCACAACGGTCAAGACTTGAGGCTGTATGGGCTTGATCCCAATGCCTCGATAAGCCCTGAGTGAACAACAACAGATGAAGATGATTTTGATATTGATAGTGACCATAAAATGCTTGTGCTTGAATATAACTGGGGTAGAAAGGAGTCAATGCAAAAGGTCAGTAGTGTGAAAGAAAGTTGGCAGATAAAAAAGGCAAACTGGGAAGAATTTAAGAATGAATTGAGTAGGTATAACTGGAACAGGTGTGGAAATGTAAATGACCTAAATGGTGAGATTGCAAGAACCTTGTATGATGTGGCAGAGCAAAAGATTGGTAGAATAAAATGTAGGAAAGGGACAGGGAATGCCAGGTGGTTTACAAGTGAGATAAAGGAAGAACGAATGAGAAGAAAGACTTTAAATAAGAAACAACGCAGTATGAGGAAAATGTATGAAAGAAACAGAATTACTGAGGATGAATGGCAGAGTGCATGGAATGAGTACAAGGACCAGCAGAAGAAAGTAAGGAGAATGATTAATGAGGCTAGAGTTAAAGAGGAGAGACACCAAGTTGAAAATCTAAGAAAGAAAGGTCCGGATAGAATAAAAGATTGGTATAAGTTTATACAAGGTAATGATAGAAGCAGTGAAGTTCAAGTTGATGAATTAGTAGTTAATGGTTGCAGTGTGCAAGATAGGATGCAACTGGTGAAAGCAGTTGAAGAATACTGGGAGGACATTGGTGGAATGAATGAGCAGGTTACAGATAATGCACCCATAAATTTTCTGATTGATGAACGTGAACTGCAAATGGAAGACGAAATCACTTGTGAAGAGATTGTAAGTTTTTTGAAGAAAGTGAAAAATGGAAAGGCATGTGGCCCTGATAAGATCCCATATGAGTTCTATAAATTTGGAGGAGAGAGTGTGGTCAGTATGTTGAAATGTTTATTTGATGAGATATGGAAGAGTGAAAGAGTACCGGATGACTGGAACAAGTGTAATGTAGTTCTGTTGCATAAGGGTGGACATAAGAGTATGAAAGAACTTAAAAATTACAGACCAATTGCACTGGGTGACACTGTATGTAAGATATTTTGTGGTATTTTGAATGAGAGAATGAAAAATTTAGTTGAGAAATTAGGAGTCCTAGGTGAAGAACAGAATGGTTTTAGGCAGGATAGACGTGGGGAAGATAATCTGTTTGTAGTGAGTGAAATAATTGAGCGAATGAGGAAGGATGATAAGAAGGTGTATTTAGCATTCCTGGATATTGAAAAAGCGTATGACAGAGTGGATCGGGTTAGGCTCTTTGAAGTTCTGAGAAAAGTTGGGTTTAGCAGAAAAATAGTAAAAATTGTACAAAGTCTGTATGAGAACACAAGCGCTATATACAGGTTAGGAAATTTGGAAACGGGGCAAGTGAGGAGTGTTAGAGGAGTGAGACAGGGCTGTACTCTGTCTCCCCTGTTGTTTGGATTGTACACAGAAGAATTAGCAGTTCGACTGAGAAGGAGTGGCTTAGGACTGAAAGTTGGTAATGAGAGACTGAGCTGTTTGTTGTATGCTGATGATGTGGTTGTGGTTAGTGGATGTGGACATGAACTGCAAAGGATGCTTGACATTGTGAACGGATATAGTACAGATTTCAAGATGAACTTCGGTGCCGACAAAAGCAAGGTTATGGTTATAAATAGTGATGAGACTGATAGAGACAGACTGTGGAATATTGGAGAAATCAGAATAGGTAGAACAAAAGAATACAAATATCTAGGTTGTATGATAAGTGAAGATGGATGCACTAGAACTAAGGGTGAGAAAGTGGCAAAAGCTATGCAGTGGAGTGGACGATTAAGTAGCGTGGCCAGATACAGAGCAAACAAGTATGAATGTGTGAGAGGAATGTGGAAGTATGTTGATGTACCTAGTGTCATGTATGGTATGAGTGCTCTTGCCTGGAATGGAAGTGATCTTGAAAAGCTGGATGTAATACAAAATAAGGTAGGACGGTTAGCATTGGGTGCTCCAAAATGGACAGCTACAGAAGCCATTAGAGGTGACCTTGGGTGGAGCCTATTTTCAGAAAAAATGATGAAGGCGGTGCTGAATTATAAGGTGAGAATTGAAAGAATGCAGAATAGCAGATGGGTAAAGCGAATTTTTGAATGGAATCTGAGTGTAAGCTATTGGGAGAAAGTGTGTTGGGGGCATGCAAGGAAGCTTAGTATGCAAAAGATTATTCATGTTAGAATTGGGAGACCTGTGGATGACTGGAGTTTAATAAATCCTGGAGGTGTAGGGCCTGAGTGGGACTGCAAGAGGTGGAAGAAAGAGATTGAGAGGAAAACAAAAGAGTATGGATTGAATAAGTGGAGGCTTAGCATGGTGCGGAAGCCTACACTTGACTGGTATATGAAAAAAGAAGCACCTAATTTGAGATGTTCTATGATGGTAGTTTTGGAAGTCAACTCCTGTTTGCTGTGAGATGTAAGTCATTGAGTGTGAACAGACGTACATGGAGGTGGAATGAGAATAATAACAGATTATGTCGGCAGTGTATTAGCGGAGTGGAGGAAACAATTGAGCATTTTGTGCTGGAATGTAGTAAGTATGAGCAAGAGAGAGAAAGTTTTATGAATGTGGTGCTTGAGCAGTATGGAGAGAATGAGTGGTATGCCAGATGTGCTGAAGATGATTGCGGTATGAGCTGTCTTGCTGGATTGGATCAGGAGTGCAATTTGAGTATCATTGAAGCTATGAAATTGTTTCTTGTGCGTGCCTGGAGTAAGAGACAGTGACTGGAATGAGCCAGTCAGGTAGAATGGTCAGTAATGACCCAATATGCCTGGGGATGGTGTTTTGACGCACTGGCTATCCCAGTGACGCCATCCAATGGCAGCTTGTGACAAGGATTGGTAAATCCTGAGTAGTTTAGTGGACAAGTCTGGTACCAGGCGCTGAACTCTTTGTGTGATAACTGTGGAGGGAATTGTAGGCCGTTACAAAGGCCCCGACGCTGTCGGCCCTCAATTTCAAGTTCAAGTTCAAGTTCAACTACGTGCCGCATCGCATCGCAAAATATCGCGAGTCGCGACTAAATGTTCATTGAAACAAAAGTTCGTTGAAACCATTATAGGGAAAATGGTTAGGAAGTTACAGTTTAGGACTTTGTAAATTTTACATGTTGGGTGGTCACATAGTTTACAAACAAGGTTTCTGGTTGAGGTTAGTGGAAATGAGCAAATGCCCGGTATTGTATATGACTTGTGAGCTTGAGATTGAGGGCCGACAGCGTCGGGGCCTTTGTAACGGCCTACAATTCCCTCCACAATTTTCACACAAAGAATTCAGCGCCTGGTACCAGACTTGTCCCCTAAACTACTCAGGATCTACCAATCCTTGTCACAAGCTGCCATTGGACGGCATCACTGGGACAACCAGTGTGTCAAAACACCATCCACCGGCATATTGGGTCATTACAGCCCACTCTACCTGACTGGCTCATTACAATCACCGTCTTTTACTCCAGGCACGCACAAAAAACATTTTCATAGCTTCAAGGATACTCACATTACACTCCTGTTCCAATACAGCTCATACCGCAATCATCTTCAGCACATCTAGCATACCACTCATTCTCTCCATACTGCTCAAACACCACATTCATGAAACTCTCTCTCTTGCTTATACTACATTCCAGCACAAAATGCTCAATTGTATCCTACACTCCACTATTACACTGCCGACATTATCTGTTATTATTCTCATTCCACCTCCATGTACGTCTGTTCACACTCAATGACTTACATCTCACAGAAAACGAGAGTTTACTTCCAAAACTACCATCATAGAATATCTCAAACTTAGGTGCTTCCTTTTTCATTTACCAGTTAAGTGTAGGCTTCCGCATCATGCTAAGCTTCCACTTATTCAATCCATACTCTTTAGTAACACTCAATCCAATCCATACATGTCTGACAAAGTATAAATGTTGAGATTTGAAGTGATTTAAAAACAGCGTTGAGCTTTAAAATACTTATAAAAAACATACTTAGAATGTAAACATAGACGCCTACATAGCCTGTGCCAAATGTTTGTGCAAAAGTTTAAAGGATAAATAGCCTATAGTATATTTTCCCATGGTCAACTTATTCAAATTTGGATAATTCTTGTAAATATAATAATGGTTAATGTTAAGAAGATGCAACTAATCGATTTTCAAAATTTTGTTGCCTGTATCATGGTAATTACATTGAAATAAGAACTTTCCTTCTATGTAATTTTTGGGGCAAATAAGTACCTAACGAGTTATAGCGGTATGTTAATTTTCATCTTTGATGACTGAAATACGCTGGAATAAAAAGCTGCAAATCAATTTTTGAATTATTGTTGCTTGAATCATGGTAATAACATCAAAATAAACTCCTTCTGTTCTATGCACTTTTTGCGGCAAATGAGTATTTTACGAGTTATAGCGGTAGGTTTAGTTTTGTGTTCCATAGCAGGATCAATGTTGGGTTTAATGCAATCACGGAAATAGAGGATTTTATTCAAAAGAATCACTAAAGGAACCTATTTAAGAACGTTTTATATGAATGACATTTTGCTCGCTGATGCGTTATTTTTGAATTATTCAACTTTGAAGTTGTCTTTCGCGCGCCGAAGGACAGGATGTTCCAACAACACAGCGAGCGCACCAAGCAGAATTAATTAATAACGGAAGTTAATCCCCTATTACAAACGTAAACAGGTTGGGTTGTGAGTAGTGATGCAAAAAAAAAAAGGTCAATGTGAAGTTTAATGCAATCACGGAAATTGATAATTATATTCCAAACAATCACTAAAGGAACCCATTTAAGAACGTTTTTCAAGAACGTCATTCTGCTCGCTGATGCGTTATTTTTGAATTATTGAACTTTGAAGTTGGCCGTCGCACGCCCAAGGAAGCGAGCGTAATTTAATTAAAAACGTGTCAAGATGCAGCGAGGTCCTGTACAAATGTAGCCTAGTTATGTGTAAACGAGATTGCTAGCGGAGGTCTAGAGATAAAGAGAAGAAGAAAGAGTTAAATAGATCTCAAATTCTTGTGTATAAAAGTAGTAAGAGCTGCTGCGACCAATTTTATGTCGCAGCTCAAACCTATAAATAAAATAATATTGTATTGCTCCCGCGTAACTAGGATACGCGGCCGCTTATAGGTCCATCATTTGAAAAAATAGGAGAAGCGTTTTGTGATTTCGAGAACTTCGCTTCCCAAGTTTCGGCGACTTTTACGAATTGTACTTTTGTCATTCCATCTCCGAATAAAGATATACTTTGGATAAAGTCTCCTGATTATCTACAACTCTTGAAAGGAGTTTAATTTTTCAAGCTACGCATGGTATCAACGCCGGCGCTTACTAATGATCCAGCCAAGTACTGAGATTCATTTTGAAGTAATCTGCCTAGACAGCAAGGTTCTTCTACTATAAAAGCCGTAACCAACATCTCGGCTGCGACTGACGGCCCAAGGAGGTTCCCTGCAGTACGCTTTAAAAATTTCCTGTCGAACTCGCTGAAGGACTAAAATAGACACCCGTGAGAACACGACAATATTGGCGCCCAACGTGGGGCCACGACCTCAAAGAGAACTAGCAAAGACTAGCGAATCATCCGGCAGAAGAACTCATTCACAACCAGCCGCGACGATCTCACCAGTAAGATGGACGATCAAGTACACAAAGCCCGGGAGTATGCTGAGGCATTAGGACTCCACCCCGGAGACGGTGAATATCGAGAAGTATTCCTAGGACGGCTAAGAACTCTGGAGGAGAATGACCGAGCCAAACAAGAAGCGCAGGAGGCGCGTGAGAGAGCAGAACGTGCCTTTGAACTAGAACGGGAGGAACGAACTAAAGCCCTAGCAAAAGCAGCGTTACCTAAAACTAAACCGGAACTGCGAAGTTTTCTGGGAAGCGTAGGGTATTATAAAAAATTCATTCCTAAATTTTCCGACCGCGCAGCCCCGTTACAAGATTTTCTACGAAAAAACTCCCCCGAGGAGATACCATGGACGGACATCGCCCAAGAAGCGTTCGAGCAACTGCGAACCGCACTCACCAAGCAACCGGTGTTGCAACTCCCTGATACCGATGCTCCGTTCATATTACGGACCGACGCATCCCAGACTGGCTTAGGGGCGGTACTACTACAACCCAGTAAAGCGGATTTTCGACAGTATGCGCCCGTCGCCTATGCTTCGCGACGGCTAAAATCCGCAGAACAGCAATACTCTACGATCGAGAAAGAGGCGTTGGCAATTTATTGGGCCCTCCAAAAATTTGAGGTTTATGTATACGGCCGGGAATTCGTCCTACAGACCGATCATCAGCCATTACTCTACCTAGATCAGGCAGATAAACTAAATCCACGCCTCAAGAGATGGGCCATTTACTTCAGCCTATTTACGTTTAAAGCCGAACATATCGAAGGAAAAAGGAACCACTTAGCAGACTTTTTATCCCGTGCCCCCATAGAAGAGTGAAGAAATTACCCTGGCCCACGATAATTTGTAATTTCATGTACTGTAACCTTGCGGCTATATAAATCAGCATCTAGACTAACTATTTTCCAATTGGGGTTAAAAATAGGGGGCCTAAACGTGAAAAAAATTCTAGAATAAACCAGGAGGATAGCCCCATGTCCAAGCCACAAATATCATAGGTTTGGGGCCTATTTGTACATACCTCCTCAAGCTTTGACTGAAGTAAAAGCTTCACCAAGGGTGGGGATGTCAAGATGCAGCGAGGTCCTGTACAAATGTAGCCTAGTTATGTGTAAACGAGATTGCTAGCGGAGGTCTAGAGATAAAGAGAAGAAGAAAGAGTTAAATAGATCTCAAATTCTTGTGTATAAAAGTAGTAAGAGCTGCTGCGACCAATTTTATGTCGCAGCTCAAACCTATAAATAAAATAATATTGTATTGCTCCTGCGTAACTAGGATACGCGGCCGCTTATAGGTCCATCATTTGAAAAAATAGGAGAAGCGTTTTGTGATTTCGAGAACTTCGCTTCCCAAGTTTCGGCGACTTTTACGAATTGTACTTTTGTCATTCCATCTCCGAATAAAGATATACTTTGGATAAAGTCTCCTGATTATCTACAACTCTTGAAAGGAGTTTAATTTTTTAAGCTACGCATGGTATCAACGCCGGTGCTTACTAATGATCCAGCCAAGTACTGAGATTCATTTTGAAGTAATCTGCCTAGACAGCAAGGTTCTTCTACTATAAAAGCCGTAACCAACATCTCGGCTGCGACTGACGGCCCAAGGAGGTTCCCTGCAGTACGCTTTAAAAATTTCCTGTCGAACTCGCTGAAGGACTAAAATAGACACCCGTGAGAACTCGACAAAACGGAAGCTAACCCCCCTATTACAAACGTAAAGAGGTTGGGTCGTGAGGGGTAGCCACAGTTCTTTTAGTGAAAAGTATAAATAAGGCTTCTAAACCACCCATTAGGGTGACGACCGCAATCTTGTTTACATCGGGTCTAACATGGCGACCACCATGGGCGCCGCCATCTTGGACCCGATGTCAACAAGATTGCGGTCGTCACCCTAATGGGTGGGTTAGAAGCTTTATTTATAATTTTCACTAGAAGAACTGTGCCTCCCCCTCACGACCCAACCTCTTTACGTTTGTAATAGCTTCCGTTATTAATTAAATTCCGTTTCACGCGCTCACTTCCTTTGGCGCCAAGGCCAACTTCAAAGTTCAATTATTCGAAAATAACGCATCAGCGAGCAGAATGTCATTCCTGTAAAACGTTCTTAAATGGGTTCCTTTAGTGATCCCTAAGAACGGAATTCTTATTTTCCGTGATTGCATTAAACTTCACATTGACCAAAAAAAAAGGTTTGATTTGATGGCGTTTTTTTTTTTGCCAGAAAAAACGTTTTTTTTATGTGTTTTTTTTTTGTTTATTTTTTGCACACACCTAAATTTTGTTATGTATATGTCTGGGTTTTTTTGGACACCTACATACATACATACATATATATACCGGGCTTATCCTCCCCATGGGAGGGTAGCCGACAGCAGGCCACAATCACCACACTTAGTCACTAGGAGGCGAGAGAGGCAGCACTGGCCGCACCTGAACTGCCAGGATCAGCAGCAGCCCAGCACAACCACCTTCCACAGTCAGGCCCGACAGCAACAGCTGGTTTACCCCGACCGCTTCATTGAGTGCAGCCCCTCCCCCGCACATGACAGGTCAACCCCATCACACGCGGGCAGCTTCCAGTAACGCGTCAAAAATAAAAATTACCTCCTTATACACTGCCCCCACTCACTTCTGTCCGCAGCCATCCCTCTCGCCACGTCCACAGTCAGACCCCTCTCATACAAAGCACGTCGCACCCCATCCATCCAACTCATCCGTGGTCTACCTCGCGCTCGGAGACCACTCACTTCCGACATATATATCTTTTTCACCAGCCGCTCAACATTCATTCTTTCTACCTGCCCAAACCATCCAAGCACTCTTTCATCCCCTCGCCTACTCAACTTTTTGATAACACCCGTCTGCTCCCTAACCAACTCATTCCAGATCCTATCTCTTCTAGTTACTCCATACATGCTCCTCAAACACTTCATCTCAAACACATCCAACTTCCTCCTCTCAGCTGCTCTCAACCCCCAGGACTCTGCTCCATACAACAAAACTGGCACAATCAAACTTTCATACAGTCCCCTCTTAGCATTCATACTCAGACTCCTGCATTCAAAAACTTTCCTCATTGCACCCAATGTCTTACAACCTTCACTCACTCGATGCTTCACTTCTACTTAAATACTATCCTTAACAGTCACATCCGACCCGAGGTACCTAAAATGCTCTACCTCCTCTAAAACTTCCCCATTCAACCTCACATCCAAAGTTCCAAACACTCCACCTCTTGAACATCTCATCACCTTACTTTTATTCACATTTATCCTCAATTTCCGCCTTTCGCACACTCTACCAAACTCTGTAACCAGTCTCCTCAGTTTTTCCTCTGAATCAGCCACAAGCGCTGTATCATCTGCAAACAACAGCTGACACACTTCCCAATCCATACCATTTCGTCCCACCAACTGCGCACCTCTTCCCAACACTCTGGCATTCACTTCTCTCACCACACCATCCATAAACAAATTAAATAACCACGGCGACATCACACATCCCTGTCTCACACCTGTCACAACTGGGAACCATTCACTCACCTCATTCCCTACTCTCACACATGCTCTGCTATCAATGTAGAAACTCTTGATCGCATTCAACAGTCTCCCACCCACTCCATACAAACTTACCACTTGCCATAAAGCCTCGCGATCCACTCTGTCATACGCCTTCTCTAGATCCATAAATGCCCAATATACATCCTTTCCCTTTAATAAGTATTTTTCATTGACCTGCCTCACAGCAAACATTTGATCCACACAACCTCTACCACACCTAAAACCACACTGTTCTTCCGCAAGCACACGATCCGTCAACACTCTCACTCTTCCAATTAACACTCTTCCATACAACTTCCCGACGACACTCAGTAGACTTATACCCCTAGAATTACTGCACTCATACCTGTCACCTTTCCCCTTGCACAACGGAACTACGCACGCGCTACTCCAATCAACCGGCACTTTACTAGCCTCAAAACACACATTTAATAAACGCACCAACCATTCTATAACCACATTTCCTCCTTTCTTTAGACATTCAACCGTGCAGCCATCCAAACCTGGAGCTTTCCCATTTTTCATTTCATCCAACGCACATCTCACCTCTGCACTTCTTATTCGACTTCTATTCACTTCACCAAACACAGGCATTCTAACATCACTTCCAACAGCTACTACTCACGCAATCCTATCATCCCTCACGTTTAGCAGTTCCTCAAAATACTCCGCCCATCTCTTTCTCACATCACAACTCTCCACTAGCAGCCTACCATTTGTATCCTTCACTCTTGCCTCATTCTCCACCTGACCCTTCCTAATTCTCTTCACTTCCTTCCAGAAAACCTTCCTTCTCTCCATGAAATCCCCTCTAAACTTCCTCCCCCATTCCTCATCCGCCGCTCTCTTCGCTCTCCTTACCATTCTTTGTACTTCTTTCTTCCTCTCCTTATACTCTTCAAAATTTTGCTGGTTGCCTCGTTGCAACCACCTTTCGAACGCCCCCCGCTTTTTTTTCACAGCCGCTCCTACTTCTCCGTTCCACCATTCACTCCCTTTTCTAATCCCCCCTCCAACCTTCCTTACCCCACACACTTCCCTTGCACATTTTTCCACCGCATCATTAAACAACTTCCATTCCCCTTCCACTCCACCCACCTCACTTTCCTTCACCCTCCCATACTCCACTTTCATCTTCTCCTGATACTCACACTCACGCTCAGAATCATGTAACTTGCTTACATTTAACACCTCCCTTCCACTCCTCCTTTTTACACCTCCCCATATTCCACTAACTCTCAGCTTTCCTTCCACCAAATAATGATCCGAAATCCCATTCATCTCACCACGGAACACATGCACATCGAGCAAACGACCCATCACTCCCCTGCTAACCAAAATATAATCCATCAATGCTCTCTCCTCTATCACACCTCCATTCGTCCTCACATATGTATACTTGTTTATACTTTTTTTCTGAAACAAACTATTCCCAACCACTAACTCACTCTCCACACATAACCCCACCAAGAAATCCCCACTCTCATTCACCCCAGCTACTCCGTACTTACCAACAACACCATCCACCACCTCATCCCCTACTCTTGCATTCAGGTCCCCCATCACCACAACTCTACAACCACTCCCCACTCTAGCCACACACTCGGACAATTTCTCCCAAAACTCCTCTCTCTCTTCCCCACTCCTCTCCGATCCCGGTCCGTACGCGCTCACAAACACCCATGACTCTTCCCCCCATTTCACTCGCACCCACATTATTCTTGATCACACCTCACCCCATTCAACTACTTTCTCTCTGATTCTTACACTCAATAATATAGCAACACCCTCTCTTGCATGTCCCCCACGTACTCCAGACACTCTCCCTCCCACACTCCCAAACATCAACTCACCACTACCCTTCAATTTTGTCTCACTCAAGGCCAATACATCCATCTTCCGGTTTAACATCATTCTTCCAATCTCCTCCTTCTTACTCTCAGTTGCTCTACTTCCACACCCCCTTACATTCAAAGATCCTAGTACTAGGGTTTGAGTGGTCTTTCGACCTCTCTCGCCCCCTTCATTGGCCTGCTGCCTCTCGGGAAAATTATTACAGAGAAGGGGATCCCCAGTCCCCTCGCTCCGTCCACTATAGTCGCCTCTTACGACACGCAGCGGACCACGGTGGGAGAATTCTAACCCCCCCCCCACAGGGGGCAAAACACCTAAAATGGACACCTAAAATATATTAATATCCATGTTTTTTAGTCATTTTTTTTGTTATAAAAACATCAAAAAGAAACCATACAGTAAAAGTGGTGGCTGATAACCCACAATTACCTAGAGGCATCTAAGAGGAACAGCAGGAGCCACATAATTTATATTGGTGGAGTCAAAATTCAAAGCTTTCTATCTCTACTAGGGTAATTCATCAAATATCGAACTGAACTGATTATCAAACAACTTTGGAAATATGCGCGTTATAAATTTAATAAGCATCCAAACTTGCTCAGTGCCAGTGATCTTACATCTAAAACTCCTATTTTAATGATAAAAACTCATTTCTCTGAGCTGCAAACTGCTACCAGCTGTTGCGAACGCATTTCCTGTATGACCCTTACAAATTGATCGTATTTTTCACTTAGAAAACTTACGCACCTCGGTAAAATTGCGACGGTTTAACTGTTGTTGTGCCACCGTCAATCTCCCGTCAAACTAAAGAGTAGTGTTGCCATATGATGTTCTGTTGCTGTATTTTTTTCTTTCCCACTGCTAAAACCTTGATAATTATTTCATGTTGAAAATTCAGTTCCTATTTCATGTCAGTATTAAATAGTGAACAAAGGTGTTTGCTGTGAGATATATAAATATAATAATATGTGAAATATATCAATGTAAATATTTATATATATATATATGTATAAATATTTATATATATATGTATAAATATTTATATTGATATATATATATATATATATATATATATATATATATCAATATAAAGGCTGTGAGATATATCAATATATTTAAGGAGCGCCTTCTTCTTTATACTACAATACATTTTATAGATCTTAGATTTACGATAATGGCTAAGTACTGAAACGTATATCGTCTGGGAAGGTAGACCGAGCTTTTATACAGGTAAGACGGAGATATTATTTTATTTACTTTTTTTGTAACAAATATATTCTTCAGTAATTAAATTGACCTTTGACCCGTGTAATACACTTTGTAATGGTAAACACGTCCGTATATATTGCCATATGTAGTTTTTAGTAAGTTGTGTTCGGATTCAAAATTCGAACAAAAAACCTGTTTGGATCAAATTTCTTGTTTGATTCATGTTCGATATTGATGAAATTATGTTATTAAAGTGTTCCATTTTAGAACAATAAATAAATTCCAAAAAATCTTCATTGTCTTTAAAGCGACATCACAGAACAAGAAAGCAACTGTTCAAGAATAATCTTGAGGCCCGCAACAGTTATTCAGAGCAAAAGTTACCGATATATGAAGAATGTTTCTAGACACACGTGGCTTCTGTTCGATATTTGATGAATTACCCTATGTCTGATTTTATTTTTATGTGACTAAGAAAATCAGACATAGCAGAGATAATAAGCTCTGAATTTTGACTCCATCAATATAAGTTCTGTGATAAGTTGTGTGGCTCCTGCTGTTCCTCTTAGACTCCTAGGTAATTGTGGGTTATCTGCCACCACTTTTACTGTATGGTTTCTATGTTATGTTTTCATTACAAAAAAAAAGACTCAAAAACATAGATATTAATATATTTTAGATGACCAAAAAAGCATGTTTTTTTTACAAAAAATTCTGACACGTGAAATGATGATTTTTTTTTGTAAACCATGATTTGATTTGATTTTTGATTTTTTTTTTAAATATAACCATGCTGTTTTTTTTAGAAAAATCCCTACTAAAAAACAATATATTTTATATGACCTAAAAACCCCATGCAGTTTTTAAAAAAAATACATTTTTTTTCAATAAAAAATCATGACTGAGAAAACATTAATAATATATTTATTAGACCAAAAAAATGTTTTTTTTTACTAAAAAATCATGACTGAAAAAACATGAATACCTTATGAGACCTAAAAAAACCTATGCTTTTTTTTAAAAAATGTGTTTTTTTACAAACAATGATATGTAAGAAAACCTGGATATGAATATATTTTATGTGACCAAGAAAATCATGCTGTTTTATTTCATGTGTTTTCCATAAAAATCGTGTCTTAAAATCATGGACATTAATATATTTTATGTCACCAAAAAATTCATTGTGTTTTTTAAAAACAGGTTTTTTTTTATTAAAAAGTTATTATTATTCATTTTTTGGTCACGACTTCATTGTAAAAAAAATGAATATTAATTTATTTTATGTGACCAAAAATCAAGCTTTTTGAAAAAAGTTTTTTTTACAAAAATTCATGACTAAAAAAACAAGATTATCATTAAATTTTATCTGACCAAAAAAAATCATGACATTTTTAAAAACCATGTTTTTTCACAAAAAGTCATTAATATCCATGTTTTTTAGTCATGTATTTATTTGGTAAAGATAACATGATTTAACAAACCAGCATGGTTTTTTTGACGTATAGAATATATTAATATCCACATTTTTTTAGTCATGATTTTTCTGTAAAAAAGATGTTTAAAAAAAAAACAGCATGGTTGCTTATGGTCAAATAAAGTAAATTAGCCCTTTAACGCCCAAGTGGACTGTACGGTCCTCTTTCAAAAATAACAATAATATATTGTATTTCTTATTCAATTTGTTCACTAATGTGTCCTTTGAACTTCACTGCCGAGTGGCAGTTCCTTCCACATCTTGATAACAGTGACTACCTAATGCCAGTGTCGGTTTAGTGATAATGGTTGTGATAACGGTAATATGAGTATAAAAATTTGGGCGTTAGAGGGTTAATATCCGTGTTTTTTAGTCATGACTTATTTATCACAAAAACATATTCAAAAAACAGCATGGATTTTTTGGTCACATAAAATATATTAATATCCATTAGAAACATACCAGGTCTTAGAATAAAATATCTACAAAGAATCTATTCACTCTATAAAACCTTTCAGAGACCAGCTACATCCTCAGTAAGTCATTCAGTAAAATTTTTTTTAAAGGAACAGTGAAAATTCATTGTCCATTTTACCACATTTTACTGAATGACTTACTGAGGATGGAGCTGGTCTCCAAAAGGTTTTATGGAGTGAATAGATTCTTTGTAGATATTTTATTCTAAGACCTAGTACAGTTCTAATAAATATGATTTCAATATTAAGGGGATCATCCGGAGCCCTTGCCAGATCCTGTCGATGTCATGGTCATTTTGCATGTTTTTGTTGTAGAAGGACCCTTAGTTGGTGGACTATTTGTTCCTAAAATTTTATGGCGCTAATGTGAAGGGACCAAAATCTTTCAATTTTCCCGATTTTGACCCCATATAAAAAGAGAACAAATGGGAAATGGAAAAAAAAGCTCAATTTGAGTTTGTTAGAAATGTTTCAAGGATTCGAAAACTGTCTTTGCTTTTGTTCTAGCATCAAAACTGAAGGAGTTTCATTTTGAAATATCAATATCAATGAAAAGCACCCAAAATTTTTAACTTTTTTCCTGATTTTGACCCCATATATAAAGAGAACAAATGGGAAATGGAAATAAAAAACGAATTTGAGTGTGTTAGAAATGTTCCAAGGATTCTAAAACTGTCTTTGCTTTTGTTTTAGCATCAAAACTGAAGGAGGAGTTCCATTTTGAAATATCAATATCAGTGAAATATCAATACCTAAAAACCAATATGTCAAATTTTTGCAAAATCTAAGGCCTGAATCAAAAAAATGAATAGAATCAATTGTGTTTCTTTTGAAAGGTTGCATATCATAGTCAAATTTCATAAGAATCAGACTGAAAATAACGAAAAGCCATTTTTTTGATAAAAAAGGAAAAATGTTTAATATTATTTTTTTTTTTTTAAATCACAATTCACAGTTTGAATATGAAGTTATGTATGGAAAATATTGAAATAAAAATTAAAACTGCATTCTATTACATCAATTGTTCATTATATTACACTTCAATAAACAATTTTGTTTTTTGCTTATACCCAACACTTCTAATTTTCAACATTCATCCTGATACTAGTTCTCAAGTTTTGATGCTAGAACAAATCCACAGACAGTTTTAGAACCCTTGGAACATTTCTAACAAACTCAAATTTGTTTTTTTTTCAAATTCGAATTCTTTGAATAAATATACAGCTCTAAACCTAAAAAATTTTGGCTGATTTTTGAAATTTCAAAAAAAAATTAAAAAATAGAAAAAATTTGCATTTGAAAAAAAGCCGAATTTGAGTTGGTTAGAAATGTTCCAAGGGTTCTAAAACTGTCTTTGTTTTTGTTCTAGCATCAAAACTGAAGGAGTTTCATTTTGAAATATCAATAAAAATACAGGGTGTTTCAAAAATACACGGCATAATTTCAGGTATGTATTTCCCACATGTAGACAATCAAAATAGTTCATTACAACATATGTCCGGAAATGCTTCATTTCCGAGTTATGGCCTTCACAACATTGAAATTCACCGGAACGTTTTTCTTTCCGCAGGTCGTTGCCGTCAAAGGACACATTAAGAGGGCACTCTGACAGATCATTCCTAGGCGAAGGTTAAATTCAGTGTTGTGTTTGGCGTTCGACTGTGTGTCATGTACACAAATCAGGAGCTGGCAGAGATGCACTTGATCTACGGTAAGGCAGACGGCAATGCTGCGCTGGCTCGTCGTTTGTACCAGGAGAGGTACCCACAGCGACAATGTCCAGATCGGAAGACATTTGTAAGTCTCCATCAGCGTCTGTGCGAGTATGGAAAATTTGACTCTCCTGGATTGGGAAGGGGACGACCAAGATCTACAACTCCAGAAGAACAGGAGGAGATTCTGGAGATTGTGAACAGAACTCCTTCTATCAGCACACGAAGGTTAGCGTTGCAAGTGAATGTTCCCCATACGACTGTCTGGAGACTGCTGAAAGAGTATCAATTGTATCCTTACCATTTGCAACGTGTACAGGCGCTGTCACCAGCAGATTACCCTGCACGAGTTAGGTACTGTCAGTGGTTCTTGCAGCAATGTGCTGCAAATCCGAACTTTCCTGCCTTAGTATTATTTACAGATGAAGCACAGTTCACACGAGATGGCATAACAAATCTCCACAATCAGCATGTATGGGCATATGAAAACCCAAATGCAACTGTTGTATCTCATCACCAGGTGCGGTTCTCCCTCAACATGTGGGCCGGTATCATTGGTGATCGGTTAGTTGGACCCCATGTACTTGTAAACAGACTTACGGGGCAGGCGTACACAAACTTCCTGGAAAACATCATACCTGATGTTTATGACGACACTCCACTGATCGATCGTCAGCACGCTCACTTCTTGCATGACGGCGCTCCTGCACACTTCAGTCGTACGGCTCGCCGGTACTTGGATCGAAGATTTCCTGATCGATGGATAGGTAGAGGTGGCCCAATTGCTTGGCCTCCACGCTCACCTGATCTGAACCCTCTCGATTTCTACTTGTGGGGCCATTTAAAATCATTGGTTTATTCGTCTCCGGTGCCTGATTTGGAATCCCTTCGGAATCGAATTGTGGCACGCTCTGAGGACATACGCAACATTCCTGGAGTGTGGGATCGTGTTCGCAGGTCAATGAGACATTGATGTGAGGTCTGTATTCAAGCAGGAGGTGGTCATTTTGAACATCTTCTGTAATGGCAACGACCTGCGGAAAGAAAAACGTTCCGGTGAATTTCAATGTTGTGAAGGCCATAACTCGGAAATGAAGCATTTCCGGACATATGTTGTAATGAACTATTATGATTGTCTACATGTGGGAAATACATACCTGAAATTATGCTGTGTATTTTTGAAACACCCTGTATACCAAAAACACATTTTTCGTCAAAAAAAAAAGCTTAGGCCTAAATCGAAAAAGTGACAAGAGCAAAAAAGGTTCACTTTCACAAAAGACATATACTGGCCAATTTTCAAACGAATCGGACGAAAAAAGGTCTCAAACCCGGATGATCCCCTTAACAGCGTTCTTTGTTTATAAGTTTGTCTGATTAAAGAAAATAACTTTCCTGATATTTACATCCGTGTTTTTTAGTCGTGATTTTTTTTAAAAATTTGAAAAAAAAAATTTTTTTTTGGTCCCATAAAATATAATAATAGTCATGTTTTTTTAGTCATGATTTTTCTGTTTAAAAACAATGTTTTAAAAAAAAACAGCATTGGATTTTTTAGATCACATAAAATTATTAATATCCATGTTTTTTAGTCATAATTTTTGTATAAATAACATGTTTAAAAAAACAGAATGGTTTTTAGTCACATCTCTATCAATAACATATCAAAGATATGTTATTATAACACACCATTTCAGGAGTTGAAGGTCATTCACATGTATTGTAAAATAAATGAAATATCAAAACATGGAACCGCAGAAAATGAAAAATTTCATAAAACCAGAGAAAACCATGAATTAAGAAGTATGCTGTTTTAATTTGTAATCTGACATGAAAACAAATAATGTAATGTGGTTCATTTTCTTGCTGAGTTATTTCCAGACAAATATTAAAAAAAAAATATCCATGTTTTTTTTAGCCATGGTTTATTTTGTAAAAAAAACGTGTTTTAAAAAAAAAACAGCATGTTTTTTTTTTGAGTCACATCTCTAGTTGTGAGGGGGAGCCACAGTTCTTCTAGTGAAAATTATAAATAAAGTTGGAGCTGATGTAAACACAATTGTGGACGTCACCCTAATGGGTGGGTTAGAACCTATATTTATAATTTTCACTAGAAGAACTGTGGCTCCCCCTCACGACCCAACCTGTTTACATTTGTAATAGGGGGTTAGCTTCCGTTATTAATTAAATTCTGCTTGGCGCGCTCGCTTCCTTTGACGCGAGAAAGCCAACTTCTAAGTTGAATAATTTGAAAATAAAGCATCAGCGAGTAGAATGTTATTCATGTAAAACGTTCTTAAATGGGTGCTAATAGTTATTCTTTGGAATAAAATTCTTCATTTTTGTGATCGCATTAAACCCAACATTGACCCATAGCAGTTGCAGTTGAGCTGTTGGAGTACGTTTAGGTACTTCATAATTTATTATTAGTCAACCCTGCAAAGCCTGAACCCACTTCTAGGATCTTTTAGTTAATAGCACAGTAGAAGTTATCATCCAAAAATAAAGAGTTATAGCGGTATGTTAATTTTTATCTTTAAGGGCTGGAATGCGCTTGATCATTCGAGTGCGTCGGAAGGAAGAGTCCATTGTTGTCTTCCCTCCAAACAATTTCTTCCCGCTTCAAACACTAGAGTTGCGGTAAGGAATCTACCGCTATAACTCGTTAAATACTCATTTGCCTCAAAAAGTGAATAGATGAAAAGTTGTTTATTTTGATGTAATTACCATGATACAGGCAACAAAATTTCGAAAATCGATTAGTTGTATCTCCTTAACATTAACCTAACAATCTTCTACAAATCATTCTGCGTATAAATGTTAGAAATGTACATGAAACATTTCTCCATATTGAGAATTTGTTGTTGTTATTCACATTAAAACAATAAAAAATTACTACCAGAACTTATTCTGCAATGTCATAGTGGTTATGAAAATTTGAACACACTGAATATAGGTTTGGTTGTCAAAAATTGCTAATATTTTTAGCATCTTCAATTTGTCTAGAGGGAAAATCATCAAATATGGTGTCAAACTCGATGTCAACAAAGATGATGCCTCCCACACCGTATTTGTTCTCACAATTTTGATGCTTGTCAGTTGGACGATTTCAGGGTTTTTGAGCTAGTTTGCAGAGTTGTACTGTTGATCTGCTATATGTACTGGGTAATGTCGTGTGTAATGAAATTCACGCTTGCACTAGCTATCTATTACTAGCAGTATTATTTCAAATAAACTGCTATTTGTACGGTAATGAAGAACGGTTGAAAATACAGTACTTACACTATATACATGAATATTAACAATATGAAGAAAGAAAACATTTTATTTTCAGTAAAACTGGGGTGATGAATTTGTCGCTGTATTGGTTATTGATCAATTTTCAACTGAGAGGTTGTTTATTTGTGACAATCTGTTAGAAATATTGTTATTATTGCCATGTCAATGATTGGATTACAAATTGCAGAAAATGTAAGAAAGGTTTGTTCAGTTAGTTTATGCTAAATTTGAAAGCTTATAAACATATCACTTACAAAGGAAAAGGCAATAAACAGTGATAAGAACTACTTAAGATAAATAACATCATTTTACACTTTGACTGCCACTTGAGCCACCCGTGGTACACAAGAGTAATTTTTATGCCTCTGATCAACCAGTAGTCACAAACTCAATTTTCATAAAAGTTGACCAAAGCTAAATACAGGCATGATCCAGTTAATGTTTGCAATTTTTGACATTGTTTACAGTGGTTGACATTAAATTTGAGTTAAATATTAAATTTTATATTTACCTGCCACAGTCAAAGTGTTGACAGGTAGGTTTTAACCTTGAAAACATCTAGAATTTATATTCTGAAATCCTGTTTTTTAGCTATATTGAGAATTTTTGTTTGTAAACTTTTGCTTACAAGTAGCTACATTAATCAGGCCAGATTTTTATTACATTACATGGTAAATGGCAGTCTGAATTCAGGACTGATGTTGACACAAAACTTCTATCTCTACAGATAATTTGGTTATCAAAGTTTGAGTAGTCTGCTACGACATTACTTTCTAGCCAACAACAACTTCATTTGAATGTTGCTTGTGGTAAGTTTTCATACCCATGTTTTATAACTTATTGTTATGTGTAGTTCAGTATTAATTGATTTAGGATTTATAAAAATACCTTCTACATTGTAGACAGTTGTGCATCATCAAGCTCAAAGTGATTCAGTTGATGAAGAAGGCTATATGGATTAGCTGTATCATAGCTTTTTACTAGCCTATTAGCAATTATGTATCATGAAATGTTCCAAACGTTAAGGATGCGTACCAGCAATCGCAATTGGGTCAACATTCACTTTAGTGCTCTTAATTTTTAAAATTTCAGATATAAGTAATAAGACGCATTTTAGGACGTTTTACAGGAATGACATTTTGCACACAAATGCTTATTTTTTGAGTTATAACAATAATGTTCCGGTAAGAATAACATGTAGTTGTAACGCAGCAACTTTTTGCATTGTTGGAACATGCATAATTGTTTGGCGCAAAACATGTCTTGATATGTCTGTTCCTGAGAAGGCTAGGTTACGTTAGGTCAGGGTTACGTTAGGTCAGGGTTACTTTGGGTCAGGGTTACGTTAGGTCGGGTTACGTTAGGTCGGGTTACGTCAGGTTGGGTTACGTTAGGTTGGTTTACGTTAGGTTAGTTTATTTAACTAACGTAACGCTACCTAATCTCACCAATCGTACCGTCAATACCTTGTTACAACATGTTTTGGTGTCCGGTTCTTCACTTATATATACAACGTTCTTAAAATTTTAAAGGTAAATATCTCAAAAAGTAAGCATTTGTAAGCAAAATGTTATATGTATATATGTAAAATGTTTTAAAATGTTTTATTACCTATATGTGGCAACATAATTTTTAAAATCGTTTAGAGTGTTAAAGTAAATACTGAACCATAATTGTCCATCTATCTTCACATGCATTAGCAGGCTGACATCAAAAACTCTCCTTGTGGGAAAACTGTTGACTTTTTCTGGCAATTTGTTCTAGAATTGAATTATTTTTGGTGAAGGAGAGTTGAAAGGACTAAGATGTCCTAAAAGGTTTTCATTCATTTTTATTGGCAATTTTCAGTACAGATGTCATCCTGAGTGTTGAAATGTTCTTTTGGAATTGTATTTTTATAGCCATTAAGGTATTTGTAGATTATGATTAGGTGAAGTTGCAGTCATCTTGATTAAAGAGAATAGTTCAACCCATTGTAGATGCGGTTTATAGCTTAGCTGACGTTATAGGTTTTTGAGATAATTTTTGCTGCTTTATTGAAAACTTTTTTGTTAGTGATGCTTCATCATACTATTAAAGATCTTATTTGATTAGAGATCTCCCAATCCATACTAATGGATGGGGTTTGACTAGTGTCTCAGGGAAACACAGTGTTATGTCTTTTTATTTCTAGTCAGAGTTACTTGCTATTAAACGGAGAATTTTGCCTTCTTTCTTCAGGCTTTTTCCTACTTGTTTGTCATGTTTGAAATCCCTTAGCATAGCAAAACTAAGACCCCTTCTTTATTTTAAATAAAAATTAAGCTTCTTTAAAATGTTTGCTTAGCAAGTGTAATGATCAATCCCATCTATTTCCTTAATTAAAAATAATGAAATGAGTATTTGTCAAAAACATGTCAAAAAATAAACATTCAAATGCATTATTGAGGCATTATTGAAGATAATGAATGCATTATTGGGATATTATTTCTGGTTAAATTAGTCTCCGTTATTCTGTGTGGTGAAGATTACTATCATTGCAGTTCATAAAGTTTTGGAAAATTGAAACTCTTTCTGAATATTTCTGTGCTGATGCTGTTTTTTAAATTCAGGAATTCATTTACATTTAATTACTTTGATTGGTATTTGTCATGTTTTTAGTGAGTTTGCATTACTAGTCTTGGAAGCATCTTTAGTTCCCATATGTTTTGTTGGCAGAGCACAAAAGAACACAATGGCCTCAGCCAACGTCAAGCTCATGTGGCATGAAGCACGCCAGCAAGAGAAGAATGTACAGAAGATGTTGGTGGATTATCGCAAGAGAGCCGAGCGCAGAAAAGAGTATTATGATAAAATTGTAAGTACCGGTTTCAATCTATGAAGCAATGCCTATTCATTGCCAGCTCTAAAAATATTTTTCACATGATAGTGAAGGAAACTTGATGGTTTAAATGCATTTACTCATGAACAATATTGTATTTTTAAGAGTGCTATGAACATGGTTGTTTAGAATTTTTATATACTAGTGCATTGCTCATTTGAAGCATTTCTTAAACATTAAAACATTTCTTTTAGTATTATCAATTCAGAATATCAAAGCATCATGATGAATTTCAACAGAAAAAAGTTGTACAAAAATTTCTATTTGTAAAAATAATGTGATAGTGCATTCTGCTTACCATAAGCAAGTGAAAGGGAATTGAATTGTTGCTATGAAATCTATTGATGAAAGCTATTGAATATGACACACAGACAGATGGGGCTATTATTATGGTATAGATATAATATTCTGCTTGTTCTTTCCTTAGTTCCTTAGTCCTTTCAGTTAGTCCATCCGTTACGCTTTTTTTCGAGTTTGCAGTATCATTGATACCAAATTCCTCAGGGTAACATTAAAAGATGGCCTTTACCTGCATTGATATGTTTGACATTTTATCAGGGTAGGTTTGGTTAGTAAAGGATAGAATATGTTAGGAGAGGTTAGGTTAGGCTAGCACAGGTTAGGTAATGTTGACGGGATTTTCTCACAGGTTTACTTAATTTAATAATTACATGGTCTGAAATTTCCATGGGTCCTGTAAGTCATACGATAATTCTGTTTGTTCCTTCCTTAATTAGTCCACCTTAGTTAGACAACCATTTTTTAACCTTCTTTTCTTCTTCTGAAGGTAAAACTACCTAGTTATAGCGCATCAAGTTCCTAGCCTTTGCTCAGTTGCCTTGCATGTTTCATACGAGTGTGGCTGCGATAAATATTCCGCATAACTTACGACAACATTTATTGTTTGCAGAAGTTGGAGCCGATGCAGTTCTTGCAGGTGCACGGCCGCCACATTAAAGTGCACATGGACCCAGCCGTGTACATGGCGGCTGAGGCGAGAGGCACCATGTGGGTTGTTCGTGATGTTTGCGCATGCATGGTTCTTTGTTCTTTTTTAGTGTCAGAGTATTGCAATAATCCTCTTGGTTGTAAGATGAGCACTTTGACTGTAACTTGACACATTGGTGGTCACTGAGGATATTTTCAAAATGTTTCTCACCAACCAGCTGTTATAGACTCAATTTTCATATACAATCGATTTCATTACCATCTTCAAACATAACAATCACAACAATTGGTATACTTAATGAAAACTAAATTAAGGTGCAATCTATTTAATATTTGTTGGTTTCAAAATTAATTTCTAAAGTCAACATTAATTTCAGTGAATATTGAACTTAGATTTGCCCTCCCAGTAAATAAAACGTGTTAAGGACTGGCTGCTCATGTCCAATAAGTGGCCCAATTTTGGTTGTAAGCCACGTGTCCTAGATGCTGTACATAACATTATTTCTGTGACTTGACTAATGTTTTTAGCCTTATGTCCTGGTTAGGGCAATTAAAAATTTCTTCTATAACCTGTGTTCTAAATGTATTTTTTATATTCAGTATGAATTTTGAGTGTATGAGCTTAGTTGAAGGGCAGTTCTGATTTAATACTGATTTATGAATTTGATGACTGTAGTGTACTCTGTTTTCTGGTGCTACATTTAAATTGTAGATTCTTCAGTTTTAAATAGTGGTAATTTGTGCGAAGCATTCTGGCTAACGTAATGAATATGTTTCCATTATCCTTCTCCCTAGGACAGGTAATTGGTTTAAGTTAGTTAAGTTTGTCTATTTTATGTGATGGGGACTGGCATCCCAAAGGGAATATCACTAGGTTACCTTAGCTATAGATAGCCCCTTTGGCACTTCTATTTTTCATGGCCATTTTGATTCTTTTAGCCTTCATGACTTCTGTGCTACTTCTTCTTAGTCTTTTCTTCCTCTTTCTCACTAAACTTACTGTTTCTATGCGCATATTATTTTATGTGGGAATACACCTGATGCACAAATTTTCCATTTTCTGGAGTCCATTATTAAATTGTCCTTTCTCTCGGCTGTGTTGAGATCACTTTAAATAGAGCAAAGGAGTCTTAAAACAAACTACCACAATAATGATGCAGAACACTGCATCAGAAGCACGCAGTTGAATTTTTGCCCTACTGTTGCAGGCTGCCGTGGCGAGGCGACTCGTCTTGCATGATAGACAGGTTCGACGTGAGGGCACACCTGGATGAGATCCCGTGCCGGCCTGGCGCTGAGGACGGCGACGAGAGCCAGAATGGAGATGAAGAGGAGGCCGAGCCTCTCGACTGGGAGGAGCGGCAGGCCAACTATGAGCGCTTCAGGACGCTTGTCCAGAACGACTTTTTGGGCAGTGAGTGACTTGGTATAGTGGGCCTTCCAGGCTCTGTAAAATTGTCCAGTTTGTATTGTTTTTTTTTTTTGTAGAGCGCATATTGGAGTGAGCAGTAAAGTGAGGAATTAGGTAACAGCCGCTCCTAAGGGAGACTGATGTTTAAGGGAAATGTGGTGCAATCTTTTTTGATTACTGATGCTCAGTCTGTATTTTTTAGTGATGTACTGAAATATGCCATGTGTGTGTTGAAAAAGGGTAGGTTGTGGCAATTCTGTGACCTGGATACGTCTCATGTCTTGTTTCATCAAGAGTTATCATACTGGGTTAATGATAAAACAAGACAGGCGGGATCCTAACAAGACAGGACCTGCAGGACAGGCAGGAGTTGAAGGGTCACTGCATAGGAGGTTTCTGCAATCAGAAAGACTAAATTATGCTCGCCATCATTTTGTCATGTATTGGCAGTGTTCAAATTGCTGAAGTAACGGGCAATTTTTTCCAGTGCTCTATTAGTTAGAAATTGACTCTTTTTTTTAAGGAAATAGAACATGTAACCGCTCCTAAAATTTTTATTGGCGCACAGCGAGTTTCAACATTGTGTCATGCATTGCATAACATGACACATGAAGAGTTTGTGCTTTCCTGTATAGAGTATGCATAGCAGTCAGCAATACGTGAGTCTAGAATAAAATAGCCCTCAGCATCTGCCTGAGAAACTTGTTTCAGCAGTGTGTTAATTGTCTGAGCGAGTAGTTCTCAACTGGAGAGCATAGCTTTTTGAAGGTGGAGAATGCAAGACGCAAGTATTCAAAGCTAGAAGCTTGGTTGCAGGAAGATCTGCTCATGTGCTAAAGGTTTTAAGGTAGTGTTCTGTGAGAATAAAGTGTTTGAGTGTTATCTCGGGAAAACTCGAGGGCTACCTCGTAAACTGATTTACTCTGTTAAATCAAAACTTGGTTTTCAGTGGAAGTTACTGCCAATCATTAGGTTATTTTGGTTGTGGTTCTCACCATTCCAGTTGTGACCTGTTTAGCAAGAAATTTTCATGAAATTACTCACAGTGTTGCGAGTTTTCTGTAGTCCACTACGGCTGCTCTGGGTGTTCTTTCTGTGGGGACACCTTTTTAATTTGTAATGTTTATTTTTTATCGTGAAATTTTTCAACTACGGCCATGTTCATTTGACTTTCGAGTGATCAACTCTTAAACACTGCTTTAATTAGGTCGCATCTAGAGCTACTATCAGGAGTCTAACATGACGCTGCCTGTACTTATAGTTTTCCTGGAAGATTCGTAACGTTTCAGATTCAAGGAATATTTTCCGTTTATCTAAAGAATTCATTGTTATTTATAATTACTTTCCAGAATAATGGTTGAATGATTTTAAATAGCAGAAGTTAGTCCCATGTGTGCCCCAGAGTCAGCTTCAGACAAAAGTTTATTTCAATTCATATCGCTAAGAGTAAACCATTTTCAGTTGGAGAAGAACGCTTCCTGCAGCAGATTCGCTATGAAGAGCTGTACGGCCCCATGGGCAACAAGGCCATAGAGGAGGAAAAGAAGTTGCTCTCATCAAAGAAAGCTGCCATTGGCTTCTCTTACGAGGATGACAATATCGCGCCTGTGCTCCCTTCTAGCATCCCTCTACCGGCGGGCAAAACCAACGCCGGCACCGCAGCCGCGGCCAAAACTGCTGTTGAAGAGGAAGGCAACGCCAGTGATGAGGAATCTGACAGTGATATTGATCTTGGTAAGCATTAAAGGTCGCATGGTGTTGGTGGTCTTAGTGAGCATTGATGAAATGACGGTGACGTTGGTTTGGTGAGTATTAATGGTCTAATAGTGATGTTGATTTGGTGACCATTCTTGATCTGATGGTGATGGTTTGATCAGCTTTCATCTGACAGTAATGTTGGTCTTGGTGAGGGTTGAAGATGTAGAAACGTTTCTTAATCATTTTACATCGTTATGAGGGCAAAATATTTTTAAGTGTTGGTTTTGTTATATTAGTTTTCTCATACAGGTTTCCATCTAGTGCGTTAATTCTGTGGCTGCATCACATATGCGAGTAAAGTGTAAGTTGTGGGCTAATTTTGTTGTATCAGAGTAGCTATTGCTAACTATTGCTAATAGAGCTTAAGTCAGGCGAAATCGAGAGCTATGTTCAACTTCGATGAGCTCTGCTAAGTTTAGGGGGTGGAAGACCATTAGCAAAATTTTTTTATCAACTCAAAACTGCTCATACCGAGCTGTGTGTTGAGGTGTCTGAGGTAGAGATGTGACTCAAAAAAAAACCATGCCGTTTTTTTAAAAAAAACACTTTTTTTTACAAAAAAAACCGTGGCCAAAAAAAAGTGGATATTTTTTTTTTTTAAATATTCTGTCTGAAAATAACTCAGCAAGAAAAAGAACCACATTACATTGTGTTTTCATGTCAAATTACAAAATAAAACAGCATACTTCTTAATTGATGGTTTTCCATGGTTTTATGAAATTTTTCATTTTCTGCGGTTTCATGCTTTGATATTTCATTTATTTTACAATACATATGAATGACTTTCAACTCCCAAAATGGTGTGTTATAATAACATATCTTTACTTATGGTATTGATAAAGATGTGACTAAAAAACCATGCTGTTTTAAAAAAAAAACATGTTATTTATACAAAATTATGAATAAAAACCATGAATATTAATATATTTATGTGACCTTAAAAATCCAATGCTGTTTTTTTTTAAAACATTGTTTTTTTAATAGAAAAATCTTGACTAAAAAAACATGGCTATGATATTTTATGGGACCAAAAATTTTTTTTTTGAAAAAAACATTTTAAAAAAATCATGACTAAGAAAACACGGATATAAATATCAAGAAAGTTATTTTTCTTTAATCGAATTGTCTTTAGAAACTTATAAACAAAGAATGCTATTAATATTGAAATCATGTTATTAGAACTGTACTAGGTCTTAGAATAAAATATCTACCAAGAATCTATTCACTCCATAAAACCTTTCGGAGACCAGCTCCATCCTCAGTCATTCAGTAAAATTTGGTGAAATGGACAATGAATTTTCACTATTCCTTTGAAAAACATTTGACTGAATGACTTACTGAGGATGGAGCTAGTCTCCAAAAGGTTTTATACAGTAAATAAATTCTTTGTGGATATTTTATTCTAAGATCTGGTATGGTTCTAATGGATATTAATATATCTTATGTGACCAAAAATCCATGCTGTTTTTTGAATGTTTTTGTTACAAAAAAGTCATGACTAAAAAACACGGATATTAATATACTTTATTTTACCATAAACAACCATGCTGTTTTTTTAAAAAACATCTTTTTTACAGAAAAATCATGATTAAAAAATGTGGATATTAATATATTTTATGTGCCAAAAAAAAACATGCTGGTTTTTTTAAATCATGTTTTCTTTACCAAAAAAATCATGACTAAAAAACATGGATATTAATGACTTTTTGTGAACAAATCATGGTTTTTAAAAGGTCATGTTTTTTTGGTCAGATAAAATTTAATAACACTCATGTTTTTTGTAAAAAAAAATTTTTTCTAAAAGCATGGTTTTTTGGTCACATAAAATAAATTAATGTCCATGTTTTTTTTACAGATTAGATTAGTCATTAGTTTTAGCCTCCCTACTCAGCAACAAATGCGATCCAAAGAGAGGAAGGAAGATTATGAAACAAGATCAAAGTTGAAGAAGACAGTAGTAGGTGCTGAAAAACAGGACAGCAGTGAACCGAAAAATGGTGGTCCTCAACATAACAAAAACATTTTATTTCAACAAAAAGGAGGCCTACCTAACTCTCAGCTTGGGCCCCTCACATTGTCCCCGTGGGATCGCTAGTTCCCATAGATACAATAATTGTATCCCCCTGAGGGGGTGTTTTTTTACAAAGAAGTCGTGACCAAAAAAGGAATAATGATAACTTTTTAATGTAAAAACACGTTTTAAAAAAAACAATGATTTTTTTGGTAACATAAAATATGTTAATATCCATTATTTAAAGACAAATTTTTTTATGAAAAATACATAAAATAAAACAGCATGGTTTTTTCGCATAAAATATATTCATATCCAGGTTTTCTATACATCATTGTTTGTAAAAAAAACATAGCTATTTTTTAAAAAACAGCATGGGGTTTTTAGGTCTCATATATATATTCATGTTTTTTTAGTCATGATTTTTTAGTACAAAAATATTTTTTTGGTCTCATAAATATATTATTTATGTTTTTTCAGTCATGATTTTTTAGTAAATAACATGTTTTTTTTAAAAAACTGCATGGGGCTTATTAGGTCACATGAAATATATTGTTTTTTAGTCATGATTCTTTGTAAGAAAAACAGCATGGTTATATTTGGTACCAGAAAATATATTAATATATATTCATTTTTATTAGTCAGAATTTTTTGTAAAAAGTCATGTTTTAAAAAACAGCATATTTTTTTGGTCACCTAAAATATATTAATATCTATGGTTTTTAGTCATTTTTTGGTCAATATTGAATTTAATGTTGTCAACGAATTTCATAATTTCGTAGGTATAGATAGGTAATATAGTCAATTTTAAGACGTTTTACATGAATGACAATGTGCCCGGAAATGCTTATTTTTGGAGATATTTAACTTTGAAGTTATAGGAACGTCGTTTATAAAATTGAACAAACGGAGAAGTAAATAAGCAGAAATCCGGTTCTGACGTAACGATAGGTAAGGTTAGGTTTGGTAAAGTTAATTTAGTTAAGTATCCTAACCTAAGTAAGCCTAAAATATCTTAATTTAACTCAACCATACCGAGGCCGATGACTCCCGCCAAAAAACTTGGCGTGGTCCGCGTCCGCAAAACGCCGGAAGAGCCATATCGAAACTGCCGTTAATGCTATTCTTACCTGGCGTTATTTATCCTATATCTCCAAAACTAAGCATTTCCGGGCACATTGTCATTCATGTAAAACGTCTTAAAATCGACTATATTACCAATCTATACTTACGAAATTATTAAATTCGTTGACATTAAATTCAATATTGACCAATTTTTTTGTAATGAAAACATAAAAAAGAAACCATACAGTAAAAGTGGTGGCAGATAACCCACAATTACCTAGAGGAGTCTAAGAGGTACAGCAGGAGCCACAGAACTTATATTGATGGAGTCAAAATTCAGAGCTTATTATCTCTGCAAAGTCTGATTTTTTTGGTCACATAAAAATAAAATCAGACATAGTAGAGATAGTAAGCTCTGAATTTTAACTCCATCAATATAAGTTCTGTGGCTCCTGCTGTTCCTCTTAGACGCCTCTAGGTAATTGTGGGTTATCTGCCACCACTTTTACTATATGGTTTCGTTTAGATGTTTTTTATAACAATAAAATGACTAAAAAACATGGATATTAATATATTTTAGGTGTCCAAAAAAAAACCCCAGACATGTGCTTAACAAAATTTAGGTAAGAAAAAAAAAACAAAAAAAACACATAAAAAACACGTTTTTCTTGCAAAAAAAACGCAATCAAATAAAACCGTTTTTTTGCATCACTAGTCTGAGGTTCTGATGGTATCAAGGTAAGTAAGCATGCATGCATCATACAGCACTGGCATTCACATTACATGGTTGGGTAATTTTTATTGAGTTCCAGTCACATTACGCAGTTTTCCTTGCTACCAGCGCTTAATTTTAGACAAGATCATCAATATGCTGTGTAGTTGTGTTTATAACCAAGAAATGAAGAATTCGTTTTTTTTAAGTGTGAATCTATTGGGAACCCTTTTTGAGAATGACTTTTTGATGCAGCTAAGAAACCCATTTAGTTAGAGTTGCCTCGACATGCGTTCCTTTGCAGTGTTTAGGGTGAAGTATTTAATAATAATGAATTGTATTTTGAAGTTTAGTGGTGCTAATTCATTTGGTAGTGTAATTCTACTTAGAACGGTGCATCTACAAATAAATTGACTGGGATATGTTTGTACCATGGAGTCCTGCATTCAATGCAGGTCGGTATTTTTATTACTTTTCATGCCTTGGAATGTCAGTGTACCCAACAAAACTTCTGAAATGGTGGTCAGATTCAAGTACAAAAATTCAGCGTTTGACAACTATTGGTGTGTTGCAGACATGACGGTGGACGTGCTGCAGCTGGACAACGCGCAGCAGCAGCAATTGAACAAAGCAGGCACGAGCTACGGGCTGAGCAGACACGACTTCATGGACCTGATCAGCAGGGACCTGCAAGAGGCCGAGGAGTTGAGACAAGTGAAGCAGCACCTCGACGAGAAGGCCATGCTCTCGGTCAGGCACTTACTTACTTCCTAACTTTACCAAGATGAGGCGTGTCAACGACCCGTTCTTCAGTAATGGTGCACCACCTCTCCGACTTGTCTCTTGCTCTAGTTTAGTTCAGAAATACGTATGAGACTCCTGAATACATCCTAGTGGATGTAGTGCTGCAGTGGGTTGCTCCAGTCACAGCTGCTTACCTTTTTGCTTAGGGAAGAAGTGTGTGTCTGTGATGTTACGACCTGTATAATTAACTAGTGAAAAGTGTAGGTTGAGTTAACTGTGGAACATCAATTGTAGACGCGATGTTAGCTTGATAAAATTTACACCAGGACTGAATTAAAGGCAGAAAGGAGAGCATAAGTTTGCTGATGATCAGTCTAGTTGCAGGAGTGATATCGAGTATAGATAGATACCTCTCTTGTTGAGCAATGAGAGATGGGAAATGTTTTAAAAATTACAACTAAGTTGAACATTTGCTACCAAAACCGCTTTGGTAATTTTTGTGTATCGTAACCTGAAGCACTAATACTCCTTTAAGTTAAGTACCTACTGCTGCTATTGTGAAGAGTTCTCTACTAAGCTCTTAAATTCTGGTCATCATTGGGGCAATGTTAGGTTACTATTTAAGCCCAGATCAGTAATCTTCGTGTGTTGAGCTTTATTATCAAGTAAGTTATTTGTCTACTCCCCTGGTTAGGTAAGTGATGCCTGTGTACAGTGGTAGCTTGAGACTTGGCTTATATGTTGGAATCGCGGGTGCTGGACAGGTTTAGTCGTTTTGTCATAATCGATGTCAAGTCAGGGGAAACTGGCTAGTGCTTGCATCTGTGGTGCTCCTCTGTGTGATAACTGCCCTGATGTGAATATGTGTAGAAGTCCATGTTAGATAAGTGACACACCTTATTACTGTAGTTTGTTTTATGTTTTTTGTAAGGCTTAATTTGTTTGCGAGACGGTATATCAAATAAAATATTTGCAAATACGGTTGAAGTCTGCGTCGTCTCGGAAGATCTGGCGGAGTGAGATTAGTTTCCTTGGGCTGAAATAATTATGTTGTGGTTTACGATGTTCAGGGCCGCAAGTCGCGCAAGGAGAGGCGAGCTCTGAAGAAGAAGCCTGCTGACAAGAAGTGCAGTCCTCCGAGGTGAGCTTAGCTTTCGAATGCGCACTCTATGCAAATTTAGGCGTTGCTTGCTAGAGTGAGTGATTATCAAGTATCTTGTCGAGCTGGGTTACCTCTACAGGTCTGCTTATTGATCTGCACAAATTCTACACACCTCACTTTTGCTTGCCTGTGCTACTTTCTTCTTGTAAAGGCTACTCATGGCCTTATTTTCTTCACTGATGCCACGCAACGAAATATATTCCTGTGCTGTAATGCCCCTAAGGGGAACACAACTATTGTATCTATGGGAATTAGCGCTGCCAGGGGGAAAAACTGTGAGGGCCCGAGCTGAGAGATAGGTAGACCTTCTTTTTGTTGAAATAAAATGTTTATGTTATGTTAAGGACCATCTTTTTCTTGGTTCACTGCTGTCCTATTTTTCAGCATCTACTACGTTCTTCTTCAACTTTGATCTTGTTTCATGAACTTCTTCCTCAACTTACTGTTTCTATGCCCTTTCTGCATAGATTCCGCATTCCCTTAACTCCATACTAAATGGTGCCTTCCTCCTTCCTCTCTTTGGATCTCATTTGTTGTAGATAGGGAGGCTTAAACTAACTAATAATCTAATCTAATCCTGTGCTGTAATGTAATTGTGGTCCTAGAACTGAAGAACATCTCGGGTGTAACCGTGCCCTGACCGCAGGTGTTCCAATATTTTGCCGCACTTAGCGATCATCAGTTCTTAACTAATTAACATCGACATTGGTTACGCGCATTTTTGGCGCCAAACTCGGCTTTAGCTAGTGTGAACGTTTATTGGGTGAATAAGTGCATAAGGCTGGAAATCAACGTGCAGCGTGGCCTGGCTGAACTTTTTTAGCTTAAATACCTGAGATGTTTTGTGCTATTGTCACGTGGGGCAATTTACACGCCAAAGTTAATTTTTAAGATTTTAACTTCTGTTGTTCACATCACTCATGACTGCTGCATCACCATTTGCTCTCAAACTCTTCTTTCTTCTGTACTTTCTTCATCGTTGTAATATGCTAGACATTGTGAGCTCCATATTTCATGCTGTTCTTTAGGTTTCAAAGTTTCGCCGTGCATTTTTCAAAGTAAAGGTGGTGCAGCTCAGGTGTCCAAACACGAGACGTTGCATCAAATCACGGTTGTGTTACTGAGCGCCAAAGCGTGCGTGTTGCAACTCTCAAGTATAGTGAGTTACAGTTACAATTCCTGGAAAACGAGGGATTGATCATACTTTGTATTTTACAGAACTGATGATAGAGTTGGTCTCCAAAAAGTTTACGATTTTTTTTGAGTAAAATCAACAGTTTTATGCGCATTAATTTGCTTTCAAATGTTTAGTGAATCTGCAATTTAAGCTAAGTGAATATTTGTTTAATCAAGTATAGTCCTGTTAACGTGCCTGAGCTTGAACAAGGATTATAATATCGATATTTCGTGTTGTGCGCAGCTACGCGGCGCGCAGCAGCCCAACCTACCAGCCGTACCGCAAAAACTCCTCGTCCCGCTCCCCCTCCGCTTCTCCGCCGCCCCCTGCTGCAGCTGGCAAAATTAAGTTCATCACGAGCTTCGGGGGCGACGACAGCGATGCACAGGACTCGGACAAGGACGAGAGCGTCACAGGGGTCATTATTTTGCCAAAGGCAGAGGCAGGGGTGGCGCGGGGCAGGAACAAGGATAGGGACAGGAAAACCAATCGCTGGGACCAAACCAACAAAGACCAGCGTGACGACGGCAGAAGGTGAGCTTATGCTGTAATTTCAATCCGGATATTCTTGACGTCTGGTTTATTGATCCCCTATACAACACTTATATTCTCTATTCTGAAACGAGGGCTTCGAAACTGTCACTGAACCTGTCGTCAGTTTCTGCATTACTGTTTGGAACCTGTGTCATCCATGGTCTATAGTGTGGAGGGGAATGATTTTTGCTCATTAGAGGTAGGAATTCCCTAACTTGCAGTTAGCCTCTTTTCAAGGTTCATTATTTATATGGCTCCTGAAGTTTGCTTTGATTCAAAACTGCACCGAGTGTTATTGTAACGTGAACAAAACCGTTTGAGGTTCTCAGCAGTTTCACGTAAGGGAAGAAAAAAATAATTGTTTTACCCCGGTGTACCCTCATATGAAATTAAAGGAACGATTGTGATGGGTCAAATAACGCTAGCATTCTTTTTAGGGACAATTATTTGGTTTGACAGTCTCTGCTTCGAATCAATAGTGATCTAAATTGACCAAGACAGTGCTGAGATTTTTATGCGTCATTGACTGATATTATTTAGACTAAATCTCGTTTAGATGAATAGGAAATGAATTCCAGCATGATAACAAGCCCAAATGAACTAAGATTGTCTCGGACTTGCTTGCAACATGCTTTCACAGGACGGCATCTTCCTTTGGAGGAGATTTCACAAGTAACTCGTTTCGGTTTTGCACGGCACTTTGTACAGCTCTGGCTAGGAAAGACTGCAAGCTCTCAGTGGTAATGCAGAGAACAAACTCTGTTATTTTGCTGCTCAAAATCTATCCACCAAATATTTGTTTAGTTTTTGTATTTGTTGGATTCCTATGAATTTACAGCTAGGTGAGTTGGGAGTTGGAGGACTGAGCAATTAGCCCCATTCGGGACATACTCGTGCTTCCATTAAACAGCTACTTGTCTGAATATGGAGAAACTACATTGTGCTTGTATATAATGAAAGTATTTTAACTGAGACAGCACTGATAGTAAGTGATGAGGAACTGTAACTGATGAGTTTGGCGACAGTGGCCGCGACAAAGAGAGGGACCGGCTGTCGAGAGACCGAGACCTGAGGCGAGGTCGAGACCGAGACTACAGAGCTTACGAGAGAGGGAGAGGACGGGACGGATTCCACAACCGGCCTCACGATCGGGACAGCCGGGGCTACAGAGACCGGGACGTGCGGGATCGGTCTCGAGACCGGGACGTGCGAGATCGGTCCCGAGACCGGGACCGCCGCCGGGATGGCGGTGACTGGCACAGAGCAGCGTCTGGTGACAGCAGACGGCGCTACGACAGCCGGTCGGTGGTAGTGTGGTTGTCCCAGCCTCCCTAGCGCGGCTGCTGCTGCTGCTGCCATCTCCGGGGCCTCTCTTGTTCTCAGACAGCCCGCCCCTCTGACTCACTTGCTCGTTGTAGCTCGTAGCGTTTTTTGCCATGAGCGCTCCTTCATGTAACAGAGATTATTTCCTACCCGTTTTTGACTGGCATAAGTATGCTCCTCTGTTATTCTTCTCTTGAGTAATGCGAGTCTTGGTTTTAGAAGTTTCAAGTAATCCTTTCTTGTTGTCCAGTAATTTCCCAATTAGTGCTTGCTGCTGCATCTAATATCATACCTGATTCTTTTTCTGTATCTACAATGTTTAAGTACCATTGAAATTAATATTGGTCGTTTTCCAATGGCTTTGGTATTGCCTATTGTCAATTATTATGCTGAGAACGTCCCTAGTTCAAGTTCATTTTTTGTGGGACATCAGTCTGGGGCTGTTCCGAGAAAATTTTACCTTGGGTTATTGTCAAAATCTGTGTCGGGCGTAAATCATTGTTTAAAAATTAGGTTTGAAAACAATTAGTTACGTTGTTCAGTTGTCATGCAAAGAGCCATGTTTATTCATTTAAGGTGTCACGGTGAGAGGTAAATGGTTGCTGGGAATGAATAAAGGGAAAGTGGGGGACTCAGGATTCAAAAATGGTTTCTGTAGATATTGATTCTAGAGCACTGTTATGTGTTAGGGAGCTTCTGCGAGTATTGTGCTCGACTCACAGCTGCTGTGGAAAAATCGTGAGGCTATTTCCTGCTCAGGCACCAACTATTTGTGCAGAGATTTGTATGGTATGTACAGAGAAGCAATGAGGTAAAACTCAGCAGTGGTTCTCGAGCTGCGAGTGTCGAGCGTCAAATAATTGGAGCAGGTCGTTTGTCACACGAGAAATCTAGTGATTAAAGTAGCTAAAGATAATGTTACTAAAGCTATTGCAGATATGTAATGGCCAGTGGATCAAAGTAAAGAAGACTAGTCCATTTTTCCGTGCAGTTCATCAAGGCAGTGTCTCGTCATTAAATTTAAACTTCGTTTTATGATTATCAATGAATTGGATTCTACTTTTCTATCGAAATTTAATATAGGGATAGCCTTGGATCTTTTAGTCAAGTAGGAATAGTAGTTTGTCCAACAGGAAGCAGGTTGAGGTGGCATCCTGCAGCAAGGAACAAATTGAGGACTGGCTAAACAGTCATGCCCCGAACTCTCGAGTCGACCATCCCCTCTTAGTGGCTGGAAGACAAGTTTCGTCATGTGTACTGTGCGATTCATGTTGCCAATTGTGCAATGTAGTTTTTAATTTAAATTAATTACCGCGGAATTGACTTGAGAGTCCAATGTTTTTTTCAAATATTAGAATGGAAGTAATTTTTGTAGGGTTTGCTCCTCAGGAAGCATAGGATAAACAATAGGTTGAATTCAGGCTTGTTCATCCAATGCTATAGGGACTGGCGCCCTCAGGAGAGATACTTTCCGGTTATCTCAGTTTTAGGTAGGCTTTCCGGACGAATGTTTTTTGTGCTAACGTGGGTTCTTTCAGTTTACTTGCCTTCTTCGCTATCTTTCCTTCCTCTTCCTTTCTAACCGACTGCTTTTATACGCTAAGTATTCTGTGTTGTGTGGTCCCTCTCCTCGGAGAGACCACACCATAAATTTTTTTTCTCAAGTTCATGCTTAATAGTCCATTATCTTTGCTCTCTTGTAATCGCCTCTCTTAGTGCGGGGGAACCCTAAAATAACCAGTAAAATATGATAATTTGGTTTAGTTCAATAAGTTAATATTTCTTTATCTAAAACAAACTTGCGGCCGTGTGCCGTGATCATCACGTTAGGCTGAAGCCTGTCACATAGTGGTATTGTTGAGACAAGAGATAAGGTGTTGGAGACACACTTTGAGTCAGGCAGCTGCCGCGGCTCGTGCTGAATGTCTCATGCGTGCAGGTCTCGGTCGGGCAGTCGCTGCACCAGGAGCCCTGATCGACGCCGCTCCGGCAGCCGCTACACCCGCTCTCGCTCGCGTGATAGGTCAGTTGCCTTGTTTACCTTGTACGCCATTGCTCGTCTTAGTCATGGTATTTTTTGCTAGAGGTTCATTTGAACTCAAGTTCATTCAAGATTTAGCGTCATATTTTTGCGTCAGTTTTCAAAGAAGAAAACATTTACGTATAGTTGGAAATGTTATGAATGGTTGGAAATGAATTGGGTGGAGCACGTGGTAATGGGTGTTGAGTAAAAGAGTAGGGAAGAAATGTTTGTATCAGGTTGTAACAGAAGTTCTGTCCAATTTTTGAGCTTTATGTTTAGGGCACGATTACTTCAATTTAGCTTGTTAATGTTGTGTACTTATCTATGGTAATTAACAAAATATTATTTCTTCTTTCAGATTGTGTGATAATTATCGTAATTAATAACTATTTTTAGCCCTAATGTACACTCCAAGTAAAGAGCATATCAGTTATATTTTACTGTTTGAATTTCATAAAGGCAATACGGCAAGCTCAGCAGCAAAAACACTCAAAGACACTTATGGAAATGATGTTGTGAATAAAAAGACCTGCAAAAGATGGTTTTCACGTTTCAAAAAGTATGACTGCAGTCTGAAAGATAAACCGAGAACTGAGCAAAACCTTTAATTTAATCCATATGACCGTATATCGGGAAATGAAGACTTGTCAAAGTCTCAAAGGCTAAGAAATGGGTCCCATATGATTTGTCAGAAATCAACAGGCAATAGCGTGTGACCTGTTGTGTTTCACTGCGTTCTCGTGAACTTCAGGCACCTATTTTACACCAAATCATAACTGACGACAAGAAGTGGATCCTTTACAACAATGTTAAGCGCAAAAGACAGTGGCTAAGTCGTGGTTCAAAGCCAATTCCACAGCCGAGAAGTGGACTGCACCCTAAAAAAATTCTTTTGTGTGTATGGTGGATTTGAAGAGAATTGTTTATTAAGAGCTAATAGATGACAATCAAACAATAACATATGAAGTTTACTGTCAGCAGCTAACTCGTTTAAAAGCAGTTTTACAGGAAAAATGGCGTTCTTTGATCCTTAAAAAGAGTGATTCTGCACCATGACAATGCCTGACCCAACACCTCAAGAGCAACCAAAAATCTCATTGAAGAATTTGGCTGAGAAGTCATGCATCACCCACCATATCCTCCCGATCTTGCTCCAACCGATTTTTATCTTTTCAGGAACTTACAGAATCATTTAGTGGGACAAAGGCTTCCTTCAAGAGAAGAGGTCGAAATGAAACTAGTTTATTTTTTTTTTCAGTCCAAACTGCCTAAATTCTATGAAGAAGGAATCAGAAAGCTTATAGCAAGATGGGACGATGTAATTAATAAAAATGGTGACTATGTTGAAGACAATAAATATATTTTTGACAAGATTTTTACTTTATTTCAAATTTAAAAATGGACAGAACTTCTGCTACAACCTGATAGGTTGAAGGAGCGTGTGGTAGCTTTGTATGGCTTCCCCTGACTTTTGTCTACATTAAATGGGCTGCTAATTAATATTTTTTTGTATCTCATAATATTTTGTATGATCACCAGTATTTTTCAGCTTCGAGTTTAAGGGGGCTCATAATTTTTGAACTGCTGCAGAGGCATAAGGAGAATGGTTCCAAAAGATGAGAAAGAGCGATTGAGCGTTGTGCAGGACAGTGTTACTGTGTATGTGTGTGCCCCTAGTGTGAAGCGAAGACTTTGCGAAGCCATATTTCATTGAGTGTAATTAGTGAAATGTGCAATAAAATTAAAGAAGGGCCAACTCTGAGTATCATCCAGGAAAGAAATTTATTAAGACTGTTGTGAATTGCAGGCTGACAAAAATACAATTGAAAAAAGCTATGTGAGAGGTATTTTCTAGGGTTGTGCAGAGTTGCAAAAAATAAATGCAATGAGCCGTGGTAGATCCGTCTCAGTAAAAAATGTAGTGAATTATGGTATTGATCGTTGCCAGGCTGGACAATGGGATACTGATGAGAAAGAAAGGTTTGTTGAGTGAAGAAAAAAATGACAAAAAAAGCGTCATTGAGTCCTTCTGTCCCCTCAACGGTTTTTAAAGCTATGGGAATTAGACCTCTTGAGAGAAGATATGTCCTGAGCTGAAAGTCATGTAGGCCTTCCTTTTCCTCCCATTTTTGTTTTGTTACGGATCATTTTGATTCACCACTGTCATTTTTCAGTAAAAATTCCTTTCTTCTTAATGTTTTATCATGTTTCATGAACTTTTTTTCAATCTAAATGCTGCTATATGGAAGGTATGAAGATACACCTTGTGCGAAGATTCCCTAGTCCCTTGATTCCTTACTAAATGGGGCCTTCTTCTTTTAGAAACACCATTGTTAGGGTTAGGAAGGCTTAAACTTTCTAATGATCTAATTTACTTTTTATGTTGCAGCTTGCGTAGGAGACGCCGCTCTCCTTCTCCTCAGCCCTCTCGTCCCTTCAACTCCGCCTTCTCTGAGGTGAGCAATTGTTGCGGTTGTGCTTCTTGAAGATGGGTGATCACATTGACGGCACGTAACTTTCAGCTCAAACTTCTTGAACGTAGCCCACGAAGCTAAAGAGGGAGTTCAAGCATTTTTTTTGTAAACTAACTAGTTATTTTAATGTAGTGAAAATGTATTTTTCAAACATCAACTGCAGCTATCAATAAGTTAACATAATGTGAATTCGAAGAGATAGTGAACATCTAAGTTGGGTCCGCGAGTGCTAAGATATCACGTAGCTCTTCATGCGCTGTGCTGTTGCTCTTCTGACCTTCAACGGTGGAACATTAAATTACATGCAGCTCATTTGCGAAATTTTATTAATTTTGAATCATTTTCTTGATATAACAGCTGGTGAAATGACGATTTGCACCTTCAATTTGCCGTCCTGCTACGGTAATCTGTGCGTAGGGAGCTGTCATTGATGTCACTATATCATGTGTAACCAAAACTGTTGAATGTCCCTACTCGGTGCTTCAATTTTTGAGCTGTATCTGTACTTAAAATAAACCGTGAACCATCACTACAGCTCAGGACTTAGCATTTTCCCTCTGGGAGCGCCAATTCCCTTAGATCAAAGAGTTGTATCCTCCCTAAGGGGATCTGTCTTAAGCTGTGTAAGGTACGTAACTACAAACACAAAACCAAAAAATCTTTTTTTTTTTCCGAAGTAGGGCTATTTTTTTTAACACATTTAAGGGACAACTCATTCCCTTAATATCTCGTTTTCGTCAAATGCCCCAATCCCCATGCACATTGAAAAGAGGGTGATCTAAGTCATAAATAGCTCTGTATTTTTTGTGCAGAGCTCTGGAGGAGGAGGAGCGGGAGCGCTGTCACAAGAGGTTGCTAAAGCTTCTCCAGGTACCGCTGCCGCGCCACCTCCGCCACCGCCCACCCGCCGCTACTACGGCCGGCGGGGGGGCGCTACGGACTCTGAAGACGAGGACGGTGAAGACGGGGATGCTGGAGGGAGCGCCACCGCCGCCTCTGCTGCGACTCTTGCTCAGTACGTCTGGTCCTTGTATTGGACGCTCCAGTCCTTGTATTGGACGTACCAGTCGTATTAGACTCACCAGTCCTTGTATTGGACGTACCGGTCACTGGCATTATGTTGCTTGCATTCTGTAGCGGCTGCTGTGAGATGTGCTCCAGAGAGCACAATAGTTACTTACTTGTATCATAGTTGAGCTTTGGTCCGATTCAATGCCAATGTTCTTGCTCCTGTCACTCATTTTTATGGCAGTCATTCGCTCTGAAGTGCTTCAGTCACATATACTAGTTGAGATGGTAATTGAAATTCATTAAAGAGTTTCAATGGTTGTTGTTTCAATGCGTAGTGTTTTCTGTGTTAGAGATTTCATCTTACGGTTTAATTTCCTGTTTTCTGCAGTCCAAACTGAATGGTCCTTTCCCTTCGTTTTCTTCAGCTCTCGTTTTAGTGACTAGCGAGTCTTGTCCTTACTAGAGCTAAACTAAATCTTTTTCTGTTTCAGAACCTGTGGTGGAGGAAGTATAGAGGACGGGTCGGCAACACTCAAAGTCAGTAAGAATCTTTTGTAGAACGTGGTGGTGATCTGACCCCCTTACTTGCAGCTTCCCTGTACCTTGTTTTAGCTTCAAGACTACCAAGCTTGTCAGGGCGCATGCACACTCGCTGGTCTGACCCTCTCGAGAGCGATCGCAGGTCGCACTCTCGCCAGCACCCAGCCCGTCTCATCTCTTACTAATGAACAATCTTTGTGCAGAATTATTAGGATTTATCGTCGCGGTTGTGTGGTAAATCCAGTGATATAATAAGTGCTGACCAGCTGAGTGGCTTCTGTCATGCTCCTCTTCTTCAGCAGGAGAGTCTCGTTAAAACTTGGAGTACTGACAATGTTTCGAAAGAAATTTTTGGGGACATTGAATGGATGAGAAGCGAATTACGTTTCTCCTTCTGTTATTCATTTATATTGTTGGTTATTGGGTCGAAACCAACTGCAGCTTTATTTGTTATGTTTAGTATTGCTAATAGTTCTAAAATGTAAGTTCATTAATTTTTATCTCGACATTGGTTGAGCTAATTAATTCTAAAGTATATCATGAGTATGAATAGTAATATTGAAATTAATAAAATAATGCTAATGACGTAATATTGTGAGATGACCGTTGCCCTAACATGGTTTCCCACAGAGCCTTTACGTTCTTCAAGCTCTATTTGCTGCGATCAAAGTGGAAGCTGTTTTGTAATGATTGTTAAGGTGGCATAAGACCAGTGCTGTGGATGGGATGTCTTTGCGTGAAAATGATGAATGATTAATTCAAACCAGATTTTTAGCTAAGTTTACGTAGTTTTTTCGTGTTGTTGTTATTGGTACTTCATCGTCTATTTATTTCAGTAGGCCTTTTTCTAGTCAAAATTCTTGCTTGTCTTCATAAAATTCCCCCAAGTTATGTCTCTCATATATAACTGTGTATTTTTATATCTTAGCTTGACCCCCTAGATAATGTGGGCGAGATCCAGCAGTTGATGATTTGCGTGTGACTAGCGTCAGGTGTGATTAACTTTTGAGTAGCTGTAGTTACGTATCCTGTTGTGTTTTACATTTGTACATGTTTTCATCTATACGTGTTCTTGTATCTGTGTATGTTAGTGCTTGTGTGCTTCTGTTGGTGTGTGTTGTCTGTGGACGTACGCGTACCCGTGTGGAGGCAGCGCGCGATAACGCGTGTTGTGTCGCTCAGGTGAGCGCCGCCGCCAGCTCGGCCGCCTCGACCGCCGCTGCGCGTAAGGAGAAACTGCGCAAGAAGATGCAAGCGCTCCTCAAAAAACAATGTGAGTACAGTCGCCTTGTAGTGAGCTATGGTCTGATTTGATGCCAATGTTCTTGCTCCTGTCACTCATTTTTTATGGCAAACATTCGCGCTGTAGTGCTTCAGCCGCAGATTGTAGTTGAGATTGTAATTGAAATTCATTGAGGAGTCATTTTTTCTTCTGAACGTATGCATCGTGAACCCGAGTTGCTAGTGTACTACATTTCGTATTTGTTTTGAGCTTACCAGGGAAATGATATGAGAGATGCTATATTTTTCACCGAGTTTCCGTGCCTCATGTAGTGGGTTGTATGTTACACGCATGCATGCATTTGTGGGAGGTTCAAGTTCTGTGTCAAACATCGGACTTTCTATATCATCACCGGTATACTTCGTTTTTGAGATCGAGCAGATATACAATTTCCTAATTGTACTCGAAATAGTCTAATAATGTGCCCTCTTGGTACATGAAATCTATTCAGATAGGTTTATGCTCTCATTGTTTTTGAGACCAAGTGCGTGGTGCTAGACTTGGCTTGATGGACAGGTTTATCTGATGGCGTGTGTCTTCGTGGGTGGTAATAATATATGAATTTTGCGGCTGTTCTATGTGAATGTAAGGTTATCAAGGGTCTTGTAGCTGAATAGTGATGTAGGCAGACCTAGTATAGGCGACTGTAGTGATGGTGTAATGCCTCTAAGTAAGATATACTAACTATAGGGGACTGTTATGATTAAATTAGATTATAAGTGCGTGGCTGTTATGACGGTGTGATTGCAGGCAAGGCAGACAAGTTACAGGAGCGGGAGCGACAGGAGAAGCAGCTACAGGAGAGGCTCGACAGAGAAGAAGAACTCAGAGAGATCGCCATCAGGATGCGCCGACGGTCAGTTTGTCGCCGCTGTTTAGTCTGTGTTTTGCCTCTACTTAATGTGTTTTTCAATAGAATTGTCTCCTTAATATTCATTTTTGTATTCTCATAACGTAGGTTTCTTTTACCGTATGTAGGCTGGTATTACCATGAGTTTATTAATTTGGCGTAATGATTTTAATCAGTTATTTTCCTTCAATTGTGTTTGGAGTATTTTTATTTTGTTTTGCTTTTCACGAGAGTATATCTATCAACTCCAGGCTCTGGTTTATGCCCTGCTTTTCTTGAGGGTATGCACACAAAAAGCTATTATTATTCGGATAAACAATTCTGATTATAAGTCAAGGACATATTTAAAAAACTAAAAAATTGCTTACCTCACCACCCATCCTCACACTTTCTTTACTGGATTGAAATCTGGAGATTAGACTGAATAACGGAAAAGAAGAACATCATTTTCCTAAAAGAGTCACAGCCTGGCGAGCATTGCGGATTGCTGCATTATGCTGTTGCAAGAGCCATCCATCACCACACAAATAAGGGCCCTTGTAAAAGTATACTGTACAACATGTCCTCATAATCAGCCGTTGTTTGACGCCCCTGCACGACTCTAGTTCCGCTGTGCTGCTGGAGGGAAAATGAAATTCATGACGGAATCTTCGGCTCTGAGCCGCGTAGAAAACGTTTTGTGGCAACCCTTTGTCTTCGGTTGGAAGTAACGTTGGAAGCCATCAGAACGATTTAGGTTAAACTCGTCAGAGAATAAAACTCCTTCAGTTTTCAACTTCTCATGTGAGGTCCTCCATGGCAAATTCCAAGCGGTCTACTTTGGCACGTGGAAGCAGATGAAGCCCTTGTAAACGTTTCTAATTTTTCAAACCCTTATGCCTCGAGTGTCGCCTTATGTTTATTGGACTGTGATCGGCGTCTGGGATTTCCTTCATCTGTCGTGAAGATCATTTTCTATCATGACGAACAGCCTTGCAGTTTCTCCTACTCAATGCGATAAAATTATTTTCTGATGTACTACTAGACTGATCTTCCACAACTGTCAGGGTCTTTTACTGAGTTGTAAATCACTGTTTGCTGCTTTTAACCTCAGTTGTGATTGCGCGCTGTTACAAACTTTGCTTATCCAGCTGAACGATTCTATCACATTCAAAAAAACGTAGTTTGTTGGCATTAGGGGACAACCTCAACTCAGGTGAAATCTATACATTAATGTACGTACAGTACATTTGAGCATTCGAGCAATCTGGTCTTAAATTATGAATCATCTGGAGAGCAACCTAGCTACTTGAAATGTTATTTTCTAATTTAATTGATTAGACTGAAATTGTCTTTTTCATCCTTTATCTCCCCTCAGACCTCAACTATTGTATCTATGTGAATTAGCGCTCTCAGGGGGAAAATGTGAGGTCCTGAGCTGAGAGTTAAGTAGGCGTTCTTTTTGTTGAAATATAATATTTTTTAATTTTATTAAGGCCCATCATTTTTTGGTTCACTGCTGTTCTGTTTTTCAGCACCCCTTACTTTTTTCTTTTATCTTGTTTCATAACCTTCCTTCTTCTCTTACTGTTTCTACACGCACGGAATCCTTTGCAGGAACACTCTATGTGCATAGATTCCACGTTCCCTTAATTTCATACTAAATGGTGCCTTCATCGTTCCTCTCTTTGAAAATCTATGTTGTGGTAAAGGGAGGTTAAAACTAATTTATAATCTATAATAAATCATTCTTTATCTCTTCCAATGAGTTAACTTTACTTCGAAAACTTTTAAAGTTTGCCTACACCAAACATTGCTTTTTCAGTTTTTCTACTGGTCCTAAATTTATGATGAGGTATTCATGACAAACGTTTAATGACCCCGAATCTTACTCGTATTGATATTGGACAGCTCTCCAAATTTTCTCAAAGGATTACCGTCAAAAATGTTCATTGGTTTAGCTGCATGTTGGTGTAGAATTTCAGTATGGAATTTTCGATCATTCTAGTGCTTATAGGCTCTTGCTGACATTTACATTAGGCCTGAGTTTGGTTGTGAGTTATTCGAAAGCGTTATCTTTGATATCATGGTCATCGGAGCGCTATTAGAATGAGTATGGTGAAACAAAAGCTGTTGATACAGCGTTCCATTCCACAATTTGGAATGCATGCTCTGTGTGTCAAGGTATTATTACTTATGATGAGGTTGTGTACAGGGAGCGGGAGCGGCGACACCGTCACCACTCGGACTCGGAGTCGTCCAGGTCCTCGTCCCGCTCTGCGTCGCCTCGCTCTCGCCGCTCTGCCTCGCCCTACTCCCGCCGCTCACCCTCACCCGACCTGCGCGACAAGGTGGGTGGACGTTCGCGTCACTTGCCACTCCACTCTTTGGTGGTCCGATTTTTGGCGTTTTTGGACAATTTGAGAATTGGGGCCTTTTTCAAATGGGATAATTTCGTGAAGACCACTCAACTTTCCTAATTAGATATTGAGGTGTCGTGATGGGCTAATTGAAAAATTTCGTATTGTCTAGAACAGAGAAATGTGACATTCCCAGGTGCAGAAGCGTGCTGAACTGCTATAACTGATGACCAGAATAAATACAAATTCGGAAGCTGAGTGGTTATCTTATCACAGTCACAATTTAATCATGAGGCATTAAGCCTTCACGTGGTAAGTGTGGCAAGTATAAAAAGTGTGAAGTAAGATTGTGTAGTTACATGTTACCCTGTCGATGGCAGGAGGCCTGAGTTACGATTTTCATGGAAATATCTGGTCTGATATTTGAATTTTTTCAAAGTTCAGAGCAATAATTGCTGTAGGTAGCTTCCGTATAGTTGTTAGTGAACTTCAACTTAGGTAAAGAGAACCTGGGATGAGTAGACTGGAACTTCTTTTATGAAATTTGATATGACAAGTTTAGTGGTCCACATGTAAGTATTGGGGTCTAAATTGCTACGTTGAGCCAAGCCGACGAGGCTTTCAATGAAGAGTCGGATTGGCAGCTGTGCCAAGGGCCTAATTATTCCATGCTCTTGAATGCTCTTTTGATTCGATCTTCACTATTGTTAGGCGTTTGATCTCAGCGTGATACATTTCAATATTATTGCTAGTTCCAGTCGCCATAGTCGTGGTATCAGAATAGCGCTCGGGATGTGTTAGTTTGGTAAACTTCTGTGTCTATCTAGCGTTCTACCGACTAATATCTTGCAGAAGTGAATTGCCAATAGACCTTAGTGTCTCAGGTACTGATTTCACTATTTTCTCTGACTTCAGTGAACAATATTGTCTCTGTAAAACAGCTTCAGTTACATCAACATCTCACCATCTTAACGCTGTAAATAAATCTGCCGCAGCCATACCGAGGTCGGGACGCAGATGACCGAGTAAGAGGTCGTGTGGACTCGCGCTCCCCTCCGCCCCGCAGACGGTGAGCCTCAGTGTTGCGTTGCGAGTCATGGATGCTGCGGTGCGCTACTCAGTAAACGCACTTGTCTGCGTGTTGTAGATATCGCTCACACTCAGTGCGTGTAACGCGTGTAGCGCCAATTTTAGACTTGAAATGAGGTCATGTTATGTCGTTCCTGAATATTTTAACCTTGTTTCAGGTATACAAAGTGAAAAATTGATTTCTAACGTTGTACAATCGCGTGTTCGTGTTTAAGCTACTTTGTATCAAATTTTTGCCAAATTCAAACGTTCAAATGTGATTTCAAATGTGAATAAGCAGTCTGTTTGAATTATGGAAGAGAGGTGGCCAAGGTAACTCACCAGTCGGATATTTTTTACGTCATAATTGTGAATTCCCTCCACATAATTCCTCACCTGGTTGGCCATGTTAGTAAAAAGTTTAACTGGTTTCATTGGAAAGCTCTTCGTTTCAAATACCGGTTGCAGTTAACTTGTTCAAAAGTTTCACGATCTCATAATGTTGTATGTTACGATCATTGATTCAATAACTTGATAAATTAGCCAAATGTTCAGTGAACTGGAAAGTGAATTTTTCAGTTTGAAGGTAGAATTTTATATTTGAGATTTAGAGGTTTACCTGACGCACCACTCGTACGTACCCTCGTTATGATGATGCAATGTACTGTCGTAAATTATTATCCTGCTGAGCTCGTGTTGTTAATTTATCATACCGTCGTAAGTTCTCATATAAATGTACTTTGGCTTTTGAAAGAAAAGCGATTATCTTCGTGCTTTGTTTGGTCTATTATGCTAGAAATCATAGTCATTGATCTTTTACTTCATTTATTAAGAACCTTCAGTCAAGTTTGGAATGTTCCCTAATTTCCCTCTCCAGACCTCCGAGCGCGGAGCGCGACCGGCCTCCCCCGCGTGCAGGGTTGCTGCCGTCCCCCGCCGCCCCTCCTCGCCTGATGGACCTCGTGCCAGACGTGCGGAGGCCCCCACCTCCCCGCCAGCTGTCCCCTCCATACCCCCCTTCTGGCTCCCGCCGCTCTCCGCCTTCCCGTTTTCCCCAGCCCGGACCCTCGCTCTGCCCCACGCCTCCAGGCGTCAGCTCGCGAGATTACCGCGGCGATCCACCGGACTTCCGACGCGGTGACGGCTACTCAGGGGACAACTACCGCGGCTTCCGTGGTGACGGCGGCAATGACGGCTACAGTAGAGATGGCTTCTACCAACCGCCTCCTCCGCCTCGAGAAGAGAGACGTGGTTTCCCTCCGCTTGCTGGCGACCGGCCTTCGCAACTTCCTCCGCCCGGCATGGACGACTACGAGATGTATAGTGACCGGCGGGGACGTGGCGGCAGCGGGTACAGAGACCGAGAAGAGCCACTGCCCGGTGGATACAGGGAGAGAGAAGAGCCTATGAGAGCTGGGGGTGGCTACAGAAATAGAGACGAACCAATGAGAGGTGGTGGTGGTGGTGGTGGGTTCAGAGACAGGGAGGAGCCAATGAGAGGAAGTGGGGGATACAGAGACAGAGAGCAGCCAATGAGAGAGGGTGGTGATGTGTATAGAGAAAGACAGGAGCCGATGACTGGAGATGGATACAGAAACAGGGAAGAACCAATGAGAGGTGGTGGAGGATTTAGAAATAGAGAAGAACCAATGAGAGGAAGAGGGGGAAGGAGCTTCAGAGGTGACGACAGCAGGCCCCCGTTCCGAGATCCTCCTCCTGGCGAGTATGGCAGAGATCGAAGAGAAAATCCTGAGTTCCGGCCTGACAGACGGCCTCTGGACCGGGAGCGAGACTTCAGGGACAGGCGCGATAGGAACCTTGATAACCAAAGGGACCGGAATAGGTGAGTTACTGCCATGGTGCTCGTTTGTCGCGGGATTGATTGTACTTTCCTATTAAAAATTGAAGTAAATTTGGCCGAGTTGTGATTGGGTCGAAGTAAATTAAAAATTTCTTTTCAACTATGGAACTCGTTGATTTCCTACTGATATTTTAATAAAGCTCATGTTTATGCTCTATTGTATTGTTTTGACCAATTAACTGAAATTGAACTTCCCTTTTTGTTCTGCTACTATAGTTGTTTAATAAAAAAGGATTGCCGCCATACTTTAACTGATCCAAACTGTGGTATAGCGGCAAAGTTATTGGTAAGTGTTCGGGAGATAGAAGGCTAGTACAGGAAGTTATTGATTTTCTCTGTAAATTCGTTCATTTGTGCCGCTAATGTTTCCATGGTCTTATTGAGAACAAGTAGATGGTACATTTACAGGTGAGGTGTTCTGAGTCGCGTGCGCTCGACGCTTGTCTGGCACACAATTGAGAAGTCTTGAGCTTATGTAAAAGTTACTTCTCTATTTTCTTGTAGAAAAATACATATCGTATTTCTTTTTTTGGTAGGTGAGCAGAGGAATGGGGAAATTTCACTGTTCCCTTTACCAATTTTACTGGTGCCGAACTGTGTTATTATCATCTACGTATCGTGTATTGAATAGTCAATAGACAAGGATATGATAAGGATTACTTGCACTTAGTAAGTATTCCAGCCCACCCACACCTTCCCGAGGTGGTACTGTTAGTATACCCATTTGGAGTTGTAACTCATTACATATTGTTTATGTAAATTGATAACATAGTGTTCATAAGGTTATTTATTAAATTGTTGTCAGTGGGTAGAACCAACGTGGGGGGCGCCCACTAACATCTGGGTGTTTTTTTTTTTAGTTTTGTGTACTTATATTACAAAATTTGTGAGTGTACTATAAGAGAAACGTACTTGGCCCCCTTGATTTATCAAGGGGACCCACCATGGGGGGTAACAAGCGAGGGGGGAGCTCGAGAGGCACCGTAACCGGCCGCCCCAGCGGGGAGCGCGTTGCAGGCGCTGCGGGTCCGAAGACCGCCGGGACTGCGAGGGGGCGGCGCGGGGGAGCGGCTTCACGCCCTGCTCCGCCTGCCGCTGCCGCGGAACCCACTACAGCTACTGCTGCTGCTGATGGAACGAGCGGCCGCAACCTGGTTGACAAGAGGATCGACGCTCTCGAGGAGAAAATAAACTCGCTTGTGGACTTGATTCGACACCTACAACCAACCTATAAGAACACCCTGACTGGCTCCAGGCCCGGTGAACCCGAGACTGTGGAAGAGAAAGTCAGCAACATGGAACGCGTCATTGAGGATGTGCTGGGAGCAGTTTCTGAGCTTTTCCAAAAACGCACAAAGAGTGCTCCTGGTGCTGGAGTCGAGCGGAAAAGATCAAAATACGTTCCACTTGACTTGAACAATTTGCCTGAGGAGAAGCTCTTCAAGAGATTCTATATCATGAAATTTACTCCTGAAAATAAAAGGAAAATCAACCCTTATCATCTCCGAAATGAAATCTACAATCAAACAAACCTCTTCCCGAAAAAAATCGCGACGAGTGGTCAAGAAAACCTAATAGAAGTTGTCAATCAACAACAGGGCGAAGCACTTATGAAGATAACGAAGATAGGACAAATACCTTGCCGTGTAACCGAAGCTTTTCACCTGAACACCTCCAAGGGTCTCATTTACGTCAATGAATTCAACATCGAGAATGTTGAAGAGTTTGCAAACGGCCTCATAGAAAACTGCAATGTTACCACCGTCACCGAAGCCTCCTTCATTAAGCCCAAATATCAACAAACAAAAGCATTCTTAGTAGAATTTGACCTAGAAATTCCTCCCGAGTATATATATATATATTACAGGAGAAAGGTCAGATACCAAAGTTTACCCCTGCAAAGATAGACCTATGACGTGCTACAAGTGTCAACAGTACGGCCACACTTGGAAAAGATGCAACAAAACTCACCCCGTCTGCGGCAAATGCTGACAGGAGAACCACACCTCGGACACGTGCTTGGAGGAAAGGGCGACCTGCCTCCACTGCCAGGGGCGACATCGGGCAAGAGACAGGGTCTGCGCCAAGTACCAAGACGAGAAAATTCTGGAAATCCAGCGGAAGTTCAAGGTAGGCAAAAGGAGAGCCAGACAAATAATGAACGGGGTCAATACCATACCAGAGCAGAGAAATAAAGGAGGTGCAACACACTTCATTTGCAAACTCTCCGAGACTGACAAACGAAAACTCAGCCCATGGGCCTTCGAAAAATGTCTTAGTTACAAACTCGGTCAAAACCCATAAGTATCCGATCCGGTGGCAAAGATAATTTCATTTTCGAAATTCCACCCAATAATTGCAATACCCAAATCACCAGTATAACCTCTGTCAACGGGATGTCTGTAGAAATCAACGAACACCCACGGTTCAACACCATCCAAGGGCTAACATTCGTTTACGAATATGATCTGTCAGACTTCGAAGAATTCAAGAGAGGTCTCCTGGAAGAATATAACCTACAGGATGCCCAGAAAGCAACTTGGATCAAGCCTAGAAACCCCAGCTCCATCCCACTGCTTCTCACATTTCGCCATGCCCTTCCCGAATACATTGAAATACCCGGTGAACAAATGAAATCCAAAATCTACGAGTACCTCCCCAAACCGATGCTTTGCAAGAAATGCCAAGAATACGGTCATACCTTCAAACATTGTCCAAGCGCTGAAGTAATTTGTGGTAAGTGCGACACAAGCGGACACGAACGAGATCAGTGCACCAGCGGCAAACTCGACTGTCACCATTGTGGAGGTGACCACCTTACGGGTTCGGAAAAGTGCTCAGAGCAGAAATTCCAGAAAGAAGTATTAACAATTCAGATCCGATACAAAATGACACGAAAACAGGCCCAACTGATACTAAATAAAGAGCAACCTCAACTCAGAAACAACTTCGCGCGAGCACTGCAACAAAACTTGAGCGAACGCCAACACTCACCAGACCCAGAAATGACGGGCGGCAGCAGCACGGGGACCAGCCAATCTTGCCCTGCTGCCAGTGCACCTGAACGGGACGTTCCACGGGTGGCGACGTCCTCTGTTGAAGTTAAGAGGAAGCGTGCCGGCTCTGACGATGAAGAAGCCCCAACAGAAAAGAAAAAGGTCACCGAAGCCTCAGCTCGGCTTAACCCTTCTATACCAAACACATCAGACAACGAAGACGACTCGGCACTGAGCGAAACGGAAACTACCAGTGAAAATAACCCAACGGTGCGAAGCCAGGCGAGACACATTTACGACGAATACACTAAACAAAACCACACGGATGGACACTGTAAAAACGCTACTCCAAAAGAAGGGCGCAAATCTCGCGTGGATACTCCTAGGGCGAGGAACCTACGGGAAGAGCCGAAGAGCGCTCTCGGAGCCGCTCACGGCCACGAAACCGCTCTCAGTAATCCGGACAACGCAATACTGCTGCATCCCACCCATAATCTCATCTCTTCCTAATTTTTTCTAGTTTCTACACTATCATAGCCCTCAACATCAGCGAGACTAACATTCTCCAGTGGAATTGTCAGGGACTCCGTTCAAAAAAGGATGAACTTTCTCTTCTAACCAACGACTATCACCCAATCGCAATTGCTTTGCTGTGGAATAATTCCAATTTCAACCTCCCACACTATGCGTGCCTCCGTCGAGATGGCCATTTTAACGTTACACCGCACGGAGGAGTAGCATTATTAATCCACGAATCTATTCCATATCAGGAAATCCCTCTTAACACGCAAATGCAGGCAATAGCTGCTGTCATCCAAACAAGTCAAACCATAACCATAGCATCTATCTATTCTTCAAGGGCCCACTCACTAAGCAGAAAAGGACTCCATGACATCATCAATCAACTGACTCCTCCGTTTATCGTCATGGGAGATTTCAATGGCTATAACACAGCATGGGGATGCAGGATTTCAGATGCCAGGGGACATGTCATCGAGGACGTCGTATACGAACTTAACCTGAACATAATCAATTCTGGAGCACCGACAAGGATAGCATATAACACCGAATCTGCAATAGACCTGACCATTTGTTCACCGAGGCTCTCGGCCGACCTCCAGTGGTCAGTCGCCAGCTCTCCAAACGACAGCGACCACTGCCCTATCACTATCACATTCATGGATAACCATCAACATGAAGATGGGAGGGTAGTGTGGAATGTGAAGGAAGTGGATTGGGAAATATACCAAAACCATCCTTTATGGAACAATTTACAGCCGATCAGAGATGTAACTTGCAGCGAAGCATTACAGCGCTTCTATGAAAATATCACCAACATTACCCAAAGATGCGTACCACAAATTACTTTGAGCAAATTCTACCCAAAGCCATAATACTGGACAGACTCACTGAAAGAAACCAAAAGAAATAGGGAAAAAATGTATCAGAAATACAGACGGAATAAAACCGAACGGAATTGCATCTTGTGGAAGCAAGCAAGAGCCGTCCACCGCAAAGCATTGAAAGAAGAGAAGAGGAATGCCTGGATTAAACTGGCCAATACCCTCAACAAGAACACGCCCATGTCAAAAATTTATGAAACCATCCGTAAAATCAAAGGCCGTCGACAGAGAAGCATTCACATTTTAAAAGAAAACGGCAACTCATATACGACAATCCCCGAAATTGCAAACAAACTAGCCTCAGTATTTTCAACAGTGTCCAGCTCCACCAACTATTCAACCCAATTCCAGACAATAAAAGAAAGATCTGAGCAACAGCAGCTAAACTTCTCGTCAGACAACAGTGAGGATTACAACTCAATATTTACACTGCAAGAACTAAACACTGCTCTATCACACGTCAAACACTCGGCTCCCGGTCCTGACCAAGTGAACTATTTAATGATTAAAAACATGCCGGATACTGCCAAGCTGCACCTTTAAATCTATTCAATAAATTCTGGAACGACAGCTTCTTCCCCGATGAATGGCGCACAGCCATAGTCATCCCTCTACCGAAACCGAACAAATCACCTATATCACCTGAGAACTACCGCCCAATCGCTCTGACCAGCTGTCTATGCAAGACCATGGAGCGGATGATAAATAACCGCCTCTACGACTTCTGCGAAATGCGCGGCTTCCTCGCCAACATCCAGTGCGGCGGCCGTCGAAGCAGATCAACCATAGATCATCTCGTCAGACTGGAATCATTCGTACGTCAAGCATTTGTACGAGACGAACACTGCATTAGCGTGTTCTTCGACCTCAAGAAAGCTTACGACACTACATGGAAACATGGCATATTGAAAGACCTCCACTCCATGGGTCTAAGAGGTAAACTACCATTATACATTAAGCAATTTTTAAGTAACCGCTCATTCCAAGTCTCAATCAACCACTGCCTCTCAAACCCTTATGAACAAGAGGAGGGAGTTCCCCAAGGAGCCGTTTTATCCGTCACCCTATTCGCAATAAAAATAAATCAAATAGCCCACGCAGTACCCCAGGACCCTAGATTCCACGCTTCCCTGTTTTTAGACGACTTGCAGATTGCCTACCGCCACAGGGATTTGAACGTCATCCAAGCCCAACTGCAGAGCTGCATCGATAAAGTCACCGAGTGGACCAACAGCAACGGCTTTTCATTCTCTCCAGGCAAAACTAAAGCCTTGCATTTTAATCTCCTGTCGGGCCTATTCCCAGACCCGGTACTGACCGTGAGCGGAGAAAGTATTGAGTACGCAAACGAGTGCAAATTCTTGGGCCTATTGTGGGACAAGAAACTATCGTGGAAACCCCACATAGCCAAAATGAAGGACAGCTGTAAAAAAATGATCAATGTGCTCAGATCCATCTCCTCGCATGAATGGGGCGCTAACCAACACATTTTAATGCACTTGTATAAAATACTTATCAGGTCAAAAATCGACTATGGATGCATCGCGTATGGTTCTGCCTGCAACACCACCCTCAAGGACATCGACACCATAGCCAACGAATGCCTGAGGGTTGCCACAGGAGTATTCAAGTCAACGCCAGTACCATCCTTGCAAATCATAGCAAACGAAATGCCCCTCCAACTCTGGAGACAAAGCCTGTCCCTTAAATATTATTACAAGATAAGAAGTCAGCTCAACAACCCTGCGCATAAGATGGTCATCCCACCCACTGATAAACGCCTATTCATTAACAAGCATACTACCCCAACGTTCGCAATAAGAACCAACATGTTGATTGACGAACTCGAGATCGAGAGGAGGTTCGTGATGACCGACTTTTCATATCGATTGCTCAATATCACAACGCCTACGTGGAAAACACCCAATGTAGACATCAACCTAAAACTCAAAGAATACAAAAAAGAATCGACCCCGCCAATGGTATACCAGCTGGAATTCAACAGAATCATCCACGAGAATTACTCGAACAACACCTTCATCTCCACCGATGGCTCGAAGAGCGATCATGGAGTTGGCGCCGCTGCCGTGTGCGGAAACGTAACCCGCAGGGTCGCGCTCCCACCCATCGCCTCTGTCTTCAGCGCGGAGCTCCAGGCTATTCATCTGGCTCTGAATATTATCCAGGAAAATTCTACGCAAAATGACTTCACCATTTTGACAGACTCACTGAGCTCTCTGCTCAGCATACGTGACAAGCAGACTAAACACCCAATGTCGAGAAGACTGCAGCACAGAATACATGACCTCCATGAAAACAGCAAGAAGGTATCATTTTGTTGGGTACCATCCCATGTGGGCATTGCTCACAATGAATTAGCCAACCGGGCAGCAAAGGCAGCAGCCTCATCCGCCCCCGAATTCATACCCATCTGCTATACAGACTGGTATCCGACCATAGACCAGAAAATAAACAACATATGGAGTGAACAGTGGCGGCGAGGCAGAGGCATTCTCCGCAGCATACGACCGACTCCAGGACCATGGAAAAAACGGAAACAAATGCGCAGATACGAGGTGATCATCAACAGGCTGAGAACTGGCCACACGTGGATCACCCATAGTTACCTCATGAACCAGGACGTTGAAGAGGCACCTTCGGGCTGCCCACTGTGTGGGGAAGCCATTTTGACGGTCCCACATATTCTTGCCAACTGCCCTAGCCTTGCTGAAGCCAGAGCCACCCACATCAAAGTCTTCAGGAATCCAAACATCCGAGCAACCATCCAGCACCTACTGTGCGATGGTGGACCCCTGACGGAAATACTGGCGTTCCTATGCAGTATAGGACTTCAGAACTCTATATGAGCACTTGGTAAATCGGATGGAGAAACTGCAATATGGCCGGGCGCGCTACGTTGGTACCTCGGGGGGTTTCAGCGTGGGTAAGGCGTCCGGCCATAAATGGGTGGGTAGCTGAAACCCCCTACGGGGTTTGGCTGCCCAGTGTGTTTGAATGTACTGTAGCATGTACAAAATTTCAATGGGAAGACAATTGTAACCTTGAGTTGTAATTATATTCTTGATCACATAATTTTTGATGTTCATATAATGTTGGTATTCGTCTTACGTGGTAAACTGGAAAAGCCCGATAATGGTTAAATTGTGTGACTTTCGGTGCGATATAGTTTGAATAACTGAAGCGATAGCAAACGCATGTTACTACTGCTACTAACACTACTGCGCTGGTAGCCCGGTAAAGGGCTTCAATATGAGTAAGGCGCTCGGCTATTAGAGGGTGGGCAGCTGAAACCCCTGTGAACTAGGCTGTACTCCCATTCTAAACCGATGTTATTTCTTTTAAAATGCTTCGCGAAAGCGGAGGGGTCCACATTTGCTATTAGCTGGCGACCCCGGTGGAAAAGCGACCTCAAACAATAATAATAATAATAATAGTACAGGAAGTTATTGATTTTCTCCGTAAATTCGTTCATTTGTGCCGCTAATGTTCCCATGGTCTTATTGAGAACAAGTAGATGGTACATTTACAGGTGAGGTGTTCTGAGTCGCGTGCGCTCGACGCTTGTCTGGCACACAATTGAGAAGTCTTGAGCTTATGTAAAAGTTACTTCTCTATTTTCTTGTAGAAAAATACATATCGTATTTCTTTTTTTGGTAGGTGAGCAGAGGAATTCAAAGACTTATTTTTGACGTTCTTAATTTGGAGTCGCTGATTGTTGCGACTTTTTTTTAGGAAAACTACTTCGTGGAGTCTGTTAGTGTAAATTTTGCAAGAGGTGGGAACAGTAAAGGTTTGACAAGAGAGCTATTGTGTTCATTGGTTCACAATTGTCTTAGTGGCTGGTAGAAAAAACTAGGTTCCCTCAGGGAGCATAGGATAGGTAATAGGTTTAGGTTAGTGATGTATGTCAATCTTATGCTGTGGGGACTATCGCCTACAGAGACATATTATTCGCTTACTTCAGCAATACATCGGCCTTAGGGACATCCATCTTTCTCACTCACTTTCCGTTTCCACGCTATTTCCTCTATCTGTTGGTCTGTTCTTCATAATTTACTTATTCTGTGCGCAGAGTATCGTGTGTGGGAACAAACCTTGTGCATATATTCCCCGTTTGCTACAGTCCATTATCAAAGTTCCCTTCTCTTCGTTCTCTAGAGAGCACCTTTTTTTGCAGCTAGGGTGTCATAAAATAAATAATGCGTTTAAAGTAATAATTCGGAAAAATTAATTGAACCAAATCCTAACTTACCCAACATTATCCATCCTATTGTAGTCTAACTTAACCTGAACCTATCGTCTGGCGTTTTAACATTGGGCAAATCGTTTAGAGTTACGGCTTCCTCTATCAAGTACCCGTACACATAGCCTCCATAGTAAAATTTCGGCATTGAATTTTAGGTCGTTCAGCCCTAAGCGGCCAAGTAAGCGGGGCGTGGGCGGCGGTATTTCTTCCACTGAAAATTTTGCTCTAGCGGACGTTTCAAATAGCAGAGAAGGAAATTAATAATGAAACCTGATTTTGATAATTCTATTGTGTTTTCTCTGAGCTCAATGGTGGGGCGAGGGCTAGAATCAAGTTATGTTTTGCTGTCAGTTGACCCAGTTGGCATGTTGTCCTAGATGAGGACCAGTCTAGTTCTCAAGACAGGTGGCTTTGTTGCGTTGGAAAGAAAAACTGTTCGTGATATATTTCGGCAGAAAACTTCAAAAAGCTTAAAAGAAACCGACCTGAAGGGAGGTCTTCAATGGGATTTTATGTTTTATTTTGCATTTTCCTTGTGTGAAGCGATGATTGATTGTATTTTGTTTTTTATTTCGCCCTTTAGTACTCAGCAAGCAAAAGCCCACTTCTTTGGTTTGGTGTTGAGTCAACTCATCACGTTGACCGAAATATAAGCTTTGATTTACCCTGTCATTCCTTCTAAATTTTGACTCGTTCATATTCATCGGCTTGCACTAAGCACAGAGTGAATTACTGGTACACTTCGTGTTTAATATGCGGCCAATCGCAGAGGTCAGCTGAGTCTCGAAAGTTGTAAACATATAGTGTCCCCAACTCGCCGTAATGTGCTTTTCTCTCAGCAGGCCAGACTCTGCCGGGAAGGTGAAGTTAGTGGACTACTGAACTGCACCACCCCGTCTCACTGGAGCCCGAGCTCTCGTTTGTGTGGAGTTGCGTTCCTGGCATCATTGCTGTCGTCTCTCACAGGTGTTTCCTCAACCTGATCTTGCTGCCATGATCACTTGAGTAATCTGTTTGATGAAAATACTTATGGGAACTGCATTTTGTTAGCATTTTGTTGCCTCGGATGTAAAGCATGTACGCGGACACATGCCATTGCACATTTGACGCGTATTTGGATAAAAACAAGAACTCGCTCATTCTTATTCCTTAAACTTTGGAACGCGAAACACAAAAGTCTAGTTGAATGAGATTCTTGTTGCTCACGCTAGGTACCAAGCAGTAACTTATTGTTGTTATCGTAACCTAAATTCTTTCTCTGACCTTTTACCGTTACTCCTTTCAGCGGAGGAAATACTCGGTTATAGGTATGTCTTGTTCTTTCTTTTTGTTTGGAGCTTAGGCCTGTCAATTGTTTGTCAATTCACGGGAACTCGGTAGGCCTTGGACTGCACCACTGCGCTATGGAACTCTACGACGAACGTAACGTAGAAGATCAGGAAGGCTTATCTGTTGACATTTTGTATGTGCAATGGAATATGAAAGCTATTTAATGATCTGCTTAGCTGTTTTTGGTAGCTTGATCTTAGCACACGTGGCAGAGGTCCATATATGACTAAGTACTACGAATAGATGCTTTAAATTGGGCTAGTAATTATAGTCTAATCCGAACTCTATCTGACGGGGGTTCTTATCTTTGATAGTATAAGCTTGTGGTTGAGCACGAGCGATCTCGATGCTAAATTGTCTCGTTGAGATGTTATACGGTGCTATTCACGCTCTCAAGCCGTTAGGGAAACACTCTTGGTTCTTTTTAGAAATGGAAAACTTTTCGTGGGTTAATCGGGTGGTGACGTGCAGAGTAAGAAGTGCGTTTGAAGTCTGCTGACATTTGTGAGGGGCAATTTATGAATTTTTTGTTCTTATTTTTTTCTCTCATATGTTGCTAAGGTTGGCATGTATGATCCGAGCGTTATTTCATGCATTTCTTTTATAATGAGAATGAAACAATTGAGTTATTTCTACTGTTTTTCTCTCTGAAGCATTTTATGGTTAACTATAGTTGCTCAAAAAGCTTGAACCACTTGTCGTGCAGTTATTATGTGTTACTCAAAAATGAATTAATTTGATCTTTACATTCCATTAAGTTTCTCAAATGAAATCAAAAAACGTAAGTTCATTTTTCCAGAAGGGGGCCTTTCGTTTTTGCTGAGGATGAACTGAGAATCCTGAATTTTGACCCAATTGGACGGAAATGTAGCTTTCAAAGCATATCTGTGTAACGTGGTTTGTAAAAGTTGCCTTTTTACTTTATGCTTTGTAGGCTTTTTCTGATCTGTCACATTTATCCAGGTCAATATCAGAAGGCTTACCGGCTCGCCTTTCAGTTCAGGGGTCACGCAATCTGCGATGTTCGATTAAATATTCAGATCGCCTTGTTCGCAAGTCGTTCGTTATTTCACATGCAAAAATCGGTATTCTGATTTACGAAATTGTTTTCGTAATGTTCAGAATTTACTGATATACACCGAGGCAGCAAATGTCTAGTGAATCATTCTGTTGATTACTAATTTATACAGATTGTCGTTGCGGTATTAGCGTTCTTCTGTTAAAGCGGTGAAACTGGTACCAACTGTAAAGTTCGGTATATTTTGCTACTACTTAATTTCAGTACCGTTTCTCAAGCTGAAAATTTACTCGGATGACCTAGTCCCTTGAGTTGGGTACAATAAAACATTAATTTTTTTTGGTAGCGGTTCTGTTATTGCGAACTTAGATGAAAATCGCCTATCTGTATTTCTCTGTTTTCTGCTCAAGAATTTTCAAATTTTACTAGTAGTGCGATTCTTACAAATTCCTAATATTATGTGATGTAATTTTAACAAGTTATGGTTAATTACTTTTATTATTGTATCAAATTGAATTAGTCTACTAGGATGACTATAAAATTGATCAATTTAAGTATATCGGTGAAGGAAAGTTATCACTTCAGAGTAATTCGTTGGCATTTTGTTCACGACACCTCTTGCCGATGCCGAGAATAGCCTGTTGGTGCGTGCGTAATAGCAAGAACACCTTCGTAAATCCAGATAGTTACGCACAGCCCTAAGGGGACACTGCGTTCCACGCAGAACAATGCACTGGACTGCTTCTGAACAATATGATTCTGTTGCGTTTCTTAGAGATGTCGTGAGCTAGTGCAGCCTTTGTCGAGAAAGCTTACGTAACATTAGTCGAGAACTTTGCTTAGCTTCTAGTTTCGATTTTTTTGGGGTAATTTTTCCCTTTTAGGAAACATCGATTTTTCTACTTCTGTGGACAGCTTAGGCGTGAAATAATCTTTTTTTTTTCTTACGATTGCTTTGGTGATTTGGGTGAGTGCTCTCTGATACCGTGTGTGCTCCGGTCCCTCCCTTCGTATGACTGATAATCACAATTTCTCTTCATATTGTCTGTGAAAATAGTTTTTCTCTGCAATGCAATACGTGTCTTTCAAATTAATGATATGAGAACTGGGCTTTTATGGTTCTTACTCACGTGGGACGATATGTTCAGCCGTGGGGCACACTAACTGAGAAAGGTTTGTATGCTTCATGGCCGCAACAATAGCTTTTTCGACGAAAAGTAACATATCCGTCAGGATATGTTACGTTTTTGCAATACAATGATTGGCTTAGTGCGGTATTTGAATATCATTTTATTTTCAGTAAAGCTTCATAAAGATACATCAATTATATCAATGGGTATTAGCGCTCCGGGTAGGAAATGGGAAGTCCTGAGTTAAAGGTTAAATAAGCCTTCATTTTGCGAAAATATAATTGGTTTTTGATGACGGACGATCTTGTTTCGGTTCACTGCGGTCTTTCATTTTCAGCGCTCATTACTTTCTTATTCAACTTTTATCTTGTCTCACAAACGTATTTCAACCTTGTGGTTTCTGTACGCAGGGCGTGGGGACACAGCTTGTTCATAGATACTCTATCTTTTCAATTCCATTCTAAATGGGGCTTTCCTTATTTTCTTGGGAACCCCTTGAAGATGACAACAGGTTGAAGGCTCCGAGAGAGACACGCTGAAACCTCGCATTAATCACACAAGCCTGAGAAACATGATAATAATTCAAAAGCTAGCATAAGCATCTCTGATGGTTTAGAGTGCTGCCTCAAAAAAAGCAGTCTCTGGTTTTTGTGCTTCGTGATGTGAAGGTCAACAAAGACGTGTTCGGCAAGACTTGGGGAAAATGTATTGATATCGTGAAACAGCCGAGATGAATGTCCGCCCTACATCAGCACAGAGGAATGATCTCTGCTCTACCAGGGGTTTAATCCTTACGCTTCCTGTCTATGGTCAGATCTCGAGAGTGAAGCTTTCTCAAGTCCTGGGAAAAATATCACATCATTGAAAGTTAATCAAAGTTCGAGAAAAATACCTGTGATTGTCAGTGCCGTCATCGACGCCTTTCCTCAAAGAATTCGAAAGACCGTGATGATTCCAGACACTCGGAATGGAGGATGTTTTGTGCGTGTGTTCTTTATTTATTCAGCCGTCTTCGTGGGAAATAACACTTTAAATTGAATTTTTTCCAAGAATTACTGCCGTTTCATTTTGTAGCAGAATTTATGCTCCACCATGTACGTGTATAGTTAGTTCATCGCGGACTGCTAAGATCAGCTGTGTCTTCTTGTTGAAATTCCGTTTGGTATTTTGTTTCGCGGTGGTTTCGTATCATAGTATGCAAGTAATTATTCATGCTTAGTTATGTTCACAGAAATTACCCTCTGCGTTAGAAGCTGTTCTTTCTACCCTTCGTTAGAGTTCGAAGTATAGGTAGCGGTACACTTGTTCCACACTTACCATCTCGGAAGCAGAATTTCCGTGTATGCATTAATGAAGGCTTGTTATCTTCTTGGAATTTTCGAAATTATTCACTAGCTTTCATCACTTTCTAAGATGCACCCCTTGACCATGTACTTGTTAAATAAACATCATGAGCTCTCTGTTGTTTCCAATTTATTTATTCATTGGCGAGAGATTGTGTCCGTTAATGCCAACATTCTTCAATGACGAATAAGAAAGTGCAGCGTGAAGTTATCGAGTACCTCAGAGGGTTTGTGTGCAATATCATGTGCACTCGGGCACTGTGAAGTATGCTCATTGTTGCTTCCATCAGCGTCAAAAGGGAATAAGCGCTTCTCAGTGTCGTCTTTGCTTTTCTTTTTATCTTCTACTGTATTTCTAAAGTGAACGTAGCCAGGAGACCATGCGTCTAGAGCAGGGGTCTCCAAAATTTTCAATGTGAGGGCCGCATTATATATTTCCCACATCCATGCAGGCCGAAGGAATAAAGATGAAAGAAAAAAACCTTAATAAGCGATGCCAGTCATACATAAGATAATTAGTTTTTCAAGGCCACCACACAGAGATTTGTTTGGCGGGCCGGATCTGGTCCGCGGGCCATAGTTTGGAGACCCCTGGTCTAGAGGTACGCTAATTTATTTAATTTTGTCTTTTTTTCCTTCTGAATTTTTCTCGTCGGCATGGATACGCTCCCATATGCTGTATCTCAATACATATAAGCTAACATGTCTACTGGGATACCAGTGTGCCAATGCTATAATTCTTATTATAGATATAAAATAATTTTTTTGCTCTATGTTTCCATAGTGGTAATAGAGCTGAAGCATATATTTTCACCTGTCTAAATCAATTTCGTGAAAGCTGACTCGAAAGGGTCAAGTTACTGCGGTGGAAAGCGTCTACCACTGTACAGCGCTACATTACCCCGATGTACTCATCTTGTTAAAGCACCATCTGCATTTGTACGCTAAATTATAATGAACTGACATTTGTGCGCATTTTTAACTAAGAATTTAAATTTCTCCGCCACTGGGCAAAGCCAAAATGATATCTTTTCTGAAATGAAAATAAAGACCAGCAAAGAAAAAATAAAAAGATGACAATGTCTATTCCCATAGTATGAAAAAACCAAGCATTCACTTGATAAGGCGCAGGAGCGCTTCACGAGATAGAATGAGGAAGAAATGTGAGTGGAGTCAAAAATAAAGTATGATTGACGACTGGAAAACACGAATTTAGGCTGTGATTAGAATGTCAAATGAAACCATGAATGAGCAATCACAGGACAGACACGAGGTCTCGGAGGCAATGACTAGTGTAAAATAAAACAAAAAATGAAACTAATACATGGAGAGCTGAACTGAGAAGACGGAGCCAACAAGGAGAACGATGAGCGCCAGTTTGAAATTCTGCTGTAATGTATGGGTGTACGGGCGAGCCAATTAATGAGTAAAAATAATTTGTTCGTGGCAAGTCCGTATATTTTTCAAAGTCGATGATTTATTCTAGAGAAACAAATGATTTTTCCATGGCTTTACTTCATGAAGATGCATGCTATGAGAAGACTCAATTTTACACGCTGCTTGCGATCCGACCCATCGATGGGTCGTGCTTAAGATCTTCCTGCTGCAAAACGACCTATCGATGAGGCGTTGGGCAATTTTTAAAAAGCTCTTAAAATTAATGGCATTAACGAACCCAGTTAATGATTGGTATTTATTAAATTGCAAACAACTTTTGACTTTATATTTATTTTGAGTATTGGAATTCAGTTTATCCCATCGCAGTCAACGTGTTAAACCACAAACTTAACAACTAAATTCTTTAAATTGGAAAATGTGAATAATTATAGTTAAAAGATACATATTAACAAACATAACTGACCGATATTTTTTGTATAAGTAAAAACGGGTTTGGTATGTACAATGGAATGCCGCTTATTAATTAAAACATACCGTTATATCAATAAATATGTGCAGATATTTGCTGCAAGTTCACTTATTTACGCTGAACAGCAAAAATACAATTTACACTAAAACACAATTGGTCATCCTGACAGCGATGAGACCACGTTTGGAAAAAGTACTTCATAAAAAACATTCTTTAAAATACGGCTACCTATTTAGTAAGCATATCATTCAATAAGGGGCTTGTACAAAACAGGTTTGAAATGCATTGCATTGCTACGGAACTACAATACAAGGAATACTTCAACAGAAAAAAAGACTAAAATTACGCAAAAAATCAAATATTTAAATTAGAGTTTAAACATTGAAGTTATAGTCAGAATGTGATTAAAAAAAAATAAATTCATTTCTGTGAACCTAAAAGTTTGTTCCATTAATAAAGATAAAGCAGATAACATAAAAAATAATTCATTCACACCAAAATCGTCAGCAAGGGGGACAAATATATGAGTTACTAACGACAACAAGTTTCAAAATTCAATCGCTCTTGATTGATTCGAGCTTCGTAGTGAAGACTGTTCGCTGCCAAACACAAGGCAGCACAGTAATGATGTGAAAAAGAAAATAAAATAAAAACAGTTTATTTCCAATAGAGTTAAAACATGAAATGTTTAACATTGGTTTTTAAAAAATGAAGGAGCACATTCACGATGCCACGCTTATCAGAGGTTAGCCGGACCTGACAGCGAACTCGTGAGATTCTTGACAAAAATGAGGATTCAACCCGAAACTAGCAGCTTGCCCGTCCCCTTGCTCATTGGAGAGCAAAGACTAGATAAGTCTTGCGTTCTGTGAAGTTTTGCCTCCGACAACTTTTTCATGCCCAGAATGCTGAGTACGCGGCTCCGACGTTCCAATTCGCTTCAGGCAGTTCGAGACGTGAGTTTTTGTTTATTTCTAACCGGACTGAGGATTGGAAAATTTACTGGAAGCATATAAGAAACTGACAACTTCTTACCGGACACTCTGCGAACAAAGTAGCTGCATGTCGGTACATTTATAGCTGCTTCGACGACGAGTGTAAGATAATTTTGATAGAAAAATTAGTAAGATGAAGAATAATTATTTCGAAAGCGTTTTTAAAAGGAATGAAATTTTGGATCACACAATTTTTGTCTGTAGAAAGGGCGAAAAAGATATGAGCATGCTGGAATGGAATATCCAGATGAGGAAATTTTGACAGAACAATTTAAACGGTTCAGAATATTACAAACGAAGGGTCGCATTACTCTGAAGGATGCTGGAATTTCTGGTATATATGTATTTATATGATTCAAGAGCCGAATTAGTTGAAGGTTTCTGAAACAAGCTGAAATTGTAGTTCAGCTGCATAAAGAGTAACATTATACATATTTACAATTAGATTCTACCATTGCCAAAGTGTTTTCAAATTGAACACCACACAACGTTCACAGTTGTCCCTATCACTGCAAACACACACGTAATGCCCTCCATGGCGAACATTCATTAAGTTACACCTCATGCCCACTGTCGCACGAGCTCAGTAATTAGTGCCCCCTGTAGGAGGGAAACTTGCGCTCAGGGAGAGCTAAACTTGTGCAAACTGAGAGGACTGCCATAAAAAAGTAGGATGGCTAGTTTTTACACTGCCTTTTCTCCGGTGAAGTGCATCTTTCATGGCAATTAATACTTTTGGCCTATCCCAAAAGTATCTTGTTTTCTTGCATTTCTGGTCTCAATCTAGGGACTTCTCTTTTATGTACTTTTGATCTTAAACAAAAACACTTCTCAATACTCATTTCTCAACAAGTATGATCTCTACTGCTTACTCAAAGGCGAGTTTTTGCGTTCCATGACCGTGAGGCTTGCTCGTAAAGAGTTTGTGGAACTACTTCTTATTTCACGAATCGATCTTGACGGTTAAAAATTAATGCTATGTTAGTATTTCAATTTTAAATGATTCTCTCTTCATGAAGTCAGTATTACAGAAACACCTTTCTGCATTATGTACTAACATCATTTGTATTTTTTTTTAATTTGTCCCTAATTCAATGTTTGCCGACAGTTAAACATAGTAAAAGACATTTTTAAATATCAATATGTGCACTCGAATTTTAAAAGAACACTGATATTTTAGGAACAGTTTCCGACGAGTGAGCAGCCGGAAAGATGATACAATTCGCTCGAAAACGGCATGTGCCCATGCAGATTGACGCTACCGTATTTCCTTTTCACTCGCGCATCGTGAAATCAAATATGGCTCCCAAATATACCAAATGGGGAGATTAACTAATTGTTTTTAAGTAGTTATAATACAAATGAGGTTGTAAAAATTAGTAAATTTTTTGGTTACTGATCATACCGCGAATGAAACTTCGAGATGGCAGTTTTCGCTCTGCTTGAAATATCGAACAACACTGAACGAGGGACATGCGAGCGATGCCAAAGAGACCGAGGTCGACCCAGTTGTCCAAGATGATAAATTGGAGAGGTGTAACTTCGAGGCATTGTGTTTGGAAGAGGCATTGGGTCTATCGAATCAGCGGTTGTACCGATGTCGAAGGTGGGTTCTTCTATTTCGTTAGTTTCGTTGGCCATAATTTCCATGGAAGCGGTGTGACTGCTAACTGATTGTTGTTCAGTGAAATCAGTGTTTTGTGTTGTGATTTCTTCAGTATCAATTTCCCTATGCTCGCCTTGTCTACTTTGTACGGTGAACGAGGCATTGAAGGAAACAACATTTGGGTTAGAAGAGTCATGAGGATTCTCGGTAGTAAACACGGTAACTTCGTCAATATTAGAAGCTGTCTGTTCTGAATAATCAGAAATGGTTTTTGCAGGAGGAGAATAGACTGAGCGGTGCAAAGTTGGTTCTTGGTTTGAAGGCAGGACTTCGTCTTGAGTTAGCGAAATAGTTCGCTCACGGGATAAAAGATACGCTGAATCACGGGTTGTATATGCGTCAAGAACTTTCACATCTGGAACGATGAAATGGTCGGAAGAACTTTTTCGATTATATCCATGACCGTAGGAACTTAGGCCCGATTTTGTTGACGTTGTATGGTTGTTGAAGGATTGGTATTTTCCTCGATCTGGCTGTTGGTAATCTTGTTCGGACCCTAAATGTTCCGAGTTATAAGTGGAACCGTAAGTACTGGTAAAATTAGGGACATAACCTGCATTCACATAGTACCCGTCCAGATTTAAATCATCGTAGTCTTCATAATAGCCTTCTTCGACATACTCTTTCGGAATGTAGTGTTTGTCTTCAATGAAGTAAGCTGAAAGGAAAAAAAAACAGTGTTAAATTTTCGTTTCTGACTAACGGCTGACACCCAGTCTTTAAATTGGATAAATAGACAGCGAACAATATCCGTGCTCCACATTAAGGGATTGTTGCTGCTTCATATTAGTAACATTCAGCAGAGGATTTCAGAAATTTGTACAAATTCAGTTTATGATTGCTAATCGTGCTAAAAACTGGAAGTTGTAAGGTTGGGACAGCGCTGGGGTCCGGGTAGGTGAGGGGCAGGTGAACACTATAAGGTTCAACCCTGAAAGCGCTCATGTCCCGTGTGCAAGGTTCTGGGTCATTTTGGGTCATGAAGATCATCCCAACCCATTCGCAGTGTTCTCCATTAGTTAGAGAAAGTAAATTTACAATTTATCGCTCCACCCATAGGCATTAATCTAATTCGTCACTCAATCCAAGTGTATAAATTCTTCTCATTCAACCCAGGTGTATAAACGCAATTCCTCATTCTACCAAATGAAAAGCATGAACCAAGTTACTCAATCAACCCTGATAAAAATCAAATCCTTCGCCCAACATAGGTGTATACACTCAATTCTTCATTTAAACCCTGGCATTACCCCAATTACTCACTAAACCCAGATGAAAAAAATCAACTCCTTACTTAGCCCACACGTGTAAACCTAATTCCTCCTTTAACATTGGTGTATAAAATATATTCTTCGCTTAGCCCTCGTGTATTCCCATAAATCTGTACTCAACCTATGTTGGTGTAAAAATTCATTTTTTCATTCGTTACTTAATTTCCTATCAGCCCCAGGAATCCTATCACGAATTGGAGAAGCTATTGCTGGGTATGTCACGTGTTTACTTGACTGGTATTAAAAACATTTTGCTCGCTTCAAATGACAGAATATGACTGGTTTTGTTATTTTTACCAACAGAACAAAACCAGTGTGAATAAAAAGGACTTCTGTGTTTTAATAAGTACTTATAAGCATTTGCAGAATTCTTTCAACTAATTTTATTTGTGTGTAAAGTAAAATACTTTGCAACTTTTGTTAATGAAAAATGAACTAGGTCAAGTGGATTAGGTTAAACATTATTGTACAAGTTAGAATAACGTGATGGTAGGATGCCCTAGAAGTCGCTGAACTTGTTCGGGCCCACAGCTAGACTCTATTATGCCATTGTACTAGACTTAAGAAACATTCTACCTCTGTATCTCCTGTGGTAAATGAATTGTTTAAATTGTTTAAATTGTTTGAACAAGAGATCAAAGACTTTATAACCTGAAAACTTACTTCCTAAGAATAAACGGGAATTTCTTGTGTAGTGTAAGAAATTTTGAGCATGCTTCTGCATTATGGTACTAGATTATAGCTAAAACGAACAACTTAGACGAAGTTCATTCCTAAATTTTTTTCTACTTGGATCTTACTTAGCGTCAGCCAGAATTAGAATGTGTTCCAGTGAATTGATTACTTCACGTTGAAATGATGTCATCATAATAGGCTCATCTTCAGTACACGGACGGTGATGGGATCGAAGTTAATAAGCCCTGATAAAATTGTTGTATTCGTGAAGGTAGCGAAAATTTTACATCGACACACATAAAATATCATGGGTAAGATTTATTCCACAAATATCCAGGGACGCAAAATGTGACCATTTTTTTTATCGGGTACAACTATATAACATCCGAGTCTGAAAGGTCCATCACTTTACAGTCTTTTTTAGAACGCATCTCAGAAGGGCTCGAGGCTCTGTTTTGGATGATAAATGCAAGTGCTAACACTATCTTGTAAACTCTTTCAGGTGCAAAATTTTCAAAAAGAACATTATTGAACACATGTTTTATGACGGTTCATTTTATGTTTCACTTTACATAGAAAGGGAAAAATTTTTTTTCTCATAATAATAATAATAATAATAATAATAATAATAATAAGAACCTAGATACGTCTAAATCAAGCAGAAAATTGCGAGTTTCTACGAAGTTTTTTGTATAATTTCGAAAACAATTTTTGAGGTTAACATTTGTCGGGTAAGCGCAGAAAGCCGTTGAGTTTTTCCAGATTTACGACCATTAACAAAAATTTAGATGACCCTAAGCCCCATAAACTCTAAAAGTTATCAGACAATGGTCTCACGCAGCTACGGACAAATTTTCAGCGCATGGTTCCGTTCCTAAAATTAAAAATTCAACATTTTCAAAAACACGTCGTTCATGATAAAACGTGAATCTATTTCGGGAATCAGACCGGGTACATCTATAGGTCTTAGATGGGACTTTTTCCAAATAATAGAAATTAGTATTATAAGAAAAACTTGACAATAATTACTTTTGTTATTTTAGTTATTAAGTACTTGCGTTATTATCTAGATCCCCAAAATTTTATATGGATTGAGTCAGGAATGAAGGATGTTCACGCATTGTTGGGTTTGGAGTTGGTTTTCGATGATAATCCATCATTACTAAATAATTAGGGCATGAATAAATGAAAAAACTCATTTCCCGAGCCGTTATCTATGCACCCTTTCGAACGATATACAGCCCGCCCCCTTCTGAGCACCCGCAACCAATGATAATGAGTAATAAACTGATGTCAGATGAGCGCAAGAAATCACGAGTATAATAATAATAATAATGTAATTTACGAACTCCTCACCAACAAAAAGAGCGATGGCGATGACGGCCAAAACTTGGTTGGTAATTTGGAGAGGCGGGATGACGAAGGCGATGAGCGCTGCGAGCCCCGCAGCCACGGCGGCCAGCAGCGCCAGGACGGCCGCGGCGCCCTCAGCGATGCCGAAGTGTTTGTTGAGCCCAGGCTGATTCTGAGGCAACTTCGTGCTGATGGAAATTGTTTTGCTCTCCGCAGGAAGATGTGAAGGCGTTGCGGCGGTAGTGTCAATGAGGTGCAGTGAAGACAGGAGAGCTATCAGCGTCCGGCTGAAGGCACTGGCACCGTCAGCAGCCTTCAACAAGAAATTCATTAGCGCGAAGGCAAACCCCGGATAATAAACTTGAATGAACTTGTGTAGTTTGTTTGATTTCAGCTCCAATTTGAATTGCGTGTTTGTTTGCAGGCATGTTGTTCATTTACATTATGAAAGGCACGTAAGACCAGAGTGGGAGGGGCATTTGAGGATAGTTTTAGAACGTTAATTAGCTAAATTTTAACATCAATGAAAATATTTGTAAAAAGATTTGAGGAAACAGTTGGAATTCAAAATTACTTGAACAATTTATTTTGCGAAGAGTTTCCAGTTTTAATGATTGTTTCAACACGGCAAATCGCTGAGACAACGCGATTCTTTCAGAAAACAAAACTTTCAGGCACCACCTGGACATTTGTAGACTCTTTGAAGCTATGTATGTATGATAGAGTTCAATGATTAAATTCCCATTCAACAGCACTGAACTAATATTAGTCCATAGATTTTTACTCTGGGAAGTTAGAAGGCACTTCACAATTATAAAGATTGATTACTACTATTCTTAAGTTACTAAGGCCTTTGGGAAGAAATTGAGTCTTGCTGAAAAAACGAAGGGACTTAAATTGCATACTCCATAAATCCGCGTCTTAATTGTTCCCAACGCTTTCCTGGCTCCAGCAGCACTGACTCTACACTACAGCAATAGACCTCATTGATCTTCTCCAGTCCTTATCGGTAATAGTTAGGACGTGTTCTAAAAATTCCGTTTGGTTAGTGTATCCGGGTTCGTTATTTCTGATATAAGTGAAACATTGCCCTCCCACAATTCCAACGTGAATCAAATTTTGTGTACTTATGATCTTCTGACATTTATCATGTTATTGCTCTCTAATCACGGCATACGGCTACTATGATTGCATCTTTTATAATTTCTTAAGCTAGCATGTTTTATTTCAAGGGTCATCTGAAAAATTACGATTCATTGGTTTCATAAACAAAAAATAAATTACCTCAAACACTCCTTGTACCCATGCTGTATATCATACGAACTGGTTAAAATTTTTCCTACTAAAATCTTCAGCTACATTCATTGTTGTACACTTACACTGGTGAACAGTTACTGAAGAACAGACAGAGCAGCACACACTAGCATAAGCCTGCCAGAGGAGAACAATTCAAACTCTTAACAGCTCACATTGAAGGTGAGTACGGAGCTCACAACATCCAACAAAGATATTAAAACATATCCATCAAAAGTGATGTTGTCTAATTCGAGCGCACTATTGAAATCAACTCGCTTTTTGCACGGATACTTCAATCACAATCACATTCAGTTTTTTTTAGACCATCACCAAATGTAATTCTCCCTTGTCGAGCATTTCATTTAACGTCCGCAGATGTGGTTGTGCTAGTGAGACAGTCATTTGATTATCACCTTCAGGGCGGTTCCGTAATGGTATTGGAAATACCAGCTTTTGATTTTATAGGGGAGATCTATTCAAAGGTTCTCATCGACTGTTTAACAAGCTTAGCAACAGGATGGATCATGCCTCACAATTCTCACAGGTTCGGGAGTAAATGCCTGAAAAAATCTTATACATTTTTACAAACCTGTAAATCGTGGACGAAGTGAGGATGGTGAGTTTCCACATCACGATGGGTTAGATTTCGAACTCCATCTCTTGCATCTGTTGACGGCCGACTTCTGTGGTTCGCAAAAATGACGAACCTCTGCTGAGTACCCGCTGTTGCAGGAGTTGTAGACGCTGATTGACTCTCATTGCTTATAGAATGCGACGACATCAATCGACTGCTCACTTCTCTAGCAATTATTGATTTTAGTCGATATTCTTTACTTGTGAGATTGACGGACTTCAACTCACTATTACCATCATCTCGATGAGTCGACTCGACTAGATCAGTGACATTCTTTAGATCTGTGGTCTTCCGTAGACTGCTATGCTCCGGATGAACGGCAAATATTTGCTGTTTATCAACTACTGAAATAGCCATGGCATGTGAAGCCAATGCAGTGAGCAAAGTTACGAGAGTTAATGAACTCATCTGTGGACTGAACGACCAGGAAACATTAGAAAGTGAATCTTTTCGACGGTCATCTAAAAAAGAGCCTCAGCGTTGAACAATCCACATTTATTAAAAATCATCGTTTTGAATGGGGCAGGAGTTACACTTCTCTTACTATAACAAAGGTAGGTACACAGATATTAAATCTCGAAGTAGCAAATATCAATTTTGAGGTCTCTGTAACTTTTCAAGCTATTAACCCACTATTTAAGTCACAAACTCCCTCCCCCCCCTCCCGTACGGTCCACCCGCTCGTTCTTCCGCAACAGTAGGAATAATTGAGAAGTTACCAACTCACGAACTGGTGTCGATATCATACAGTTAAAAATTAAGAAAGGAAAAACGTATTGTGGCTGTCGCTCATTTCTACATATATGAAAAAAACTCAAATTTGTCTCATTCTTAAGAGCACAAAAAGGGTGGGATTGATTAAATTGTTTAACATAAAGAATTTTTCAATTGTTTTATATGAACTATTGCATCACCTTTTATTTAATGTCGTGGAAAAGATGACCAGCAAATGAATTGCTCACATGCTCCGTACCTATGTGATCTTCTCAATCACGAAGCCTTGGCTCAGCGTTGCTCAACCTGGTGGTAATTACCTCTAAAGAGGTAAAACGAAACTTTACGAGGTCTAAAGATAGATAAAAAGATTGGCTCTCATAAAACCAATTACTTACAGGAAAACGAAACGAAAAAAATAGTATATTTCTAAAAAAATGATATAAAATGTCCTCACATTGGATGTTAAAAATTTCTTACTGTAAAAGCCCTGATATCTAATTATTGGAAGTGCCACAATTACTATTCTAATATTTATATATGAGAGTGGTTAAGACAACTCAGAATAAAACTGAAAAAATGTGCTCTTCCAGTTTGTTATAAGTTAGAGAACGCTCTTTCAGTCAGCGCTTTACTGACTGACGAAGTGGAAAACGTTGACAATGATACAGTATACGCTTCGAAAGACAATGCCTTCAACTTGATACCTGAGACTACTCAATGATGACAAATATTGTTAAGAGTATAATGAATGAAAATGAATAGTAGTGTCTATATAATAAAAAATATGCTGTTCAGTCATTTAATCCTATGAAGATGATGCACCTTCATTGGTGTGGACAAAATATCGTATACAAATAATATCTACATGACTGATGTTCGAGAACCAACAAAATAAGTGAAACGAATATAACAAAAAATCAAATGTGTCAAGTCACCTAAACTGCTATATAATTACTAATGATCAATCATTAGGAACTAATCATAAGTAACGTGTAGATGAATTAGATCACTTTAGGTAATAAATTTCATTACTTTAAGTACGAATACAAACGTGTGATTCATCGCCGCTGGATGGCATGTCTATCAGATCGCTTGCAAATCGTTGTTCGAGGAGGCAGCCATGCTCCAACATGTGACCAATTCTTAAACCTGAGTTGACGTTGCAGATTTCGATAATTTCTACGATTTGTTTGAATGCAAAGCAAAAGCAGCCGAATGAATTACTTGTATTCTTTTTAACATTGATAATAATCAGTTTAATTTCAACTGTACGGGAAAATGTCACCTATACGTTGCAGTCAGCTGCATCATCTTGAAGTAATTGGGGAATGTGGCATAATTAAGTGTGAGACATACACAGCTTGATTGTTTATATTTATTTGAAAGATTTTGTCTGCTAAAAATCGATCCAACAAAGAAGTTTTTAGTAATGAGGTCTTACCCCATTTTTCGATAAAAATGTTGAAAAGCTACTATGAGTTTTGCGTGACAAAGTGCGCCCTCGGCAGAGAGTATGATAACCTGCTAACTAAAAGACAACTTTGCAAGAAACCATTGAAAGTTCCTAGGAAGAAGTACTGAATTCTTCAAATGTAAAAAATTATGTTCGCGTGTGGATACATCGAGCTGCTTTTTTCAGTCTGCTGAAAATGGTCTTGACGCTTCGTGTTGAATCGCTCGTCGAATCACCGAAAGCAAGAAAGCGTCACAATCGAAGATCTCATGAAGCCTTGCTTGAATAATGAGGTTAAGCACGCTATTGGAAAGCATCATTAGGAAAAGGTCAATAATACATCGCTTCTCAACAACATCATCAAAAGTCGGATTCAGGAAATGAGTAAGAATATTATGCACAATACTAAAAGAATAAAAATATTTACGACACCATGCTAAAAAAAATTAGGTTAAATCCTTTCTTTCAACTGCAGGTTTTGACGAGTTTGACGAGTCGACTATTCTTGCAGCTTTTTTGACTTGTTTTGACTTGTTTAGCTCATCAAAAGGAAAGACTTAGAGAAAGAAAAAGATTTCTTGATCTCAGCATCACTGAACGCCATTACACGTGGCGAAGATGTATGATATTTTGAACGGCGAAGAATTTTGCATAAAAGAAAGAACTGCTCTGGTTGAAGTTGGTGTCTGTCTTCACACAATGTTATACGATTGTTCCGGCTTCCAAACATCAGTCTAAGAAGTTGCATCGCAAGCTACCTTCCTCCTCTGTGTTATTATACATATATCGTTGTGTTTTGGCTTTACTACCGGATTTGCAGGATGCATTTTATGCTCAATGAAAATTGAAAACCTCATCCCTAGCAGAGAGATAAAACTTAAATTTTCAAAGAGTCGTACAATGAAATTAGAGAAAAATTTAAAGCGTATGTACAATTTATTGCAATTTGTCAAAACAACACACTGAAAAAAGACTTCGAAAACATATGACTAGCAACACTTTGGGCAGTGATTGGTGGCGAGTATCCATTATTGCCAAAAAAAAAACAATAAAATATCGATCCAATTCGCCACAGCTTACTGCGAGGTGTGAGAGTGTACTTTCGACAATGGGTACCCTGATGTATGTCAAAGCAAGAAACCGATTGAACTTGGAGCACGATTTACGATATGAGTTAGCAGGAACTGCACCGAATATCGAAGTTATTGTAAAAACCAAGGGATGTCAGTCGTCTCATTAACGTACATTACCTTACGATTTATTAAAAAGTTGTTAAAAAATAGGTGATTTCTTTGTTTGAATGATTAATATTACTTGAAAAAGTAAGAGTTATTTTCCGCAATTCAAAGTATAAAATTAAAGAGCTTACAGTTAATTGGTTTATTAATATAAACTTTTTGCAGGGCATTTGTTAATACCAAACCCGTTTCATGGGTAATAGCCTAAAAAAATTAAGATCTACTGTGCGCATAGCTAGTGAGGAAATGGTGACAGATTACTTTTTGTAAACTCATTATCAAGTTGTTCCGTGACTGAACAGCATTATTATTGACAATGTTTGATCAATTTTTAAGGGCTCAATTTGTAATGTTTTCAGAAGTTCTTTGGTGCTAGAACTTTATAAAATGAATAGTATCAACGTGACTGCTTTTTAAACAGTGCAAGTTTGTAAGATATTTTTAATCGTTCTCAGTTTTAGAATAAGTGCCACAAGAAGTTATTGGGGCGCTACGAATAAGTTTTTGCAGGTTTATGCTCGAGTAGCGTTATCGAAGGCACTCCCAGACGCCATTCTTGACAACTCTCACAGTATTGCTGAACTCATTGCCGGCAGTTAGCAAACACAGTTGATGTTTTCTCATTTGAGGACTCCAAAGTTGAATAAACTACAATACTGACGGTTAGTTGACTGTTAAAAATTGTATTCGGCTTACCTCAAAATAAAAGTGTGTAGCACTTTTTATTTTATAACACATTTAATTATTTACTTTTTCAAACGGCCACTTTCGAAAGAAAATGTGTAGAAAGTATTGTGCATATTCTGCTTTTGGGTTTTTACAGGCATGTATCTATGAATTAAAAAGATGATATTGCACTATGAACTCACCTCTGCCATCAATGTGACAAATCTATTTCGTAGGGCACTGAGCCGTCTTGACGCGTTGTTGGCTGCCCCTTTGTAACTGGTGAGATGTCCGTATTTCAATGCAGAGCTCGAAACTCTCATAAAGTATAGCCGTCAAAGATTAGGACTGTGCTACGCTTCAGTACTCATTAATTATAAGAATAATGAGCCGGGCGTAATCTAGACACCCTGTGAAGGTAAGAAGGCTTGCAATCTTGCAATTCTCACGTGTGCGCGCTTGTCTGCTCCGTATTACACGCTCGGCACGTGATGGAAGAAGCGAAACCTTAGCACGCTCTAGTGTTTGAAAATCAGATGCGGTTACTATTTCGTTTTAGCGAATTGGAAGTTCTATGTTAAGTGGTAGGGATTTTGAAAGAGATTCAAGAATATCACAGTGGAAAACAGAAGTGTGTTGATTTCAATGCTTGTTTTAAATTCATTATTACAATAAGTTATAAGAAAGGAAAAATTTAAATAAAAATTGATTTTTAATATTAAAAAAAAAGTACTCAGATTGAATATTTTTTTTTTAACGTATTGGAGAATATAATTGACCTAAATGAATAAAGCACCTTCTGTGCTATATACATTTATGCTTTATTTTCATTTTTTATTATGTTATTCGTTATTTGTTTATTTCTTATTTTATTTAATAATTTTTTTTATTTCACCTTCATTCTTTATTCTTTTCATTTCCGTCTGTGGCATCAAACAAATTATTGAGTCATTGAGAACAAAAGACGAGAATCCTACGAAGAAATGTTTAGAAAAGGCTTTAACGTCAGCTCTATCATTTTGTCAGTTTTTTTGTCAGTCTATATTGTCCCCAGTTTGCAGGGAGCTACAGGGTCTTCATTATATCGTGGATGCCAATATTCACGCAAGGTTTTGGGAGGGTTTAAAGACATTCTCGAAGTGGGCTCACATGCAGGCTTGTACAAATTAAATTTGTCTAAAATATCATTACATGAATACAATAGACGATGAGCACACTCGTTCTTAATTGGCCGTAAAAGCTCGCACGTCTACATTCAAATGCGCTAGAAAATTATTCGGTAAAGGCTGATTGAAAACCACGCGATGAACTCGTTCTGCATGAGAAATGAATTTGGAAGCTTACATGAGAGGGAACATTTTGAGAACAACTGAGTTACTGAACATAAGTAGTTAAAACCATTCCCGACACCCTCAAGTCACGACACACCTCTCAACTTTTTCTTCTAATACAAGATGTAAAAAACAGCACAAAAAGATTAAATCAATTTCAAAGAAAACTACTTAAGGAAAATTGGTTTTTAATATATCTTCTACATGTACACGCAAAAGTCATCACAAATGTTTCCAGATAATAATTAATTTTTAGTAGAAGACGAAGCCTTGTGTTTCCTGAATAGTTGAACGGAATTTTACAGGCAGTTCTGGGGTTTCCGAGCAGCCCGAGCTCCCCTTATTAGTTATCGCTCGCCTACGCCTGTCACGAGCACAAGATCATGGAGCAGGATTTTCAAACAATTTACATCATTGCAACGGTGTAAGTTCTTTTGATGGGACTGGCTACGTTATCCAGCTCGAAGCATTGCTAGCCGACTTAAAATAACTTACATTGCGAGCAGTTCCGTTACGACGACATAAATTGCTTGAAAACCCTGCCAGTGGCCAGAAAACGTCGCTCCAGTTACCCACGCATGCGAGCGGCGCAGGGACAAAAACAGCGTGCGACAGTAAATTAACAGAAGACGGCAAGCGCGCAGCATCGCTGAGATAAACTGTCAGTCGACGAGCCGGGGCAGCATACTGCAGTTCTAGGCAGCGGCGTCCTCATGCAGTTTAATGGGGAAACAGAAAATTCGCCTGATTGCATTTCTAATTCAAAGTTCGGCAGAGTTTTCAGTCAACGTAAGCACTTCGATCAGTCCAGCTTAAAAGAGCAATTTACAGAGCGCTGCTCGATCTAGATTTCTAAGCGATTTTGTGGAACTTTATATCACGAATTTTAAAGCACGTGTTAAATTCTATAAGGATTTTCAATCCAAGCAGAGCATTACACAAGTTAGTTTCTGATTCATATATGGGTTGAGAACCTTTTATCCGTTCGAGAATATCCCTATTTCTTACTAACTTGTTCATGAGTTTTAGTTTTGATACAGCGCACAAAAGAGTATGGATGTTTATTTTTAATAAATATGTCTACCTAATACCAAAACGCAATGACGGTCACCTTCAGAGGAGCCAGTACTCAATTCTTTTGCCTGGGTGGAGTGAGGGATTATCACTAATCCTCACACCACCCAAGATCACCGCGCTGACATAGCCGGGAATCGAACTTGCAACCTTGCGCGCTCTTAACCACTTATATAGGCTACGGTGATTTCTGTGATCTATTAGTAGAACTGTTAATATCCTGTTTCTCAATAAGTTTATAATTACTTAACACGTTCACTGCCGAGGCTGCCAAATGGCAGCCTCTTGCACGTCTTCAAAGATAACGTTGTAAGTAGCAGAGTTTTAGAAATGGCTTTACAGCACGAAAAAAATTGTATCTTTCCTAAGAAGTGTGAAATGTAACAACATGATATTTCACCTCGAATGCTTACAACTCATCTAAAAAAGATGTCAAAATAATTGAAATGCTGTTCAATCACAACGATTACGTAAATGAGCAATTTACGTAGATGTAAATCGGCAGTGAACGTGCTAAGGCTTTTCAGAAACTCCGAAAAGGGACTCCTCACAGATATACAGTAGAAGCGCATCGCTAATTCGCTGTCGCGACCAACATGACTGACAGCAGAAAGTTGAGCAGCGAAGGCGAGGGTTGGCTAATTAGTGTGCATAATAATTTCATTATTACTTTCAAATCAACATTTAAATAGCAGCGTCTCTCGCCTTTGAATTTATTTATGGTATAAAGAAGAGTCAGTGGGCTCAGCTCGGACTGTGCAGGCCCGATTCAGTTCTAAGATGACATGGGAAACAACTTATCTTAATCAGTTAGTTTTTCTTTAGTAATTTATATTATGAGCAAAATGATTGCTTCAGATAATTGCAATGTTACTAGAGATGAATTCCATCATCATGGTATGAAGTTCATCTCATGGCGACTCATCATTACACAAAGTTTCGCACCATTTTGACATCGATTCACTCACCCGCCTTGTCTGAAGATGCTATAGTTTAGATAGTGCGAAAATATGACGGAACTCATTAATTTCAGCATGACAAAGTGGGAAGTCTTCATAAACGAACGTATAGTGGAATATTTTAAAGGTTACACGTCACTAAGTTTACATTCGAGTAACTCAGCCTGTAACTGAAATGTGGTGAAATAGTGAAATATGGTACCGTGTACCTTGAATTTATTAGATTAAAAAATCTTGATGTAATTGACTTAGATAGACCTGAATTTTTGAAGAGTACCTTCAATACAACCCTGATTGTCTGAAAATAATATCTGGTTGTCTGAAAGCTGACTATGTAGGTATTCAAAACACGGGTTAGTGATAAAATCTTGAATGATTTATTATGATGTCCAATCAGCTAAATGCAACGCTGTTCGCTGAATGTATCGCAGTCAATTCGTAGCCAATCATCCAATCAAGCTTGGTATTTTCAGCTTACCAGTCGTGACATTCAAGTGAAATGAAATATTCACGAAGACAAATTACAGAAACCGCAAGAAACACAGCATAGCACAGGTTGTGCCTGCGCGTAAAAAACGGCATAAGAACAGGTCGCCTGAGAGCATTTCGTGAAAGAAAAGATCGAATGCGCTGCTGGCAGCCAGCGACTTCATCTTTTTGTCCCTCCTTCCCGGGACGCTGAGAGACTCACAGTGTTGAGCAAGAGACTTCAACACTTCGTTGCTGACCAAGAACTTTTACTTGACGACGACACTCCAGGATGAAATTGAGATAGCTCATTACTTCTAAGAGAGCATGGGCAGACACGTTTCCAAATATTTCCACTTTTTTTGCTTCGAATAACGAAAAATGAAACTTAGCAGAGGGTATAATATTCAGGCTAATGAACTATCAACGGCTCGATTTTAAAAATAATCTTTCCGCAAATGAGTGTACGAGGATACATGATGTGGAATTTATTTCCTCTGATTATTCAAAAAAATTAAATCATTTTTCCTACTGTTTAAAACTTATCCATATTTTCTCATTTTTCAGCTAAGTTTTCAGCTCGCTGAAATCATGGCAATATCAAGGTAAAAATTTTGAAAAAGCGGTTTATATAGCTCGTTGTAGTGTATCTATCATGCGCTTCAAAATAAAAATTGTCTTTTATTATTTTGTCAAGGATGCTAGGGTAGAGATGCAATAGAAAATTGGTGCATATTTGATTAACTGCACAAACATCTTAGAATGAAAACTAGAAATGGACTTCCAATTTAATCTAGAATGTAATTCAATAGAATAACAGAACGCAAGAGATTCCTAATTGCTACTCTACTTTTCTGCAAAAAAATAGCCTTCATAGGGACCGAATTTGTAGACCCTTACTTCTACTCCCAAATGTTTATACATTTAATTCAGCATACCCCAACTCTGCCATGTTTCTCCATGCAAGAATCTTTGAGAATATCAAAAGACTGCATATTCAACTTGATCGCAAATTGTTTTTGTGTGTTAAATCGAACATCGCAGTACTGAATGCCGCTATTTTTGACGAGATGCTTACTCAAGCCAATTTGTGTATTTTTTCAACTCCTGTAGTCTAATATATTCACTTTTTAGGCCTGTAGCACTGACACACGATGTGACTAATTTGCTTCGGGTCCAAAATTAATAATTGGCACAGGTTTGGTAATCGGTATAAAGCGCTTTGCTTCCCTCACAATTTGGTGCCTTTTAGTCATTTAACACGCTCTTTCTTTAATACTTTGAGGTGAACAGATAGGATAAATTAAGTAAAGGTTATATTAGTATAGTTGGTAGGTTTGTTTAGAATAGTTTTGGTTAGAAAATATTTTGTTAAGATTGATTTGGTACGGATTTGCTTGGTTTTGATAGCTTTGGTTACTATATATGTTTGGTTAGGATAGATTTGTTTAGAATTAGTTTGATTAGAAAAATTTTGGCTAGGATAAGTCATTATAGTTTTGATAAAGATAGGTTTGGTTACGATATATTTGGTTATGCTATGAGTAGTAAAGAATGATTTTATTAATGTTATTAAGTTAGGATTGGTTGGGATAGGTCATTAAAGGTTTATAAGGAAAGGTTGGGAAAAAACAAAAATCCAGGAATTTTTTCATGATTGAAAAAAATTTCTTATTCCACAGATGTTGACAAGTGGACACCACACAATGTGGATGAAGGCTAAAAGTAATCTCAAGCATAACATTTGGAGAGAAACAATATTATTATATGAAGTATCTTGCTAGAAGTAGCTAAAATATCTGGAGATAGATTTCAAGGCTGAATTGCCAAGGATCCCAGCTAAATGCATTAATTTACATTCTATTCCGAGAGCCATCTGTCTGCCGGCTGCGCGAGTGACAGAGCTTCTCACTGCAGCAATTAAGCTTCGTTACATGGCTGTGCACCCGCGCTCACGCTCGCTGCTATTGGTGGAAGGATGAGATATAATTTTTTTATACATTTTTCTCAGTATTACAATCTTTTAAAGGAAATTTCAAGTGTAATTTCAATAATAGTGATCATAAAGTGGTAACGCATGCGGTTTGACATACTCCTTATCTTAGCGGAACATGGAAACACTGCTACAATTATAGTTTTGTGAGATCAAATTGGTAGCAAGCGAGAATAGTCGTATTCAACTATCATGAAGTAGAATTGAAGTTTTGAGGAAAAGCCCTTCGTAATGTTTATGGATACATTCAATTTGCAACACTCGAGGATCTGCAGGAAAATAGTAGTTGTCAAGTAAACTACTTGAGAAAGCGTTCAGGAGAGTTAAGCTCGGCATCAAGGGAGGTCAAGTTAGCGAGTCGGAAAATTTTAAGGCTTCAGCATAAAGCGGTTAGCTTCCCTCACAACTTAGTGTCCTTTACAGTCATTCAACATGAGCTATTTTCAATACTTTGAGGAAAACAGATTTTGAATCTGTTTATCAAACTTCAATGTTGTGCAAGCTTCAGAAATTAATCGATTTTATACATCGCCAAACCTGTGGTGTAATAGCTTGCTGTCCTCGTCTTGTATGAGGCATTTGGTAGCCCGTTAATCAAGTCAATTTGATCTTCATTTTAAAAGGGGCTTCTTCAATTTTTTTTGGCAGGAGAGGGAGGCTGCTAGAATAAGTTGCTCAGGGTCTTTCAGAATATGCAGTTAAAAACAAAAGGCATAGTTTTGCAGAAATTCTGTTTGTACAGTAGTTCTGAAAGTTCAAGTTATCTAAGAGAAAATAATCGTTATAAACGAAAATTTAAATGCATAATGAATGTTATCGTAAACGCTCATGCTATGTTAGGACCATGAGAAGTAAAAATAATTACGCTGCTTGCAACAAAGCGCTGGGAGGGGCTGAAGCATACTCACTTCGCAGAAGAAAGATCGTCCACACTGACACACACCATGTATAGCTAACTATTGTTAAAACTTCTAAAGGACGAATAGTGCACTGAAGTGATGCCAATTACTTACTCGATTTAAGGCTAATTGCGTTCTCATACGAGCCCAGACGTTAATGACTTTAAGTTTTGTCCAGGGAGTCACATGCGTGATCCTAATCGCTCAAACAAAGCTGCTGTTCTCGTCACAGGGTGTACACCAGTTGTGGAGCTGAAAATTTGATGCATCGAACGTGACCGAAAATCCCACTACATGAGGCGAAACCGGTAGGGAAAATGCAGTGTTGTGTGCATATTTTAATAGGGGAAATCAGCATTTTTTAATAACCTCGGAATTTTTTACACGTATGTAAGACCCCAGTTTAAGTCAGTAAACTATTATTGATGCTCCCATGTAGTAGAGACATGTCTATCTTCCCTTCCAATGAAAAATGGTACTTTTTTGCCAATAAAAAAACAATTTTTGAAGAAATACCAATAAATTCTTGGTAACAAAATCGTGCTGGAAGTATCTGGGGTAGACTTTTAAGACGAGGCATAATAATACACGCTAACATATCGACGTATTTGAAAAGCAAGACGACTTCACAGGTACCAATAAAATAAATACTTGTGCAACGGCTGCCTCAGCTTGAGTGTCAAGCTCATTTCTCGATACCGGCGTACAAGTTACGAGTGCGCGTGCATGAAGGTACTAATGATTAAGTATGCGTTAAAAGAGGGAGTGCAATAGCGAATGAATGTTTGCTAAAATTAGGAGATTCATGCAGAAGGCGGAAAAACATTTTTTGACCAGTGGTCTGGCTAGCAAAGATGCCTTTTTGGAGTTTTTCAAAGGTATTCACGAAAGGTGCCGTCACTACTGTATGTTTATTTTTGACGATGTTCATAATGAAGAAATCTGCCCCGAACACTTCAGGCGTAAAAATCATGGTAGAAGTGCGGACTCAATAATGATTGAATATTAACTCTGAGGTTTTCCGACTGGTCAGTTCTGTCCACGTAACGTCGTCCTACATGCTGGCAAGCTGACTTTGATTATCCACCAACATGTAATGGCACAATTCTTTTAGATAAATGAACTTCGATCATTGCCTGAGGGAGGCAAGAAAGTTAAGATCCATTGTCAGAATTTATTGCTCTTTAATCCTGTGAGGGGATGTTGCTAACATCTACTAGTTTATCATATCTGAACACAATGGAAGGGGATAGTACCGCTGAGCCTGCTGTTGTTTCGCGCAGATATTCATTTGAATTTTTTGACTGACAACGCTGGCACTGAAGACCTGTTTGCTGTTGACGTGTCTTGCATCGACGAATTAAAGAATTTAAAAATTTCGAGGAAATTCTTACCACGTTTTTAAAACGCAGAAATTCTAAAAACATGGTAAATAAGCTATGTTAACAGACAAACATCGAACACTTTATTTTGGTTTTCATTCAAGTGTTTTTGACGATATATATATTTATCGACAATAAGTTTCAAAGCTTGAATGAAAGACAGCTTTTATCTCTCACATGCAGTGATCTGGATTGAGGTATTGTACGTATATTGGACGCTAGTGTCGCACGTATAAAACCGAATTTTGTGAAGTTCATGTATGGAAAACGGGTCAAATGGCTCAATAAAACTTTGAATCAACCATCCCTCAAATTGAGTTAGGGATTGGAGCGCGTCTGAAACCTTAAAGTTGGGACCTATGCTTCGAAGTATTGCTGGTGTGAAATATTCAAGAAAGTAACAATAGCGACGATTACGTCATGCTTGCTCAAGAATTACTACTAACTGGATACCGTGAAAAAAATTGCGGTCATTTTTTAGGGGATTTAAATAACTCAATCTAACCATTCCCTAACCAAACCTTTTCTACAATAGATTATTATAATAGCTTAAGCTTAATCCTACTTTATCGCAATAAACCAAAATTAATTAGGATGATGATATGTATCCGCATCAAGATACTGATCTGACATCACTACGGACGAAGCAACTAAGGAAAAACTTTAAACTATGATTTAACCCTTTTTGTATAGAAATTGAATTAGCACAGAATGTGACTTTGGTTGCCGTTGTACTCCATAAAAGGTCACTGCAGCTAAATAATGTTTGTGATACGGCTAGCGACTTCTCTACCGAGCAGCCCTCACTCTGGAGTAATTTATAAAATTCCTTTCGGTTATAAATTCAAAGTCTTAAATCTTGGTGACAAATGTCGCCAACAAGCTCCGGTCAGTTTGGCTAATTTTTTTACCGAGCAAAGTAAAAACTGCACTTGTGCTTAATGATCTATTCTCTTTATGGAAACTTATGTATGTGCATAAGCCTACATTATTGCCGTTTGCCGGCCATATGTTTGCTTGGTGAGCGATTTTTCTAATTGAAACTATCAAGCTCCGTCAGCCCAGGCAATTACACGCCGCAACTTTTTGCGCCTTAAATCAGGGATGCGACAAGTAAGCTGCCGGCAGCTACAGCGCTAATTTGCATCCATACACGGCATCACAAAACAGGAGACTAGGCTTCTGCGTTTTTTAGAGCTTGTAAATGTCGGCCTCAGAAGGTGTTGAAGCTTTTTTTTGTAGGTAGACAAGATTTGAAGACCTCGCCCGTAGACGGAAGCTAATACCGCGCTCCATCATTGTGCATGCTGAGGTACATAAACTTTAAGCTTGAAAAATAATGAAGGCATCTACGGATGCTTTATTTCCAATTTCTAGCCTGATACATATCACCTTGTACATTGGATTTTCAAATGCCCTATAACTAACGCCAGGACGCCATGACGCTTTCAACCGGTCAAGACCGGCACCCATTTCAGACACCTGGGTAGAGTGGGGTATTGTGCTTGGAATTTTTCCCCTATACCCAACAGAGAAAATCGCCACCAGCACCGGGACTCGAACCCGGGTTTGCCTGCACGGAGGCGGGTTCGAAAGCCACACGGCTAAGACGAGCACCAAAAAAGAGTGGCCTATTGCTGGCCTGTTTTAGTAAAGGCAATTTTAAAATTTATATGTTCATTTTCAGAACAGCTTAGGAAACCTTCATGGAACGAAGCACTGATGGGGTGCATCTGCAGAGTGCAGGGAATATAATGTAGATTGTGGAAGTTGCTGCATTCTTTGTTTTGCTTCTGTGCTAGGCGGCGCGAGCACCGTGGGCGAGAGTCAACCTTGCGTGTCGAGCGTTGGTGACTGCCGGTAAAAACGCATCTATTCGTGTAAAGTTCAAATGAGTACTCGCGCTTGTGAATTGAGCACCCTGGATGCGTTCAAATTAGCTTTCATTCGCTTAGACGCGTAATTTTATGACGCCGACCTCCGTGTGTAAGAATTACTCGCAAGTAGTATGCATCGATTATATCACGATAACTTCAGATTAAAATTTATTGCTTTGATAAAATGTGTTAAATATGTTTGTTGGCGGTGTACTTGAACGCTCAAATAATAAGATTTGTGGTACATCAGATCAATAAATGTTATTGAATCAAAGTCGATTATTTTGTACCGCTTCAAGTGAGCTAAATAGTGACGTGATACTGCAGCGCTCTCTCAGTAAATCGAGATGACTTTGATTCTCCTATATTGTTAAGCACAGAGCGAAATACGCGTCCTTCGATCCATGAGGATTTCTGTCATTTAACGCTATTAGTAGAAATAAATTCAAAATAGAAGCGATATTTTTGTTCTGATGTGTCGCCGATCCAACTACACCTGAATTGCTTCCCCTGTAATTCATGATCTCTAAAAGTAACACACTCAGTATGTTCACCTGAAATTCTCTTATAATTTGTGGAGAGGTTCAACCCAGACTTGTTCCGACGCAAAAAAATAGTCAATCTAAAATCCTCAAAGTGAAAAAGCAACATAGCGATGAGTTGTTTCAAATATTTATAAAACTGTACATCACACAAATGTGAGTTACTATCGGATTGTGAAGAAAAATTATTCTCGCTAGTTATTTTGAACGTAATAAAGGCACTTCAACTTAGGGACACAAGTAAGTAAGCAAACGCCTGCAAATGTAAAGACAAAATTTAATTAAACTTTATGGCGGTTTTAGCGTGAAAAATTACTTTGATTGCCTTCGTACTGCGTCAAATAAGTTACTACGATTTATTGACGTTTCGTGATACATTCACGGACTTTTCCAGAAAGTGCAGCAACATATCTGAAGAAATGAACAAAATCTCACCTGTTTTTTATTTGAAAATCTTGACTTTCATTACTAAATGTACTTGCAAATTTCAATAATACAATATACTATCGTACGTTTTCGTATAATGAAAAACTGAAATGTTCTACTGTAGAAATTATTTAAAGCAATGTTCAGGCAAAGCTATAGTTTTCACAATGTTCCTTACATCCCAATTGTTATCTATTTCATTCCAAGAGTAATTTTTATGTTTGCCACAATTTCTATTACAATGCTGATGTGTTGCAAAGGTAGAATTAATATTAGTTCACTAAACACCAGGGCTTCCATCCGAATAACTCAGGGGCTCACATGTCAGCCTTCAACAGCCAAGAGACCATCAGTGACGGAGTGATTTAAAAAACAACATATCTTCGATGCAGTGCGCGTCGGGGGTTAACGCAGCTATTCCATTTTCTTCAAATGACATTGAATCTTCGGACGAGGATAAGATGGATATCTCACGCAACTATTATCAGCGTACCATAATCGTGAAAATTAAAAAAAGCACTGCGAGATCACAGCTGATCGAAACGTACAGTATAGCGTGAGTACCGGCTTCCACTGGAAAAATACGTCTATCAGTTCGTGAGTACATGAATATCATTTAAAGGGTGCTGCACTCTTCGTTGGGTAATTGGGCAGAAAAAAACGCCTCTCTCATATCAGTCAATTTGTTGTTGAGGTTATATTTCTGCTGCATAGCACTCTAAGGTGAGAATCCATTAGGACAGCTAGGCTTGCAAGAAAAGAGGGAGCGAAAAGTCCCGATTTATTGTACATTCATTTTAACCATGATAGCGAGAGGCATCATTGCATTGTTTGCGATAGTGAACGGTTATCCATGCAGATAACAAGATTGCAAAGCATTTTCTCTCCAGAGGTATGAAATATACATTGAATACATCCATGTAGCTCACGAAAACAAGATGGACAAGAAATAGCAAAAGTTCCTAAACAGTTTGGCAATAATGAAATTGCTTGTGTTACTGTAGCTTGGAGCTTGAGGGCAGTTGGAGTTCGAATGTTCTTTGAGTGAACTTAACCACACTGAATTTCAAGTGAGGAAGTTACTGCTTTCTCATAACGTCCTTCGAACCTTGAGAAGCAGAAATAAATTTTTACTTAAAGGGAAATTTTGATTAATTTGTTTGAACAAAGTTTCAGTTTCCATGAAAATGCTCAATATCTGAGGAAGAGCATTTGGCAAAGAATTGCTGACGCCTAGTAACAGGAGATTAGGAATTAAAATTTACATTAAAAATGTATTTGGCCTAAATTAATGCAGCGCGTTAAAACTCAATGGATAAGAATAACGCGGTAATGCCCAATGAGCTTCCCATCGATGCAGCAAGACTACAACTACACAAATTCCTATCTTAAAGGGTCGCTTGACATTGACATTGCCGTCCTGACTTTATGCAAATTGTGAGATTACCTGTTCTGGAATGCGTGTGCATTGGGACAAAACTTCTGCCGACTTAGGGAAAGAAAATTCTCGAGTCGAACATACTCATCTCGTGGTTTAATGGTTATAGAAGCATGATTCGAACTCAGAGGTTTAGAGTTTATTGGGCTAAATGGATAGTAGTTTTAATAATCTAGTATTCCGATAGCGTAGGAGGAGAAATTAGCTTATCTTTGAGGTTCCACGGGATTGCGGCACTGTCTGAGGTAATCATCCTGATTTGACAGGAAGGGCTCACGCGATAAGGCTTCCGTCTGACAGGGGCAATGAGAGCACAGGCGTGTCTCTCCCCTGACCTTGTTTACTCAAGATGCTAATCCTAACTACTGGTAATTTGTTGTCACGTAACATTATCAGAGAGAGTCTAACTGTTCCGTAATGTAGGTTACCTCTCGTAGACCCAATTTTACGAGACATGCCAAAATATCCCGGAAGAGCTTATCTATTGGTCTAGATGCACTAATTCTTTATCTCAACTAACACACTTAGGGAGTCATCGCCATCATCTATTAATTTCTATTTTTCGCCAGTGCAAAAAATGATAGGTTTCATCCAAAAAAATGATGTAAAATGAGTTGTCTAGCAAACCTAAATTATGAAGGATTAGGTCCCTGTGCTGTTGACTGTTAGCGGTTATGATTCAGCTTACCTTCATTCCGATGAAAAATTCATTCTTTAGCCAAGGCTACACAGTCGCAGAGGAAAATTATTATCCATAGGAATTTGTCAGACGCCTGTTTGAAACCCCTGAGGGGCTTAATATTGAAAATGATTTTCTTTCTCATGAAAAAAATCCTACTTTGCAATTATTTGTTCAGAGCTGCGTCAGGCAGTTAGTGTTTTCTAGGAAAGTTGAGGATGAGGCGACATAACATTGCATTTACAGGGTTGACGATCTGTGGGCCACCGTCAGTTGAGACGTCGCTGCGAAGACCTGAAGTAATTCAAAGGCATCTCAGAAACGAAACTGGTGGGTGCTAATTAGGAACTACCAGGGAATGCAGGAAAATTATGTGGGCCGTTGAATCTCATTATACATTCCACTCCAAAGCTTTTTACTTAAATTACGGGTAAAGTGTGACCGGCCAAAGGGTAGATTTATTCAATGCATGTCTTATCTGAATGGATTGTGTTTTTTGGTTTTATTCATCATAAATAACTTATTTTTTAAGCAATATAGATTAAATTTTCGTAAATTGCGATGGGGAAAATACGGTGATAGAAGTTGAGAATATTTTAGTCCAGGCATTATAAGCATATCTTTCGCAATAAAAAATTGTATAAACTATTTTGACAAAATTTTACGAATTCGGTAAAGCCTGTCCATCGAAGTTTAGTGAGGTTATGTTGACTCACACTGCAGAAATGCAAAATATCGGGGGAATCTCTTCGAATTTGTAAATATGTCAAGTAAAAAAATCTTTCTTAAAGTAATAAAATGTTTTGACTGTCTGCCTTTTGACAAGTGGCGAAGCTCCACGTAAACAAACGTCTAGCTTTTCGGCTCGGGAAAATAGCCTTTGAATAATCAATCTCTACCTAAAATTTTCTCGCGAAGCTGCGTTCAATAAGAAAAGCACGCATTATGTCTGTTTAAGACATGCCTTTTTCTAAAAATGAAACAAGAATCTATTAACTTTGCGGTGTCCCAACGAGAGAGGTGAAGTTTTATTCTAAGTCTCGTGGGCTCGATGACAAAGCTATCACATCCTTTGCTCAGAAATAAAAAATTGAAACTGATTTTGAGGTTACATTACCGAATTTCATTGCTTCAGATTTGAAATGTTTGAAATATTTATTTACCCCACGATGCCTCATTGCCGAGTCGAATATCAACTTTCTTGGTCCCATAGCATATGCATCCTCTTTCTTGAATGGATGTCATTCCTATGATGAAGTCGTTCTCAACTTATCAAAATATGTTCAGTTTTTTCGAGACCAATTTCTCTTCATCTTCTTTGTTATGCATCAGTTCTACTTTGCTTTCAAAATAAAAGTTTGTTTTTATCTGTTCAGGAAATATTTTGGTGTTTTTTCAATCAGCTATGCTGGATATTCATGAGCCCTAAAAATTGCTGAATGGTCATATTGGTGGTCCTCATGATGTTTTATTTTGTGCTGGAAAATTATAGCAATTTGATATTTCTGCTAAAATTTGATCGAAGCGATAGCAATAATAATGAATCATCATTTAAATTATTAGGATAAACACCATTCATATATTCATTAGTGTTTTTGACAAATAAAATTCAGATTGCACTCGATATTTGATGATAATTTTTTTTTTTTCCTGTTACGATGTTCAACACCCCCATTCGTGATGAAAAATCCCTCAAACACATTTTAAGATTCCGTGATGCATCGTTAAGTGAACATGGAAGCTTTTCTTTCAGAGCGGTTGCATTTTACTGAACTCGCAGTTAGAAAGAAGAGCGAAGCTTCGATGCGCTTTTGGTGCAGATTACGGTGCACGGCGCACAGCCTCATTTCATTTGATCGACATCGCAACGCTGACGGGTAATGTCACGAACATGAAGTCATTTGTGAAAAGATAACACGTGAAAAGCCGATGATGAATATTTTTCGGATCTTCCCTAACTTGAAGAGAAATGCTGAGTTATTTTATGTTCAGATTATTGATGAAATGAACTCATGAAAAAATGTTAGAAGAAAAAGTTTGCATCAATATGCCCATTTGTTTTGCGTGTACAAGTCTCTTGGAGAGTTGCACGCCCTAACTTGACAAGTTTTAGATTAAATAATAAGCATTTCAACTAAAACGAATCTTAATAGCGTGAAACTGAGCAGTTGTCAACGAGAAGTTATTTCGAGTTGGGATGGACCTAAATACATGAAAATTGTTCATTTGTTTCTTAAAAGTAAATTTCTAGAGTGAAAAAACAGACACTGCTGATAATTGCACATTTGTTCCAGAAAAGTTCATTTGTGCGATAATGAAACTGAAACCTGGGAAATTGTGCAGTGAACAGTTTAATTTAGTCATTATCAATTGATGAACGACAAAGAGTATCGACGCCTAAAAATGCTATTAAACACATTTTTATCTCAGGAGGGATTTGAAATTTTTTGTAACTAAAATTTATGCGTGCTTTTATAAGCTTGTGAATTTTTCCCGCTCTTAACACTAGAAAAGTTTCGTCTCCCAGAAGACACAAAAAATACATCGAGTGACGTTTTGAGCACCAACACAATTCCCATTATGGTTCCGTTCGAGTTCTCCGATGCAGAAACCTTTCTGTGACTTCATTCGTTTAAACAGTAATGAGTAGCCATGCCTTGAGCCTTCATTCCAGTCAACGGGTCAGATAGCTGAAGTACGGCCTAACGATTAGTTACAGTAATAAATCAAGCCCCAGAGAGCGGGAACTCCAAGGTTAATATACTCAGTTCTTCTTACCCCGGCGGCACATGAAAAACGCCTTCTAATCCCGTCAAAGATGCAAATGAGAACACAGAATGATGCCGGCCACTTCCTCTGGCAACAGCTCGTTTACAACACATCATTAGCACGAACTCCACGAACGAACTGACGGGTTGAGCGCTCTCTCTCACGCTTATATACCCACAGTTGACCTCGCTTGATAACGCACCCGCAATCTTCTTCATACCTTTCCTTCACGTTCCCTTGAGTTAAAAATTAAGTTTAAAAGTATTCGAAGACTGAAAAATGGTTTCAAAGCTTAAAAATACGAAAATCTTTGTTGATATCATATGTTCTCCACACATTGCAAGCTCCATTTTAAAATATGTGGAATGTTTTCCGTACGAACTGAATTTGTACGACGAGTTCTCGTGCATGCTTCATTTACGAGTGTTGCTCTTTTGGTGCTGCTCACCAGACATGTTTGTATAAAACGGATTAAACAGTAAGGTCAAGTTTTTGTTAAGAACAGAAGATAAAAAATGGAAACGGAAAAAGACAAATAGCCGATTCTTACGTTGCTGTCCAAGTTCTGCATCGCTTGGTCATCAAAATAAGACGTTTAGTTTATGGTGTCAAAACAAACTCGCCTTTACCGGTAATCATTTGGTCAGTTTCGATTTGAGCCAACTGTTGGTATTCCAACCAATGGTAACTCTGTCTCAGTTTTTGGATAGTCTTCTCTAATGTAGGGTAGGTGCTCAGAAAGATTATGAATGAAAAAGACAAAGCTGCTACGTTTTCATTACAATCTCTTTCCAATTGAAACGTTTTAAGTAAATGAATTGGGATACTTGAAGTAAATAGTTTAATAGAAACACACGAGTGTTTTAATCATGCAATCTCATGTTTATTGTGCATTTGCATAGGCGGAAAATCGTTTGCCAGACCATCTTAGGCTATTAAAGTCCGTTAGGACTTCTATATTGTAAGTATAGAGGCTGCAAGTATTGTCATAAAAGAGAGCTCAAATGTTCCACTTTGCCCACACGATGAAATGCGGGTAAATAAGGTTGAAATAAAGTTTATGCAGAGGCCTTGAACAATAGCTGTGGTTAGGATAACAATAACTGCTTCATTTGGTAATATTTTTTAATGGACGTAGAATGATAGCAAGCAATTTTATGATTTATGGTACAATACATAATTTGTTTCCAGCATTATGGCTTTAGCTTTTTGCTCTTTGCCAATGGCAAATTAGACCTCATGCAGTATTTTTTTGCTGAATATATTCTTTTGAATGATTAGATCGAGGAATTAAAACGGGAAAGTGATGCTGCTTTCATAAAAGCGAGCGACTTGTACTCTGCTGTGGTTCTATGTAATTATTTTCAATTTGAATCCCTTCATTTCCCGCTCATGCTTGTTGCCTTCAGGGCCGATAGAGGATGTAATACTGATTCACTCAAAAAATGGTGACGTCTCTGTGACAAGTGATTTGATCTGGGCTGGGGGCAACAAATATGTTTTTCATTTTAACAAATATTTCAACTCAATTTGATGTGATCCTGTGCGTGCTTCAAATTTCAAAGGCTGTACTAATAGTTTAAAACGATAAGCATTCTAAATCGTAAGTAATTATAATTAAACTTACACTTTGGCAAGTGCATTTGGTTTATGCTATTTACAGCTTATTGTAAAGACTGCGTCAGAATTGGGTATTTGAAACCTGTCATGTACTTATCTCGTCTTGCTTATTATTTTCCAAACGAGTAATTTCCTAGAGAAGCTACACTAATTATTTTACGTTAATCGGTTAACCCATTCCAAAGGCGTATTCACTTTGTGCTTACGTTGACATTTAACGAAAATTGAAACTTTTCTTACGCACGAGAAAACTCGTTACTGTGAAAACATTTATCTCGTAGTCACTGTACTATTAAAAGCACTCTGGTGGTCTTAGCTAGTTAGATTTTTGAAGTTACTGCACTCGGAATTATACACTGATCTTTGGCTAAATACCAATTCGTAGCGTTATCTAAATAATTCGAAACTGATGTTCAGTTCTTGATGCAGGCACACTTCTTTGAGTGCCTACAATCCATCTTCTTGTTGAAGAGGCAATGCCTAGCTGATGTTTCGGTTGAAATTACAATCGCATTCAATCAAGAATGCTTCCGATTCTCAAGATGACTGCGACAGAAGAACATTCGTTGGAAGTCAATTAAAAAAACCCAAATAATTCAGATATGTTCTTGCCACCAGCACTCATGACCTGCTTCAAGCCAACTTTACTTTCTTTATCAAGGAAAATTGGTGGTGAAAGAAAATGACTTCCTATAATGAGACTCTAGGAAAAATGTTGTTGAAGGGTTCTATATACGTCGAAAGCTAGCAACAAAAACGTACGTTCGGCATAAAGGTGAGAAGTAAATGCAGACTCGCGCCCGTGTGCCCCAAAAGATACAGCAGATTTGGGCAGAAATTGCAAATTTGTTCGCAAAAGACTTGAAACTTTTGTTAAGCATTATTGAGTTTCTTATTTCTTTGGTATTGCTTGAGATTTGTCTTAAACGACTTAGTTCCTAGAAGCTCGGATTGGTCGGACCGTTTTTTGGAATCGTTACATACCTTCTTATTTTTTCGACATTTCTCAAGTGTTGTCTTATAGATGTCTTAGTGCTGGAGGAAATATGAGTTGCTAACATCTTGGAACTAACTTTACGCTACTTGGTTTAAATGTTGTTTCCCCCAAAAGGCAAGGTTGTAAGGGCATTCGAGGGCTATACTCTGGAAAACGTCTCGGAGTCGCGGAACTGAGAGACCTCACTTCCTCTAAGAATTTAGCTTCTCTCAAAAACTCCAGCCCCTGATGTATGCAGGAAAATAATAGAAGGAAATTTTACTTTAAATTCAGAGTTTCACCGCGTAGGCACAAAATCAGAAGTTTTAAGCGATTGAAAAACTTAAGAAAATTATTCAACCGAAAATGCAATGTGACTGAATTAGCCTAATTCACTCGCCCGAATAAGTACGTTAAATTTTTTTCTGATTTCAGACTCATCATCATAGAGGTATTTTACATAGGTAATATAAATGAGACGAAAATGAAAATAATTCTGCTGCTAACTATTGCCAAAAGGAAGAGGTTCATTTCCCCAACATATGTTATAAATGAAGAGAAACATATTGTAATTTTTGAATATAACGAGAAAGAAGACTGTATTTCATAATGATGGAAGAAATATGATATTTTTTTAAACGATTTGAGCACAATAAGTGAAAGGACAGATAACTAAAAACTGATCAGAGCTACGGTTAAAAGCGTACCTTCTTGCCCAGTAAAGAATCATTCCCTGTCTATGATATTATCAGTATTTCACGCAGAGAGTAGCTTGATATGTTCGCGTTTTTACGAGGTAGCACTTTCTTAGACTTCATTCTCATGATCGAATGATAATAGTCTTATTATTTAAGCGTAAACCTTACCTGTGCAAATGTGGGACTCACCCATGAGTTTGTGAGACTTTAGGTCCGACGATTCATCAATATCCACGATGTGTGATCAAAAGGTATCCTTAACATAGCTTTTGGAAAACAGCAGTATTTTATAGCCCTTCAAATTAGTTCTTTTTTGATGCCACACGCCCAGTTTCGTATCGCCAATACCTATGTTTGTATCATGTTAACGGTTCGAGGCATGTCTGAAATTCTGTTTTTTCGTGAATAGCCGACATTTCTATTGTATTCTCGCCATTTCTATTGTATTCTGTTTTCGAGGAAAGTTAGGCCAGATTTAAGGAGCGTTAAAAAGTACCATAGAGCAAGATATGGAGATTGCACGTTCTCATCACATCGTGGAATCTGTGTGCTTAACAACAAATAATCGCTTTTTCTGCATCATGATCTAGCTCATTGCACGATGAGATCTCCGTGCAAAGAAGAATGAAACACTAATTTTTTGAGGCTCAACTCGACGTATCTAAACTTGGAGAGAACGCTGCTTGTGATCAGGTGGATCATATGCATAGTTAATTCATATGCTTCCTATTTACATTGCATTCATTAGACCCGCCGATACATCAATATGTTCTTGTTTTCATAGTTATTTGAGAAAAAAAATTGGGAAAATTCTTTTTCTGAAATGCTAAAACAGACAACACTGACGGTACGTTCGTACATTTTTTTCCGTTTGTGTCCTTCCGAAGAAAATTCCAAACATAGTTCTCTCCTTTCTTCACTGAATGCAAACTTTCAGGCTCGGAACTTATGTACACATATCGAGCGAAGCTGATGAGCAAACGCTTGCTCTAAAGCTGAAAAGATTGTTTTCTGTTTATGAGTTACGTAAGTTGGGCAAATATTAATTAAGTGAAAACATTCGCAAATCGCAAATTTGAAAAACTAACAGGGCGTTAATTGTACACGAAGAGAAATGTTTAAATATTTTTCCAGTCGATACAACAGAACAATGCCGTTAAAATTTCATTGTGTTGGAGACACATTGTACAAAAAATTTTAATGATCACATACTGTTTTCTAGTTTTTTTTTACTTTTGAAGTAATTAGGATTCATAACTACTATGGTATTTTCTTTGGAATTTAAAAACAAAAAATGGACTCAGTCGTCATTGATATGATGAATCATCAAGTCGAGGTATTCAACGGCTAAGAATAAGTGATCATTGAGTAAATCTCTCAGATACTGACCATAGTTCGTTCTTTGACCTCGTCATTTTGAGGTGCGTGACGTACAGACTTTACTTCGCTATACTCAATGTACAATTGTACATGTAATATGTATTTCTTTTCATCAATACTACGTACCCTTATCTGTTTACACATGATACTTGAATATTGTATCAGGACACCCTAGAAGTGAATTTTTATGACCTTGTGATCTTTTCCAAATAGCACGTTTTGTCAGTGCATCTCTAAATGTTATACACACTAGCTCTCACTTTACCCTCGCACTAAATCAAGCTAACGCCTCATTGAACTCTGTTGCAACGTATTGAGGCTTTCTTGTGAAATGAATATAGAAATTCTAACATGGAACCATTGTTCGTTTTTCGAATGCCGCTAGACTGCTAAGTTATGGGTGAACTGTTCTTCATTCGAGTAATGATAATGGCAAAAATTACTTGTTTTACCCTTAGGAAACATAAGTTATGCCGAAATCATTCCAGTATGCACGTGGAAAATGGCTAAAGGCTTTGCAATAGAACTTTAGAGCATAACACCAATGGAAAATGCAATGAGTAAAAAATAATGATAAAAATGGAAACTTGTCTTCTTTTATAAGAATTGCGCACAAATGACATTTGTTAAGATGGGGTGATTTTAATTTCGTGAATGTAAAGTATTGGTAAAGGATTCTAAAAGAATAGAAAATCTGAAAAAGAGTCTATGGTTATGGACCTGGAACTGAGTGCTAAAATTTAGGAATATGTCCGATTATAGAGTGAGAATTAGCTGGGTGTGGAAGCAAAAGACCTTAGAAGAAATATTTAGGCCTTCTGAAATTGTTTTGAACATCTTCAAAATTCAAGGTTTGAGTGAGTGAAATTATTCTATTAATATTATATTAGAGAAAAAAAAAGAAAAAAGACAGACGTAGCTGCCGATCAAGCTGACAGGAAAATATCGATGGAATGTTGCTTGAATGAATGGAAAAAAATTGGAAAATGCTGTGAGATTGAAATAAGTGTAAAATATGTCCGAGGCACACTTCATTGCTTGGTCGCTCGAGTTACCGAATAGACTCTTGAATAGATGGTTGGTTTTATTGAGTTGAAAGACTGTGGATGAAATAGCGATAGAAAGGCTAATAAGGTTTGAGTTCCTATCACACTCTTTTTCTGTTTAGGGTTTCCAGTATTTTATTTCAGACAACCTTATTTCGGTTGCACGAGTATGTATCATGAGCGGGTAAGAGAAACGAAAAAGACAGAAAGAAAGAGAGGAGGAAAGAAAAAAGCAAAATGAACGAAAGAAGAAAGAAAGAACGAAAGAAAATCAGAAAGAAAGAAAGAAAAATGGTTAAGCAGTTTATATTTGCAGAAAATAACGTTGAAAGATCCCGTTCGACTGAAATTTAACAGTTAGGAGGCGCTAAGCATTTCAGGGTGAGTTTTTTGCTTTATTTGTATGAACTCATGTAAAAAGGCTGTGACAATCAATCATGAGCGACTCTAATGCTATATCAAGGAGAAAGTGTGGAGGCTCAACTGAAATTCTACAAGATTCGGTCGATTGACGATCATCATTCAAGCGCAGAATCCTCGGATTAGAATAAAATTTAATAGTTTCATTTGATTGAGCTAAGTTGATATGTTTTAAAATTACTCATCGCTATCTATAACTGATAGCCCTCGCGACTGTGATGGGTGCTAAGCCTTTCTCTCATTGCGACACAGGGTGGCAAAACCAGGTCCAAGTATTTCTTTGGGTTTTTTTAGTTTCCAAATCCTTCAAATTGTAGAGTTGATCATAAAAATAACGCAGTCTAATTAGCTGCTTCGGTGTAAATTTATTCATTTTTTCGTGGTTTTGAGATGGAATCGATTCGAGGAAACTGATCTATTTTCATCTATCGTTGAAGAATTTTTGTACTCGACTCAACGAAATTTTCCATTTTGTGTCTCAGTTATCTAATTTTTGAAGTAAAATCAAGTACCGATCGGATGAAAAAATGAATAAATCTATGGTAGACAACGTCGACGAGTTCTATTCCAATTCAAACTGCTTCATCGCATTTCCCGAGTTCATGATTTCGATTAAAGGATGGAGTTTTCCGTTCAACTGCACTCCGCTTTGGGAACGAAAATGTTTCTAAGAAGGAAGGAAATACTTTTTTTAGCGTTGGCCAGGAGAGTTCTTGTGATGAACGCTCAGACCAAGCATTTTAATTGAAGATCAGAAGCGCTCGAGCAACTCAGAATTAAAATCCGCCGCCTTCATGTCTCTAATTAATACCGGCGACGCTCGGAGCACAAAAATTCTCAAATTTTGCGTCTGAAATAGCGATGTTTAGCCGTCGGAAGGAGGGCGAGGCAGCCTGGTTCAGAGCCGCGGGACGTCATTGGCGGGATGAGACGTGCAGGAGAGTGGCGGGATGAGTGATCCGCGTGAGGTGAGAGCATTCCGCTCCTCATTTTATGCATGTTCTTCTGGCTGAGTTTCGTAGAGCTGCCATTTCAATGACTCAACTTAGAAGTATAAGACCTGTTAGGGATATTTATGTACTCAAATAAAGGCATCGATTACTATGACTAATGTTAGATGGCTTATTTTCACTGCGTTTGGAGACACACAACAGCACAACATTTAATCGACACATAATCTTATTATGCTTTGAAGGAGGCAGACTGTCAAATGGGGCTGTGCCAGAATGACGCTCTTTTCACGTCCAAAATTAGGGCGTTTGATTAGCAGGAAACCTAAAAGTCAGATCAGAGAACAGTAAAAATGATGGGTAGTAGAGGTGGTAAGAAAGGCCGTAATTATATGTTGTAAGGTTGGGCATTGGGGTGGTTGTGGTGAGCAAGTGCTGTGATCCTAGGTTGTAGCTCAGACATAATTCTTTTTCGTCTTATCGTTGCGGCAGCACACGTTAACTTTCAAGGTCGGACGGAACTTTTCTATATTCTCGCAGTAAATACTGTCATAAACTATTTGCTTTTGTTAATAATGCGCTCATTTATTTTCATTACCTTACTTAATATGCTACTTCCAGCACAGATAAATATATATGTCTGAATACTATTTCTATCAATGATAAATATCTTTCGCAAAGATGTATATATTGAATCATTATAACTTAGTTTGCTAACGTAGATTGATTTATGCCTTGAGTCATTGGCTTCAGAACAGAAATCTCACAACTTTTCAAAGTGAATTCTAATTGATACACTTGAGATAACGATTAAAATTTACTACTAAAGAGTCAATTTGATGTACATGACATTTCCGGTTGTTGTTGCTGTGCGTTTTCGTTCACTTTCAGACCAGACAAACCTAATCAAGAGTACCATAGTAAACGAAAGGACACTCAATACGATAACTATAACTTGTGGGCTGCTGAATATGTCTCGAATGAAGGTTGTTGGAGAGTGAACGCCGACGTAGCGCGTTTGTGACGGGGATGATGCCGTTGTAAAGCTTCATTTCAAGGCGAAGATTTCCAAAATATTGGAACTATGAGCGTAGATGAGATCGTAGAAAACACGTGACGAATTATAGCTTAAAGTACGACCGACGCAATTTTTTTTTGGTGAGACAAATAAATATGAAGGCATGTCGCGATAATAATTATTGCTCCATAGCGCAGAAATATTCATTAGTAGACATGGGATATGATGGATCACATCGGAAGGCTGTAATTCTCTGTTGTAATGATGAAAATTGGGGCGGATTTGGTGAGGAAGGCTGTAATTATCTGTTATATTGACGGAAATTGGGGTGGTAGGAGTAAGTAATGCGGTAATTATGTATTGTAATGATGAAAATTGGGGTGGATGTGGTGAGCAAGGCTGTAATTATCTTTTGTTTTGACGGAAATTGGGATGCTAGGGGTAATAAAGGCTGTAATTATGCGTTGTAATGATGGAAAACGTAATTATCTGTTGTAATGGCAGAAATTTGGTGGCGAGCAATGCTCTGTAATGATGTACTGCTACAGTATCAAGCGGAGCATAGTTATGAGCAGAGACACGAAGCACCTGCCGCTACAAATGTGATTATTGTGGTGGTGACGTGGACCTCATAACAACACAACATAACACGGGAGACTGGTGTGACTGCAGTGAGTTGCACTCCGTTATCACCTGACGAGATCAGAGACTAGTCACTATAGGGTGAGTGTGGCGAGTAGCACGCTTTTTCTTCTTCGTTGACATTATCTCTAGTGAACAAGGCTAGCTCTCGTTCATAATTGGGATGGGGCTCGTAGAAATTCACTAAATTTAACAAAGGAATAACGAAAAGTAGGAAATTGACTCGAGTTATCAAGATTCAATCAATACTGGAATCTGTAGAAATTGTATTGTGTATCGTAGGAATTTAATAAAAGAATTGCATCATTTCAGAACTCACGCGCAAGTTCAGTGGAAAACACTGAAAATGAATACTTGAATAGAAATACTCCTCATTTGAAAGTAGAAAAATATACACATACCTCATAAAGATTCGAAGAAAATATTTCATCACGAAGGCAAATAATTAAAGGTTCAATTCGTTGATTGAAGCATTAAAAGAAGTATCCTTCCATTCTCCGAAGAAATGAGACTGGGTCAAGAAGGCGAAATTAAGCACAGGCCAGATCTGTCTTCGTTCAGCTGCTCTCGCGCGTGTGCGATTGACGGTGCGACAAGAAGACTTCTGGAGCAGTAGACGTGATTGGGAGCGCGTCTTGGTCTCTGGGGACCCATTTTAGGGAGCAGAGCGTGAGGAAGAGGGGGAGCGGAGGCCTCCCCCTGCTGCTGATGGGTCTAGTGGGATCCGACTGGTCATGCACGACAGGCGCTCCTTGATTGCCGTCCTCGCCTGACTCTTGCTGAGGAGGCAATGCGATTACTGCCTACAAATAATTACTTCACCTCTGTACCTCCACCTTCCCTCTTTCTCAATATGTAAAACCGAGATTATAAATAAACTCACAGACCTTTGGAAATTTTTTCTTCGTTTAATTTGAGTAGCGTTCGTAATAAATATAAATTCGTTTACTTCACGCTCCACGAGATGTGAGAAAATTTATTTTTGGTCATGAGCGTATCGAATAAAATTCCAGGACACTTTCGCTGAGTCTTTTTCTCTTGCCTTGCAGCCTTTTGAATAAATAAGAATTTTGAGGATGGTACAAAAACGAGAAAGTGGAAGATTGCGTTCGCAAAGGACGGTGTTAATCACGAACTAATTCCAGAACACCACGCAAATAATTCGAATACACTTCAAAAGTATTGCTTCAGAAGGGGAGTTAATTACGCTTTAAAAGTGCGCAAGCACCCAGCATGAAATCGAACGTCAGAATAATTGCTGCAACTTCATGCGAGACCGACCTGAATTCCGTGACTCGTGCAATCGAGTTTGTAAATGTAACGGTAAAATTCAGCACAAAAAAAAAGCACTGAAAACATGAACAACTGTCCTCATTACTTTGGTTTCAAGTATCAGGGTTGTAATTTTTCTTTGCTATAAAATAAATTCAGTGCTTATGAGAGAACTACCTGGTAATGATCACTCATTAATGTGTTTTTGTCGTTGGGCTTTTCAGATTAGAGCTTTGATAGTGTTTGTGAATACCATCAAAAATTGTGAATTTATCCGTTAAGTGGATTTTGGCCTTCAGATTTATAATTTAAGTTTCTACATCCAAACTATTCACCTAACATCAAAATATTTTCCGCGGAATGACCATAAACAATTGAATGTGAAGAGTGTGAAATTTCATGAGGAAACTTCAGAAAATGTGTTTTGAAATTTAATGGAGGCAAACGGATATTCAAAGTCTAGTTTTAGTGAGCCGGCTGCTAAAACTTTCTAAGAAGCGTTGATTTCAATACCACCGCTCTAAAGTTAACAAAATTTGTATTTGTTATTTCAAGTTGGTATCATATCATTGTAGAGCAATGACTTAACGTCATGATCGAGCGTGTGTGAAAGATTCCGAACTTCCGAACATTTATGTTCAAACTAACGAAGTACAGAAAATATAATTAAAAGTTATAACAATGTATGATGGCGCACGAGTCACACATTACTAGGTGCTTGAGTACATGTGGCATGCTCGTACCCTAAACGTCCAGTAAGATATATTATGAAAACACTGAATGCATTGGAACACAAGTGCAAGAAATGGGAGATTAGCAGGAAGAATAAGTATTTGTAAAATATTAAAACTTTTTTGTATATGTTTTCATTTTTAATAGATCTTCCATCATAGGTGGTTCTTTCGTGTGAGACACATTGAACGTCACAGTCAAGAAATAATGACACCTTGTCTCTCAGTAAGTTTTGGAATGTCTGAGTTTAACAAAAGAACTAATTAATGTTTCAGTAACTTAGTTTTATTAAAAGTTTTCAAGCATCTGTTCCTGTTCGCCGGTTCTGAGTGTGTTTGACATATTTCTCGTACTAAAAAAGCGTTAATATTTTTTGGTTAATAATGGTACAAAATGGAATTTTCATTGTAATAAAATATCACGTTCTAGCAATTTCAGATCACCAGTCAAATGGCTTGTGTTTTCTCATCATGACCCTGGAAAGTCAGATTCGTAATTGCTTTTACATCGGACTGGAGTGAATGTATGATAGATGCAGGCATTCACAGCATACGTAAAAATGAATCACATTTCGTTAGCTCCCCTAAGTCTTTCTACTCACTCAGCGTGGGTACGAATTCATCAGTTGTGTGGGCATCAAAAAGTTGAAGGATATTCTCAATAGAACTGTGCTACTAGGACATTAGTGGTCAGTTGTAGGTATAATAACAGTTCTTTATAAAATCTTGCATCCCTAGAGAGTCTTCGGATTAACATCTTTACGATAGAGACTCCTCGCATCATCATACAGCAAACAATTTGTGATGTCCCAGGGCGAGATGTAATACGCTATTGTTTTTAATCAAGTACATTATAAAATATGAATAATGCTGCGGATAGTTTGACTATTGTTTTACAAGTAGTGTGCCCACCATACAAAATTGAACCATGGGTTCTTGAAAATGTGAAGTGTAAATTAATTACTTCTGGGAGTTCTTGATTAAATCTCTATTCTTTTGATGAATCATTTGTTCGGTTGTGTAATTTATGCGCAGTGTGATGTGATGAAATATCGTACAAATATTTTTCCGAAGTGCGCTTGCGGTGATTATAATAAATAAATAATATCAAATGAATATTGTTCTATTAAAATTTAAAATAATTGCAAACAATCAAATATAAAAATATAGGTTGAAAAAATTGATTTTAATGAGGCCAAAAATAACGATCAAATTCGTTTAGAGAGACCAAAACTCTCATAAAGATTAGATTAGATATCAGTTTAAGTTTCCCTGACAGTAACAAAGGAGTTCCAAAGCGAGGAAAGAGGAGGGTACTACTTAGTATGGACTTAAAGGGAACGCGGATTCAATGCACATAGTACATAGGAACAAAAAATTGAGAAACAAGTTCATGAAACAGGATAAAAGTTGAAGAAGAAAGCAGTAGGTACTAAAAGCAGTACAGCAGTGAATAGAGAAGAAATGGGCCGTAACAAAACAAAAAACTTATTCTATTTCAACAAAGGGAAGGCTAACTTGAACTCGAGCTAGGGACCTCACATACTCCCCATGGGAGCACTAATTCCCATAGGGGGATTACGGGATACGTGAGGCGAACTCTCATAAATCTTTTCCAGTGAAAAAAAAGAGTAAAAAATATTTATGTGACCTCGGTGGTGAAAAACAAGCTAACAAAGGGGATTGAAAAATCAAAGTTATAGTCAGAGACCAGTTTTTATTCGGTTATTTAACTTATTTGTTATGTTATATTTCTACTGTAACTGACCTTCGCAGTGTTCAAATAAACGTTAAAAAGAGGAGTTGTGCGGCCAAACAACCATCTTCTAAAAAGATCCGTCATTGGATAATATATTCTCGTCAATAAGCACAGCATTTCCGATATCTACGATCTACACCAAGGCGTCACCAACCGTTACATCAAAGCATCACTTGAAATCAACCAGCGAGTAACCTCATCCCCTCTACGAACACCACCATCGTGCTTCGTGCCTTCTGCTCTGCGTCTTCCACGTGTACAGGCATCATTTCCTAATACCTCCATATTTCTCTTCGTATATTTCAACTCCTTCCTTAGAGACCTAAAATCTTATTCATTCTACATAAATTACTTGTTTATTAATTATAAAGCTTAATCCATTTTGACTATCTCGCAACACTTGCTATCTCCTATGATGTATTAACGTAAAGCTTTGAGATAAAGAACAGGTTTGTTCTCACTCGTGACGGAGACGCGCAAGCTGCTCTGGGCTGGTGAGCGCGAGCGGCATTATAGGGGTTGCCTCCACCTGTGTAAGACGTGTCAACCTCGCTCTCTCTGGCAGTCTCGCCAGAGGAGTGAGGGTTCCGGTTATCGATTACAGTCGTGCATAGACTAACTAAGCGCTCCTCAGGACTGAGCTAAGTATCTCCCCGATGTTCATCCATTTTCTCGTCAATGCCCTGACGTAGCTTCATGTATAGGTGTAGAGTTATTTCGTTCGATGTATTAGGCGTTCTTTGTCTCTCTGCTAAGTAATTAGTGACGAGGCATCACCTCACGCAATATGTGCGCATCAGAATTGTCAATGGATTAATGATCTATGTTCATAAATTGATCAAGTAATAAGATTTATCCCGCTTATTTAAAGTCATGATGCAAATTCCTATAATTATGTCATCCGATAGATTGGAGTAATTTCCGAGATTTCATAACATCATCGTCAATTAGATTCTTTATTACGCTATGTACATCGTGTGTCATTCTACTTTCCGAATATGTCATCCTTTACTAATTGAAAGACGTCGCCATTTTATTATTAAATAACATTATGAATCTTTCCTTATTTATCCCAACAAGGCCCTAATTGATTTGCTAATAATATCAACAGTAAAAGTAAAAGACATTGAAAAGTCTCAGTCTATTTCGATCTTTATTATCAACAAAATAGAATAATTGAGACCTTCTGTCTCGACGATTATCAAAAGAAAATGAAAGCAACGAGAAAATGACGATGAATAATAAAAGAAAAGAACTGCCTCTTAGAAATTGGCCTACGAATAATACAGGCATCGGTGGAAAATATAGGAACACGACAGTTATTTAACTCAAAAAGATGCTGAGCAGAAAATATACTTTTGTTCCAGTGTACTATTTGTCCGAGAAAAGTTCATGAACTGCACTGAAAAAATAATTACCCGTGAGTGTAATAAAACGTTGAAAGTAAGTCTTCGATATATATAATCATCGCTATAAATGAACTGAGTCGGGTGTGTCCTCTGGCATAGTGAGAACACACCGTAATTCGAATGAAGTAATCATGCATTTATCCTGACTGCAGTGCTACCTTACCTTGAGTTATATGTTGGTGTTAAGAAATGAGTCTAGGGAAAAATCATTCATGTAGAAAGAAAAATTCGAAAATATTTTTTTTGTTGCGTTTATAATCAGTCTTTGGCAATTAGGCGTTTTGAAAACTTGCGCTATATTAGTTTATTTATTTATCACTACTCCCTGACAAAGGATCAAAGAAACCACACTGTTATAAAAATTCAGTTTACGACTCAGACTGACTATCAGTCCCGATCCTCAGCTTTGCTCATCATTACACCCACCAAAATTTAAGACCTAAACTTACCAAATGCAAAATCATTCCTAAGTGGATGAAAATTTCAGTCGACATGTAAATTAAGTGAATATTTAGCTTACCAAGATTGCTTCACCAGTATGAAGCCTGTCACGATCACCGATGATGTCCGTTCCGCCATACACGAATCCTGGTGGCGCGAGCTGCTGCGTTCAGCTATGATATTTGCGTCCGAGCTCCGCACGTTACGGGCTTACGGCCTTGCAATGGCCGATGGCGCGGGCCGAGAAGAGCGTAATTTACTCGTGAGCTGATCGCTTTTGTAACGAAAGGATTTACTGCCGAGGCCTAAGATATGAACCCCAGGAGGAGAGCGATTTATTCTTTCCCTGAGGGACAAGTTGAGATCACGGTAAGCTGAGCGATCTGGCCTCCAGATGGCACGAGGGTCGGCCACCGTCTTGCGATAAGTGTAATGAGCGAGGGAGGCAGCGGGACATCTTCACGGCGGCAATCAACCGAGTTTGTCCACACTGCCCCCTCCTCAACCTCTTTTGTAGACTGATCAAGTGTCTACATCTTTACTCAGTGATTTTATGGCGTTCATCTTTACGACGTCATCATCTTTAGATTTGTGTCGCCAATCGAAAGTTTCAAATTCAGCATCTCTTTGATCGTACGTGGCACTACTATAAGGCATATGCATACGAGTTCTTAATGACTGCGTAATGTGATTGTCGAAATTATCGAGAGGATTTCAAAAAGTGTACTCATTCGTGGCTATTTTTTTTTTCATAAATCTATATATATCAGACACAATCTATGCTAGGACTAATATTCATTATACTGTTCGATACAAAGCGTAGTTTTGTACTGAGTCGTCATTGAAGTGAAAGTTTTACATGACGAATGAATCCTTGATAGTTTCCAAGATAGAAGATTTATGTTCCCATGAAGTTAACACTGAAAAATGTTGTTCCAAAAATTTCTTTTTCAACACAGCAAAACATCCTGATCTTAAAAACCATCTTCCTGTACTTGCTAATATTACGCACTGGTAATTCCCTTCACATTTACTATACAAATGGACAAAGCTAACTCAAAAGACAATAATTTGTAATTCGTTTAGAAAAAAAAATGCCTTCGGTCTACTATTTTTATTCGATCGTTAGCCTGGGACGTAAAGTGCTACTGAATGCGGTGCAACTTGGTGCTGAGAGCGAGTGAGGACATCAAGGACACCACACCAGTGTTTGAACACCTCACCGGCATCTAAGCTGCGATGCACTCAAGCGAAAATCGCCAAGTCAATCTTAAGACCAGGTTCTTGAAAACACTGATGAAACTTTGGCCTGTGTTTGCCAGGCTGGTTAAATGACTTATAATTTGGAGAAAACCTTTCATCAAGAAGACCTTTCATTTCAAAACCTTTCATCAAGAACTCATTGCAGCGAGAAATTCTTTATAGTTTACGAGGTTAGAGTGAATAATATATTTTCTTAGCTTTTGTATTTTTGTCAGAGCGTTGTAATTTAGCCAGCCTTAAGATATCCTTGAGCTTCGAGGGAGCCTTAAAATTTTAAATCTTCGAGAAGCTTAGCAAAGCATGAATATGATCTGCTCAGGAAAACGCAGAGATTTAATATCAAAGCGAAAACCTTGCGTTTATTTTTTTCACGAACGACAGCAGTTTGGAATTGGATAGAAAAAATACATGCTTGCACAACGAGCGTTGCATCCTGAGTCAATTTTACAGACAACGTATAATATCTTTCCATTCTCGGCCATTAAGATAACTGATACTAAAATATCGTATTTCCACATCACAAAATTACTCGCATTGTTCGGAATATGAGATAACTCGTCTCTTTGTAATACTTCAAAATGCTTTGGAATATGGTAGTATTGGCGATTCGTTCACAATATATCTCCATATTACAGAAACAACCGGTTTTCGACCATCCATTAATATTTAGAAACATGAAACTATTATTAACTACTACTCTTTTGAAACGTGGGACTGTTTAAAGTGCATGCCTAGTTGTTTTTACCTGTTCAATTTGTGTTAAAGAAGGTAAATGAGAGGAGCTAGAGGATGAGGAAAGAAAGACTTGAAAATATTTGCCAAAACTTTCTTAGTAAAGGCTGTGTTTTTGAGCATTCCACTTCATTATCAACACTTTCTCTCTACATTGTCATGGATTTATAACTGAATTTCTTTTTTGAAGGTTGTGCCATTTCCGAACTTGCTAAATCTAGAGCTATAGTTGGAAATATCGGCAGGTTCTACTCTACTGTGAGGTAATACTTGATCTGGTGACAGAAATTCCTAATGTTCTATTTTACTTTGAAATTTCCTCACATAGATTGTGAAGATTGAGAAACAGCATCCGGTAAGGAGCGTGCATTATTTCTTTCACATGCAATTTAGGCGGATTACTATGTTGAAAACTAACTTTCACCCAGTGTACCTTTCAAGCAATTAAGAACTGCAAAGGGAATTAGATCCTAACCACATAACAAAATTTTCCATTTTGTGCGCAAAGCAAAGTAACCGAACACTCGTGACTCACAAATCCACGTCCAGCTGCAGGGACGCAGATGCATGGGCGTTTTGGGGTCATGTTCTGGCCAGTTCATGGAACGTAACATTCTGCTTGCAGTAACCGGTGACCTCCATACTCAAGTCAACCTGTGTTCAGACGGCTTAGTCTTTGAAAATATAATATTTCTTAATGTAGGTAGGGATGATTTTTGACGTGACTTGATTTACTGAAATTGTGACTGGAGAATGAATAATTCTTAATTTTAAATATTTTTTCCTCGTCAGAATTCTTAATTAAATAAGAAGTTCCAGTGAATACATAATTCATGCAATCTAATACATTTTGCTTATTTATTACCTAATTTTATGAATTAGCTTGCAATTCAAGCGCATTTATCTTCATTCAAATTCGTTAGAAAATATCTCCACTTGCTCATAAGAACATTAGGCAAGTAATGTTCATTTAGCCGTTGTAGAAAGTGATTCTTGGGAAAATAGATGACGGAGTTATTACAAAAGTTTCTTTTAAAAGTTGGGGCACTAAAATATTTCTCCTTTGGAAAACTAAAGCTATACTACTCTTACCTATTCAGAAGTTTGAGGAGAGATCCCTCAAACGGAAGACTGGCGAGTTTTGAAGTGATCGTAGTTGCGAGAAGTGAGAGATAAGGATGATGACGAGTTAACAAGGAGGTATGGAGGTTAAAATTAATGGTATACCTGTGCTCATTTCACAATTAACCATGTAATTGTAGCAAAGACTCGTTAAACTATTGTAGACTTTGTAGTTACTATTAATATCCCGGATGATACTGATATAGTAAATATCACTTATTGGATTATTTACTGTTCTAGTTTTCGTGTACTCTCCTAGGGCGAGCTTTGTACAGTTCAAGTTCCTTATCTGCGTTGTAATTAATCATGACATATTAGCTGAGGTCGGCTCACAAAGATCGCATATTCACTCACATAATTGAGAAACAATTACGCAGTAGTTAATTAAAATTAAAAATGAGCCTTACCGTGACCATTATCACATTCTTCTCCACATTGCGTCGCCTCCTTGTTTCCTTATATCATTAAACTCTCTTTTTTCATTATTTCATTTTGCCACTCTCGCTGCTGCAGAAACGTGGAGCGAACAGCGCCAACATGCCGCACGCACACACGAGAAGAACCCATACGGAGCACTTCTGGGTACGCAGGCTGTAAAATTATTCAAGAGCAACGGAAGAAGTTCTACACCACATTACCTTCCAGTAACCTCATGCCTCAGGTCGGACAGGGTAGAACTTGTCTTCTTTAAACCGCAGTAGCGCCTCTATAGCAACCCATTGAATAAATAGCACCTCGTTCTTTAGGCTTTACTTCCATTGTCTGGTGGAGTGACGCGGTCTCGTCGGGAAACGCCTCCTCGTACGGAAACTTAACGTAGTGAAAACGAAGATTTAATTTGATGAGAATTTTTGGTTTGCTTGAAAAAGGTTGAAGCCCAACTTGGGAAAACATCAATTTTTTACAAGGTGAACATGAGGTAAATGCAAAATTTATGACTTCAGGGTGTTTTGTAGGCACATTAGAAGCTTTGCAGTTGAAGATAGCGTGCGTTAATGACGAGGCAGAAAAATTAAATAATATGTCTAGCAACATCTTTCGGCTGTTTGAAGAACTCGTTAATTAATCTTATCAATTGAAAAGTTTTATCGCTTGTACATTTGAAATGATTATTTCCTATCGTGTATTTTGAACAAATGAGGTAAAGTCAAGAGTTCCATGAAAGAGGCCTGTGGGAAGAGCTGAACTATAAAAGGCTTCAATACTCGAGTTCTAACACAGTTAAACATCCTATCTTCGATTTTCAACTATTCTAGATTGATCACTGTTAGCGAACACTGTTTGCGAATTAGTCCCAGTCAGTCCCAATTATTCAATGCATTTTTCAAATAACAGGGACCCGTTGTATCTGCTTGGAAGTTTAGATTTCCGTAGAATGATGGCGTATGACTTAAGGACTGTAATAACAACAACCATTAAGTTCCACCTCTTCACCAGATGTGATAGTGAATCGCAAAGGAAAGGAGGATAGTGAATCGCAAACATACATTTCCAACACAATCTTTAACACATTTTATGAGCCATGAATACGCTGGCAAGAGTTGATCCTAAGAAGACATCACGTGAATTTTCAAATAAAAGCAAAGAGAAGAATTTGAGTAAAATGATCTCAGCATGAAGTAAAAAGGTTATTTAAAAACATACTCAGTTGAAGATTCGTGCTTACATGGCTTACGTGAGTTTTTCAAGTTATTTTTTATATAAGTATGCTTTTGAGATCCTTCTGAAACCAGCTGGCATTAGTCTAAGATTGCGAAACCAGGGTGTCCTTGGGTGTCTGATTCTTGATTTGGGTGTGAACCGAGAAAATACTTTTTATTATGGGTCGGGATAATTTTTACATTCGTTATTTAGCTGCACGTTAAACAGAGTGTGATAAAAATGCGATTTATCATCATTGCGTCAGGTTTGCCATATCCGTATCGATTCTCCGTGGTGTACGGTATATATACTCGGTGTGTCGCTCGCTGGTGCAGCGGCGAAAAATAGGTGCTAAAGATCTTTAAAGTCACTCGTAATACGTGAGAATTTTCAAGTTATTTGGATTGATTTAAACTTGACTTAGAGCGACTTAAATATATGCAATCGAACTACATGTGTTGTTTTGGCAACGTTATACAGTAAAATATTCCTTCAGTTTATACCTAAAAATTTTTTGACGGGTGTACAAAGGAAAATGTCCAAGAGTATACTCATATTTCACTCTGTGAAGAACGTATACAGGATGAATTTTGCTCTGCTTGATTCATAAGAGCACGTATGTTTTGACGGTGGAGCATCTTCACTCTCTAGTGTTATGATTTTACTCATAGATACCGAGCTTTTATTCGGAATGCATTGTTTTTAATTTTTTGAGTTGAACTTAATGGATGAAGTTAATAGCATACTATAAACGGAAGGATTTTGGGATTCGAAACTCTTTTACAGCCCTTTATTAAACACAAAACGCTGATTTGATTAAACGATTTTTGAAAGTTTCTACCTTCGAGTAAGCAAACGGCATTATCTATCTGAGTCCCAAAATTTTGGAGAGGTTAATGCGTCGTAAATTTTCCTTAAAGTTGCTGAAAATTGAGAGTTCATTCTGTATGGTGGCGCAGAAATTAACATGTAGGGAAAGAAAGTAATCACCCTGCATATTGTAACTGTGATAGTAGTACATCAGCAAGAGTTTCAAATATACTGCAATGAACTTTGAGTCATTCCAAAACTCTGCCGATTCTGGAACGTTACTTCATTACGTCCATGTTCTTGTCGCCCAAGTAGAGATGCTCTTCGGACTCGAAGGGTTCCTCGAGGAGACGCGGCGAGAATTTGCAGGCTTCTGGAAAAAGCCCAAGTAAAAACCCATGAGCATAAGTTCTTTCAAATGTTATCCCTCATTTAAATGCAAAATTATTATGATTTTCTTCAATTCTAATTTGCGATGTACATAAGTTCATCACAAAGTGCGAAATTATATGTTAACCGCGATTTCTTGGCATTGGTAGTAACCCGAAAACTCTAGCTTATTATGCTAAAGCTATTGATCGTTTTTGAGTCACCGCTTCATAACGAACTTCGATTATTTTTAATTTTATACTGGTCTAGAAAAAGGCAAAGTCAAAACACTTAAGTATGCATAAGCGGGAGCGCTAAGGCGCCGCCTCGTTAGAGGGTCCGGAATTGCTTCACAACAGCCGTCGATCAAAGCCTGCTCAAAGTTCGCGGACATTCTTCGGGTGATCATCGCAGGTGAAGAATTCCTGATTTAAAACACAAAGTTTGGCTATGTTTCAGTAAATATTGCTGGTGCAGGTCTAGGTAATAATACTTAATGATGTTTGTGCTAACGAGAAAATTGCAAAATATTCAGTTTTCATCCTTGCGTAATTTTTTTTGCCATATCTCTATTGTCCAATTGCTGAATAATTTGATTGTCTCACAGAAAAATATGAGTTCTAATGCTTGAATATATTACCATGCAAGTCCATCAACAGTTTAATTTCTTACCGTCAATACTATCAAGCGTAAAGTCACAACTAAAACGAGAAGTCTTTCATGTACCACAAGAAAAGTATGTTTGATCAATTTTCAGAACATCCACTAAAATCATGATTTGAATCTCTGTCTTTGATTTGTTTGGTATCTATATGCGTGGAGAACATAGTCATGAAGGACACGTTATTAATATTTATATTAAGCTGCAGAGTCTTGTTGATTGTACGGGAAGACTGAAACGAGCGAAATAGATTTGTCAAGAGCTAATTTTGCGCTGAACATTATGAAGTAAATTCGTCGGTTCATTTGTCTGGCTATGACCGATTAAGCTCCTGACAGTCCCAAGCGTGGCTCGGTGGGACGCTTTATGAAAGTCGTGAATCTTCATCTCCAAGCGAAATGGTTTACGGAGTACAAGTTGCATGTTTAGTTGGAAGGTTTTCTTTTCATTGTTAATCATGAAATGAACTTCTATTCACGGAAATATTTCAGTTGAAGAACTTTTATAGCAGCAATCAATTCACTGTGTGCGTTCAATGAGTGAAGGAAGAAATTAGGGTGGCACATCAGGATGACAGCTAGAATTGATCTGTCCTTGAACAGTTAAAAACTTTTTACAAATTCTCTTGAAGATTTGCTTTCAACATTTTGTAAAATCAAAAAATGTTTTAAATCAAAGCAATGGTGCTGAACTTTCAGACGATGATTAAGCAGTGAAAGCTTAATATTACATCGCACGTTGTGAGCACGCTCGTGAATGCGTTTTTAGTTTTCCGAAATATCCTTATTTTACGCTAATTAATCACTCTTACGCATGCTCATACGCATATAGCAGCGTGTAGAGGCTTTTTGATAACGGGACGCAAAAGCTATTGAGTTCAGTTTCAATATTATCTCACTGACCATCGAATAAATTACGTTTGCTGGTGATTTAGTTAATGAACTCAGTACATTTCCACCGTTATGGTAAAAGCCACCCGTTTGTCTCCTCTTTTCGAGTTTTGATAACCGAAATTATCACAGTTAGTATCAGTCCCAAAACAGGAATATCAGTTAATAGTCACTGAAACCTAATTAAATATTTGAATTTTCGTACTACATCCTTCTTTTTGCACCTCTCTCTAGTCTTATTTCTTATTATATTTGTTTAATAATTTCTGTCCTAAGCTTAGCATGAATATTGTCACATGTCTCCTAAACTACACTAATACTAACACTTTTGAGAACTCAAAATTGTATTAAGGTCAAAATTAGAGCTAGTGCAAATCAATTATAAACGAGGCTTGAGGGTCTTGCTTTAAGCCCTCGGTTTGATTTCAGCTCAATAGAAATGAAAACATACTTTAGGTATGCAGAACAAGAATTTTTCTAGTTTCCAGATAAGAGGTACATGAGTAGTCTTGTATGAACTTCCCTAAAGTTATCGTTAGCGACCACCATGCAGGTGTAATCCGTTTTTAACTCAGCCAGGCATGCACATTAAGGTAACAAAGCGGACGATTTCAGCGCATTTCGCTAATGTACTAAGATAATCACTCGCGGACCTCAACCCTCTTCTTGTGTCGCGATGTAATCTCTCCCCAGAATGTCGTGTAGACAACTTCATTTAATATCAAACGACGTACCAGACTCTTATGAATTACGTGGAAAACACACTCAAATGTAGTGCACGGGTCGAGTAGAAATTCTTCCGATTAAAAGTGTGTGAAGAATTTCTCAGGTTTGATACATACAACTGGGTATCAATACAGCCTAATGATTTTCAGTATTCTAACTCGTGCATAGCTTAGCTCTCAGAAGTTGATAGAAAATGGTTTTTGACCCTTGTAGAAATTTGTGTAGTTTATGCGGTAGAATTAATATTCATCTTGAGATCCTTACGTCTTAGTGTCCCTTAGTAATTATCACAACGGTAATGGTAGCACAACGTTGACTGCTTGCTCAATTAATTGTTTGCTTACAAAAAAAAAACTCTCAAAGGGCGACTTGTGTCTGCATTCAGTAAATGAACTGGGAAGAAATCAATCAGAATGTTGAATTTTGTTCTTTATAATGCTCTTGACGATGTAAGTTTGGGATTTGGCAGTTAGTTTTATAATGGCAGCTAGTTTTATAAATTAATAAAGAAGACGCTGAGGAAAGGGCAGCAACACGCCTCACTCTATCAAACGGAAACTAATTCTGTCTAAAAGTTCGTCTAACTTTACTCGGAAGTATTCGTTCACAATTACAAATATTTTACTCCTAAAATGACTTTAAATTGTTTTACCATCATGAAACAAAAACCAGGAGTAACATTAAGTTCCCAAGATTTTTTTGAATGTGCTAAAGCGTAAGAAATCGAACGATTCTATTATTTATCTTCTTTATCGGATACCGTTCCGATTCGTTACAAAGCGAAATTCAACTTTGTTTCACCTTGATATTTGATGACGTCAATCCATTTACGAATTCATCGATTGTTTAACAATGAAACGTCTTACAAGCTCTTTCTCCCTTGAAAATATTGATTTAAATAATTTAATCCTTCCTAATCTGAAGATCCTTGTTCTGGCCAGTCGTCGCGAGCTCCTGTGCAAGATTTGAGCTAGGGAGAAGGCGGGTGTCTTGAGTTGCGCATTTCGCTTCATTTGAGCCGCTGTGCCTGAGTTGGCTGAGCCCCCACGGCTCCTGTAATCCCCCGCTTCACTGCTCTGATCTCACCTCCCTTAATTGAGCCTGATTGACATGTCTAATGAGAACCCAGGCCACACACGGCACCACGCCGCCCAAATCTCAGTGCCGCACATGTGTTGCGTGTTTAATGCAAGCATGAATTTGAACATAAATTCTTCTGTGAACTTGATTAGTTGTAGGAGGGAAACTTGATTTGATCCCCTTACAAGCTGACATGAAGTGAGTCCGGATTATTTGGGCACCAAGAGCAATTCCTTCAAGTTCGTTTATCCTATCATAACAGATGATAGCTCTTTTTAAATTTGAGTCACTGATACAAAAAAATGATTTTAACGGGCAAAATGGCGAACTTTAAGAACTAAGATGAGGCTTGTTGTAGAGAAATTTGTTTCAAATGTTAATGACAGGGACTTGAATATGGCCAGGCTTTCAGTTCTACGTTTGCCTTTCAATGTATTTGGATACAGTAGACGGACATATACTTGAAGACGTTTAGTCTTATTGTATTTATCAGAACTCAATAGCTCGAAATAACCCAAAATTGAAAAGTTAGGAATTTTGTGATAACATTACACATCCAATTCGATTTCAAAAATGAAAGCGAAAGCTTAGACAATTCACAGAAGACAGCGGAGAGTGCTTCTGTAACCGAAGTTGCTGGCGCATTAATTTATTAAGGAACAAACTCTAAAAGCTTATGAAAGTTCATGCATTTTAATACATGCAGTAAAATTAGCCGGGTAAAATGTTACTGCTAGTCGTTTCTTAATAATATACCACATATTTAATGTTTCATTTCACTAAATCATTTTTTGGCGTAAAAGACTTGAATTGAATTCGAATGTTATTTTGAAAGATCAAAAAAACGCGCAACGATGAAAAACTCTTCGTTGCCCTCAAAGAACTAAAAGTTTTTCGTTTCAACTCTCACTCACCTGAGCGAATCAGAGCTGGTCGATGTAATGAACTGTTGGGTTGCGAATGGATCACCGGAATGGCTCAACTAACGGCCAGATTACAACCTCAGCAAAAAAATAGAGCTTTATTGTGCACCTTGTTATCGCTTTCATCCTCACTCATTAGATGACCTTGTCACCAATTGCTTGAGAAAATATGAAAGGTATCTGCTCGATATGCTTTAATTTGAACAGGGAATATTAAAGTAGGTTCTAGAAGCCATCAGCTATCGTTCGTAAGCGAACGCAGAAATCATTCTATTTGAATCTAAAAAGTTTTAGAATAAAATTTAGCTCGAACGATTTTTATAACTTCGTAAAAATTGCACGTACAACAACGTTGGGTACAAAGCCTAACTAGTTTTCCAGACTGCATTCCAGCCTTTAGATCGATTCACTTTGAAGCATGGTCACGGATCTAGCGATTAATTCATCGTGTGTTGTACAGCTGAATGCTGTATACAATTTACAAGCGCTGAATTTCGATAAGAACAAATCCTCAACATCGGGATTCCACAACGCCCGAATCAATTCTAAGTTTTAGCATCTAATTTCAATTTCTGCGCAATTCTATCTGCGTAAAGAATTCAACGAACTAGAATAGAAAGTTTATGCAGCACTTTGAAAGGATTGTAACGCTTTTTTTTGTGTCAAAATCGATTCACTGACCGGATCCGCTCAACTGCAGAATATTTTAAACAGGACCGTCGTCGTTGTTGCGCCGGCAATTCGGCCCTGGAATGGAATCAATTTACTTTTGATTGGGAATGGATAAAATTTCCTGCTATAAATCAGGAGTTTTGGGGGAGGCGGTGGCAGCACCGCCACCTCAGGCTGTCTGTCTGCTCTGACCTGCGCCGACTGACGACGCGTGATGCACTTTAGATTTACTCATTCTTTAGAGAATGTTTTTTTTAGGGAGGTGAGCAAATCTGCTCACTAGATCTGCTTAGTCCATAGTGTGTGTTTTTTCAGGATGTTGAGTAAATCTCTCATTAGATTTGTTTATTCCTCAGTGTGTGTATGTTAAGGGTGTTCAGTAAATCTGTCATTAGATCTGCTTATTCCTCAGTGTGTGTTTGTGCAGGGTGTTGAGTAAATCTGTCATTAGATCTGTTTAATCTAGTGCGTGTTTGTTCGGGGTGGTGAGCAAATCTATCATCAGATCTGCTCATTTTTCATTTAGTAATTGTTCATGACGTGAAGCAAAATACTATACAAGTGTTTAATGCAAAAAATTAGATTTTGTTTAACAAGTTGATACTTGAGAACAGTTGCTCTCAGTTCAACAAGATCTAAGCCATTTTCGAGGCGTAGTCGGGCATGAAGTTGGTGCTTTTATTCAAAATTTGAGCACAAATCTGAGAGCGTATTTTTTTTCTGGTGAGTAATATGCGCTAAAACATTTTTGACCTAAACTGAACTCAAGTACTCGTGTCTCTCTTGATTAAGAATATCTCGAAATAGTAGTTGCAAAATTTTAAATGTGTCAACAACAAATCTCAAATAATTAACAATCCCAATGAAGAGAACGCTATCATAAATGAAGGAGGACTTCTTGAATAATTAATGTTCAGGGATTTATTCCATACCACTAAAATCTACGAAATCGACCACATACTCTAGCGAAGAGGTAAGTACACTAACTGCAGTAGATCGACGGTTGAGAGCTACGTATTTACCTACCGCGAATAATTTCTTTGCTCAGCTCACACAGATAGCTCATGCTATCTCTAATTGAAACTCTAAGCAAGTTAAGCTTTGAATTTCCATGAAGACCAGCAGCTTCTGAGGCTCAGCGCAGGGACTCGTCAGGATGCAATTAGCAGGCGGATCCTCCTTACGATCACTTAATGGTATTCGAAATACACGCGAGGATTTCAGGATTGCGGCGCTTGCACCTTCATCTGCACGCAATTCGTCTCATTCAGTTGCCGTCAATTCCCATGTTCATTTGGTCATCAAACGATGCAACTGCATTCACATAGCGAGTATGCGTTATTAAATGTGTATAAATAATGTTATTAAGCCTGGATAAATGGTATTTGAGGTTATTGTTGACATCGTTATTTTGAGATATTCCAAATTACTCTTCCTTGGTTTATTTTTTACTCCTACCTACTCTGTAAGACACCACTGATACTCTGCTTCGATAACATTTACTTCAGTCTGGTCAAACTTGGCTTCTGAAACATTTCTGCTAAATTGTAGACAGGAACTACTAAATTTGAGCAATCGTGTCTTTCCCCGCGTAGTCATTTATCTCTTTATAGATCATAAACAAGTCCGGGGTCTGCTTGAATTGCAAATCTACTAAAAAATTTGAAGAGAAGAAAATTCCGAGAAAGTGAATCATGTTATTACGAACGTTTCAGAAACCTTCAGTTCAGAGTAAAAACTTTCACATCTCTGAAATAAAACATTGAACGGCAGTGAACATTTGTTAAAAGGAAACCAGTGAGCGATTTTTTAATAAAACCAACCTTCTACAAGGGTGCAACAGTTTTTTTTTTGGCTGGACGGTGTACGCTTATAATTCATACACGTTTACAAAAAAAATTTGAACTCGAATAATTTATTTAGGCTCTGTTAACTATGTATTTCAACACCTATTTTTATTGAAAAATCGGTATCAAGACAAATCTATTTTCTGATTTTCGCAAACTTAAACTATATCAAAGAAGATTTGAAAAACTGTGAGCGATCCTAATTAATTTAAAGATTTTTTATGATTCCTGCGAACGTCATGCATTCAAAACGCACTTGCCAAGAAGTTGAGAAAGTAAAAAGTCTTTTGAATCAATGTTCAAGTTGTCTATTGTGCGTTTTTAGCCTCTTGTGGGATATTTTACGGACATGAAAAAGCATTCGTGATCAACCGCTGCGTCGCTAACGAATATTCTCACGCGCTCACAGGTGATTGAATCGTCCGAATACTGTACAACTTCTAGAGTATTTTTGCCTGCCGTATTATCTATTTCGTTTAGCTTTTTCGGTTTTTCAATGATAAACATGAATTAATGTGTTGTAAATAACCAATTACACCATTCATTGGCTATCGAAAAACTGGATATGAAAATCATTTCACTCAGTGTATCATCTGCCATTTAGTTTTCTTAGTTATGGAAGGAAGTATTTTTTAGTATACGCTAGAAAGATTTAAAATTAATCAAATTCAAATTTGGGATGAGTAAGATATGCCACAGAATTTGTTTAGCGCGTTCAACTTTGTAAATTATCAATTGAAGCGAACATTTTCAAAGGATTATTTTTGAATATTTGATTTTTTTTACATTCATTACTTTCCAAGAGACCTGTTGAGGAAACAAATACTCAGATGAGGAAGGAAAGTAATGTTATTTCCGTTACTATGTTTTACCCTCGCTGAAAAATTATCTGTGAGTTAAAACGTGAATTTTAAAGAAGTACATAGCCTAGATCTTTAAATTTTGTTTTGTCGGAGCCAATATTGCGAAAATTATATTTTTTTGTCGCAAAGCTTTTATGAGAGACTTTCTAATATATAATAATAGTTATGAGAGTCGCATATGTCATAGAACCTCAACAGCTGAACAACAGATATCACAAGAGGTTTCGTCCTAATTCCTTACCACAAATACGTAACATTTTAGGGCTTAGCTCTCGCTCGTTTTTAACAAATGAAATATTCACAATTGTACTTAATAGCTTATTCAGAACTCATTTCTTTCCTATAAATATGCTGCGTTGCTTCTGACTAATAATATTATTTTTTTACTCCATGGGGTTCATTCTAATGCTCTTTTTTAATGAATACTGCAACGTTTATTCGCAACATAATGAAGGAGTTGACTCTAAAACGCTTCTTTTCATAAACTACATTTTACGCGAGTTATTTAAATTGAAACAAATTCCATAACTTTACAATTTACTTGATTACATATTGCGCGATATTTGGACTGTTAGGAGATCGGAATTTTCTATGCTCCAGAAATTTTATAATTCATAAAACAATGAACGCCTTTCCTATTTACCCAACAATATCATTTTAATTTCCATTGCGTTATAATAGTAGTCCTAATGTACATACACAACACGGTCTCACTTGTTTCTAACGGACTTAGTTCTGCGCTCCGCATCTACGCGATATTCGTGCATGAAATTAATTACTTTTTATGAGCTCATAATTTACTTACCTGCGTCCGTGCACCTGTCGAGTGGGTCTGGCTTTTTGTTCGCTTTCCGGAAAATTTCCGGTCTAAACTCGGCAAAAACCTTCCCTTGCATGCATAATTTGCTGCGAGTCTGTAAGCGGTTCAACCTTTAAAATGCAGGAAAATAAATTGGTATGCAGTTCAACGGCGCAGTCAGAAACTTCGAAGTGTCTCATGCTAACTGTTCAAGTATCTGACGTAAAATAAACATGTATAGGAAGTTGACATGTTTCTACAGTAATATATTTTGGTTCTTTGAAAGCGGAGCAGTAGGATAACAAATATTTGTTATCCTGCATTTAACACTTGTTTTGAAACTATATGAAAATGTCGTTTGCTTACAAATAAAAATTATACTAGCGCTCTGCTTAACTGTTTCTTTTTACACTAGTAATGAAGAACTACATCAGTGCTGCTGGATTGATTTGACTTAATCAAAAAAGGAAACTTCTGGCCTTTTTAAGAAGAAATTTAGCCGTGAAGAACACTCATACTGAGTAGTCATTACAGTGAAACTTCACTTTATAATGGCGATTTTATTAATGATTTTGTTAATAAGCGCATAGATATCATCGGACAAACTTTTTTAAAATTAGTCGAAAATAAACAATTACAATCTCCCGCTGTAATTGTTGATCAAGGTGTGATGAATTAGATGAAATGAAGAAATGAATCAATAATTAATTAATATGATCTTTGAGGGTTTTAGTTCGAGTGAGGGCAGGAAGTTAAATTACAGGTGTCAATAGTTTATTTGTTTTAACTCTGCATCATCAGCATGAATAATTTATCATTCTTTTCGTGCGTCAAACGATTGCGAAAAATTAGTTTCGTTTTTAATTTATATCTTCATTATGCAAATAGGGTCTAAAACAAAAAACTACGTAAGTGCCAAAAATTTGAATTTTCAGATTTTTGTCGCAAAACGCGTAGAATATCAAGCAAAATCTAGTCGCATAGTATCATTACTGAATTCCAAGTATTTATGTGAAAATATGAGCTTTTACGTTTGCTGAAAGCTTGGCTACTTAAGGCAATAGATTTTTCTTAAATTCTCTCCCTAACGATTTGTCAGACTAACAAATCGACGTGCAGACCATCATTGGTGTTAGTTGAATTCTAACATTTAAAAAATTTAATTTTGCAAGCATCCTTCTAATATGACTGACGGAAAAAAAACTCGAAATGTGAACAAGTGGAAAAGAGAAATAAATATTGTAAGATTATGTTTATCTTTAAATCAATAATACAAATTTTCCATTGCACGATTATTTCCATTTATAGGCTCAAAGTTTTGTTTATTTTAAGCAAGTACCTTTACACCCCAAAAACTTCACTTCTTATTGTTGAAAAAGTATAAAATGGCACTTACGTTGTTCTTCCACCGAATATATTACATATCGTCAGTTCAATACCACAACGATATTTGTAATTAACAACATAAATTTGTCATCATATTGCCAATCGTTATTGTAAAGGTTACTATTTTAGCAAAACTCGTACTCGGTATGTTGAACAAATTAGCTTTGATATCGGGTCGAAAAATTTGTTTCACGGATTCGCTCTGCATTTATTACATCAAAGATATCTCAATTCGAAAAGTAATCAGAAGAAGTTTACACCTCATTTCAGTGGACTTGCGCAAGTAAGCCAAACATTGCATAGCTCACTAACTCCAAGACACAGCTGTAAATTTATGCCACATCGGTGAGGGAAGACACTAGACTTGGCGCAGATCGCAGGAGTTGGTGTTGCTCTGAGTAGAACGGCCGACGAGGACCATTAGGCCGCAGCGGGAGAGCGTGAAGGGCGAAGCTGTGCCCACGACACAAGAGTCGTTACCCGCCAGCGGGGGTCCGAGCTCCTCCTCTACACGATTCTGCTGCCTTTGTGATCATCAAATCCTGTGAGGGGACTGGGAACCGCGCACGTGCAAGCCGAGAGGGAGTCTCTTGGAGCAGAGAGGGCCGCCTCGACTGTGCAAACAGCGGCGCTCGGTGATGCGGGCGGTCGTCTTGCCTGGAGCCACTCTCTCGGTCACCCAACACTCCATTACACGACGCGCTCTGACGTCCAGCAGCTGGGAGGGTCACACTCAAATGCAGCTTCCCAAGTCAAATACAGAGATGAATTCTATTCGTGTTCCGTAGCACCGCTACCAATAAAGTGATGCAAGTTAGGTGGTATGGTTGTTGTGTTTGCTGGCTGGAGCGTCTCGCGATGAAATGAATTGTCACGTGGTTTTGTTAAGATAATATGTTCTAGATAAATGTATTAGAGCGAATTTCGAATTGAGTAACGTGTGTTCATTGTCGTTAAAATTTATCGACATGAAATTAGGAACGATGGCAAAAAATTTTCATGTGTGGTAATTCACGAACTAAATTTGTTTCTCGAGACATACAGTATTTAGTTATGTACGTATGTACTCGTATGTACTAAAATGAAGACTCAAATTATTTAAATGAACTTCAAAATATTTAATTACTAGAAATGAATTCTGAGTATGTGGGAAAACCAACACACTATGCATGTGGTTTATGGTTCTTTGATCATTAACGTCATGCTCTTCAGTTTTTTCGTATTGATCATGCTTCATGACGAAATTCATCGATGAGGCATAAATTATTAGAAGATCGGTTTTTCTCGGTACCAGGTGTAGCACACATTCTTCAACTACTGCTACTGTAAACGTACAAAGTGATCATGTAATCCGTATGCTAGCCGCCACTCTGAAAACTATAAGTTGAATTCACTACGTAATTTGAACTGATTTTTAATCCTTACTATTCAAAGAATTCGGTTATCACTACCACTAAATTTTAAGCCACTAAATTCAGAATGAAACATTGTAAACTATAAAAAGTGAAAAAGTGTATATTGAATTCGCGAATAGATTTGTCTTTGAGAACTATGAAAATGAAATAAAATGAAATGCCACCAAATGAGAGTAGGAAGGAAAAATACATGTAATAGTTTTAGAAAAATTTTATATCTAGAATTTTCGAGCATCCTTTAAATTTCTCATGATCAGTAGTAACTGTAAAAAAATGGGCCAATTTATTACACGGTAAATGGAAAACTACGTGTACAGTAATTTCTTCTTAGGAGATAAAAAAGAAGGAAAGTTTGGCATTTTTCGGATCTGATGTTCCAAATGTGTGGACTATGAAGAAAGTACAGTCAAAGAAAGTATACTAAATTTTGATTAGAATTAACAGATTACACAGGATTTCTATTTACCTAGCGCAAAATATTCTAGGTTATAGATGTAACAAGAATGATTAGAGGAGGCTTTATACGATAAATTAAATTCCTTCTCTATAATTTAAAATCAACGGCGTTACTCTAAGTAGAATGGTTACATTTGTCGGACGCGTTAAGTGATTACAGCTAGGGTTTGCATCCTGGGAATTCCCGGGTTTCAAAATAGAATACATATTTTAAGATATTAGTGAAAAATAACTTAAAATCATGCTGCTTAATATGATTAATCGATTAGAGAGCTCAAGATAGTCTTATTATTATTTCAATTTTCATCACCACACAGTACGTGTAGTCTACACTATCTAATAATATAATTCAACTATTGCATCAGAATATATTTAGTAGCTTGGTTTTTCAGGTAATAAAGAATGAACTGTAATAGATACGATGGCAACGGTCGATGTTACATAAACTAAAGCCTTTTTGTGGCGATCCTATATATGTTAAAAATGCAACTGGAGAAAGTCCGAAGTGTGTAAAGTGCAGCCAGAATTTACTTTGCAATGGCTGGTCTACCAATGGTTTGTTACATCACCTTAAGAGTAAACACACCATAGTGAAGCCTGAAACTGTAGACACAGTTGTGTCAACTAGTAGCTGACAAAAAAGAATTCGTATTGGAACAAAGCGCCCTCATGCAAGGGAGAGCAGTAGTGAAAGAACTAAACCTAAACAAACAAAAATAACACGTTTCGTAAAGGTACACCAAAGTACTCTGGAAGAACAAGTGACCAAGCTTGTGGCAGTTGATGGCGTGTCAAATACAGTTACAAAGAGTGAATTCATGAGAGAATCCTATTCAATTAAAAGTTTTTCGCTCCCTAAATCGACAAATACTGTGATGGGCATGGGCAACGAATTACAATAGCATAAATGTTATATATAAAGATATCCCGGGATTTTCGTTTTGTCCCGGGATTGCAAACCCTAATCACAGCCATCGTCCTGCGTTCTGATGTTACTGTAGAGGGGATATATTCAGCATTGCTGAAGATTGGGGCTGAATTTTGTCCTTTATTTTTAAACAATCTTTTTTCGTAGTACTTATTGCGACTGAAAACGTCAACATCAAATGAAGGATGGTACCATATTAATCATATATGATAATCTTTTTTAATTGTATCGTTAATTTTCACATGAGGACATGGTCGAAGAAAGGTTATTTTTTCATAGTAGGATGGGTTATTTCATATACACTGCAGGATGGCTTTGGCAGAAGTGCTGTGCTATGCTTTGCGTCGCTAATTCTAGTTTCGATTTGCAAAATTACTTTCAAAATTGAAGGCATGCTTATCACTACCTCTGTATCTATTTCGTGTTTTCATTCTAATCGAAATTTACGGTATACCTGCCTTTTCACTTTCTGTACAATAAATTTTTTAATTATTACAGTTCCTGCTCACAACAAGCTATGCACTTCTCGAAACCTATAGAGATAAAGTTATTTTTAGATTCAAAATTGGACTGTTTTTTGTGTTTCCATTTCGAAATTTGTGAAGTATGTATTGGGTTTAATAATCACTTTTTAAAAAGTTATAAAGGGGATTTTCAAGCCAATTTAAATTGTATGCTACGGAGAACTGTGTCGAAAACATTCTGTAATAAACTTAGAATTATTTTGCCTGTTATAGACTGATTTCTTTAAGGATTGCAACACTCTCCCTTCATTAATTTGTACAACACATCAACACTAATAGTTTTTGTAAAGCATTGCAACAACGTTAATACATTTTCCACATCAAGAATGTTATTCATAAATGATGTTGCAAATATACCGTCTAAAATACAAGGAAGTAAACATATCCCTTGGTAAACTGACGTAGGCACTTCTTCTGATACATCGACATTAATAATTTCCTATCTAGTCGCACAGAAACTAAAAAACATGGTTCTATCGCAGTTGTACAGAAGCCTTTGATGACGTTCATACTCCCTTTCTTGTTTGAGAAAGCCCGACTGAAAGTCCAAGAAGCTGAAAACTGCGTATTATTACGTCGGGGGATGGCCTTACAGCCTCTCAGATTTGTTGGTTGGGGATTAAACTCGAGTCAAAGGAATGCACAGTTAGTCACCCAATTGTGTGAACGCGTCAGCGTACATGTATAAAATGAGGATGAAACTTCAGAAAATTACAACTTTTATTCTTTATAAGTGAGTTCTGAATGTGCATCGTACTGGATGAACGGCAAGGTGATAGGTATGTGTATAAAATCTTGACTATTACTGTATAGGTGAAAATTTTCGTGTCCTGTCAATACAGTAAGCTTTAATATTTTTGTCATAATCTGCATCATTATAGCCAACAAATACTCGTCGCGAAGTCTTGTTTGCCCGGGAGCAAACTGATTTGATCGGGTGTTAGCGTCTACTGTACAAAAATGTCTTTAACCAGTAAATAGAATTTGAACTGTGAGTGCTACAAAGTTGGTTTCTCGCTAACACTTTCCATCCAGAGGGCAATAAGTTTCTTAACTGAATCTATTTGAATTCAATAACGTCTATTTCATGCGCATTGAACAGTAATTCAATCACATTTAAGTCAGATGGTTTAAACCACTGACAGTAAAAAGGCAAACCAATTAGTTTACAGAGAATAAAACCATATCTGGAGAAATATTTCTCTCGACAGTTGCACATTTGTCCATGATACCGACAAACAGGGCAATGTCGATGTCGTTTTTGGGATCCGTTATGCAATGAAAGCCAAAAATTTAGGACGCGTTGTGCAGCTCACGCCTCATTAGCGTTATCCCTATAATCTGCGCACGGGTGGAAGTTTCATTAGAGGCACGGAAGCCACAATAAAGGAGGTGACACGCCACACCGCTCCCGGCATGTTGACTTGGGACGCGTGCGCCGCTTTCGTCTCGAGCCGCGCCGCACACACCCCACCCAGAGAAGCGGCGCAGGACCTTAGAGGGGGGCTTCTCAAAGTTTTTCAACCAAGGAGCACTTTTATTACACAAAAATAAGTTGAGGATCCCCTCACATGTGTTTCCCTCAGGAATATATGTCTATTTGTATGATGCAATGTACGCTCTGTTTCATAATATCAACAGTCATGGAAAGCTGGTAATAAATACCCGAACTGCATCCACTGTTGAATTTGGTAAATTTTGCGGACCTCCTGTCAAAGTGCCACGGACCTCTGGAGGTCCGCGGACCCCTCCTCGAGAACCCTCGCTCTAGAGACCATGCTTTTCGAAGCGACTAAAAAAAACTGGCAATGACAGTTGCAGAGATTTTTTTGATAATTTCATGACCCAGGCTTGTGAAACTATGTGAATGTATATTAATGTGAAATTCTGAATGTCATGTGAAAATTTTCCCTTAGTTTAATGAAAATTCAGTGCAGTGCGTCCGTGCAGTCTTGTTCAGATTAGCCTCTTCACATCGGGCGTTCCGAAAGGTTTGTTTTCAAACTTCGATATAGAGATATATTGCTATATATATTACAGCATCTTCCAATTAAATTATTTATTATTGAACATGAATTAAGAAGCAACAAGTGAAGAATGTTGGATCAAACTCTCTAGCATCCCACGATTTGCTCAGAACGAATTAGACTAAATTTTAGCACGCGATCGATAGAGAAATGGTTTTCATTGTGTAGAATGGACATTTTTCACTGGAAACCTGCGGGAGTCGTTGGTAATGTTGGCAGTATGCGACCGGAATAGGCACCCCTGCATGGTTAATCTTCGGTGCCTAACTATTTGTTGGAGAAACTTGGCTGTTCGGATGCGATACGCCAAGACTTTAATTTGGAAAGAATTTGCCGGAAAGCATATCGGTTACCGGCAACGGTCAATTCAAACCATCATACCTATCAAATGCTCGCTAAATCCATCAAATCTTTCGAGAGCTCCCCAAGTTCAGTTAGAAGTTAGCAGCCAAGAAGTCGTGCATATTACCCTAGTAAGATATTATTGTTGGCAAGCGCAGTTCACATGCTCATATGAACAAATTAGTTATTCTACGAAAGGACAGAGAAAAATTCGGAATCAAACGACATGAAGGGCTTTGAAAAAATTTAACGAGATACGGGAGCGTAAATGATTTTGAGGGCGTTTAAACTTTAAACCAAAACCTGCAGAGGAGTGAATGTAAGAAGTGTGGTAAAATGTCTTCCATTCCACCCAAGCAACCAAATTGAAGAAACCCAAGCTCTGAAAATTAATTCAACTTCCCAGGTAGCTATATAGAATAAGGGAGACTGAAGGAATTAGTATAAGATACTCATTATTCCTGGGTTTTAATGGCCGATTGACGGCCAGCGTATGAGATAGTGTTGAGGATCGGGTCGAGCGTTGAATACACGCTCTTGCTAAACAATTGCCGATCTCTCAGCTTAGAACGTGTGATGCAACAGAACAGAAAATCTGCACGCACGATATTCTCTGCTCACTCAGATGAATTGGAAACTTTTAGCTGTTCAGGACGACGAGCTGAGTAAAGTTAAGTGCCTGGACAGCAAATTTCAAAAGGAAAATGTTATTCGGGGATATTACCAAAGCTGCCACACACACAAGCCAAGTGAGCACTACTCAGAGACCAGGTCTCGAGTCTCATTAGGTTCGGAGCGCAGGCACACGACGAGAAGCTCATCATAAATTCAAGAGGATTTGCTGCAAGTCTCCGGCGTGCTGAAGTCAACGAGCCGCCGCGGCGCTTGCGGGAGGATGAGCGACGTGGTCGTAACTGCCGGGAGCGGCCTCCTATGTTGGCGGTGCGGTGTCTGGAAGCCTGTAATGAACATCGCAGTGATCTGTCTGCATCACATCAAAACAAATGAAATTTTAGGGCGATGACTGCCGTATCGTCACATCGCTGCTTCAGTGTCACCAATCTTAGACCAATCGTACATTGGGAATGAATGTAAATCAGGTGCGGTAAGTTATTAGAAGAACGATTTATGATATTTTGGGAAAAGCTTCCATCTGGGAATCGAAGTGGATTACCCGTCAAACTTAGTCTACTTAGTAGTTGATCTATGGCTCTTAAATCTAGCTATGAAACTAGTTCTCTTTAAACCATAGATAAAAGATACGGTCGAATTCGCTACATATATATATGAGTACTTTCACACTGAAAATAAAATTCATTAGTTTCTTTTTCAATTGACGGCTTGTGCATGACTTGAGTCTGTCATGCTATTAAGCACAGAAGCCTCCAATGCTTTGAATTAGAGTAGAGGAGGCTAGGTAAAGTCGTGATATGGCATTAATGAAGGAAATAATAAATACGAGTAAATATTCGATTGTCTACTTGGACACCACCTTTTCATTGGAAATGAGTATTCGCACCGAGAGCAAATGAAATTTACTCAATATGATGACTCTGAAATTGTACGTCTTTAATCTTATTACAGGCCTGTTAAATTCCAAGGGCAGTTTCATGAGTTATGAACTTATAAAAGTGAAATCAATTGAAAACGAACGAAATTTACATTTCAAATGTGAGCTGAGCGTAGAATTATCATACGGAAAGAACGAACACTAACAGGGCGCAAACCGAAATGTAGAAATTTCTAAAAGTGTCCGTTGTGGTACGGAAAATGCCTCAAAAATAGAAAGAGATATTCTAAAAGCATCAATTACGAGCTAACTGAAGGTCAGGTGCCTGATCATGGAGTTACTCAAGGTCAATTTGGAGCGGTTGATTTAATTCAACCTTTACTTCCGAAAGTTGCATTCACTTTATATTATTCGGGCTTCGGGGATTCTATTTCGCCCGACACCACATTAATTCTAATACAAACTTCAGCCGTGCGTCGGGTATTGCATGCATTACTGCGGGAAGTCAACAAACAATAATTGCCTGCCAAGTTAAACGGATTAGGGGAATAAATTAAATTTCCTGTGACATTGGATTGTTTCGCTTTTGTTTGGAGGCTCTTCAGAGTTTTGCAGTGTCGGGTATCTTGACGCAGACACTCAAACTTTGTGAGGAAGCTCTTGGTTATCTATTTGAACGTAACAATGCATACGTACCAAAAATTTTTTGTAGCTTCGATCTGCGTGTTGGTGACTTAAAAGACGATTATGCAATTATCAACGAAATATCAAGTTAGAATTGATTGCGTTATTTTGGATCACATCTTTTCTGTGATCATTGTTAACGATAGTTTTTATTCCATCCAATGCGATTGATTAAAGTTGATTTACCTAGGTATAACAATATTCCCATACTGCGTCAATATCCTGAAAAGAAAGCATCATGGATTATTGCATTGTGATAAAAAACGTTAAGAAAATAAGACCCGCGATATACTGGTGTACTGACGAAACTCACTGTACTTTTAAATGCTCGTCATGCATCAAAAAAACAGCTAGGGAACTAAATGATTTCCTTCATCAACTGTGAACAGGTATACAGGAGTTTGTCGACAATTCCTGGGATAAATTCTGGACAAGCAGTGGATTTTATCTGTTTGTAATGTCATATTCTGTTACTTTATGTTATGTTCAATACCTTAGTTATCACCTTCAAATTTCAAGCCACAAAACTGCTAAAAAAAGAAAACGAAATCAAATCAAGCAAGTGTGCCTCAATGAATGTGTAATCAGGCTTTGACCAAGCGACGTCTACTGAGAGCTATTCACAGGGATATTTTCATATTAATATATCATATACTCCATTTTTATTTTATGTGGGAGCATGTGGGTGTCAGAACAACGCACTCGAAACATAAACACTGGTACAATATTTCCGATAACTCACAATTATTGCTAAATACTACTGTACGTGTGTAACAGTGAGTATACTTGTATTTTCCCTCTTGATAAGGAAAGAAGAGCGCTTTCATGTTTGATGGAGATGGAAAATATATGAACTATAGATGAACGTGATGAACTAAAAAATTTCGTAATGTTGAGAAATTGGAAAATAAAACGTAAGATTATTGGCAGCAGTTGACCTGTTCTGACCCCTACGTCTCAATTCCAGCAGAAAAATCGTATGCGACCACTTTGATCATGAATGCACTTCAACAACAGGGAAAAGACGTATATACTCATAAAAACGTACGTAACTGGCGCATATACTCATAAAAAATTATAAAAGCAAGTTTTTTTTCACCCTAATGGTAGTATCCAACTTCTGTCAACGAGATGAACAAACGACCTCCGATTATTTGCAATGAAGCCTGGGCCTCTAATTGGCGAGGCCAATCGCGCTGTGCTGAGCCATGCTCGATATTGATGGCCGAATATTCTAGATGTCAGCGGCTCCGCGCGTCAGATAATGCGCCTAAACGTTGAATTTACATTCATTTCATATTTCGAGTGTAAATCCTTCGAAAACCGTTCTCTTGAGCCATAAGATTTTTCAAAATGAGTTTTGGAAGAATGTAAAATGTGTTTAGCAAAGGAGGTAGACTATTTTTATTAATTTCCCTGTGTTCGGGTGCTCTATGTATATGCGAGGTAAATTTATTGTATGGAACAATTCGGCAATAATTTAATCAACATTTAATGTTATTACTATATCAACTGGTTATAGTAGTTGTAGTAGAAGTAGTAATTATAACAATTGTAGGGTTCGACTACCAGTAGCACACGGAGAAAAATTTTTGTAGCAAAAGCGGCACACTTTTGTGTGTCAAGTTGTCGCAAAACCCGCACACAAAGGTATGTCAACAATATACATGATTAGTCTATGTATTTTGACAGACTTTTGTGTGTAATGGGCTTATTTGACACAAGCGTGTCAAACATGACACACTTAACGTAAGTCAGTTTTATTTCTCATAAATATTTAATTTTCTTAGACTAGCAACTAATTACACTGATGTACAGGCAATTTTCAAGAATTCGAAGAAAAAATAGCGAAGATAAGTTTTTTGGGGGAGAATTGTACTCCAATTACAAAATTTAAACACAGTTCGGTTTTCTTCAAAAAATGTTGAGCCATTTGAAACGTGAATAAGTGTTTCAAGGCTCTCAACCGCTTAAATATGTGGTCAAAGGAAATACCTCAATGTGTATCAAAATATTTCTGAATAAGCGTTAGACACAACCAGGTGTGTCCAAATTTCTCTCAGTGCAGAAGTGGGTCTTGATGGGAGAAATACACTCTACAAGCAATTTTCTTCGTTGTTGTAGAAGAAATTCACCAGCATGCTCGCAAATGAGATACAAAATGCGTAAACATTTATGTTTTATAGAAGTTTTGATGATGAATTCCTTAGCACATAAAATTATGTACATGTAGATGAATATTTCTGTGCAAGTGTAGCGTTAATTTCCAGTGGATAAAGTATTTTACAGTTCATATCTACCATTACGAGCTCTCTCAATATGAGGTATAATATACTGCAAGCCCTTTCTTAGAGGCAAATACTTGTTATTGCCACAACACCTTGCTCCAATTTTGCATACTCGCGCAATCAGAGTTACATGCACGTGTCTTGAGATCGAGTGGGAGCGCGGTGATGCCCAGATATATACTATCCTCCAAAATGAGAGATGCCGTTTAAACATGAGGTGATTGTACCGGTGTGAGCCACACAAGGTGGCAGACCATCTTGTTACATGAGGAATGAACATGTATGGGGTGACATGGGCAAGTTTTCTATGACATGGGCAAGTTGTGCATGACATGGGCAAGTTACTAAAGTTTTCTAACTTGCTCGACAACTTACAGAAAACTGAATATATCACATTTCAACCCAGGTGGTGTTAAGTTTTCAAATGGTTCTTACTTTTTTGTGATGTTTGGTTTCTTCATGCAGTTATAATTCACCAATTATGAAATTTTATTAATCTATTTCGAAACTAGAATGAGCGGTTACTAGCCATTCAGGTACCAAAATCTGAGAAATGACAAAATTGATAACTCGTTAACACGTGCAAGGGATTCTCAAGCCCTTAAAATAAGTAATGGAAAAGTTGAAAAAGGAATTCACGTAAGTTTGTTCTAATAGATTTTGAGTTAAGTGCTGACAACTAGTGAGAGATTGGAAGAATTTAAAGTCGGTTACTTTTTCATCACATGACAATGAACAGACGAACAGATTCCTGGAATTTGTTTCTAGACAGAGATGTCGGCTAATTTATTGGTGTAGACCACATTAATATTGATAGATTGTTTCCAACAGTTTGCTACAATATGCGCTGCGCACAAGGTGAGTAAATTTGCATTAATGCAGAGATTCTAGATTTTTAATAATTGTTAACGTACTGATGTGTGAAATGATTGACGGTAGAGACGTGGTCCTATTTTTGCTTTATTTTTCATTTCTCCGAGAAAGCTAACTAATCCTAATTGTTTTCTCGTTCCTTTTGCTGTTATCTTTTCAGCTTTATTGATTCAACTAGCGTGCCGTTGGAATATTTGCTCCGTGTTAAAATGGTTTACCTGCTGTAATGTCATTTATTTACTGCTGCAGTTTTAAAACCGTAAAGAGCAGCATTACTTCATAAAAGGCACAATTTACTTACAGGTATAGGAATTACAATTTAGTCTCAGCGAACATTATTTCATATTTTTTCTTTATCTTACATCCATGTAGCATTTGCTACAAAAGTGTAAAATTATAAAATTCCTCATTCGCACTTAAAATAGCATAATTATTGACATTAAAAATCTTACTCTAAATTATTATTAATAATTTTCTACTTATAATTAGTAATCCTTGAAGTTTTTGTGTAAATGCATAACATATAAAATAACGATCGACATGTTCGAGTTTAAAGCCTCTGAAAAGGGCAACACTGGCGCGGGACGCTTGGGTTCCGCGTCACTCTCTCGTTCCTCCTTACCTTGTGCGTTTACACCGTTCTTGTAAGTGGAAGAAATTAAGTGTTCAAATAGAGCAAAAGCTGGTAAAGTATACTGTGTCATTTCTTAGAATGCATTGTGTTTAAATATAAGGATCTGGTCAGATCGTGATACATAGATAACATGTAAATAGTCGTAGAGTTCGTAAAATAGCATGATTCATTCCAAGTGCTATCTCAACATGACGTAGCGTAAATTTTGCGTGTCAGGTGCATTTCTTGTGTCAAGATTATAGTAAGATGCTCAACTATGTCATTTCCTTACTAAAATAATTATATACTTGCAGCTTTCATTATGATATCGAAATTTGCTCATCAAATTACTTCGTGAGAGCGTACGGTGGATTTCCGGCGTTTCTTGTGAAAAATGGCGGAGCATAAAACTGCTGTGTCATTTCATTTTTATGTTCACTGTATTATGTTTTGATATTTTCTTTTGCTGCAAGAGATACGTTTAGTGTTTCTTTTTCAGTATGATTGACATGGATGAATTTAGGACTTTCTTTTTATTTCTCGTACGGATATAGAGATATTATAGAGTACGAAATTCAGGCATGCATATTCATGCAAAAGTTTTAGCTGTGTGGATATTTCATTAAATTCCATAAATTGTGTGCTTAATCGCAGTTAGTTTTCAATATGAATAACAATTATGTCATTACCAAAAATTCTTGTAAATTTCATGCTCTTATTTTTGAAGCAAGGGCAGTAGTGAAAGAGCTTGCCAGCTGCTAAAAGTCTATCCTATCTCATGAGCTTGACAAAAGGAGAACAGTCATTTCCAGTTTCTAACCTTCCTATATTCTTCCTGAGCCTTAAAGAAATTAACAGCTTTGAGTTAAATCTGTGGAAGAAGTTCAGGGTTTTTTCTCAGTGATGGGAAAATTATCCATTGCAGTGTAGGGATTGTCAGTTGTGGAATTCTTACTTGATGCCTCTTCGAGAACCTTCTCATTCAGCGTCTTCGACTATTGCAGATCCTCGACGGCACCAAACACCACAACCCACATTCCTTGGGTTTTTAGCCTTGCAAGTTCAGTTCATGTGGCATATTATCTCTCACTAAACCACCGAGATACACCACGTAAATTGCTTATTTGTGACATGAGACGTTCTGACTTTTGGTCACATATCACTTTGCAATCACTTGATTCGGAGCTAGTAGAGCCTAGTATATTACTACTAATGGCAAACTAATCTGCCCGCTCAAACCACGACAATTTGCCTTTCTTACTATATTCTGTCAGTCGCAAAAATTTAACATATTGCGAACCTCCACAAACACACTCACTTACACCTGGCCAACGTCATCGCTCGCCGGACCTCGCCTGCACGGAGTTTCCCACCTAAGAGAAGACCGTCCGAAATCAAGCACGCCATCGCTCATCACGGCTTCCTTCAATAAAGAAATCTAAGCTGAGTTTCCCATGCTTTATTATCCCTCTCTTACAATTTCGAAAAACACTATTGAGCAAAACGATTAAGGCTGGAAGTTAATAACTAGCATACCCACCAATCTAAACATCCATTGAAAATATATTAAAAATGTTCCTGGTTGCAAGATTCTCATTGCGAAATGTGAAATAGAGGGTCATTATTTTACAAGAAAAAACAGAAAGAAAAACAGTTTATTTCTAGAAGCTTAATTTGTTCTACTCGTACATTCCGGAGTCATTCTACACTGGTAAGTCAATATCAAACGTAAAAAAAATGAATGCGAGTGGAAAAAATTAAGCATAATTTTTAATCGATGATATCCAGGATATTTTTTCTGATCTTACGAATAAAAGTAATTACTTCGTCTGATCCAAGCTAAAATTCCAGCTTGAGAAATCAATTTTCTGAAACTCTTATGTATAATTCACCGAATAAAATTCCTCGTGCTCACAAGGAATCCTGCAATGGGTGGTTGAACCCGAAAGTGAACAATTTCAAAGTCTACCCTGATGGAGTGTAATATTTTTGCGTCTGTAGATAGAAAACTGAAAGCTTGAAAATGGACGGAGAACTAATGTTTGTATTCAACGACGAACTTTCCGAATGCGCACATTTCAGTTACGGTGAATGATACTGACAAATATACATGTCACAGTGAAATATACACGTTTTTATTAGAAAGTTTTGAAAAATAAACAAAATGCCTTAGTAATGAAAAAGTCGGTCTTATGATACATATATGAAGTTACATGAAGTGAACTAAAAGTTATATGAGACAAATCCTGTCAGTTTAAAACCTTTGATATTTCAATGTTAGGTTTCAATAAGTTTTGCAATCAAAAAAATAAAATTATATAAATTGCGTGCTATTTTGACTCGAATTCTAACGCTTTTGATTGCATTTTGGTTCAAAAGTCTGTTTTTTTTTTGTTGAACAATAGCTTTGAGTCTATGATTTGTAGAAGCATGTAAGAGCAAAAACATATGACCCACTGAAAGAAGCTTTTCCTCGTAAGTCATGTGTCTTAATCTGAGTCTTCCGTAGCATCTGAACTTCAATCCTTCCTAGAGCAACTTTCTACCATTTTGAAATTCTCCCATGTTCGTGAAATCATGTGATCTTGTCACAGAAATAACTATATTATAGTTATGAATATCATACTCAAACAAATGAACGCCCCTGAAGCCATTTACTTCATCACGAACAGTTAACATGTATTTTAGGTCGTAAACATGCATTTACGAAGTGCGGCCTATAATGATAATCCCGAAATTATAATTTCTGCGTCAGGATTTCAAAGAGTATATCAGGAAATTCCATGCATGAGCATCGACAAAAACAAACCAAATTTTCAAAAACAGTAAAGAACGTTTGAGAGGAATTTGCTACTGAAGTTGCGTTCAATCGCCAAAGAGATCCTTTGCAGCTTATTTTCGATTGTCGGGTGTGGGGATTTGTGTTGTGCGCGCACTGGGACCTCATTTACAAAAACTTAAATTTTACCGAAAAAGTGTTTTCTTCTATTGCTAAATTATTTTATTAAAGTGTGTCTCATAGAATTTCCCAATCGCGATCTTAATAAATGGAGAAAACATGAAAATGTGGACACTAAGTTCGTTACCATTTTCATCAAGCTCTCATGTGTAAAAATTGGTCTCAAAATGTGACCTATCATTTTGCCTTTTATCGATGCACTCCCAAGTTCATATGCAATAACGATACTGAATCGTTTTTAGAACTTGAAAGGGATGAAGTAAGCCTCTCCATTGCCTCGGCCTATGTTTTTGAAATGTTTTCGAGTCTCTAGCTCACATACCTAGCTGTTTACGTGAATAACTTAAGTAGGGCTGCAAGGGACTTCCTCATATAGTATGGAACGTTCAGTCATGACATTGATAATGAAGAAGTGAGCATAAGCGGATCGGAGCAGTGAGCAGCGTGTCCAGTATGCCCTCAGTTTGAGATCAGGGGTTCAAAGAACTCGACAAAAACTCACTTTACCTGTATTGCGTGAAAGTTTTTATCGATCCTATATTACTTTTTTCTCATTCCTACATCGTGCGAAAGTTTGTGTCGTTCCTGTATTGCGTTTTAGTTATTTCTATATTGCATGAATATTTAGAAGTTTAGAGAGATATTAATGATTCTTCTAGAGACTCTTAGAAAATTTTCTCATTTATAATGTATTCGTATAAACTCCCAAGTCTCAGCTTAGCGACTTAATTTAAAACAAAGTGATTGATCATTACAAAACTGTTCCACATAGAACACCTCATACAAATTAGTCATTTAGGTCGGGTGCTAAAAAGGCTTAAGGCCGGTTAAAAGCTCAACGATTGAAATCTATTTGTAATGAGGTATTTATTTCTTGCTTCATTTGACAATACTTTCATGACAAAGAAATGTTTATCTTTTCGATAATTGAGTTTTTTGATGTTCGAAAAGTTTATGTGTAGGAATGAATTTTGAAATGATAATTTCAATTTATCGTTTTTTCTTTGTGGAAGCTTTGTTAGACCGTGATCTATATGTACATATTGGGATTTTGGAATTCCACAATTTCGAATGGCATCGACAAAATGGTACATTTAAACTTCTTCTTTATAAGGGGAGGGAAGTACTGGCATCACACTCATCTATGATACATTCTTATTCTCTTCATTTAAGAACGAACAAGAATTTTTTAAGAACAATATGTTTAGCATTTTCTTACGATATATAAAAACAAAAAAAAACCATTAACCCAGTAAAAATGTATTTTACGAAAAACAATGAATCGTAGCAAATATTCGTGCAGTACGTGTCGCTCGTCAGAATTCAGCCTTACTCAGAAATGTAGGAGAAGCAGATTCAAATGATAACTCAACATCTTTAATAGGAACTTAAAAATTACTTGGTGCCAGAATTTAACACGGCTTAACATTAGATGATCCCTCGTAGCTGAATGGGAATAAGTTGATGTAATATTTCAGCACGATAACTCCTGCCGAGATGTGTGGCAACATTACTATTGTCTTAGAGAACGAGGAATCTTGTCCGTATACTGGGTGGGAATAAACGCTTTTTAATTTGCAATAAATTATTATTATGCCCATCGGAGGAAAAAATACAACCACCATCCGAATGTAAAGGTCTTTTTGGCAGAAAGAGTGTTGCACATGTCATCTGTCGAAGTCTTCTCTACTCACAATGTTAGCTTCACTTCTTCCTGTTTGAGGTCGCTCAGATCGTCATCTGATCCGGTTACATAGAGTTCCTTCTGCTGTCCACTCGTCGAAAATCTCGTGAACAGTTTTATCTGAGTCGGTGCGAGGCCATAAAACATGTGGAACCTTATTATTTCAGTTTTCGAGTTCGTGCGCATTATTTCTTCACGAGGAAGTGTTGGAAAAGTGTTAGCTGGCCAATTTTATGGTGAGAGAGTGAGAATTTTTAAAAATATAGCAGTATATGAGTAGCATTTGTGTTCGAAGGGCTGATATAAAACACACGTACTATAAACTGAAATTTTCTCAGCTTTCCGATGGGGGTTGAATTTATTTCCTCCGCTGAACACAAAATATGTTATTGCAGTTTAAAGAGAGTGTACTTTTCTTGGCTCGCGCTGTTTTCAGATGAGCATTATGTACAACGGTGTTTTTAAATTGAGGATACCTGCTTCATAGAAGGAAGTTGATTTTTGAAATGGATGAACGAGTAAATTTTATAGCTTCTGACCACTATGACTTTAAAATATTATCAGCTGAAATATTACCAAAGAAAACTGAAATTTCTTTTTAATTTTTTCCTTCCGGGGACCGAAGTACGGAAACGACAAGATGCAAATGCTGGTAACCTTTTTACCTGAAGAGTCAAAACTGTTCAATTTTTTATCAATATTTTCCTTTTATGAAAGAATCGAAGGCTTCACCTTAGATTAAACACAATTGGACCATTCAAATGCCATCGAAATCAGTCGAGAAAATAATAGAGCTCATTTCATTAATTCTTCATTCAAACAGTGTATTAAAAGAATCACTTCTGATATGATTTTCAGCTATGAATTATCTGACGCTCTCAAAATTAGATTGGTTTGGCATTTGGTCATTTTTGACACTCAAGAATGATGAGTAGCGGCATTGGGAGCGCACAAGCACCCCTCTATCACTGTGTTGGAAACGTGCGGTTTTTTTCTCGTAAATTTTAAGACCGTCACTAACTCATTCTTAAAGAGCTCGCTGCTCATTACAAGTGTTGAGGGACGCATGTGCGGCAGCCTCCCATGAGTGACGGACTACAGTACTTTCGCCGCAGTCGCGCGCGCCCTACCGTTCGGGCGCCATGACGTGACTGCAAAAACACCACGTAGCATATATTATACAAGGTGTCCACGAAAAATGTGTCTTCTGATTTTGAATATTTGTAACATTATGCATTAATGATACCATGTAAAAGTTTAATTCCGATATATTTTTCTAGCTTATATTCCGTTATATGAAGTTTAATAAGCCTAATAATAAAATAAAACTGTTTCATAAATACTTAAAATCAGTGGATATATTTTTCATGGACACTCTGTACCTAATATTCTCAAATGAGGTTTAGGATTATGGAATTCATTATGGAATTCATAACACGAAAACTGATATTTTTCAATGACCAGATCTTGAATGACTATGATATACCAATGGCTGACGGTAAATGAATACATGACATGGTGTAAGTATTTCATAGATGATGTTAACCTGTTTACCGCGCGCTCATGTTTCAGATGGAGAAAACTCCAAGTAGTCTGAGTCGATCGTGCATCAGGTTGTCGGGGTGATGAATGCGCGCATTTGGATTATTATATTCTATCATCGAAAATAAGAAAATACTCAGCATGGTACGGGTAAACTGACAGGTAGCTTAACATCGATGTGCCCGCAAATTGTTAGTTTTTGCATGTGAATCAGTTGAGTCGGTGTTTTTCCGCTCTACTAGCGCCATCGTTGTCAGCACACCTTTGTTGGCAAATGTGTGTGCGCACATGTGTATTCTTCAAAACTATTTATACTGACTACCACTACCGAGTAGTAGTAGTAGTAGTAACGTATGTTACTACTACTACGACTACTATTTTCGATCCTACAGGGTAAAATTTTTGAGAAAAGTAAAGTTAAATCCAATTTGACAACCATGGGGCAAACTAAATGTTCAGAAGGCTTGGTTGAATGTTCAAATTGTTGGACTTCCGTATCGACATATTTCAGGTTACGAGTCACAACTAATTTCGTATATTATAACAAGGTGTCCGATATGATTTATAAGCAACCTTGACCAATACTCACATCTCCACTGTCTCTGAACTACAGCAACTCTCAGACTTTGAGTAAAACCAAACAGTTTCCGCGCTTCAAGGCTCGGACGCACGTCCACCATTTCCCACACCACGCACAACGTTTCAGCCACCTATTTAGAGAACTTGATGTGAAATTTATTGAGAAATTAAATCGTGTAGATAGAAAAATACGTTTAAAATGCCTGTCCAATGTGTGTGCACTTTTTTTTTGAAGCATTCAGATATCCCAAATTGGACACCTTGATTCGAAGTACAGAATCAGTTGTGCTGCATACCCAGAAACGTACCGATGCTGATCGAACACTTCATTTTAAACATTAAACCTAACATTTGGAGCGTTTAGTTTGAAAAGTATACCAATGAGTCATATTGAACCTAATCTTCATTTCTTCAAGAAATTTAACTTTGTAGGGTGGAAAATAAATTTTCTATGACGGTTTAATAAATATATCCTTTTTTCGAAGCACCCGGCATGTATTATATGGAAGCTTTGCCTCCTTCAGTTTCACGCGTTGACAGCTCGCCACACTCTCAAAAACAGGTAAGACATCAACTTCATGGCCAAGTCAGAGGAAAATCGGTCTACTAAACGCTTGTAAAAACGCTTGCTAACGGATTGTTGTTGAGAAAATTCCACTGTAACAAAGTCCAAATGAGATAATTCTCCTACGAATTGTTCCTACATAAGAAATGTGTAACAGTATTTGATGTCAGAGATAATTTTTATAAGTAACTACCTTTGATCAATTTAACACCTCACAATAACTACACAGAATATCATACACAGAAATCAAGATTATATTCTTATTACAAATTCGAAGTTTCCTTAAATCAAAAAAGCACTTATCATACTCTTTGACATTTTTTCGCATCAGTGCACCTACTACATCACCCAGCCGTGGTATTGGTGCACCGCAACATCGACCCAAATATTCAATAACATCGTAACACACTCACGCTCATCGCAATCGTGTTTTTCATAAAAAATAAGTCGCTGCACTAGACGCGCAGTGCTCTATAGGGCTAGGAGAGGCTGCAAAGTTCTGCTCCAAGCGTCAGCAGAGCCGCAAACTTGCATGTGCGCCGCCCAGCTCGGGCAGTTCCTTATTGCAAAACTTGGCTGTTGCTGCCAGCAAGATTGCTTCCCCCGCAATTCAGATGCTGTTATTTGCACAATTTACCTGCGTTTGCTGTGAATGCACGATGAATACTCTTCTTCCCGAGGAATTGGAGCGTTCGGAGAACGAGCAGTTATGCTGTGGATGCTTGCCTAAATACACGTGACTTAGAAGAACTTGTTGGGAATCGTGCAAAAGGTAAAAAATAACATTAACAATGTAATTAAAAAAGAATATTGCAGAACAAGATATCGTCTAAAAAGCTTTGTTTCTTAAGTCTTGACCAAATCGTAGCCTCTATGTTCTAAAATTTTAAATGTAACATTGGCTTAGATTGTTTCTTTACGCTCAAGTCCCGAAAAGCGAAGATCACACTTCACAAAGATGTCATCGACGTATTTGGTAGGATTTAAGGATAGACTGTCGAACGAACCCTTCCTATCGACGCAAAGATCTCCACCTGTCGATAGGGGATTGCTTTTGACGGCGCTGAGCTGCCTGCTCCAAATGTTTTCGACGCTCTAAATCTTTCAATGTTTTACTTCCAATATCAAACTGAGAAGATGATCAAGATTACATACTTCATCGAATCATTGGTGGAAAATTTCGAACAACACCAATGCACTATCGATGTCTGGGTGACTAATAACCCCTGGGTGTGAAAGAGGACGCAATTAAAGACAAGGTTAGTTGGGAATCCATTATGAAAAATTAGAAATTAGTCTTGAAGTCAACCCTCATTGACAATGTATGGCCAGCAAAACTTTAAGTGATTAATTTTATCACCGTCGGGCAGTAAAAATAAACAAAAATAAATCATAATTTCACGGGATATCGATGCCATTTTATCATTTTAGAGCAACACATAACTCAGAATTTGTTGTCGTAATACTGTCATCACTCGTGACACAATTTGGCGAGTCGCAGCTAGCGTACCTCATGTTGATAATTTGGTAAACCTTGGTCAATTTTACCATCAATGAAATTTTGAATGAAGGATTTTAGTTAGATTAGGCTTTCTCTTAACGTAACTGAAATTGACCTGTTAAGTTCTGAGGGTTAGGCAGTAGATATTATACATGGGAGTTCATAGCACGTCAATTACATATGATGGAAATTGAAACAATCCTTAGTTACCGTGAATTTCATTTATTTTACTCATATGAGTCCGGTTAGCTAGGATGCAGGCTGCTCGAATCATTAAGTGTAATGTGATGAATAAATGTTGTGTGTAGCTATGTGCAAAAAAATATCTGCACTTAACTATTCTTGCAAAGCCGATTGCTTTTTTCTCTAAAAGCTGATGTACATGCATATGAAAATTTCGCCACGTCTTTATATGAGGCACTGTATTCGATGGTTAACATATCTTGCGTTAATTAAGCTGTTTCACTTTTGCTTTCTTACGTTTTTAGATTAGAGGCGGTAGCACAAGGGTTCTGATTATTTATTTTATTGTTCAAAACTTTCGTGTGCTGACGCATGGAATGGTTGACTAACTTGAAGCAATATAAGTGATGAAGGAACTTGTATGTTTTGGCATGCTTAAATTTCTGCTTTTGTTGTGTCCCTTATATGCCAAAAAATTTTAATCGTCTCGTTTTCTTTCACTGTTAACAATTGCAGCATGAAAATTCCTGTAAATTGTTGCGAATGAGCATTTGAAATTAATAATTTCCTAGCCTTTGACTTATACTTCGCACACTGTTTAGAAAACTGTAAAAATCATCTACGCAGAATAATTTAGTGACTTTTTCAATGTCAACCTAAAACAGTTCAGATATAATAATGAGTGATGTAGGAAATCTTATAAACGTCCATGATTGATAAAAACGTCATGACACTGCATAACTTATACGAAATGTATTCTCTGAGCAACATAATCTTATTTTACAGTCATTTCGACATCCTTTTTATCAAACTATTTTCCTACGGTCCTAATGAAAAAAAGAAAATCTTTCATAAACAAAATCGAGTGCTTTTAGTTCGGCAGCGTAAATTCACTGAGTTTCAATGACATGCATGGAACCCCGTCTGAAACAATGTACATTACATTTTGAGTAAACTTGGCATTCTCTAAAAAAACACAACGACAAATGCTGTAAATCAAATCGCTGAAAGTCTCGCCAAAGGACAGGCAACCAGACTGGATCACCAGAGAACGTATTTCCACTGTGAAATAAGAACAGGGATATTTTATTTCACACTGTGAATGACGGAAAACATGTATTATTTTAAATGTATTTAATATTCATACATCAAATTCTTAGGAAATTCAGAGCTTCAAAAAAATAATTTACATGGAAATTTACTTACTTCTGGCGTAATGCAAAAAATGTTATGCAAACTGTGAAGATATCAAAAAAGTTTTGCTTTACTTGTAAAAATTATTGTAAAAGACACTGCATTTTATCACAATACGTAAGACATCGAAGATATGTGTTTTTAATTATCATTTTGTTGATGCAGGTGAAAATACCGCTTTAATAGTTTAGAATAATACCGCCAGTCACGTTCGTTCTCATGCAGGCTAAACTCAAATAGTTTATTTATCATGTTCCGGCAAATGCTTGAGGTTTCTCCAACTGCTTGCATGCACAAAAAGCAAATAAAGCAAGAAAAAACTGCATTCCCTTGAAGAGTTTAAACGTGAAACTCTTTCTATTCCTCTTATTCTAACAGGTATTTTGAAGAAATATTCCTTTATCGGCATTTTCCCACGTTCATTAAAAATCGCAAGAGTAGCGCTTATCTTCCCGAGCAATGATAAATCTTGCTCTAATAACAACAGATCAGTAACTACATTGCCTGTATTTAGCGAGATTTTTGAAAAGAGTAGCGAATTATAATCAAGAAATGACACTTTTTTACGGAGTAAAATTCGCATGTTTATGACAAGCAAGTCGGTGTTCGATCGAAAAATGCAACCCTTCAAGTCATTCCATACCATCTACAATTTTCAATTCAAATACTAATGAGGGGAACCTAGTATCTATCATTTTTATTAACTTCAAATTAGATTTTATTTTGCAAATAATAACTTGATTTAGTCCTGTCTATAACACAAGGGCGTAAGAGGTTATCCCACGAATGGCTCAAATCTAACACACAAAACAGTTAACAATATTGAGTAGCTGGTAATTAAATTTCAGAGATCCAATATATAATGTACGAAGTTCCTCAAAGATCTGTTTTTGTGTCTCATGTATTTTTTATTTTGATCAGCTATGCAGTGGAATCAGTTTCTCTTTTTAAATTTATACATCTGCTGACAACAGCACATTTTCATCGAGTTCCACCCACGCCCGAAAACGAGGTTAAAGTCGCTAACTAATTAGATTAGATTTGAAAAGTGTTTCCCTCTTGCTCGTAGCTTACGAATTTTGTATGAATTTAAAGACAAAATGCCTACTCTTCCCTAATATAAATAAAATACTACGCCCTCACAATAGAATTAGCGATAAAAAGGTCAAGACACGAGCAGCTAAAACTTTTTCAATCCTTTCCACACAAAATTTTTAAATGTACCAAAATTTTGCACGAAGACGAGCACATCTTGCTAAGAAAAGCGTTGAAAATCCTTTACAGCCCTCTGATCCCTCTGTATTTTCAATGAGGTCTTGAAGCCAGCATGGCACGGGTAGAAATAAAACATGTTGTAAATAAAGGTTTTCAATGACTTGCTTCTAGGCCGATATATTCCAAAGGATATTTTTAACCTGGAATACAACGCCCACGCTTTTTCTTACATGAACAGAAGAAATGTCGATTATGTCTGATTGCTGGCGATTTTTTAGTTTTTTATCCATAGCAATCTTAAAACTAATGGTAATTTTGACCTCCAACAAATTAACGCTCAAATTGGCTACCAGAAGTACATAATGGGAAATAAATATTTCAAATATAACTTAAAAGGCAAATCTCAAAATAGTGTGAATAACACACACTGCAGGTTTAAGTTATTTACTTTTATTGCGCTAGACAAACAAATAAGCCTGATCGTAGGCTAAGAAAATCGTGCACAAGCAAGATTCAACTCGCTAGTGAGAGTAGGTTTCGAGGTTGCGCAGATTGTTGCGCTAATTAGAAGATGCAAGCGCTCTCGCGCTCTTGTGTCCTTGTGTCCTTCGGCCAGCAAGGGTTGAAAAGAGGTCTTCCTGGAGTCTTTACTCAGGTCTCCAGCAATGGTCTCGAGCAAAGGTGGAAGAGAGGTGAAAGGTTTGCTGCACGAGGAGAGAGAGAAATTGAAATAATTAAATTGCCAAAGTAATTGGATGAACGTAAAAGGCTCGTTTAATGAAAAATAGTTACAAAATCTGACACAAGCTCTCTTACCCTCTTAATGTTCGACGTTCGTGCAAAATGGCGTGCGCTACGTGACAAAAGAACGAAGTTGCTGGAACAACGGAAGGTGATTTGGCAGTGAAGTGCAGTTATACTGCAAAAGAAGGTTAGGAGTAAATATACGGTAACAGGAGAGTTAAAGCATTTAACTCACTGTTTCAGAAATAATTAGTTAAATATATAGGTCGGTCGAAACTCGCCTAAGGAATTTATCCTCAGTGAGGTTTCTCCTCTTTCAGTGGAAAATAAGGTGCAAAGCTCAAGAGGAGCAACAGAACACAGAAGATAATAAAGAAGGCCTTAATAATACCTTAAAGTAATTAATGCTACCTAAGTTGAGGCGTCGCCTCACAAGGAGGACGACAAGAGGTAAGTTGAGGCGTCGCCTCACAAGGAGGACGACAAGAGGTAAGTTGAGGCGTCGCCTCACAAGGAGGACGACAAGAGGTAAGTTGAGGCGTCGCCTCACAAGGAGGACGACAAGAGGTAAGTTGAGGCGTCGCCTCACAAGGAGGACGACAAGAGGTAAGTTAAGGCGTCGCCTCACAAGGAGGACGACAAAAGGCAAGTTAAGGCGTCGCCTCACAAGGAGGACGACAAAAGGCAAGTTAAGGCGTCGCCTCACAAGGAGGACGACAAAAGGCAAGTTAAGGCGTCGCCTCACAAGGAGGACGACAAAAGGCAAGTTAAGGCGTCGCCTCACAAGGACGACAAAAGGCAAGTTAAGGCGTCGCCTCACAAGGAGGACGACAAAAGGCAAGTTAAGGCGTCGCCTCACAAGGAGGACGACAAAAGGCAAGTTAAGGCGTCGCCTCACAAGGAGGACGACAAAAGGCAAGTTAAGGCGTCGCCTCACAAGGAGCACGACAAAAGGCAAGTTAAGGCGTCGCCTCACAAGGAGGACGACAAAAGGTAAGTTAGGCGTCGCCTCACAAGGAGGACGACAAAAGGCAAGTTAAGGCGTCGCCTCACAAGGAGGACGACAAAAGGCAAGTTAAGGCGTCGCCTCACAAGGAGGACGACAAAAGGCAAGTTAAGGCGTCGCCTCACAAGGAGGACGACAAAAGGCAAGTTAAGGCGTCGCCTCACAAGGAGGACGACAAAAGGCAAGTTAAGGCGTCGCCTCACAAGGAAGACGACAAAAGGTAAGTTAAGGCGTCGCCTCACAAGGAGGACGACAAAAGGCAAGTTAAGGCGTCGCCTCACAAGGAGGACGACAAAAGGTAAGTTAAGGCGTCGCCTCACAAGGAGGACGACAAAAGGCAAGTTAATAATGGCTAAGTTTAAACATTAATAATTAAGGACACCCTAGTGAAAAAGATAACACGGAAGATATACAGTAAGTGCAAGTTTAGAGGAGATAGGAGAGGATAGCACAAGAGGAACAGAATTGTTCGTCCTCTTGCTCAACCGCGGGCCTTGATGACAGCCCCGACGGAAGTTCTCAGCACTCGTCCGTGTGCACAAATCTTAATATCCGCAGGTACAGGTGACACTGGGTGATTTTCAGTGACGATAGTGAAGATGATCACGGCAATAATAGCATTAACGATAGAGGTAGCAATCGTAATAATCAGCGTAATCATAATAATCTTAAAATTAGGGACCAGTTCACTATCTCACCTCCGTTCGTGCTCCAAACCTCAAGTGTGTGGTGAAACGAGGTCTAGACTGCTATGTTACGGAGGTGAGCGCACTGTATTTCTTATAATAGATTTTTTTACTGAATCAAATTTGGGAACATGTGCGATATACGATGCCCAAACCAAATCAGCTGCAAAAAAGGATTTCAATTTTGCATGTTCTCAAATTACTAGAAGAACAAAAAATTGAAGAGACAATATACGACGAAAGCGAATTAAGAAAAATTAAATTGAATATTGTTTCTACATTCTTTTGTTCACTGTAATTAATGGGCTGAATGTAACTCTAACTATAGAGCTAAACAAGCACTTGGAAAATGGACTTCTAATGGAGAAAAATATTGATATGAATTTCAAGGTATATTCATGTCAATCTTACATTGGCATATTTTTCTCACATGCCCAACTAATATTAAGTAAGAAACTTAAGTAAACCTGATTATTTGTCATGTTTCACTCAAAAATTTATAATTTTCCTGAAAGGTTGCTGTGGAAGTTTTGTAGCAGTCATTAGCCCCCAGCGCTAACATGGTAGACTAGTCGATGTTGTATTTATTCTTGTGTGTAACTTGCAAAAATGCACGTGCTTGTGATAAATAAATCTTTCGTCTCTTTCAAATCTCCCATACATTTGAACAACTCGAAAAAAAATCATTCACAAAGTTCTCTTGGGTAACGTGTTTATAATAGTGCAGCGAATGAAACAGCGTTCTGATAGTGTTAACAAAGAATATGTAAAATATAATCCAGAACATGGAGACTGAGCTGGCCAGGATTAGTGGACGGAACGCAGTCAACAGCAGCCAGTTGAAACCGAAGGACCTCGAAATAATTTGAATAATGAGCTAACTAAATACAAATTTTAAAAATACCATAGTCTACTGATGGGTGAGCAGTATCTTTAGAAGACAAAACATCTAGGCACGATTCGCACCACAGCAGCTATGTCTAACTAACCCATTATCCATTTTTGTTCCTGCAGTAGCGCAGCACTAAAAGAGCTGCTATGGAGAGTGCACACCAGCAGTGGCGTTGCTGCAGCCCGAATGTAATGTCCGGTTTCAGAGCAGTTTTTAGGCATTGCAGGTGGCAGGCTCACCGGAACAGCACTCATTGTTTCATTGAACACTCACTGAACACCTCTGAGCTGCATCGAGCAATTCAATGAGTGAGCTGCATTCAGTGCCTTTCATTCAGTAGCTGCTAAAAAATTCACATAATGTGAAGAATAATATAATAATAATAGTAATAATAATGAAGGCATCTACGGATGCTTTATTTCCAATTTCAAGCCTGATACATATCACCTTATACATTTGATTTTCAAATGCCTTATAACTAACGCCAGGACGCCATTACGCTTTCCCCCGGTCAAGACCGGTACCCATTTCAGACACCTGGGTAGAGTGGGGTATTGTGCTTGGAATTTTTCCCCTTTACCCAACAGAGAAAATCGCCACCAGCGCCGGGACTCGAACCAGGGTCTGCGTGGACGGAGGCAAGTTCGCTAGTCTCACGGCTACGACGAGCACAAAAGTAGCAATTAATAAAGGGTACTCGAAACGACAAATTATTATTGGGAAAATACCTCACGAAATCCTTACAATGCCCATCAGCATATGTGTGAACCGGTTTCACTGAAGCATCAGAAAAATAAGTTGTTGTATCACTCAGGCTCACCCCCGATGTTTAATTGTTTGCCTATTGGGAAATGAAATTCTTTTCGCGTTTAGGGTTGGCGCCTTATCACGTTATTCAATGGAAGGACGAAATACCGCAGTAAATTTATTTCGTTTATTAAATTCTAATTAATAACCAATAACAAACGAATTCAAACTGAGATTGAGAGCGGACCCTCCCGTCCGTCGGTCTAATTAACTTTAGTTATAAACCTGCTCTAGGCACTTGCGTCATATCATGTCTAGTTTTTCTAAGAATGACGTAAGCTAAAATTACAGACAATTTTAAAGTGATATTGTATTTTTCTTTCCACATTTGGTATATCATTAGATCTCCTCCTCGGCGTAGAAAAAAACCATGTACCTCAAATATCATTTATACAAAGCCAAGGTCACTCGCTCATAATTAAGAAAGTTTGGCAATTTTCCTACGCGTTTGTAATATCTAAATTCATAAGGGCTAAAGCTTTCTCTTGATACACGGAATTCCTCCGGTTGGCTACTCCACTTTCCGACTCCGGATACAGTTGCCCATGGACTGAGTCCGACAAGATATTCTACATTACAAAAGGTATTTCCGAGAACGTCTGAACGAAATTTATGTCACGAAACCATTCTACAAACATTTCCATCTTCGGAGGGTATAGTCAAACAGACAACTTCTAGCGTCTTGTTTACCAGACGATCCAGCTGCCTCCGCCGTCCGTGTCTGGGGCGCGAGTTTATCTGAGAATATCGCGTGGTATCGCCCTCTATTACAGCGCTGTGTGTGCGCTGAGAGCAGCACTTTGCAACAGCGCTTCTTCAGTACAACGCAAATGTGTCTGGCCTAGCCGGTTCGCATAACAAATGCTGCTGCAGAATACATTTTCTTTTTCTTAAAAGTGTTTCTAGCAGTGTTGCCTGTCGAGATGATTATTTTACCTGAAAAATAATCAGTAGTTCAAAATTTATTTTGTAACATTCCTTTTCAAGAAATTCTCAGGGGTATTCTACTCGTTCTACTTTGTCGTGCTGAAGGGGCATTACTCATGCAAAACTTCTTGATTAGTTTTGCATACATTTTACTAAGGGAAAGTTTAATTAGGTCAATTTATACGAACGGCTGTCCTAGCTCCAGTATAGGGTTCGGAAATACTCATGCTGTTATTTCTAATCCGTCGTTTTTTTGCTACATGACATTACTCCATTTGTTTGACGTTTCAAAGCGAAGTGCGAAAGTTTGGCGTTTGCATCGTTTTCGCCGAAAAGAGAGGAACTTTCGACGTGAGGTGCTGTACATGAAGCTCGGCTCCTAGAATAAGTAAATTTTGAGCTCACTCTTGCTTCAAACAAAGTGGTTTCAAAGCTATCAATGCCGCCTCAAAGCAAAGGTATGAAAAAGCTGATTATCACGGCTTTTTGTAACATTTTTTGTCGCCATTTGCCGGAAAATGTAATGCGATCACTTGGCGGCCTGAGCATAATGCGATTACTGGCCAAACTTCGGGCCATTCATCATTTTATGAGATCGCAAACTTGAATATATTTTCAGCCTTTGGAAAATAGCTTATGGAAAGTGCTAAAACTTTCCTCATGCGCCTTCAACAAGTGATAGACGTTCGTGAGGCCCGGTCGCAGACGAGATCCATTTCTCGAACCGAAAAAATTCTGGCATGAAAGTAAAAACCTCAATGTTTGAAAATGTTAAAAATCGGCCACTGCTTTTTCAGAACATTCCCTTTACTGTAAAATATTCGACGACAAACTTTCTATACAGATTGTATTTCATCATAGTTTATAAAGGCTATGTTTATAGTTTCGAAGCAGAAGTGTCGGTTATAGATTATTTCCTCAAACATTTTTTCTGTTTCCAAGTACGTTACGCGACGATGTGATAACGGAGCAGCAATGAAGGCTCACTGAGTGCTGGGGCCTGGAGCGATGGTTTGCTACCTATGAATCTACAGTAAATTACTGCTTTTTTTGCGCCAAGCATATTTTCACGTCCAACCTTGTTCTATTTAATTTGAGATTTTTTTTGATAGTTGTGGAATCCTAATTTGTGTTAGTAATTGACGTCTTAACTGAATTGCTCAAATTCGGAGTTAAATGTTAAATGGTTAAGTTTGTGTGACATGAATGTAACAGCCAAAACTCAGTTTTTCTTGGGATGACGGAGAAGTTGTACACTTTGATCAAAATCTAGGATTAACCAAATCTAATATACCTCACAAGTGAGATTAAAATTGAATAATTTTTTTTTGGGCATCAGTTTTGTACAAAGGAACTTTCATTCGGTTTCATTTCCCATGATACAAATGCACGTAAGTTTTTTGTACGAACTATGAGTAGAGCATGCCGGGTAGACGAGTTTTGTCTTCCTAGAGCTGAGAGGAGCGTAAGAGGTAAGGACTTCTAAAATAGAGACTGCAGATCTAAAGTGCTTTCGCTTGAATGCGTGCTATAATGAAGACATAGTCAAACTCTTCTACACGAACACCGTGCGCAAAACAACAGAGACTACCGTGGATATACAATGGCAGGTGCATGACAAAAGACTGATGAGAGATGGTTAACTAAAACAGAAGATAACTAGAAAACTATTGTAGATTACTAGAAAATGAAATCGAGCCCGTTATGCGCGAAAAACTACTCGACGTTCATGCCGAACAATAGAGGAAAACGAACTTCAGTTGACATGAAGTGAGGAGATTAACTACGTCCAGCAACGTTATGCGTGTACGAGTATGCAATTCGTTACCCCAGGTCATATCCACAAGAGATTCCGTTCAAGAATAACTCAATACGAAAGCGTCAGGAGGTTAATTTACTACTCAATACAAGTTGAAACAATCGTTATAAATCGAGTGCTGAAATTTTTCCGAGGTCACCCTTGCAACATGGACAAATGATTCTGTGCTCGCACAGACGCTAAGCCTAGCACTCGACAGCATGGAAAGCGAACGCAAACAAATAAATGTTACAATACAATTCTGAAAATGTCGAACACATATCACAATTAAAAAAGAGTCTCCTTCACGTTCGTTTCAAAGACTTTCCTCCCACAACAATCGGAAAGTCGTACGTACGTCTTCAGCTCTTGTGCCGAATGTATTCTACACCGAGCTGCTCAATTCTATCACTTTTTAAATGAAACCTCTTTTCCCTGGAAAAATTATGTCTCATTTTTTAGAATTTATTCACTCTGGAATCACAAGGGTATTCTTCAAATTAAACTGATAAGACAATTAGTAATGTCCTATTCTGTGCTAAAATTTGTAGATTGGATTTGATTAAGAGTCTTACCAAGCTCAATATACGAGAATTTTACTGGCTATCTTAATGAGTTACAACAAAAGTAGTGTCAGGTCTCGGAGTAACGCTTTGCAGTCAGTTGGATGTCAGCTGAGCTCACGGAAAGACTTGATTTTCAACCGATATGTAACACGATTTTTAATATCCTTAAAGTTTGAGCCAATGATACTTTGAACTAATGGTTTATTAATTCCTCTATTTGTTATATAGTTTTAATTCTAATCCCTTTCCCAAAACTGAGGTTGCCTAAACATGTTATTTTCGACAAACCTAATATTTTAAAGATGCATTTCAGGTAGTGGATAGGTAGTAACCATGTCCAAATCTGAAATTTGTGGAGAAATGGAAAACAGAAAGGACAGGTGTTCATAAAAATCAAATCGTGAAAGTAGAGTTCTAATTCATATCTACAAAAACTAACATTTATAATTAGCCAATGCAGTTGAGTTTTAAACCCGTACTTAATTAGACTGGAAGTAATTGCACGTGAAGTCAGAATTTCTAGTCGTAGAGACTCAACTGAGGTTATCTAGGCACAGCGCTATAACTAACTAAGGTTCGAGAAGCTCATGCGGCGCAGAGGGTGCGAAGGCCGTCATTTATCAAGCGTTTGGGAGCATCCGAGTCTCTTGAAAGGCCTTCATGAGCGAGTCCTCACGCACGAAAAGTGCTTTCTTGTTCTCTACTTCATCAATCCTCTGATCCGAGTCATAATCTCAAGTGCTCTGCTGTGGGAGCAGAGACATGCTCAACTTCTGTGTGCGCCTCTCATTTCCATATGAGGGCATCATAAACGATTTATGGAATCATATTTCAAGTTATGTATGTACTTTTGCCACACTTCTGTATTACTAAAAATGTCACTAAAGGTTAAATACTTACTGAGCCGCTCTAATTATAGCTATTAGGTTTTGCTGAGCTAAACTATAAGTGTAGGTTGAATCCTCAAGGAGCTTCCCTAATTATTCCAGACATTAGATGGTAGACAGCAAAAACTATTGGAGTGTAAATGAGCAACAAACTTAGATAAAACGAGCGACAGTGATGAAGCGTAACGCGGATAATTATTCAGTTTGAAAAAATCTGGAATAAATAGTGCAAAAAATTAAACGAACTATCTTGTCTACCGCACAAAAAGTCACTTTTCGAGCAAAACTGTTGCTTAATTTTTTCAAGTCCAACTGCAGTCAAGTATATGAAAGTAGATGGTGTCACACAGGAAAATGCTCATTTGTGCAATATCATTATGCATGCGTTTATTAGTGCATAAACTGAAGTGTACATGCGTGTAAACGCATGCATCATGACATTGCACAGATTAGCAACCTCTCTGTGCAACACTTTCAGTTTTCAATAATTATTAAACTAGTGGTTTGCACGGCCCGTCAAAAATGACGGGATTCAATGCCTTTCTTGAATAAATTTTCCAGATGTGGATGACAAACATATTTATCCTAACAGTTCCCGTGATAAAAAATATTCTTGTACTTGTACACTGGAGAAACCCGTGTCACTGATAGGGTCATTATAACTATTCTTATGAGCGTGACAGAGAAATGGAAAAAGCATACTACCATGCAGCAAATAAGTCAAGGGTATTATTAGGTAGTAGCAGGACCTGTGAATATTCCACGGACAATACCATCGTTAAAGCTAGGAGAAATCGTGAAAAAATTCCGTCAACATTACCTAACATATTCTAACCTTTCCTATCCTAACCTATCCTAAGCTAACCAAACCTATCTTGATAAAATCCCAAACATGTCAATGCATGCAAAGGCGATCTTTTACTGTTACACTGAGGAATTTGATATCCATGATACCGCAAAATCAAACGAAAGTGTAACACATACCAAATAAATAAATAAATAAATAAATAAATATATACATCCTGTTTCTTAAGAAGAGCATCCCAAACAAATTTATAAATAAATATAATAATAACCACACAACGGGTATTATTAGGTTAGATTATTAACTCTTCGTATCTAAGATACGCAATGAGCCCAAATGGAAATTTTACTCGTTGAAAAATATTTAATTTCTTGAGATTCTGAACTATTGTCTACGTTTTTCGATGCTATAATTATTGAAATATGACAAAAATATGTATTAAAATTTTGCCTCAGAGCATCAACGTTTCGTCTTTCAAGTTTCAGCACAAGCTTTTTACAATTATAAATATTCTTCATTCAGCTACGAGTTTTTTAATGGCAACTCGAATTTGCTTCAGGTATTGAAGTATTACTCAGAAGTCAATACGTACAATGTGTATAATAATGTCTAATTCGAGGACGCATCAGGACTTGTCAGAGTTGACCGCTTTTAATTGACCGATGTTCACTACATCGTTCATGCATTAGAGATGAGTTGCAGCACGGCCTGCTAATTGAAATGACACCATAAATGCTGCTGAAGAGAAACTCCAACTCTGATATATTAGTTCGAAAACAGGTTTGCTTTTCCCGTCATTCATTTGAAAATGAGACAAATATGAACAGATATCCATTACAAGAACGTTTTCAGTATTCAATCAACAGTATTTTCGTTAGTGTTTTCGAATCATAGCTCAGTATCATTGCACGATGTGGATGTCTAATCCATCAACATTTAGGTTGCAACACATTACATTTATAACTACTGGAAATACGAAAAAGAATTATGAACGTATCAGTAGCATATCTTGATGTAGGGATAAGAGATTCCTCTGCTCATGCGCTATTGATGAAAATTTCGCAACAATTTGACGGTACAAATGTTTTTGACGAATTGAATAAAATCACGTGTTTATTTTTTGGTAAATGTTACTGAAAGTTGGCGAATACGACTTATGAAATACCTACGACTTGCGGTGAGGTAAAGCGTACAATACAAATGACATAATTAAAGTTTTTAAATTCCTCGCATGGCATCTGAAATATTCCAGAATTTCATGAACTAATAGCTTCATGGATGATAAGAAGCTACCATGGATAAAAACGAAAGTTTCTGTTTGATATGACACGAAAAGTGCAAAAAGAAACCTGTTAAAAATTAAGAGTGTTTTTATCAAAATTTTTTTATGGTTAATGGTAAAAATTACGAGTTCTAAAGAGTTTGATTTTCAGTGTCATCTGTGTACTACTTATCGACGGATCAAATTCTCTGACCCACAAGTTGAATAAGTTTAGTTATGAGGTTTACCAAAAGGACTGTGTAGGACACACAAGAAAGTTGTGTTGAGGAGAGTAAAATAAAGAATTCTCACTTCGCTAAGTTTTAGCGACGATTCCTGAATTGAATGATTTCTTACCTTTTACCTACTAGCCTCTTTGATAAGTACGACGTAATTAAATTGCTTACAGACTTACCTGCGGCTTATTATTTCTTACCTTCTTATATGGACATGAGGCAACAAGAGTTCTTGTAGTTCTTTATATTTTCAATAAGAGTCGCGCGATTCTTTCGCAGCTTCTGCTTAAAAATGCGTAATTGTTGTCGGGAACATGACAAACCTGCATGGAAGTCCAGTGAGGCTTGTGACCTCGAGGGCTCTTGGCATAGAGCGCTCGCACCTCTCCACCAACCGGTGAACAGCCGAGAAAAACCCTGGAAGTTCGCACCCGATACTGCGAGGGCCCTTGAGACGTTAATTAGCTTTGTTAAATCAGCAGCACGCTCTTTCTGAAGGGTGTCCGATGACGAGTGGCGGCGGCAGCGGCGTGACAGAAACACCCTTGTTTTGTGCGCACCACGGCTTTTGACGCGTTCACGATTCTATGCAGGCCCTGTAATCAGGATACCGCAACGCCATGACAAAACATCCATGTTTAGCATGAATGTTCTTGCTTAGCAAGCTTAGCACGAATGTTCTTGTTTAGCACAAATGTTTCATGTTTCACATGAATGTTCATGTTTAGCATTAACGTTCATGTTTAGCACGTTTAGCATGAATGGTCATGTTTAGTATGAATGTTTATTCTTATCATGAAAGTTTATCAGGAATTCTTATGAAAGGATTTGTTTGTTAGATGAGATTTAGTAGAACAGTATGTACGGGAATGTTCCAATGGAATCGCCCTTTTCGAGGAAAGTTCTAAAATGTGTTATTTTTTCAAATTAATTTAAGTAACGAGCTCGAGCACTACCTACCAAAATTCTAATCTTAACGTTTGCATTCTGAGAAGACATTTACACCATCAAATTCGCTGTAATGGGAAACTTTATATACATGAGGTGGGAATAATGCGTGTCAATTTTGCCAACAATCGTAATAAATATTGAGCCGTTAAATAAAAGTACTTCCATGTGATTTTTGGTCCACGAGGACTTTTTATTTTTTATGGTGCGGAAAATTCTTTGTATTCTTAGGGAAAATAAGAGCTCCTTATTTTGAGACTATTATATCAATGATACATTGAACAATAAGATATAAATTAGAGGTTCAGTTAGCAAATTTTAGTTGCCCGTAGTCTGCTAATTTTATCGGCAAGCCAAATTTTCCTATGAGCTTGTAAGTAAAAATAGAGAAAACTTTATAAGTTTTAGTACATATAACTTTTTCCCTACTATATTAAAGTTTAAATCAAAACTCCGCTTTCACTCTAGGCTCCCACTGAGGTGCCTGCAACTACACTAAAGAAAGCAGAAGGAGGTTGAATTGAAGGGATGAGAATTTAGGTATATTTTAAAAAATAAGGATATACGTAGGTACAAAACCTCAAAAAATAGTGACATTTCGGGTTAGTCTTATGAGATCACTCACTTCCAAGCGAAAGGCCAGAGACAGAACAGCGCCTCGATGATAGCCTCGCCTTTCATCATAAAATGTGCCGGAGAAGTTGCTGATGGTCGCGAGAAAGCACATCGATAGTCCTCTGGTAGCGGTTCCACTCCCCCTTTCATCGAGCTGGGACTAGAATAGGTTACGAAAAATACAATACGAGGAATCGAGGAACCAGCACAGGGTAAGGGTTGAGTGACTCAATACATTCAGAGGTACGCCTGCGGAAATCATTGGGAGCACAAACTTCATCCTCTGTTCTTCGGGAGCAGCCGTGTCACGTGCCTGAACCATACGGGCTCGCCAGCCAAATGATAAAGTATAAACAGCAATGATTTATTTCCACACCGTATATTTTTGAACTCAAGTCTTGTTAAAAAACGACGTTATCATTCATCTTAAGATATGAGTAGAATGAAAGCCGTATAGAACATACAAAGAATAAAATGATGCCATCTTACATAAGGTAATAATTTCCGTTAAAAAATTTCAACTCTTCTTGAAGAGATTGGGGCTTACAATAAAAAGTGGAAATTTTATATTAATAGAAAACTTTGAATACAGTCTATGAGTCGATTAATAAGACTTCCCCAAATTTTTATACTTTATTTCAACTTCAACTCATCGTTCATGAAGTTCTTTCTAAAATGTGCAATGATCTTAATAGCCTAGAATAATCTTGACCTGAGCAGGGCTCAGTTGAAATTACTATCATGAGATCGGTCGAGAAATGGTGGAATGATTACGCAGCAATATAGGATGGCTTAAAACACTAAAGTGCGGTAAGCTAAAATCTTTAAGCCATGCAATCATCTGTTCGCATGCAGGTTTACTTGATGATGAAAATTGAAGCTTTCAATGAATAATTGTGCTTCTCTGGGCTAAGTGTGAAATTATTAAACATTTTATACTTGTATTATTGGAAGTAAACGGATTACGTACCTCAAGCAGGAATATCAGCACAAACGCTACTAACTTTAGTGTTTCACTCTGAACGTACTCCTTTTTTTCAAAATACTTGTATTTTAGAAGTCACACCAAGACTAGCGTAAGAAGCTAATTTTAAAGTCTTGAAAAAGGCTAGCATTGCTATGTGTACTTCCTTAAGGGGACGTCCGTTTAGATGTATTTAACTGGGATGTCCGAGAATATCGCAAGTTAGGAGTATTTGATCACTATAATGTTTTAAATTAAGTATGATGTTCTGAATTGAGTAACAATTAAAACTAAGAAAGTTGTACAGTATTGGGTTCAACCGAGCTTATTACCTCTGTTTAAATGAAATCCAAGAAATCCGACTCCAGGTGTTTTATTAAATTATTGCTACGACACCCTGGGTTCTCGGAACTTCAGTTTCGGCTTCTTGGTTCTCACGAGTCGCAAAGTCTTTTCTTTGGTCTAGGCGTAATGCTCAATTTTCGAGTAAGAATAAAAACTGTTAGTTGTTGATTTATTGAAAGTCATTTATAAGAAAGTCATTAATTTTTCTGCTCGCCATTGTTTTGAGACTAATTAAGCATTCGGAAAACCTGCGTTTACAGTACATGTCGTCACGTGTGTACCACCAAGTCACCACGTCTTAATAGAAATACTGCAAATTTTACACCAGATCAATTGAATTGTGCTCAATTCAAACATTGATTTACCCGATTCTAGTCAGTCTGAGAATTTAACTGCAAGGATAACTCAATATTGAAAAATGGGTTCACGAGAACGGATAGCGACAGGAAGAGCTTGCTGATAGGAGCATTAAAGTTTGTTGTTGTTCTGGGAAACAACAAATGTTGCTTGTTCCTAAGACAGGGAAGCTTTCACAGCCCTCAGCTCGTCTCTCACTAGCGTCCCTCAACCTACTCTCCATTATCTCACTAATTTCTGGATGATCTTGGGAGCGAGCGGGTTGGCCACGCAACACAGTCGAGTTCAGGTTGGTCGCATTGGTGTACAGACGACGCTGCGCTAGGGAAGAACGATTTCATGTGCTACTGGGGCTACTCGAATACTTGTGTTCTGAAATACAAAGTTTCTGCATAGTTATCAGTGGGAATAATGGCGCTCAGGAGTTTGAACATTAAGTATTTTTTACAACTCCGAGTGCTAAAGCTACGCTTTAATTTCGATTCTTTTTACACGAAATCAGCACTTCATCGAAAGGTTCAACGTTTTCATAATTTTTATGGCACCTTGATATCGTTAGAGTGCAAAATATGAATTGATAATGATAGCCTTTTTCGATTCAGTTGGACATTTAATTCCTGAAAATGATTATAACTTGTACACCAGTGCAAATAGAAAGCGAAAATAAAACACTTTCAGAGTAGGATGTGAATGAAGTTCATTACGAAATTTCAGATACATATATAGGCATTTCTTAGCAAGCGCCTGATGGAGCTGATAAACGTGAACTATAAACCGCATTTTATTTCAGCCCAAACGAGATAAAGATATTCTGCGAATAATATATTTTTGCCATGCGAGTTATAATGGAGGTCGTTGAAAACGATTAAGAAAATAAGAAGCACCTTGCTTCTGGACCAGCGCCGCAGCAAGCTGTCGTACACCGGCCTCGAGTGCTGGTTTACAAGCCTGTAGTTCAGCCGATGAAATACCTCGAGCGCTGTTTTCCGTTCTTCTAACAGTTCGTCGTGACACATTTAAAGAATTTCACGCTCAGTGGACGCTATCTCCTCCTCGGTAAATGAATCACAAAGTTTATTGCCTGTGGCATTGATGATATACATACTTCCTTAGGAACGATAAAGAAAAAGCTGGCCACAGAATGGACCGGCAGTTGCCGTTTGTCGGCCAGGCTGCATAAATAGGAACCATCGAGGCACGTTTGGAGTATTTATTTGCAGGTCTGTGGAGGAAGGGTTCCGAAACACTTCTCAAAATGTCGAAGTATATTATAAGAAGTTGTTTGTGACTACCATATAATTTTCAAATTTTTTAGCATCAGTTGAGGCAACGTTTATGTCCCCGAATTGTGCAATTTATTGATCTGCTAGAATATGGCCTTGAAGTACGGGTCTCATAAAGATACACAATAAGAGAGAATATAAATATTTTACGCTATATTTGTAATGACAAGAAACTTACGGGTTAAATTTAGCGTTTAACTTTCCGTTGACTGCAGCTAGTAATGGTTTGCGCTAGTTTGACCTTTGTGCAAAGATAATTATGATATCTCTTCTACGATGATATTTTCATATGTAGGATACGAAACTAGAGCCTGGAAAGTGAATTATTTTTTGTTGCACCTATCTTATTTAGAAAAACAATGCAAAACAGTTTATCTGTATGAATGGTGTCTGATTTACGAGACACGTCAGGCTTCAACAATCAAAGATTTACGGAAGAAATTCATTGCAATTTAGATAACACCTGAACTGTATCACGTCCACATCTAATTTTAAATGGCTTAATTTATATTAAACAGAGTCTAACAGCATTGCAAAGTAGCAGGGAATTTTGACTAGAATGCGTGGAAGTGAAGAAAACTGTACCCTGATTAGCATTGAGTAGATGTTTTACGACACGCTTAGCTCCTCAAAATAATATTTAGTAGTTGAACCACATTTAATTGTTGAAGATCCAGCTTACAAAGTTGCTTTCTTAGAACCCAGTATCATTGAAAATTGAAATGGTTGATTCATAGGTAAAAGCTACTTAAAATAATCACACAGATCACATCTGTAGGATATAACACAAGAAAAGATGATGAATAAAATCATTCGTTAAGAAAAGATATTCATAATCTGTACTTAGTTAAAATTTGGTCAGCTTTTTGAAAAGATCGCTGGTGCGGAATTGGCCCGATGAAGAAAGCCCCTGCTGTGAGGCAGCTTGCTCCATTTGACAGCAGAAGTCGGTGCAATTTATGGGAGCTTCGGTTAGTGCATCGCTTGTTTCAAATGGCAGAAGCATGTTAGTTCAAATTTCAAAATTCAGGTAGAGCACATTAGAGCCAGTTTTGGTCAAGTATTACAGAAGAATCGTGAACGCTTGATATGTAGGGCCTACCAGTAATGAATTGTGCTGATTTCCATGAGAAAGATTGCAAAACTGACCTGTAATGTATCTTCCGTGTATAATAGTAATTTTAGTAGTAGTTATTAAAATGAAAGTTTCTGAATTAGAATGCTGAGAAATTTGGAAGGTGATGAGAAATAGCAGTTGTGTAGAGGATTGTTGCTAATGCCCATTGAAATACTTCTGTTTGCACATTGTCTTGGTCTTTTTATGTTTAGAATTTGAAAGAGCCTAATCGAGCAGATAAATTAACACATTACATGCGACACTCTTTCCCTTAGTGAAATTTTTGAATAAATTGGAAATGAAAATTGAATCTCTTGGCTCGTAATCCATGCTCATGCTTGAGCGGCCGAGGACTCAGTTCGGAAGACCACTGAGCGCTGTGCAGAGATGTGCTACACATGCTGCGGTGGGCCTGAGGTGTCGAACTGTCACCCTCTGCGTTACGCCTACAACATTCCTTAATTTAAACTTTACGCCACTGATTTTCAGCAGCACTTTTAGAAGGCTCGCAACACGAGCGTCCACCGATGATTAACCCATTAAAGGAGTAACCAGAGACTCTCTCAGCCACGTCTTGAAGCCATAAAATCTAATTAGTTCAAAGAATGCTTGAGCATCGAACAGGTGCTTGCTGTGCTGAGTGTTACTGTCGTCCGCGGCAGGGCTGCCTGTCTGGCTAGTTTTTGAGTGTAACTCTATAACTGTTGTAAAGGTATTGATTTCCCTACTGTACAAAAGCAATTTTTTATCATATTAAAGTCATTTGGAATGAACAATAGCTTGAATCCCTGGCACGTTAGCCCGCCGACTAATTTCAAAATTTTTAAATCTACGATGATTTGCTCAATTTTTCGACGCAGCGCAGGTCTCACAAACTCTACGTAGTCTTTGTCGTGTAGATTTGACATTGTAGTCTACTCCAGCTCAACGTTCAATGAAATGTTATAGCACTTGGAGAAACATACACAGATGACAAGATATTTCCAACAATATATTTTTTGAAAACTATTTTCTTCAGACAGATTTAACTCAAATAATAGGAATCATCACTATTATAAAAGTAGCCGCGTCCGTTCGTCTGTGTGACCCTCTCTTCTAATCGATAGTTTTGATAGCAACAAAGATAAAGCTTAAGAAATACAAGAAATTATTCTATTGCATTATTTTTCTGTGGCGATTCAATTCCCTTTCACTTGGATTATGGGATCCAGAATACACAATCGGCATATTTTTACAAGTAGGAATTTTATTTAGAGCATTCTCTGATGAAATTTATCATGTTGCTTTGATATTTTTAATTGATAATGCGAAAAAAATGTTTTAAATTCGTTTGACCAATAACCTGGCTACCATTTAGTATAAAGCCCAAGATTTGGGAACTTGAATTATCGTTTTCGCAATTGTAATTTTCTTGAAAAGCTCCGAAGAGATAATAGACGACATTTCAAAATAAAATTCCGGTAAAAGAGGCTACCATGGATAGAAATGTGTCCAACCGCAAGAGAGAAGTAGCAAGACTATACGACAGCAAGAAAAACGCCGAAAACGATCGGATGAACAACGCGAAATGACAAGACGAAGCAATGCGGCGCGCCAACGAGAAGCTAGAGCTAAATTGACCGTTGAACGGCGTTTGGAAAATCTACGGAATCATGCAGAGCAACGCCGAGTAGCTAGAGAGAGCTTAATGAAAGAAGCGAGGAAATTCTTCGGCATAACGCTGGACAACTTCGAGTGGCACGAGAGAATTTAATTCAAGCAAGAAGGGATGAAATTCTTCAGACTAATGCCGAATAGTATCGACTTGCACAAACAAATTTAATTCAACAAAGAAGGGATGAAATTCGTTAGATTGATGCCGACCAGCATGTGTGCACTAGTAGACTTAAAAGCTTTGAGAAATTATTCTGAGTATGAACCGAGAGAACAAAACGAGTGTTACGTACGAGTTACTTAAGACGTCATATCATTTGTAAACTCATTTTAGAGCTTTAGTTTTGAAATGCAAAAAATTAAACTGCGCGTGTTAGAAGTAACACAACCTTTTTATAAGCAAGAACACAAACTGCTCTATCGAGTAAAAAAATTGTGTGTGTATTTTGTATTTATCTTTCCTCTGACGTTAAAAAAAGTGGACTACACATTTTTGCATAGCCAGTGTTTCTCCGTTAGTAATTATTAGCAAACAACACATTTATGCAGTTAAATTGACGCCTAAAACTCTTAAAGAATCAGTTTCTTCTTAAAGAATCACTCAAAATTTCTTCTCCGCCCCACGAAAGGCAATGAAGACAATAAAATTCGTTTTAACGAGCGCTAAATAAGTGCATTTGGTGGCATTGATGGGAGCTCAGCTGCTGAGATGACTGCTTTCTCTGCATGCCGGAGCGTTTAAAACATTTGCTGCTCGCCTCTCATAGACTGAGCATATTGAGCCATAGCTCATCCGGAGACCTTTAACAGCGTATTTTTTATACCACAATAGTTTCTCCCTAAAACAGCAATAGGCTATATGCTCGTTTTACAGGTATATGTGAGCGAAGTTTATTATTTACACTGGAAAAGATTTCTCAGCTTTATCACGCACGAACAAGCCATGGCTGTAGTATCAAACAAGCGAGCGAATTGCGTGAGCGACTCTATATATATAAATATATATATATATATATATTTATGTATATGTTATCATGACCTTATGTTTTCGTGAAGGAAAACACTAATCTAGAGTTTGGCTAGACCGGGCATGCGCAGATTTAGCCTGTTAGGTTGGTTTTCTCTGCTAACAAACTGAGATAATCGCCAATAGAGCACCAGGGAGGTTACATATACGTGAATCGTCATTTCATACCTGGGAAAAGCTACCTCTAATCTTCATCTGTATTTTAAATATTTTTCTCTGTGAGCATAAAGCAGCCGTTTTTAGTCAGAATACCTCTTTGTCAGCGCATACTCTAGCTGGCATTTCCAACGGTTCACGAGTAACCCGGCTACGATATCGTGAGAGTCTTCCTTCGTTCCCTTATTTTTTGAGGGAGGAGTCGTAGTGCGAGACTCAGCCACATTCGCAGCTAAATGGTAAGATTTCATAAACCTAAGCCCTACAGGCAATCATATCAGAATGAACTTTGAAGATATTTTCATCGGATAAATTTAATTAAACTGTAATGCTGGCATCGAAAATTGATGACAGGTTCATAGAGCGCTGCTTGACCAATATCTACTAACTAGCGTGCCAGGCCGTCAAAAATGACGAGATTCAATACGTTTCTTGAAAATTTTTTCCAGATGTGGATGGCAAACAAATATATCTATCCTAGGAGTACCCGTGATATAAAATATTCCTGAACTTGTGCCAGGGTGACACTCGTATCGCAGATATGGTCATTATAACTATCAATATGAGCGTGACAGAGAAGTGTAAGAAGCGGACTCAAAACAAATAAACCAAGGGTATTGTTAGAAAGTAGCAGGAGCTGCGGAAATTCCACGGACAATGTCATCGTTAAGGGGAACAACCCATCGATTTTTAAATTTTGATCCGATGTCACGAGAAATGGGCCCTTCACCTCCTTGTTAACATTTCATTAACAGGAAGATCCGGCTCTCGGAATTGAGGAATGGCACACCTCCAAAGGATACATATACGACACAAAAATTAATGAATAATAATCGGCAATTACAGTACATATACTAAAAAGAAAAGGTACTCACCGACGCCAGCTGACCCACTTACTCAGCGCGTTTCAGTGCGCTATTTTGCCTCGGTGAGATGTGGTGCGAGCGTTAATGGGGTTTTTAAACACCATCAAAATGCTAAGGAATCTTTTATAATGGAGCACCCTGGTACAAAGCATTAATCGTAATTTACTGGCACTGTAAGTAACGCATATTGACAAATACTACTCTGCCTAATTGACCGGTCAATTCCCTCAAGTAAATTACACACGGAACACATACGATGAAATAATGCCTAACTGATGGTCGGCGCACTCCAACGTCACAATGGATTGTCATTTAGCCTCGGATCACAAGTTCTGTCATCCCAGAGCAGCTTCAGTTCATTCCCTGTTTCTTACACAGTGCATAAATTGTCTTTGGACGTTCTTATGAAGAAGTCGTACTTGCAATCAATAGGAGACAAGAAAACCGCCCTCCTGCAGGGCAACAAAAATTTGGACGATTACTTTGAATCTGCAATTTTTTATACATATATATGCACATATTCCACATTTAATTCAACTGCTCCAATTCTCTTATATGTTGTATGAACCTATCGTTTCCAGCGGTATCTATCGTAACAAAAGCACGAGCCTTACCCGCCCTGACGCCGTTATAAAACTTTTCCTTTAAGCAATCTCCCCAGTACGGGATCTTCTTCCCTCTGCACAAGCAAAAATGTAACTTTTAATGTGTTGATTCAAGAAAAATATATCTCAACAGGTTTCGCTTCTCACTTATTTTCCAAAGTATGACATTTAATTTAACACCTATTTACGACGCAGAGTATAACACTTAAGGTATAATGATGCCTAGCCACGACGGACCTTATCGAGATGCTCGCGAACTCTCACTGACTCTCGTCTTTTCGTGCTAGTCAAAGTGTTCTTTTGGGGCTACCATCTTTCTAATCATGACCAATGGCACCACTCTTGCACTTCCAAACCTTCGCCGGCTTTGTCCTATTGGCTCCTCCCGAGGTTGCACGCTCCCTATTCGCTGTGAGCCGAACACGCCTTTTTCGCCCCTATTTTGTGCGTTAATTCTTGAAGTCTAAGTCCGTTGGCGAGAAAGCTTTCTCACGCCTCTACCCTCTACTACCCCTACCCTTAGCCAGCCTATGGTCAACAAATCTTTGCCTTTTGTGGTAACCCTACACCGCACTCCTTGTTCGCGCTCTCGAGGTTTGCTTACCAAGCACAACACTACCCAGCTCGAGTGCCTGCCTCGCTTACAAGCCACATAGCTATGTTGAATGTAAACATTCAGGCCTACCCTAATGTTAGGGCAAGCCACTCGTATCATTGGAATGCGCCTGACCATCGTTTTATAAACTCACAATTTTAGTTCAAGCAAACAGTAAATGCGCACAAAATTCGTTACACACAAATTTATTACACATGATTAAAAAAACTCGAATTTATTACACATGATTAAAAATTTCCCTAAATTCTCATGTTTTTAATTCGCAAAAATTGATTATTCTTAACAGATTCTCGACACCGATTCGTTGGAAATTTGGCCAGTATGTGTATTTGTTAAAAAAGCATTTTTTAATTCAGTAAATTTTTCGATTCAGGCCTTATTTTTTTGAGAAATTCGATAACTTAGTTTTTTGGTAAATTTTTATGGATATTTCAAAGGAATAGAAGTCATTGAGTTTTTATGCTAGAACAAAACCAAAAACATTTTTAGAATCCTTGAAGCATTTCTAACAAAAGTATGGTCGAAAATTTTTACATTTGAAACTTTTTATTTGTTTTATATGCGATATTTTCTCACTACCTCAAATATACACTAATTTTGGGTTTTGAGCTTGATAAAGCTTTGTTTTCTGTACAATTTGGAAGTTTGCTACCGTTTTTTTTGTTAGAAATGTTATAAGGATTCTAAAACTGTTGCTGTTTTTTTTTCAAGCATGAAAACTCACCGACTTCTATTCTGTTGAATGTTGAAAGTGAGAGGTTTTGGGTATAAGCCAGAAACAAAATTTTTTGTTGGAGTGTAATATAAGGACAATTTATGTATATGAATGCCGTTTTCATTTTATTTCGACAATATCCATGCATGACTTCATATTCACACTGTGAATTGCAATTTAAAAAATTATATAAAAAAATTATAAAAATATATAAGAATTGTGAACTTTTATATTTGTAGTCTGATTTTTATGAAATTTGACTATTATATGTAATTTTAAAAAGAGACACAATATTTTCTTTGCATTTTTTCGATTCAGGCCTTAATGTTTTGAAATAATTGGACATATTGGTTTTTTAGTTCATTTTTATTGATATTTCAAACGAATAGAACTCATTGAATTTTTATGCTAGAACAAAACCAAAGACAGGTTTAGAATCATTGAAGCATTGTAAACAAAGTCACGGTAGCAAATTTTCCATTTTTCGGTTTGATTTTCTTTTCATATGGGGTCTCATACGGGGTCAAAAATTTAGGATTTTTGGTCCCCCTTACACCCCTCTGGGGGGGATCTAGTGTCCGAAGCGCAATAAAATTTTAGGACCGAATAGCCCACCACCTAAGGGTCCTTTTTCAGCAAAAAACATAAAAAATGCTCATCGGACCGACAGGGGCCTGGGTTGTTCTCCTTAAGCTACGTGGACCCGTAAAAAATTCCGTCAACATTACCCGACCTATGCTAACCTAACCTATCGTAACATAACCAAACCTATCCTAACCGAACCGATCCTGATAAAATGTAAAACATATCAATGTATGCAAATGTCATCTTTTAATGTTACGGAGAGGAATTCGGTATCCATGATACCTCAAACTCATACGAAAGCGTGACGGACTAGCTAAGCAAGTGAGAAAGGCTCAAGTTGCCTGATATCATCTCTTTATTCCTGAGATAGTGCTGCTCTACACTAGTTCTCCTTTTGCGTTCTCTGTCAAGTCTTTTTCTTTCCAGAAACGTTTCTATTTTATTTAGTTTGAAATTTTCACACATTTACGATAAAATTATATTTCTGATATTCCTAATCGCAAAACCTTAGATATTTCAATGTAATCAGTATCCATTATACCGAACAAATAAGTATACATCCTATGTTTCTTAAGAAGCGGATACCAAACAAATATATAAATAAATATATAAATTAACGCACAACGGGTAATATTGCTTTCAAATTAGGTTAGATTTTTGAGCAAGGTGAAGTCTTTTCTGTTTCCTAATAAGTTTTACAGCTCTACGTTCTGCCCTACGTGATGCAGGGCACCAGGCAACACGATCTGCTGATACGTTAGTTGATAATTTTGGACAAATCACAAACAAAACCATGAGAATGTGATACCGACTCCATCTGTTGAAGGGTCTTAATTTTGTTGGTACATCAAACAATTCTCGGCCATTTGTGAATCTGTCTTGAAATTATTCTGGGTAGTCAAAAAGAATTGTATAACGTTTTATCTTACATTATTTTTTGTTTAATGCAAGCACAAACATCGAACTGAATCTTAGCTATGAAGTATGAAGATCTTTACATTGTCTCTGCTCGTGCCTTCTATGCAGACACTCGTTTTTGCTTCGTTAGACAGTATTGGCTAACGCGCAGAGAAAGGCAAGGGTTGTTGTGAAAAATCAATTGCTTGTAGGGGGACTTGAAAATAACATGGTTACCTTTGATTTTATTTTAATTGATTTTCATTTTCTTTCAACACAACAAAGCTGAAAGCTTACTCAATTCAATTTCTGGTTGTACCTGCATTGACAAAGAGACTTCATGAGAATCTAAAGAAATTGAAACTCGCATAGTATCAAGCATTTATAGAGAATACTAGAACAAATAAATGCGATCAATGATAATTTACTTGTATCTCACTACGGATGGAAAACCTTGCGTCCAAGTACCCAATATGCGCTCTCGGGAGTTACTGACATAAAATCAATCCATTGTCATGAATTTTAGTTAAAAAATACTGTTTTTACCTACAATCACTCATTCGCTCTCCTCTCCATTTCACTATTCATCATGATCGTCGCTAGAGTAACAGGCGGGATAAGTTTGTTATTTTAATTAAGATTTGGACAGCACAAGATGCTGAGTCTGTGCGGAAATAAGTACGTCTGAGGAGACAATGGCTAGCGAGAACGTCTTCATTCAAAACGCTGATTATACGAAGCTCTTCGAGTTTAATAAAGATTGAAGCAGTTGTGATAGTTTTCATAAGGGATTAAGTCTCTTGTTCTTGAAAGAACGACGGAAAAATTATCGTTAGTGTCGTAATACGTGCACAGTTATAAGCAACGTACACAAAGCCCGTGCTACCGAATGTGAAAAACATGTCGGCACTTGTGTTCAGCAATAATTTTTATAGTCCTGTCCGTCCAACAGTAGTGATGCACTTGAAAGTCTGGATAGTGTGAACAGCCCAATAAAACTTATTTAAATTCATAAAAGAAGCCGACAAAAAAAAGAGGGGATAGATGAAGTACTCTTGAAGTTCGAAATGACTGCAGACGCATCAATATTGCAACTCATTCGTACAATTATCAAATGAAGCGCTAAAAAATGTTTATGATTCGACAGTTCCGTGCAAAAGTTTATTTCGTGCTCGCTTGTTTGTTATAAAATGCAGACTAAGAATGACAGCAGTAGCTTGGAAGTAGTACTGTGGTTCGAAATATTTCTGCAGTTCAGTACAGTGGCTTTCGGAGTACATTTTCAAATACGCATCAGGAGACTACGCATAATTACATTCAACCAGGTCCCCCGTGCAGGTTAGCAGGACTAAGTATATAAGACAGAGGTTGGTGAATACAGAGGTTTTAGTAGGTAGTATAATGTTCTGTTAAGTTATTTACAGAATATTTATTCATTAATTTTTTTCTTGCTAATCAAACGCAGCATCAAAATAGAACAATATTTTAAATCATTCAGTAAGGCCTCAACATGTTTTTAGCAATATTTTTCAAAGAGGTATCAAACAGAACAAAAAACTATCACAAGTCGCAATTCATTATTTTACACTAATGTACATTATAAAAATCTAGACAGTCCAACGACTTAAAATTTTTACGTTCTTTATAAGAAGAGCTGATCAAATAATTTCAATTTCGAAACACATCACCTAAGAGCTCGATTTTGCTTTAACTTTCGATCGCTGGTGATCGAACAAAGTCAAACGTTTCTATGATGCCGTTCATCAGAAAATTGAATGAACTTGAATTCTCCATTCCATGGAAGAAAAATAAACTTGTGTAAAATTGTTGACACTCATCGAAATTAGTGGCGCGACTGACGCTGTGCATTTAATCTTACACTTCAATAGGTTGAAATTAATTTACGTGTCATGTTCGCTAAATAGATTCACAAACGCAGGATAATGAATAATTTTGATTTACGAAAGTATGATGAACAACAGCAAGACATGTTTAGGGGCTTCACACTTCATCGTGTATCATGCAACAGCATCACACTTTCTCTAAAAAACTGTGCATCGCAAAGGAAACTTACTCGAAGAAGAGCTAAGGAATTTATTGCGTCAAAATTTTAGAAGGACCCTCTGCTATATTGAGCAATTTTCTCTTTTCTTGATTAGTTACTTGAGTCTAAGTAAGCGCTCTGCTTGCACAAACGTGTTCAGCGATAACGGTGTATCAGCATCAGTAAATATTTCTGACAGCATCAGCGAGTGCGCTAATGCGAGCCGCGCTAGCTGGTGCAGCAGCCGGCTCTACAGCCCCACCAGATCTCTACAGGTGGCGCAGCAACTTTCCTAATGTACGGAAGTGGAACAGATACGACCAACACCACTCGGTGCGTTCGCTAAAACCGTGAGTAAAAGCATAGATAAACAACAACTAAGATTTTCTCAGTGTTCAAAGATTTTAGAATAGTTTATATTTTTGCTGTCATCTTAAGCTACCTATTCCGGTGAAGTCCGGGTGTCAAATTACGAGCACACCCAAGGAAATTTTTTCATGAATCTAATTACATTTTTCCAAGAATTTTTAATGGCCTGAAAGAGTAGTCCTGCAGATTTTGGTTCATGGGAGCATGAAGTTATAGTTCATTAGACTATATATATTTAGGCGGCAGGTCTGACTTTGTTAAACTATATATTTATGAGGTAGTTCTCACTTTATTAGATTATATATTTAGGAGGTAGGTCTCACTTCATTAGAAGTATGACCTACCCTTTATATTGATGTTAACTTCGTCCCTTTATATTGATGTTCCATTGTAGTTGATTAAAAAATTGAACATTATTTTAGAATCTTAAAGAGCATCCTGCAAGTTACCCGTTTTGGCCCCTTTAAAAGAACGAAAATTTTATTTAGCGCGATCGAGCACTTGAAAATTTTTTAATCATAGTGCTTCCAGTAAGTGAACATATGCAGAATATTTAAAGCACTTATTACTGATTGAGTTTAAAAACAAGGCAGCTCCGAAGCTGATACGACTCGGACTATTCACTCGGTGATACTCAAATGAAAGAATTTCCGGGAGATTGACTGTAAAATTCATAAATTTAGGTATGGTGAAAACTGAAACATGTGTTCAAGTGAGCTTGATGTTGAGAATCTTGAGGCATCAAAAGTTATTCCGGGATCAGTCGCAGAATCACCCAACATCACTCTTGTGTCTTAAACCTCCGAACATGATGACCCTCTTAGAGTTTTCTAAAGAGTTTATGTCCCAAGAGACGGGAAGAAGCTTTGAATGATGTTTCAAAATTCTTCTTGTCAAACGTAAGAAGTTTAATCCAATGATGGCAAAAGTTTATGAATACGGAAACAGTTATTTACTTGCTGGAAACTAAAACGACGAATAAATTTCATGAAGCTGTATGACCTGATCTCTTCCTTTCCTTGTCAAAAGTTCGAACACTTCTTGAAGAATGACCTGTATAACTTCCTAGTATCGTATCATTTTGAAATGAGCATTTCACTTTCTGCTCCTTTTTTATATTCTTTGGGTGAAAAGTTACACTGAAGAGCGATTTCTAAAAATGTTCTTATTGAAGAATAATATCGCGTTGCTCGCAGCGATATCCAGCGCGCCTCTTCCTGTCATGTATCATGAGCGATGGCAGTTCGCAGCCCGTGAAACAGGCCACAGATGCCAGCATTTTGCCAGCTCGGGCGATCACTATAATTCAGTCCATTTTTGTGCCAGGCCTCATCGTCATTCCGCCCTGGTCCTGTCGCTCGCCAACCCTATTCAAATTTAGTGCCGGAGCTTCTCCATCAAGCGCTATAAACTAAAGCTCTTTAGTATCGATTTTAGGCCGCGTTTGTTCATTCAGTTAAGATGGAGCGGCGGTGCAAAGTTGAATTAGAGGGTCCTACAATTGTCCTTGTATTCTGTTTAACTGTGAGGGTAGCTCTAGGCCAGATGGTGCCGATACACTTCACCCAATGCTCCTTCTGCCGGGGCCGTTTCGGTCGCTTCTTTCGATCGCAGTTAAGTTCCTTAATGACGCTCAATCATCATTGCCTACTTCTTGTTTATTGAGTTGTTATTTCGTTCACAGCCACGGTATGAATTCAGAACTCATGAATTTATGTAAGAAGGATTTTTAAGGTTTCAGAATGTATTAGTACTGTAAATGATTTCGCTAGTGTCTACTGTGAACTGAAGCCGTTCGCAGTAATTTTGCCTTGAAATTCTGTAAATGTTAGCCATTCCCATCACACTTAGCGGCGATAGCGCCTTCGGTGATGATTATATTACGAACTAAAATAAGACATTAATAATGTATCCAAATGTTTCTCAAAAGACATTCATGCCACAAGTACTGAGTTTCGGGTTGCATTATTAGTAATATAGTCTCAGCTTCTCTCAGTACTAATAAGTGAACAAGTTACTCTTGCATAGAAGTAAAAATTCACTGCTATGCCATGAGCGTAACGTAAAAGCAAACTTAATCAATAACTCGTGCGATTGAAGTGAGTCGATATCGACTCAATAGTGAAACTGTATTGAAATTGTGAAGTATTTACGTTTTAATAGAAGCCGATCTTCTATTAGAGGCATGTTCCAAAAATACTTCGTATTTTTGACTTACACGCAACAATTGTATGGTACATTTCAGGTTTACTCAAGTTGATTTATACTTAGACTTACCATATCAGAACTATATTCCAACTGACATTACCAAATATCAAAATTAGGGCTCAAACGGCTGCCGGCCATGAAAATCAGGCCTCAGAACACGGAACGTGACTTTACTTTTACATAAGAACCAAGTCATGGCACGAGGGGAACATCACCGCAGTGTCCGCGGGACTGATAGCGATACCAAGCCGGCGAGGGATAATGAGGTAAATACTCGAAAGAATGGATGCACATCGAGGGTAGTAGCACTATCTACGCAAGCGTATCAATATGAACTCATGAAATTGGTGCGTCATAATTAATTTATTCCCAAATTTTAAACATCATTCACGACACATATTTCATTTACGCTACGAACAACAATGAGTCGATTTTAATATCAAAACAGGAAAGTCTAGTTCTCCTAACTGACTAATCCTATTACTAATGACATCAAATCATGCCAGTAGCTACAAGAAATTTATGAATTTTTAGTAGAGATGATCGCTTAAGAACTATAACCTGATCGTCTACTTTTAAATACTACAAACTTTCACAGGCGAAGTAAGCAGAAAGGTATCTTAAATATTTAAAACAAATGTTAACGTAATACTAGATGGACTCTACTAGAATTATATTTCGGGCACACCTGCTGTCCCCACTTTGTTATTTACGCACCCTTTGGGCATTCCAGCCGCTGCGCGCGAGTGAAGGCAGAGATCTATGCTCGACACAGAGGGCTGTTGTCACTCGCGCTCGAGTGCGTCTCTGCATGTTGACGCAAGCGCTCAAGGTAGCTACAGTTCAAAGCATCACTCCTACAATAGAAAACACTGTTGCTCTTGCAAACATTCTAAACGGCCTTAATCGCGTTGGTGCTTTCGAAGCCGTGCTCTTAGCAGTCTTAATTCCTGTTTGCATTCGAGATTATGTCCTTGCACAACGATCGCTGCTTGCCTTGTTGGCGCAGTCTTCCTTTTGCCTCGTTCAGACGCGTTGCTTTACGGCGCAAACACTCCTCTGTTTTTATGCGTGGTTTCTTTCAAATTTTTGCAACCTTCAGTACCGACAACCCAAAATGTGAGCTCGTTGCTGCGCTCCAACGAAATTCTTTCCTAATTGAGACGTTTGAAATACAGAGAGTCAGCAAATTATGAGCGCGAAGTAATTATCCTATGGAATTTCCACAATGAAGACAATAACTGTGCTTCATTTTTACTGTTCTTCGAAATTCAAACGAATTTTTGAAAATAAAAACTGCTTAATACATGATAAGGACGAATTTTAAATGTGCGGTAACTAATTGAAAGAGCTGTAAATGATTTCTAGAGCAATATTTGCATTAATTTGTGATATGCTTGTCTTGATAACTGAAAAAATTAAAAAAAAATGACCTAGAAGTTTAGGCAGTTTCATTTTACGATATGTTCAACCCATGAGCCTTCAACTCTCATGAACATGCAATAAATTACATGTACTGAAAGTAACGTGCAACTCACCTCTAAGATCAGCAAATACTGCGCGGGGACATCGGTAATACCTTTCTTGTAGAACTACAAAATGAGGAGCGTTTTTTACAATTAGTATCCATTGTATTCTGTCCGTTATAATAACATTCAAGAAATTAGAAAACGTTTATTGAGCAAAATTACCCTCTATAGTTCTTAAGCATTATCATTGGTTTTGACTGAGCGAAACGAAGAAGCCTTGCGCACGATTCGCTGTTGTACAGTTTCTATCAGAGCCTAAATTATGCGGGACTGGTGTTGTGCAACATTTCGCATTAATAGTTTGTATGATAGCGTACACATTTGCAGGAACCAAAATTATAAGTGCAGAGATTGCTACCACATTTTTCAAGCCACTTTGATAAACAGGCAAATGAGCAGTTACACTTAAGCAGTCCAATGCGCAGGCTTAACACATGTCCATTCAACCTCACAAGCAATGTTAAAACCTACCCGAGAAACTAAATTCTTCGCTCTTGATGAAAAACGCATTTGTGAGAGACTGGTCGCTAAAGTGAATCGGATTCGTGTCTTTGTACTGGCAAGGACTCGGCCGTAAGACTTGAAATGAAAAGCCCTCACAAAAAGTACCTTTCTTTTATAACTATGACTATTTTGTGTAAAGGAGATGCCAAGGTATATTATAACCCTATAATATCTTACAGAAACTTTTGACAGTTTCATAGTTATGTTCAAACTAAGTTAATAACAGAAAAAATAACCTCTAAGATCATTGAATTAACAAAAATAGAGGCCCCATGAGAAGTTGTAAGTTAAAAAATTGATTCACCATTAAAACTAATTTTACCCGATATGGTAGACAGGGTTGAGTAGGATTAGCATCTCTTCACGCTTTGAGATGTTGAACTTCATGTGGAGATATTGCGCAATAACATGCAGCACTCGAGGACTGTTCATGATCATAAATTTACCTTGGTTCCAAACGCCAATATTTTTTAGCTCAATATTTTTTTCAGCTGAAATCGGAACACTACATGAAATTTATCTCAGAAAGGAAAATTAACAGTAAGACTATCTCTTAGATTACCGGCAATGTATGAGCTGCGAGACCATCTCTCAGAACTAGGCCTGAGCTGCGAGACCATCTCTCAGAACTAGGCCTGAGCTGCGAGACCATCTCTCAGAACTAGGCCTGAGCTGCGAGACCATCTCTCAGAACTAGGCCTGAGCTGCGAGACCATCTCTCAGAACTAGGCCTGAGCTGCGAGACCATCTCTCAGAGCTAGGCCTGAGCTGCGAGACCATCTCTCAGAACTAGGCCTGAGCTGCGAGACCATCTCTCAGAGCTAGGCCTGAGCTGCGAGACCATCTCTCAGAACTAGGCCTGAGCTGCGAGACCATCTCTCAGAACTAGGCCTGAGCTGCGAGACCATCTCTCAGAGCTAGGCCTGAGCTGCGAGACCATCTCTCAGAACTAGGCCTGAGCTGCGAGACCATCTCTCAGAGCTAGGCCTGAGCTGCGAGACCATCTCTCAGAACTAGGCCTGAGCTGCGAGACCATCTCTCAGAACTAGGCCTGAGCTGCGAGACCATCTCTCAGAACTAGGCCTGAGCTGCGAGACCATCTCTCAGAACTAGGCCTGAGCTGCGAGACCATCTCTAAGAACTAGGCCTGAGCTGCGAGGTCGTACCCGTGAAGAAAGCCCCGGTCAGATAGTCAAAACTTTCGTGATCGGTCGGACTGGAGTTGCCAGGAAAGTAGACCTGGCGCGGTCACTCCGGAGACAAGTCCTGTCCCCTTGTCATTTCTAATACTTACGAATACATGTAGGTGAGCATGGCTGCCTAGAAGCAGAGCTTAAACATTTTTTCTGGCTGATGCTCTGAAATTGGATAATTTTTCAATTAAATTGATTTTAAGCGTAGAATTTTGACTGGAAAAAAGGTTAAACCTGGGTACGCTGCCTAGTGGTCCAAATCTCCATGGTAGCCCCAGGCTTTAGACGTCGCAGCAGGTCACCAAGTTTTCTGTAGCTCACAACGCATCCTTGCAAGCTGTGCTCGACACAAAACATGTACAATCAGCCAAGCGAGCCTTTCCAAGAGCTGTCTGGAGTTGACGACAGCTAACAATGGCTCTTTTTAAAAGCCATTGAATGATGTAAATCCCTCCCAAAGAGTAGGGTGATTACATTGCTCCTTCAGAGATTTAAATAAGTTAGTATTTGGTTATCTCACATTCCTGATAAAAAAATAATTTGATTTCATGCATCAAAAAGTGAGCAAGTTGAATGGACACTATTTGCACCAAATTTGGCTGATCGATAGAAATATTGCTTACACTATTAATGAATGTGTTGAATTTTTGCCTAAATAAGGAGTACACTTCCTTAACTGCTTATTTCATAATTTTATATTTCCAAGAATTTAATCGAGTGTCTAGACGAGCGCAAATCTTTCTCAAAGCGTTTTCGATTGTGATTGAATAAAATTCTTTGGAGTTTTCAAAGTTAATTTTCTATGAGAAAATCATTTCTCATCTTCATCATCTATGCTGGACGATTGACTTTCTACGAATAAATTTCCTGAGAAACGCGCACTCATGTGCCTTCGATCGTTCCGGATATCAGCGACCCAAAGTTGGATTTGCTCTTCGCTTATTTCAGAAAAATGGTCCATTCCTGCGTCTATTCTTCTCCAGCATGCGTATTAGGGAACGAAGTCTGAGGGCGTGGAGCAACTATCTACAGTCTGTTGCCAAAGCGTGCCTCGAGAGGAGAGCAAATTCCACGGTAGCTTGACAAAGCGAACACGTTTTATCTTCGCAAACATTGCTTCTCATCTTCTGGAGACAAACTTAGCCGGTAACTTGCATTTGTAACTTGAGTTCAAGAAGTGGCATGAAGTTAAATTAGAAAACGTTTGGTTGTAAAGTAAGTTTCTTGCATCGCTGAATTTAATACCCTCGCTTCGTAATCAATGAAGGTTCCGAGAGCAAATGATGTGAGGCTGTGAGAGTTAGGCCCAGCTGAGCCCTCGCGCCGAGGAAGAAATCCTTTATCCTCAGAAGTGGTCTGTGCGAGACTTGGCCAAACACTTGACAAGACGGCTTACTTCTTCTCCATTCTCAGACTTATGGGGGGCTAAGAATTATTTTCTGTCCCCTGCGATTCAACATGGGAAACGACAAATGTGGTTAGGGTGTTCTTTAGGAGCTATGAAACATGTTTTCTATCCCGTTAGCGTTCATTAAAAGCTGGAAGTTTAATTCGAATAAGGGAGCGGTTTTTTAAATTTGAAAAGTGTTTTTTTTGGTACAAAAAATGAGATATAACTAAGTTTAATAAATGCATGTGAAGCAAATTCCCTTGTTTCACCAGTAATGTGACTTAAAAGTTCGACAGAGAAGCGTGGCGTGAAACAAAAAAGTTTATGACGGTACCAGTGCTCAACTGAACAAAGGCGTATGAAAGCGCTGGAAAAAAAGAATAGAGCGTGAGCGACAGCGTATCCTGCAGGCCGAATTAATAGGATTGTTTACACTGGCCTCTCAGCCAGTTTAGACGGTCCATTAGTGCTAACGGTATTTTATCCTAAGCTTGTTTTCTTTTCAGGTGCTATTTATTTAGTCGGGAATATGGAGAGTTTCAAGAGGCCTCTGAACGTGGCCATGCTCTGCAATTTAGTTCACAAGGAGGGGACGGCTTCTAAAAACTAAGCTCTTCAGCTTCTCAAAACTCTTGACCTCGTCCTAAGTATTGCGGAAAATAAACGAGATCTCTTTTTCGAGAGTATCCTTGATTTTCGGTCTTAAGGGCTCGATTATTTTCAACCGCCGTATAAATCTGTCCGAGAAAATACTGGGCAAATTGGCATCAAAGTGAGATCTAACGGAAAATAACACGGAGCGATAACCTCGTCAGTCCAAAGAATTGCCCTGCATGAAATGCAATTTTTCTAGCGTGCGAATTTTTCTCATTTTGAGGTAAGAGTTTTTATAAGATATTCCACGAAGGACATGAGTGATGAGCTTTTTAGCCTTGGAAGACTCACTTTTCTAACTTAAGGACGTATAAACTTTCAAGCCATGAGAGGTACTTGATCGATGTAGTTGGACTAGCTTCGACTGGGATACGCGCGGAGACAGATCGCGCTGTCGAGGGGAGACTGACGGTTCGTGTTCTAGCCGAGAAACATGACCCCAACCTCGAGACTCCCTGATGGGTATCGTGACATTTCCCATAACGCTATCGCTGGATCTGCCTCGGATATACGGAGGGCTCCTATCTACGGTCCTAGGAGAGCGTTTATAAGCATCTACTCAATATGCACGTCAGCTCATCTCCCTAATGATGGGCGAGCGCTGTTTCACGAGAACAGATGAACTCCTTTCTTCGTGCCAAGCTGTAATGGTTTTTCTTAGTTTTAAAAACCGCTTCAAACAAGAGTGCTACTAAACGAAGCCAAAACGATGACATAGATTTTGTGCGTTAAAAATTGACCTATTCATCGTATTCGTTCGTATATTTTCAATTATTTTTTGAATTTTATGTTACTGTGGGAATGCTATACGGTGACATCTTGACTGGAAAAATTAAAAAAAATTATTTCATAGATGTAATTCTGAAAATTGCAGCCTTAAGAAGAAATCTTTAAGAGCGTAGGATATCAGCAATCATTGAGATTTTTAAAGAACGAGTTTGAGGAGGTGCAAAATAGACAATGCTAGTATGAATTTCCTTTTACCTTTCACTTCCATTTATCTTTACGCTAAAGTTCACGACTGTACACCTGAATTGATGAGGTCACCTCACCGAACTGGAAGCAGACACTCAAAGATAGGCATCAAATATACGTATATTTGCACATCAGTAGGTGGCTTTCACAACTAATTTTGTTGAAATAAGTCAAAGGAACATGCTACGTATATTAAGGAATGGCGGGATTATGAGGTATCAAGTTCATTTTACTCGGAACGCGTAATGCCGTTGAGACTGAATTGCTTGCTGGATTTTTTCTTTTGTTTGTGTGCTAAATGATTGAATATAATATATTTCAAGCATAAGAAAAAAACAAAGAACTTTTGTACAACATTTTAAAATTGTTTAAAATCATACTAAAAAAATCCAGCGCTAAACTGCCACAGTACAGGACGTTTTTATCCAGTGTAATTTAAAACTGAACAAACCAATTCAAATAAGAGGCTGAAAGAATCATCTATCAAAGTGTCTCGCATCCTTATGAAAAAAAAATTGTAAAGCTTTAAAATGGTTAACATGGAGAGTTATTTTAGCAATGACGTTGAGAATTCCATAATTATAATCTAAAAGTAATGCGATGTTGACTCAGCTACGAAGGAGTTTGCAGTGAGATTTTTCGATTGCTGGGGGAGCGAGCGAACATCAGCATCCCTGGTCTCGAGGGCGTCGTTGAGCATCTCTGGGTCCCACCCTGCGTGGTGGACTCCGACGGACTCCATCATGGAGCGCTGAGTGAGACGTTGGTCAGCTGTTGGGAGAGGAGGGCCCAATCATGAAGTGTGTTACCTTTCCAGTGAACGTCAAAAATGCAGATGCATACTACGGAATTATGAACATGAGGTCGAACTCAAAGGGAGAAGAATAAAGATTTCACACTCCAGCCATCATGGAGTGAGACGCTGGTCAGCTGTTAGGAGAGGAGGGCTCAATCATGAAGTGTGTTACCTTTCCAATGAACGTCAATGCAGATGCATACCACGGAATTATGAACGTTAGGTCGAACTCAATGGGGGAAGAATAAAGATTTCACACTCCAGCCATCATGGAGTGAGACGCTGGTCAGCTGTTAGGAGAGGAGGGCTCAATCATGAAGTGTGTTACCTTTCCAATGAACGTCAATGCAGATGCATACCACGGAATTATGAACGTTAGGTCGAACTCAATGGGGGAAGAATAAAGATTTCACACCGTAGCCATCATGGAGTGAGACGCCGGTCAGCTGCGGTGCATGCAGTGAGGGCTCAATCATGAGATATGTTATGTTTCCAATGAACGTCAATGCAGATGCATGCGAAGGAATAATGAACGAGAGGTCGAACTCAAAGGGAGAAGAATAACGATTTCACACCACAGGCATCATGGAGTGCTGAGTGAGACGTTGGTCAGATGATGTAAGGAGGGCTCAATCATGAGGTATGTTACGTTTCCAAAGAACACCGCAAGTACAAACCAGGCAATAATGTGAAGGGACGTAACTAATATGGAGGAAGAATAATTTTCTTTTGCCCTGAATGTACGTTCCCTATAATAAGACAGAGGATGCAGGTGAAGTTGATACTTTCGAAAATGAAAGAAATTTGGATCAATACATTAAATTTTCTCTTCCTTATGTTTACGTGAAAAATTAATGCATTGGGAAAACTAAAGGGAGTGAAACGTGTTCTTAAAAACTTCCCAGTGAATAGGCACTTGTTCCGATCATACCACAGGTACTACAAGTCATGAGCATTAGCTCTACTTTCTTCAAATGTAATAAATCCAAACGGTAAAATTGAATTACTTTTAGAGAGTACTCAGAGAAATGGAGATTTGAAAACGCTACCGTTCACTCTGTAAATCATGGAAGTTTGAAGTGGATTAATTTCAGATGTAAATTTACCCTCATTTTATGAGTCGAGTGCAAGATGTACGCGCGTCTATTTCCTGGCGTTCGTACAATAAGTTTTTTCATTTTGGAAGTATTGTAGTTCCATGAGATGCAAAATAAACAATACGTGTTATGAACTTGATGTGCAATGTGGCTAGATCACTGAATCGAATTTGATGTTAAATCTACTCTATCAATTTAAGGAAGAAGTTCAATATAAATGAAGGAAATTTCCCTTCATTAAAACAAATCTTGATAATATGACAATTTTCAGTATGAGTGATAATGACTGACTGCTAAAGTAACATAATGCCTCGTAAAGAGAAAAACGTGAATAATAAGTTTACACGGATTTAATCATGTCACGACTATTGAATAAATTTTAATAGCTGAATTAGAAAAAATTCATTAATGCTTAAAAGGTGCATCAAGGCTTCCTCTTTATCGTGTTATCGTCGAATCAACTTGTAACGTTTTTCCCTCCCCCGTTAGGTTAAGTTGTTCTCATGCGGTGAGCCCGGTAGCGTTCTTACGGTCAGGCTTAAGAGCCTCGCCGACTTTTGATGCACAAGAAAGCTTTCATGTCAAGCGAAAGGCTTTTTCTGCGAGGCTGACGCCGCTCATTTGCATGGGAGTCTCATCAATTAGCTTTTTGCGCCGAGATTTTGCTGCTAATAAAAGATATTACTATAGCCTCGCTCACATCATCTGCCCCGGTGGACGCTCTCAACCTCTTGGGTGTCGCAGAATTTTCCGCTACGACAGGGATTTCCTTAAAAACCTCACCGTTAAAAAAGATTCTTGACGTAATATGGAACCTGTGCGGGTGTCAACGCTGCAAAAGTATTCACAAGAACGAGAAAGAAACGCACAAAATTTCGAATGAAAAATGTGCTTCTTTCATCCGCATGTGATTGTCATTCCTCTTTGAGAGTAGACAATGATGACTAAAAACACACCGACATCGAAGGGGGTAAAAAAAGTCGGTTTTGTGTTAGTTATTAGGCGAAGAATATTAACTCAGCATGGGCCACTGAAGCTGTGAGGAAGGTAATTTATGACGCAGCCTCTCTGTTTTCTTTACACGTCGGCTGGCTGAATTTTGCGCCTCGACACTCGCTTCGTTTTCTTTTGAGCTTAGCACTTGCATGACTTGTGATCGTCTTCGATGTTGTAGCACGTGTTGGTGCATGAGGGAAGGTAGGAGCAGGTGTGTACAGATAATTTAAATGTTGCGGCTTATTGGTCCACATAAAACTTTACAACTGACTCATGAAATTAGAATACACCCAGCGCGAATTATGGCTTCTGTAGTCATTGAAATATTTTTATTCGTCTGATATCATAAAGCTAACATCAAAGCATGCTTGTCTTCTTTTTCACTTAAGAACCTTGTAAATTCTTATCCTTAGGGCTTAAGTATATTATGGATAAATATCATAGATGGCTGATTCAGGAGGTTACTAGATTTCCAGCACGCAATGAAACTTTTCGTTTTGTGACTATTCAAATTAATCGGTAATTACTATGCATTTTCAAGCCGTATGATTTGAATTTTAAAAATAAAAAAAAATTGACCATAGATGAGGTGAACCAAAGGAATTTCGGGCTACTTCAAAACTCGGCAGGTAATTACTGTATCAACACTCTAGCGTAGGGTTTAATTTGACTTCTGCTGTCAGGATTCCAGTATAAGAGCTTAAACTAGAAGGCTCTTCAGATACGAATAATTTAGTTAAACGTTTTGACACATTCTGAATTATTTAATAATTTTTTTGTGCTCTTAATATCGCCGGCTTTCGAAGAAACTAAGACCAAATAGATGAGCTGAAACTCAACGTTCATTCTCTGCCCAAAATTTTGGGGATATGAATGAAATTTCTTCGATTTCATAAATGAGCTTCATTTACGTCGACTGTGTCATTATCATCAAAAGTAGGTTGTAATTTGTCTTATGGAGATCAGGAGAAACGCCATCAATTAAATCAACCACGGGTGGTTCAGCAGTGTGAACTAAAATGAAATGTCCCAACTGAGTCTCTGAACTTTTCAAGCTAAACATTCAGCAGTGTCAGCCATAAATGAAAGAATTTTATTCTCTAGAGCAGTTAGCATTCTACCATTCTACGGGGTCTTTTCTGCCTAATTTCTATTAAATTTCTTGATATAATATACATTTGTGATGCGTAGTACATCAGTGATGCATTATTTTCTGCGTTAGTGGTGAGATTGACTTCACATTACCAGCGAGAAGAAAAATCCAGTTCAGTGTCACATTGAAACTTTGCGTTCCATTCGTGTAACGAAAATAACGTAAATTAATCAGTCTGCGTTTTTTATTCTTCCTTCACCTTATCATTCCTGCTCTGGTCTTACAAATTTGTGGAGCGTGGTGACATTTGCGATCCGCTTAAAATCTCATGCCGAGAGTGAGAAATGAAATACTGCAATCTGTGAAAACGATAAATTCAAAAAAGCTTCGTAAATTTTAAGCGCAAAGAACGCTTCCTAATAAGATGGTTGTGCGTTCATAAACGGTAAATAAAGGGAATGTAGCACAAACATTGAAGTGGAAGTAATCAGTGTGACGCAACCCAGGAGAGGAGTTCACATCACGTGACGACCAGCAGTCGGGGTGACGCGCTGTGAAATTGTCAACTTGAGATAAGGTCTGCACCGTCTCTGAAGGCTTCCCTCATCAGACATCATTGCCTGCAATCGAGTTGAGCAGAATGTCGCTCTGGATTTTTGCTCGCAGTGTGAGTTCATAGGCTTCGATGAACGTGAGATGGCCGAACTGTTCGCTGAGGAAAAGTTGATGCTGGCTTGATAATGATATTCTGTTGGTGATCTGCTGACTGTTGAGACATTTTGTTCATACTTTTAACACGTGGGTTTTTGTGATGTATTGAAAAAAGTAATTGAATCCTTTGATACGGCTCGTCAGAATATGACGGATTATCAATTTTTTGATTTATCAGTGTTGGAAGCACATACATTTACCGCACACTGAGCCCCATCAATACGGTTATAACTGATACTCTCGATAATTCAAGCATCCATTAAAATAGTGCTCTTGAAAAAGATTAATCCTTCGATATAAATGCGTATGAAATAGCCGAAAATGATCTTCGTTGATTATTGTTGAGAAAAGATCGCTATCGGTTATTGTGCAGCATGAGCATGGTTCAGGTTGACTCAACTTCCACCGTGGGACTGGACTTACATGACATGGGCTTCGAGCTGGCCGAGATTGGGTTTTAATGCGGACGCTGAAAAGAACATGGACCTGCCGCGCTTCAACGAACATAATTAACCGATCACTCACTCGGGGATGCCGTCGATCCGTATCAGAATTTTGTTTTGTACTGACACGTCTCGCCTGATCTGTGAAAATAACGTCTTGCCTCCTGATACGATTTGAATGATGGATCACATGGGACGATAAGGCAAATTTTATTATTTCTTCTGGCTTTCAAAAAGGCTTGTGAGCGTACCATGCTGCTTTTTCATTCAGTGAAGGAGCAAATTACGAACCGAGGAAAGTTTCCGAAGACGATGTTTCAAAATATTTTTTATTTAACAATGTGCTTACATGTGTTTATTTTATGGCTACGTTTTCTCACAATCAGTTATAAATGAGAAAGCTATTTTTACCCCACCAGTTTGGAAAATGGAACCAAATAACGGGTTTAATAATTGGGAAAACTCGGAAGCTGTTTGGAAAAGATTCCAATTTTTTTTCGACTACTGGTCGAGGCGGCAATATCTCTCAGGGAGGCATCGTTACACTTTAAGGACAAGGCAGGTTTAGGAACTTGCGCCACTCTATCTGATTGCTTCCCCAAATGTGAGAAATATCAGGTTGCGAAAAAGAAACGTCGCATTCCATTAGAATAACTTTCAAATTATCATTTAAAAAGTTTTTTTATGATGCTTCCAAGTCTGGGGAATTTTTCGAACATGTTTCGAGAGATTTTCGTTTAAACGGAAATCAGCGAAAGTCGAAAGCAGAAAAAGTTCATCTTGAGCCTTTTTCGTCGTATTGTCTCTCACAAGTGAAATCATACACGCACGTTGTGCTACAAGTGAACACAAAAGTGACAAATTAAAATTTACTCTTAAAAAAATTGTTTTGTATCGGAGAATTAGTAATAATAATCATGACGCTGAATCATCACGTGCCCTTAATGAGTGAAATGTGAGCATCTGCGTGGCTAAATAAATATTTCGAGTTTATTCAGTGAAACGAACATAGCTAATTGCTTAGTTCATGCATTTATTAGTATTATTCTGACTATGTACCTGAGACGTGTTGTAACAGTATGGTACTACAATTATGTTTTCTAGGGAAACAAGAATCATTTAAAGCGCCCTGATCGCGTTGAAACACTGCCTTACTCGAACTTACTTCTGCACGTAATGCAGAAAATGGTCATCCATTTTAGCCACAACACAATTTCGTTCAAACGATTAAATTTCTAGTCTAATATCAACGGAATAATTTCATTCATATGTGCCTATGAATCCTTAAAAACCTTGAACGGAAACGACTCACGCAAGAAAATATTTTTGAAATAAATATTTTTTAAAAAAATTCGTTTGCTGATCGAATGCTTTGTAGGACATTATTTATACATAAACATCCACCACCTAAATTTCTCTAAATGATATCGAAGTTTCACTACGATGTTTCCACATTAACGTAATACCAATTTCTTGACTTACAGTAGGTGCTCAGTAGGAAGTTGACGTGAATTTAAGGAGTGCCACGTAAAGCGTGCATCACCACAGTAATGATTTCTTTGCCATGACGACGACTTGTATCCCGTATTTCAAGTATTTCAAGCAAATTATTAGTGCATTGTAGCTAATAATTATTTTTATTAAATGCACTTTTCCCATCTAGCTCATATTAACAATTTTTTTCTTTGCTAAAAAATTTAAGCATCGTATCATGACCAGTGTTGCATGCCCCTAGGTTAAGTAAATTAGGTATAACTTTACACTTTAAAAATAGCTTGATGATAGGATGCCCTAAAAGTCGCTGAACTAATTCGGGCCCACAGGTAGTTATACTCAAATTTGTCCATTGTACTAGACTTAAGATACAATATTTTGCTGAATCACTTGTGGTAAATAAATTGTTTAAATTGTTTAAATAGGAGGAGGCTTAATACAACTTGACCGAAACAGAGACGTATACGTGCGCTCGTGCTTCCCATTCATATAAATCTGCGAGGACAATCTGGTCTAATGGTACGCAGTTAAATTTCGTGCAAGTGTTTAATCTTGCCTTCACGTTGAGTTATTTTAATTGTCTTCGCAAAACATTTAAAGAGTGTTTTTACGTCTTTCATTTTACCAATGGATCTAAATTTGTGTCTTTTAAGAAACACATTTAACATGCGAGTGAGGCCTCTATTTATGTCTTGCTAGTCAAAGCAACATGAGAGTTTTTCCGTGCTTTCTTTGTCATCATGCCTAAATACCTAATATTGTTCATTGGCCTTCGAGGGCGAAGAAGTACAGAATGAAGTATATAAAGGATTTTTGCACAGAATGCCACGACCGCAACTGTCCTCATTTGCGCTGGCGCTCTACAAAATAACAAGCCCTTTGAGGGCTAGAAAACGGACATGCTTTTTATTCGCCGGATGTGCTACGAATGCTTTATTGAAAAACTGTTCTCTATATACGGTGCAGAATTACTGCTGGAACTGTAATTGTTAATTAACGCATTATAAAGTACGAAAAAAGTATTGTGACCAGAATCGTTTAACTTTGTACCCAACCGAGTTCAGTCTCGTTTTTATGAGATGCATTACATAAGGCAATAATCTCTTGAATGCTGTGCAGTTGTATTGTATACTCGCTGAGGAAATCTAACTGTATTGATTTTAAGGTATTCGTTTTTCTTAACAGTTCGTTTTGTCTTCCTTTAAAACTATGGAAGCAATTAAATTCTGCATCATACTTACACTTTAGGTTCTGCAACAAAGTGTTAAAGGAATACAAAATTAGTTTAAATAATAATTCAGCAATCATTCCCATTGTACAATGTTGCCAAAAGCTGCAATCCAAAGCACATGAAAAAACATATCTCATCAGTGTTTTAACAAACAGTACTTCTATCGTGCGCGTTTGTTCAGAAGAAGCATTAAATTACTGTACTGAGTTATGGACGTATTTCCTTTCCCCGGAGCTAGCTTCAGTTCCCGCAAAATTTGAGCATTTCGCACGAAGTGGACATGGCGAAGACAGCATGTCGTCCCCTGTTTGTGACACCTCACAAACGTCACGCTCGTTTCCTCCCAAATCCGAAAGTTGACGTCTCATTTTGGCGGTTCGTGTTCAAGTGAAGCCACGCCAGTCCCATCCGTCTTTTTTCTTCTCGCCGGAACAGCACTCTTGTGACACCACAAATGCCTGCCGCCATTGAACACCAACACTGAAGCGTTTCCGTTTATTTAATCTCTTTTGTGCGCATTTGTTGACACCAGGAGACCATGAACGTGATCAGGCATCTCTCTCCACGATCATTGAGCTACCCGAGGGTTCGCAAACATTGGCGCAGCGTCCACTTACCTGCCATTCGCGCCCTTTTGAGCAGTCCTGGCTGGGATGTAGAGCGGATACAGGCCCAGAATTGAGAGTTCTTTTTATGCTGAAAGTGACTTTTATTTTTGCTTGAAAGCCGTCGTTCTAAAAGGAAGAGCAGTTCAAATTTTTATCAGTATGAAAGTTTTCGATTACACGAGTCACTTGAGTTTTTCTGAGAGGATAATTGGTTGCGCTGTTAGTTTTATTATAGTATTTACCTTATGAAATAAATCAGGAAATAAATAAATTATTCATATAAAAAGCAGAGGTATTATAACATAAGTTATTTCTTTAAAAAACGATTTTAAAAATGTTAAAATTTTTATTTTACAGTCTACATTATCATTGAGCTATATTTGCACCGAAAATAAGTTCCTCTACCCCTGGTAACTTAAAAAAAAATAGTAAGAGATTTTATTCAAATCAGAGGATGATGATGAATGTCTTAAGAAGTACATATGAAGAAACGTAATTTGAAGACTTCGTGCCCTGCCTCACTCTCTACCACGGTAAAACGAAAAAGTGAAAGTAAGATGAAACTTTGAATCTCATTTCAGGAACTGTCACACAAAGGGAGGGAATTAAAATTTAAGAAAAAATATGTAGATGTTATTGCTTAACTTTCACAGGTCATTTACTCAACATTTAATGAAGTTGTAAAATAATTGAACTCAGCTTAGCAAAACGACTCCTAAGATTTTTTAATGTGACTTCTCAGTTACATTGGTCTCCAGCTGTTGTTTCGTCACATGAGTAATCAGAGTAAAGTCGTCTCGTACAGGAAATTAGTAGACTAGAAATCGGTATGTTAAATAACTCCGTCTAGCTCCTTCTTTCATTATTACAAATGCGAAATGTCCGCAGTAGAACTAATGTACACCCTGCAATGAGCGATACACGCAACCGTAGATAAAGATAAGCCATGCTGCAGTAGAACTTATGTACACCCTGCGATGAGCAATGCATGCAACCGTAAATAACGATAAGCAATGTTTGCTTGCTGGTGTTTCGTTTATGATTTGATAGGAGATGAATAATGAACTCATTGATTAAAACGTTGCGGATATAAGTTTGAAGGAAAGCTTCAATGAAATTTGCGAGCGAATTTCCCTAAAACTTTTTAGATTGGAGTCAGAAAAAAGAAGAGGAGCGAGCAAAGTCATTTGTTTGGCTCTGTGACTGGTCTGAGCAATCTTGTTTCAGAACCCATGGATAGATAAACACAGAGAGAGTGAATAAAAATAAGAATAAGAAAAACAATCCTTTCATGACAACTGCCGCAGTTAGAACGTTCATTGTGTGTATAACTATGCAATTCAAAATAAACAAGACATTGCTCTCGAGTAGAAGACGAGTTAGTCTATATTTTTCGCATGCGTTTACTAATACTCAATTATTGCGTTTTGAAGTCACATTATTTCAAGTAAAAACTCCATAAAGATGTGGGGAGTGAATAACAATAAATTGAAATTAAAAACAGATAGTTATTCAATATCGGTTTGCTTTTCCCTTGATATTATCTGAATCAGTGTAAATTCTAGTTTTTTTTATTTTACACATGCTCTAATAAATAGTTGGAAAATGAGGATAGAATAATAAATAATGAAACCAATGTTTTAAGATGTTGTGGCTTCATCACATTCATCAACAATTTTATTCACGGTTAAATGTTCTAAAATTTGTAGTTGACTTTCCCTCACTGTTTCAATTTGAAAACTTTCAAGAAATTTCAAGACAGTAGACAACAGAATGGGGAGAGTATTTTTATTATTGCTCGTGCGTGGGGCTTAAATGAGTCCCAATGAAATATAAGTATCTTCGTGTTGTTTGATCCACACAAACGCGTAAAAGTGCGTCTGTTTACTCTTTTAATTTCGCAACATTACATGCCGAGCCGTCACATTGACACACCTCCTGCCAATAGCTGGAAATCGTAAAGGAACCTGATCGATGAGTGAGTAGCCTCGTTTGAGAAATTCGCTTTAAAGGGAACTGTTTTCTTTAAAATAACTCGGACGATTTAGTTCGAGAAGTGTCATCAGTAAAACCAAAGTTTGGTGACGAGGACGAATGCTCGTTTTTAGACTCGAAAGTTCACAGCGAAATTGAGCGGAAGTCGTAGATTTCAGTTCTGCAGCTGTGCGCGGAGGTGAACTGCGCGGACATTTGACGTTCCATACACATGCAATCGAATTGGCAACGGGAATAATGATTTTTATTTGTTTCGGCGGATGGATGTCAGCTTTTAGGAACACGAATATATCCCATTTGTTTTAGAATCGCTTTGAACTGTATTGGGGGCTGTTAAGTGACGCTAATTTAGCTTCATGAAGTACTGTTATTCATGAGAACCATAAGTAAAACTTCTTCTAGCACCATTTGATTTTTATTCCTTTCTTCTTTAAACTAATACTAAAAAATTTGAGAGTATACGATTTTTTTATACCAGACTGACGATGTTGTTTATTGATTTCTTGAATGAATTAATTCACTCTCGTTCACTTTGCTTCCATTTCATCGAATTGCGTAAATCAGTACTAAGGAGGGAAAGTTTATGGAATTCAAACAAAGTTCTTCGAAATGCAGTAAATACAGAGTTTCGTGCATTCTACATTATTCCAAATTTACAGCGCTTTAACCTTATGATTATTGATGGGCTTCAGAATGGTGAACACTTCGAGAGCATTCGTTGTGGCTAAAAACTGTGCGCTTTTTGCTTAATTCAAATTAAGTCTTACATCAATCACTAAAATTGTGCTTTACGAAGTTTAAGTTTTACAGAATCAACGCCAGGAATACGAGGCCTGTCGAAAAAGTATCCGACCTTAATTTTTCCCGCGCAAAGTAGTGATTCTAAGGCGGCGCCACTGTGCACGGTGGAAGGAGGAATCTTAATGCGCATGCTTGACTTTTTTCACCGCATTCACTTGGGCCAGTCACTGGCTGGTGGTCGCCAAGTAAGGTGCTGTTCTAAGTGTTTGTCGAAATTCGTGCCCAAGTTGTTGTCGCCGGAACAAAAAGACCTCCGTCGTGACGTTGCACAGGACCTTCTGGACACCGCCAACACTGATCCTGGGTTTCTGAACACCGTGATAACTGGAGATGAGTCATGGGTGTACGGGTACGACCCAGAAACAAAAAGACAGTCATCCCAATGGAAGCATCCCGAGTCTCCAAGGCCGAAGAAAGCGCGGCAGGTGCGAAGCAAAATCAAGGTGATGCTGACTGTTTTCTTTGATGTCCGTGGAATTGTGCATCACGAATACGCACCGGAAGGACAAACAGTGACAAAGGAGTACTATCAGGATGTTCTCCGGCGACTTCGTGATGCAGTTCGGCGCAAAAGACCAGACATGTGGACTGCGAACAACTGGCACTTGCATCACGACAACGCGCCCGCACATTCATCCCATTTGATCCGCAATTTCTTGGCCAAACATGGAATTACGACCGTTCGCCAACCTCCCTACTCTCCAGACCTGGCTCCTTGCGACTTCTGGTTGTTTCCAAAATTGAAGACACCACTGAAAGGATCCCGTTTTGAGAGTAGAGAAGAGATAATGCGGAACGCGACGACAGAGCTGAACACCATTCCAAAAGAAGACTTCCAGAGGTGTTTCCGGCAGTGGAAGGATCGGTGGGCTAAGTGTGTGGAAGCACAAGGAGCCTACTTTGAAGGGGATTAGGGTCCCAACCCCGTCAGGTTGTTGAAGTATTTTTTCTGGCCAAAGGTCGGATACTTTTTCGACAGGCCTCGTAGAGCCATGGAAATCATCGTTTCAAACAGAGGCTTAGTTATACATCTGGCAAAATGTACATAAAGGCAGACATTAATTTCGGAAAATATCTACCTTCTCTTTTGTCGGATCGGTTTCGCAGCCATAGAAAGCAGGACAACCGGAAAATATTTACCTTCCCTTTTGTTGGGTCGTTTTCAGAGCCATAGGAAGCAGGACAACTGGCTGTTCGTGGTTGAGTATCATCAAAGAGCAAGACGATGCAGTCACGTTCACGGCGGTGTCATTAAAGGCATTGAGCAGCTCAAAGGAGGCTTGACTGTCTCCCAACACTCGGTCCATTACTCGGTCGAGGGCGTCTATGATAATTTCGCAGGCTGGCCCCCGAGATAGCGACCCAGGGATCGATCACAAGGATATTTATATGGAAATTATCCTTCGTTACACTGTCACTTTGTATTGGCGTTCTCTGAAATAGAGACGCTGTTGAAGCCTCTTCCGCTTGCATGGCTATGCCGCATGTTTGCTGGCCGGTAGCTTCCCCTCGCTCTGTTGGTCGCATTTTGGATAACTCTTCCAGTTTCTGGATGATCTGCTCCGTTTTCCATCAACAAACAAGGCGAGTTTTTACTTCACATTGATCAGTTGCTATGAGCATTGAATAACGTATAACCTATTCCCAGAAAATAGTTCAGAATTTCCAAGCTTTTAGTAGGAAACGAACTAACCATTTTCCCAGTGATCTGTGCATTAACCACATCAAGAAATTATGTGAATCTCAAAAATGTCGCGTGGAAATTGGTAGGGTTTTTCAGTATTATAAATTTGACAATAAGAAAACTTGGAAGGAACTGTGTACACTGAATATATTTTCAGTGTATTATGGGCAAGTCTTTGCTCGTATCAGATTTAAGAAAAATTCAAAACCAAGGGACTTATCAGGTACTAAGATTCTATTCAAAACGAAAATAAAAAAGTAGGTACACAAACGAGACTTTACCTGAGTGTGATTTGCGAGCGGAAGCCAGGCACTATTTAAACAGGACTCATTTAAGAGCCGCACGGCCTGACTCTGGCTGGCTCATCAATCATCACGCACAAGGTTTGCCGACGACCGTAGACTTGTCCTGTGATGAACGAGCTGATCGCTAGCCTTGCTCTCGCTCTGCAATGAGCACACGGTAATGGGGCAGGCGCGACTTCGGCAGCTCTCGCCAGTATTGTTCAGTCCCTCAATGCTCAGTTGTTCAGTCCCTCAATGTTCAGTTGTTACAGTCGCTCAATGTTCAGTTGTTCAGTCGCTCAATGTTCAGTTGTTCAGTCGCTCAATGTTCAGTTGTTCAGTCGCTAAATGTTCAGTTGTTCAGTCGCTCAACGTTCAGTTGTTCAGTCGCTAAATGTTCAGTTGTTCAGTCGCTCAATGTTCAGTTGTTCAGTCGCTCAACGCGTACCGATCACTTTAGATCCTCCATATGTTTTAGAAACTCTGACAGAATTTTCAGCTTCTATAAGTGATGATTTCCGTCTACTTAAATCTTTTTAATAAAATTCTTTGCAACGCTAATGCACTTTGGTGAAAAGGGGACAAAATTTTAATCCAAATTCTGATGCATGTCGTGTAAACATCCTAATTTGCTAATCAACAACTTTTATGAAACGGTTTTGTGAACAGAAAGCTTGCGCCATTAAAAAATCACAATTCTTGAAGAGTTTATAAAATTTATGGAATAACAGCGAAAGTCAAACGTCATACATTCAACAAAATACTTTAGTTATCATTTTCTATGAAGTGCACTGCTGCCTTCCTGAAGTAAGCCATGCAGTAGCTGAGAACGCAGTCAAATTGAAGAACCAATTCTGATGTCGTGTACTTAATTATAATTTTGTAATTGAATTTCTGTTCAAATGTAATCTCTTGTAATCTCCAAGATATTGTGTATTTTGTTAATGTTTTTGATATATTGACTTTTTTCATTGACTGGTAGCCCTCGCGCCACTAAAAAGTTAATCAATGAAAACAGATTGAAAACTGTTCCTGATATTCTAATAAAACATTTATTATTAGTTGAAACATTTGAAAGCTAATGGAGCAAGCTTTAGCTTGTAGAAGGAAAAATGTCCTAATTAAAATTTTTATTGATGATTGTAATCGAGTTCGTAGCAGCTGAGCTCAGCGCCTCGTAAATAATGTAGATGAAAGCGAAGGTTCGGACCCACAATTCGGACCTTCCCCGTTCTCCTGGCCACAGGAGGGTTGTGTATTGACTTGAACTAGCTCACAATTCCACTCGTCTGGAGTAAAATAAAGAGGAAGATGGTCAAAGGGATATCGGCAAAATATGGCACCCCCAGACTTCATTTATGCCATTGTTGCCTTGCCAAGCAACACCAAAATACCTTCTAGAGGATATTTTTTAACATAACCGATAATAACTGTATAGCCTGACTACATTTATGTATATTGTTCACTTTTGTTTGTAAAAGCTACGCGTCCAAGAAGGAAGTTAACGTTGTGGGTATGTTATGATTTAGAGTTCGACCAGCTCTACCCAACTAAAAACTACAGATACTGATGTTTCGGCAAGTCTTTCCTAATATACTTTTACTTATAAGTATATAAGTTTTGATCTTTGTTTTTTTCTAGACTTGAGACCGGTTTTAGAATTATAAAATATTTGCTTAGACCTGGTCTCTTGCGTTTGAGGTGAATTAATGATTCCATCTCTCCAAATCGTTTTCATGGGAGAAGAGGTACGTGACTGCTCAACCCGGAAGATGATTTTCATGGGCATTTGCACCCCCAAAAATGACCGTGTCCACAACGGACTCCTGTTTGAGAGCCCGTTTTTTGAACTCGAGATGAACGATTCTCTATAGTAAAATTCGATGTAGGAATTTTGCTTTTATCTACCTTGTGCTCAACATGTTATGTGGATATTAAAATTGTCCTAATACGTTGGCTGGACAATGTTTGACACCACGAATTCACGCGAACAAACAACCATGTTTTCATAGAAAAAGATGGAAAATGCTGTCACGCAATATAAATTTACAGCGATATTTTGGTGTACAGTACGCACATCAATAATGCGCATTGTTTTCATTAAACGTCACTCTCCTCTGTGACTCCTCGCCAATAACACTGCAATTTTTTCGTGTCTGTGCCCAGAAGACGACGACGAGATTAAAAAGAAATCAGCGAGTTCCCACGAAAGGCCGAAAAACTCGCCATTGTGAGGGCCGAGGAACAGTTGGGCGAAGATTGATGTGTCTTTCCCAACTTCTTCCTCCGAGTTACTCAGAAGTTTCCGTGATGCTCGGATAAAAGAAATTTCTCGGCTGAGAAAATCTCGATTTGTGTATGTACACACAAACAAATCACGGGGGAGAGAATGCAGCAGGCTGACTTTCTGGAGACTACGATTAGCCCTGAGCGCTTGGAGCTCCGGTGTGGCTTGCGCCCGTATCCTGGGTGGGAGAAGCCGTGATTTGTGAGATGTGCTGTGCGCTGGTGAGCTGTTCTTCTTAATGCGTCTGTCTACCGGGCTTGTTTTTATCAAAATCCCCGAGTGTGCGTTGTCCAGGGAGTTGTTTCATCGAACCTATCCTTGTTGCAGGGTAAACTCAATAGCTTCGGACCCAGTTTTTACTTTTTGTTATTAGATGAATGTGATGTTTGTTTCAATTTTGATGAGGAGTTTCTTCGTTTTTTCATCAATAAATTATTGGTTGTGCTTTTTCCTATTTAAAGATGCTCCTCATTTTGATGAATTAATTTTAACTTGATGGGTATTAATGACGATCGCCTAATTTTATATTTTTAAAAGAAGCCTTTTTGTTTTAATGTTTTTGTTCTCCAAACAAGCTTTGTCATTCTCGCATTTTTTCGCTTAATTACTCTCTTAATCGGTATTTAAATAAAAAAGTAAAATTTTTATGCAGTCCAACGTTCTATCGTCCACACATTGAATTAATTTTTTTATAATTTTATTTGTGTTCTTCAATATTACGCAAGTCAGTATGGTACATTTTTGAATAAGTTCTAACTAATGTGCATTTTTATGCAATTCTCCGAATAATAATTATTTCAACGATCCTCATAAGGGTTTTATTGGGAAATTTTAATTCAAAAAGAACAAGGAAAAATTTTACCTGTAGATTAAATTTTGTCTCTGATATTAGTTTATAATAAGTCCTAGATTAGTACTTTTTCAATGCGACCAACTAATTCTAAATGAACTTTGAAACAAGAAATTCATGCACACAAATTTCCTAAGTGTGTGTGACAGGACTCGGTGTGCTACATGGTTTACCGGTCTTGCTCGGCGAAACTAAAATCACCTCTAGAAATCGCAATTAAGTTGTTCGATCTGCTACAATTTGTGGTGACGTAATGATTAATTGGTTCCTTACCTCTGAAGCGAATCAATATTTCTAAATTATCTCATCGAAGTGTCGTTCAAGGTTACATTTCAGATTAAATCTTCGCTAAAGCTAAAATTCAATGCGTGTCGATAACCATGCTGGGAAAATTAATTTTATTTACCGCTATTGAACACATGTCAAATTTCATGTCTACCCACTGTGGTGTTCGCTTTGAATTTGAAAAGAGTAATAAGGTGTTACACATATTTAAGTTGTTCCAAATTTGATTTATAGGTTCACTTTTATGTTAGTTTGAAAACATTCAGCTGCAACTCGTACGTATTCTCACAGTGAAAATATTCTATTAATTTCCAAGGTGTTAAATATGAAGCTTTGCTAAGGCAATATTTCATTTCCCTCTCAACAGGGACATGTCACGTCTTTTCGACGATAATTTCCTGCTCGTTATGTGGTAAGATTTTAGACTCTTTTATGATTTCGGTTCTGATTTTAGTAGTAAAGAAACAAAAATCAAATCAATCTTGATAGACTTTCACTGAACATTCAACGTTTTAGCTCGTATGAAATTTCAATCATTGAATGCATATTTTATTTTTTCGTCGATTTTGTGCTCTTTCCATTTGCTCAACTGCCCCTCTTCTCCCTACCGTAAAGAGCCGGAGTTGGCCGAGTCACGCCCCGTCACTTTGTAATCGGAGTGTCAAGATTTTGCTTCAAAAGTGACGCTGCAGAAGACAGATGGACGCGTGCCAGTCTTCTGCATTCAAAACACTTCTATTTTAGGCAATCATCAGTCTACAGAGTCCCCTGCTGGGCTCAAGATGGTGTCTATTTTTTGGTGAAGGCTTAATACTCTCACGAGGGGCGTTTAAATTAAGGGACAATAGTAACGCGAAGAAATTCGTGTTCTCTTCTGAATGAGCACTTGGAAAAGACATTTTTATCCTGAATTTGACGCGTCAAATATTTATGAAAGTCTAAAGATGTGGTGAAATAGTTTTCTTTGTTTCGAAGAAAATAATGGGTATTTTTTCCATATTATATAAAGCTACGCAATATAATGGCAATGTTTTCCCTTGAATCTACATTTTGTTCATTGCAATAAGTTGTCGAAGCACAAAATATTTAGACATTTAGCATTTAACAAAGAAAAAAACGTTGTATTGTTATGTTTTTCAGAGGAAGTTTTCTCTTCCATGACAAGTCGAGAGTAAAATAAGTGAGCTCTGAGGTCAAACATTATTAACGAGAACTTAACTAATTTATTTCGTCTTTATATCATAAGGCTACGTTCAGCCTTATACATTCCTGCGAATAACAAAATCATAACAGTTGAAAATTTTATTCCATAGTAAAATGTAACTAAATTATTTGAATTGAGCTTCATCGCATGGATTCTAGACCTAGTGTTTCCAAATTCGGCCTTGCCAGTATTCAGGATATTTTAAATTGGTTTCCATTGAGAATTCTCTTTGATAACCGCTGTGCAGGGTGGGCCTCTTCTATCAGGCAAAGTCAATTCTTTCGCAGTTCACAAATTTAGACTTTCAATGTACCCGCAATCTGATAAAGATCCTGAGTTGCTACACATTGGGTGATCAGGTTTCAGCCGTTCTATCACAAGTCCATGAAATAATCACAACTTATTGCTGGCACGGTTCATGGGTGGAAAACATCATTGATAAATTTCATTGAAGTAATTGTACTTCGAAAATACACTGTTTCTCGTGTTATTAAGCCTGAGCTTAAAATTCTAAAAGATGAAATCTGATGGGACTGGCTTTTACAGCATGAAAATGAAACTCTAAGGATAAATAAATCTTAGAGAAGGATTTTCTAACTAACAGAACTATACTATAATGTCTCATAGACTGAAAAGAGGTCTGACGACTAGATTTCAAGCATCTGGGACATATTATTAAAATACTGACTTGAATATGTTTGCAGTATAAGTGATTTGATTAGTGATTGACAAACTAATCGAATTTATATGTATGTTTTGTGAGCACTGGCTGGTCAAAATTGTTTTATGCGATCCGTCTGTCTCCCTGCAAATTTTCATAAATCTTTGAAGTTGTTCACTCGTTCACGTATCACTAGGTCGGTAAGCCAAACTCTTTGAAAAGTACAGCTGAATTTATTCCTTATTATATTTTTATTTTATTTTATTGAAAAGCACAAGACGTGTTCTGATGCTGATATACAAATCTAAATGTTGACTGATAAAAATGTAGGTGTAAAAAATGCCTGATTTGAGATTATTTCGTAAGGATATTTGAAGAAAAGTGTTTGTATTAACAAACTAGATACCTTACGAGAATTACAAGTCAATATGTTTCAAGGAATTTACAGTATAATTTTACAGGTCCCAAGTGAAAAATGAAATGAACAGTACCAGAACACGTACATTATACAGAACACAAGTTTACCTGAAAAATTTCTGTGCTTATCTAAAAAATATTTATTATACTCTACATATAAATAAAATATCAAACTCTCCTGTACCATTTTTGTCACGAGCCTTTTTGAGGTTAACGTTATAACACCGAAAAGTTTCAAATTTTATAAGACTTCATTAAGTTTTTCTTAGGTCTCTCAATGTTGAACAAGGAACTAACGAATATGCTGTTATCCCCCTGCGTTGGAATATTGAAATGAACATTTTTAATTTGAGGAAATAGCAGGATGAATTTTTAGATTATTCTTAAAATTTATGTGATTTTATCTTCAGATAGCGATTATCATTCGAGTTGAACGGATATCTCCGTTTTTCTCATAACACACACGTAATTAAGGCACTCAGGTAAAGATCAAAACGTTTATCAGAGAGATCAATTGCCAACACACGGTATCACAGGTGAATTACAACAAAAAACACTTTGCTATCTGCAGATACATTGGGAGCACTCAACTAAAATAGATAGATCTCTGGACGCACTCTACTGGTACATAAGGTCAAAAATGATGTCGGAGATGCAGGTAGTAATCTCCAAATTACCGACATTATGATGGATTATCGAAGTGTTCTAGCGATTGAAGAATCGCTGTGCACGAGTTTATTTGTAAATGCAATGCTACTAATTTTGAAGATCATAAATAAAATCACAGATTCCAGGCTTCTGAAAGTCTCTGAGAGAACTGTTCAAAGGTGAGAGTAAATACATGATATCTTATATATACATGTAAATGCTCAACACCTGCTCAGTTTTCGATGCTAGATGAAAATTATTATTAGTAAAATCGAGTTGTTAAGGTTTTTAATGATAGAAGATGAAAATTTTTATTAGTAAGATTATTAGTGTTGATTCATTTTTGTGGCAGCACGCTCTCATGGGCGCTCCACACAGAGGAGGAACTTCGTACAATTTCTGTGATGTTAACGGGCTTCGCCTTCCATTCCACAAAACTGAGAGTCACCCACGCTATATGCATGTGTAAGCATTAAGGACAAACGTGACCTATTGAGGTTTTAATTTCAAGAAACAAGAACTGGCTTTCAAACGTTGACAATAGTATTAATACACACCTAGATTACCTATAATTTATTTTAGTACAATAATCTGTATACATGCAATGAAGATATGCTGTAGTACGTGGAAAGAGTTAATACTTAAATAATCTTGAAAAAGGAGTATGAGGTGTGCATAGGAAGAGGCGTATGAACAGCCCTGGTAACTGAGATTGAATGAGATTGACGTTCAAATAATTTTTGAAGATTTGGTGATTTGGATCTTGATTGATATTGTAAGCTTTGTGATGACAACGTTTTTTTTGTAGGGGTTGCTGATCTTTTTGGATGGAAGAATCGTACTGTCCCAACACGATTCCTCATCATTGTCGTGGTGATATTTACGTTCGGAGACTCATAAATGATTGCAGTCATGACATCTTAAATTATCTCAACATTCTAAAATTCATAGTTTTCAAGAAGGGTGAATTACTTACGGGCCACGATGTACTTACGTCTGAGACACCACGTCTAACTGATGTACGTCTAACTACGAAACTAACATTGAGCATTGAAAAATTAGCTGTACGCATGGAAAAGACTACTACGGTCAATTAGTTCGAGTAATTCCGATTTCTTGCAAACTTAGTGTGCACGAATGTAATTTTTAGAATCTGCAATGAAAATTATAAAATCGAAAGTTTGAGATTTTTGGGTTCACAATCGCATGATAGTATTTCGAGGCCCAAATGAAAAAAATCAGACTAAAACAAAGAATCTAGCATGTACATTTTGTGAAGAATTTAAAGACGAAGAATACAGCACGGATAGGTATCATTTTTAATAGAATTTAGCGAAACTTAATTATAAAAATCTTTAATTAGTCAATTTTAAACGTTTCGGAGACCAGCTCCATCTTCAGTAAGTCTGAAAACATAAAAACCAAAATTGGTTACTTCATGACAACAGTAAGAAAAAGTGACAAAGTGATCAGTACGAGAAAAAAAAATTATACAAAAATTTCTAAAGGATATGAACTATTGGCACCATTTAAAGGTGGCTTCTCTTTTGCAATGTGAAGGGATTCTAAAATGCGCAAATCTAACTCGTTAGGAGCAGAACATAAAATAGAAAAATTCTCCTCGGAAATACGGCCGCTACACTGTTCGGTATGAAGGCGGATTGATGAATGAGGAGGTTGAGCTAAAGGTCTCCCGGTACGAAAACTAACTCCGCGGTGCTGGGCAATCCCAACGTAAAAAGGCAGCGTCGTCATGCCGACGTAGCCAGACGTACACTGTACGCAACTAATATTTATAATATTTTGTGCGCTCGTTTTGATGCACTCTACATATATTGTACGGCCATCCATAAAGGGAATTCATTCGCAAGTCTTGACTTGCACCAACCCTCCGCAAATATTTTATGGAGACTTAGAATACAAGTGAAATTTTCCCATAAAATAATAGCTATTTAACGTTCGCCAGAGATTAGAAGGAGCGTGATTCCCATAAACTAATGCTGTGCTGCAATGAATAATCCATAAACTTGGCGCAAATGGACTGACTCAAGAGAAGGCTAAGAGGTAGGTAAACGAAATCTGTGGCGTCATCAGCACGGCCTTATAAAGCAGGCACACTCTAGCATCGAACTCTCCATGAAAGGAATTCCGATCACACTGAGGCCTGTGGAGCAGAGCCCAGGCACGCTGGGCGGACAGGTCTGACGCCGTAGCATGAAGTCCGACTGATGAACTTCACGCGTGAATTTGTAGCGCTCTTCAACTGTGAAGCAGACGTATCGCAGGTCAATTCATTTCGGCACAGTCAATAAGGAGGCAACAGCGGGCAATAATCCATCTTGGTGTCAAACACGTGCTTAATGATATCGGCTTGAGGCGCTTGACCGTCGCAATTTTTTCATCAGGATTACTTTGGTCAGAAATGTTAACGTCCATACGTGAGTTTCATACGGCCAACCTGGATACGACAAATTCAACAAATCAAGCGTAGAAGTTGTGCAGAAACTACACGGAGAAAAAATAGAGTTCGCTAAGTCAGATCCACTGACATTATTTTCCTTACATCGAAGCAAGCCATGCGACTAAAAAAGAATTATATCGAATGACGTAAGTCTCAAAGTTTGAATAACTTTTCATGCATTAAAAAGGAATATGTATTCGTTATGACATTTGACAGCGATAGTAATTTTATTCATTATTTTTAGTTGAATTCAGTCGTAATATCGACACCCATGATTCGAAGAACACTCCTTGGAACTCAGTTGGCTGTTATTGCTTGAAATTTAGCTGGGTTTAAGCTCTTCACAGGGTGGGGCTTAATGAATGGCTAGCATCTCCGTGCTGTTTTTATATTAAATTTCGCCAACGTCTGTTGACTTTGAGGTAAACACAGCGTACACTGTCCTCAGATGCTCTTCATATGTTAACAAAATTAAACTATGCCACTCAAGTTTCACTGTTAGCATTTCTAGCAGTTGCATGAAAATAGTGCAATTCTCAAAACAAGAATGTTTCAAAAGTAAACCAATAGCTAAATTGAAAATACAAATATCATGTACATACATTTGTATAAATAGATATCTAAGTACTTTCTTTCCAGAACCTACCCTATCGCCGTAATATAAAGACCATGCATATTCTTCGTAAAGTTTCAATTTTTCAGGTCAATACGAATTTGATACTATTTTCTCAATGACGTATCAGTTAAGGTTTTGGTTTTTGTGGCAACCTACAGCACAAAAATAAATAAAAAGTTGTTTTCAGAAAATATTTGCAGCGGTTTGTTCCTGCAGACGCTGAATAGAAAACGAAGAACATTATGTGAGCACACACGAAAATGATTTGATGCGACTCTTGTCAATTTAAACGCGCAGCTCTTTTCCCCCTATTCTACAGCAATATGTTAGAAGTGCGACAGCGTGATTCTACATTCATGGACTCCAAAGGAGGAGTTATGTGAGTACGCATTGATGTTTTCGAATTTTTGCTCGAAAACTTGACTACGACCCCGCCATGTTCCGGCTCGCTTCAAAAGATGCGTTGGACCGCGCCATTCGATGCGGTCTGCAAAAACGTCATTCAACAACTGGAGGCTAAGTCAAAGTGGCCTGAGGCGCCATGAACCATGAACATCCGCATCGCGTTTTCAAATTACCTTTGACTTTTATGAAACATCTCTCTCATGAAAATGCAGTTTAAACCGCAGGATACCGCCGGGTAATTCGTGATTCGTGGGTGAATGGAAAAAATATCTACGCCACGAATAAGAATTATGTTGCACAAACTTGTGACAAAATTTATTAGTGTATTAGGTAGAGTATTATACCAAGCAGAATATTATTCGAACACTTCAATATTCTTCATCCTCTAAGAAAGATATAACAAATGAATTGGAGGGAATTAGCGCTCCCAGGGGGAGGATGTGAGGTCACGATCTGAAGGTTGAGTGCGACTTCTTGTCGTTAAATAGAATAGGTTTTTGAATTCGGCATGGACTATCTCTTTTTAATTCACTGCTGTTCTTTTTACTTTCTTTTTCAACTATTATTTTGTGCAATAAACTTCTTTCAATTTTACTTTCTCTTTGTAGGGTGCTGCGAAACATTATTTGCATAGATTTCCCGTTCCCGTGATTCCGCATTAAATGGTGCCTTCTCCCTTCCTTTCTGGTAAACACCAATGCTGTGGCAAGGGAGGCTCAAACTAACTTATAGTATAATTTATATTCTATTCTAACGTTGTGTTAACAAAATTTATAACTACTTATTCCATAAAACTATGGAAAGCATATGCTTTTAAATCTTTAATGAATGGTTCTTAGTCAGTGAAAACATTTTGCATAGTACCAAAGCTAGGACAGTTCTCTTTTGTTACGTTATTAAGTTACCGAAAAGCTTCAAGAGGCCTTTTGTAACCCCATCGGTGAACCCTTTAACCCTGGCATGAGACGAGCTCAAAAGAAGAAAGGTTTGAGGTGTCGGGTTGGCCGCTCACAGCCCACCAGTCGCCACTCACCTCATAACCCGAGCGACCAATCAACAGCCCCTGAAAAATGATCCTTGCGGAGACCAGAAATGGTTTGCGTTTAAAAAAACGGACCTGTCGATGGGAGCGAAAAGTAATTAATGACATGAGGGGAAAATGACGTCCTAATGCTCAGAGAACCACATCAAGAAGAGCTCCTCTGGACTCTTTCAAGACCAAGTTTGAAAGGTATAAATTCAAATTTTTCGAGTTTGAGGCATAATAATATTATTATTGTTCACTGAAAGTAGAAGAGTAAATTTCTTACACCAGTCAATCAGATTTATTTTATGGTAATGAAAGGAAAAACAGGTATTATGAGCTTGCTTTAGGACAATGGGCAACATTGTTTCATTATTCTACAGTGTCTTAATGTTGTAAATTGGCCATGAAAAGAAAAGGTTTCTAGCATACATATGGGAGATTTTTTGTTTTATTGAAAAAAGAACTATAGCTTATGTTAGTATTGTGTTGAGCAGATAATCTTTTGTCGTCTTATGAAAATAATAGCAAATTTAGCTTATTTCTGCATCTTTTTGTGTGTGAAGAAAACTTTCCAATAATTTGAAGTTTTGCAAACAGTCTGGCAAGCCACGCTGAAGTTATTTCAATTGGGGTGATTAAATCCTCATAATAATGAAGTTTGCACGTTCACCATTAGTTTTCAAAGAAGCGAAACGCTTCCTCTGACCATTTCTTTCACAAACTGCTTCTAGGTGTCAAGTCTTGCGCACGCATTGCCCTCGTTTTGACTGCAACAGCTCCGACAATGATCATCACAAGTTACAGCGATCGAGTCACGTGAAGGTTATGGAGTCAGTGACTGCCCATTATTTTCGTGAGTTCTTACATGAAAAGCCATTATATGTCCGTCGGCTGATGGCTTATCTTGGTTAGCAGAGTGTTTCAAAGTGTCGTTTAGAACGAGTGGTAGAGCGGCAGAGCAAGCCCGCCACATGGGCGTAGATGAGCGAGGGGCGTCTGAGTTTCGGCCCTAAATCATGCGCCGGAGTCGGGTTCTCACAGGCACCCTACAGCTACAGCTCCTTGTTGCCTCTACGGCTCCTCGTGGGCTAATAAACGCCACACAGCGATGCTTGCAGGAATGCGTGGGCGGCTGTTTGATAAATTTAACCGCTTAGCTACAAATTCATTTGAAATGATCATTGAAGGAGCAAATTTTTGGGTCCTTAACGGTGTAATATTTTATATATTAAGGATGTTTCTTAATCTGATGACTGAGACAAAGAAACGTTCTCTTATGTGTAGGAATGAACGCAATCGTTAGCTGGGCGCTTGTAAGCTCTTTGTTTTTGATGTTATAAGTTTTTAACTTAGCGAACGTTTTAATTAACTCAAATATTTCTCAAATTTCGAGCCAAACCCGCCAACAAACTTGACAATGTAACCAAAAAATTAAGAACTATAAAAAAGGTAATTAATTTATTATAAAAATAAGAAATGCAAATTTATAGATGGAATGGTTAAATGGTTAATTGGTGAAATGATTATTAAATCGGTTTCATTTGGTTTTCATGTGATACACACTTATCCTAAATTAATATTTAGCATTGCAAATGTTCTTCACAGTAGCGATGTTAAATATTTTTGCCTGACCAACAAAAACTAAACCGAAGTATCACATTATCATCGAGCATAAAATTTCAAATCACTTCAAGAGGACAATTCTCATTGGCAGCGCTTATCATTGAAGAAGCCAAAATTTTTATGCCAACCTGCAGGGCAGAAAAAGGTATAAAATATAAACTGAATTTTTTGCTCGCTTATCACGAAAAAATTTGATTGCGTAGAAAAATACTTGGCTGAAAGGTGCACGAAAATTCTAGACCAGAATCAGTTTGATCTAAAACTTTGTTTTACATCTTGAATTCAAAACAAATGGTTACGCGCGCGATATTCATTCCTTTCTAGCTAAGACAAGATTGCTTCCATCAAAAGTTTATTCCTGAGTAACCTTTCTTTACACAAAAACAGTATTATTATACTTAATGAAACCCACGCTATTGGGATATTGTTTGCATATCTATTCTATGTTCCGAAGCACAGTTCTTCATTCTCCCTAAGAAAATTTTAAAATTATGCATGGTGAAAACCCGAAAAATTTATTATTCGTATATTGCGTGTTAACTACATTCACAGCCATTTCTCAAGGCTGAACTATGAAGTATTTTTGGAAAAAAGCCCACTTTGAGCAGACCAGTTTAGAGGGCCAGTTTTGCCTTCGGTACCCGAAGCGCTGCAGTGACCCGCGCTTTGGCAGGCGACGCGGGAACGATTCCGCATTCTACTTGTGGGCTTCGGTAGATGAACTTGACCTCCGTATTTTAGAATTTCTATTCTTCTCTACCCATAAGCCTAATTCAAATCACAATTAAAACACGTTAATTAAATTGAATTCAAAGTGTATTCATCATAGAGGAACCGAATATAGCTCTTACATGTTAATTCAAACTCTTAAGTTTCCTTTCCTTTCTTTCTTTCTTTTCTTTATTCATATGAATTATTCAACTAGTGTTCATGTGAATGCACGGACTTGAATGGAAGTCACCGAGAGCGTTGTGCTGGGTAATGAGACCGGGAAACGTTGTAGTTGTACTACTTTTTCACTCCTCATGGTTTAATTTTGACTTTTTGGATTTTTGTTACTACACTCATGCACTCACGATGAAGTGAGGAAATATTTCAAATCATTTATGAGTAGACGTGTTCATTATGTCATTTCTTCTATTTTCATACCTTGTGTTATTTATTACAATTTTCATTTCCAGCTCAAATTTGCTTAACACTTTAGGTTTCTAAATTTATTTTCTTTCACATTTCACCTTCCAGCCTTTGATTTATAGAACAATGCTTTAATTAATCTGTGACTATTTTGAGGCGTTCAGAATGTTTATGTAAAGAACATACGATGAATATGCAAGAATGTCCAACTTTTCTACTTAGAAATATAACCGCTCACATCCGCTTTTAAGTGGCATTTTCTTATAAAATAAGTTCAAGATTACAATAAAAAAACTGTGAACAATTTGAGTGCACACCGCATTTCAAGACGCGCTCCTCGAGGCTAAAATGTTTCCATATTATAGTGGAATGTGTGAATTTTAATGGATCGGTAGAATCGGTGAATTATATTAGATGCATCCAGAAAAATCTTCCTATGACAAATTATTGTAAAAAAAGCTGAGAAGTTATTGCATTCTGTCGCAAAAAAAGCCCGTGATCTGCAAAAACAAATACAAAATAAGTATTAGCGCTTAAAACTGACAAAAAAAGCTTAAAAATAATATAAATTAATGTGCTAGACGAGTAAAAATTTTAAAAACAGTGGTATAAAATAGTATGAAAAGTAGCATCGAATTAGCATAAAAATATGGTCTTAAAATTTGTAGGTATTGACTCGCAATATAGTAGTCTCCTTGAGTGCTTCCAGAAGTGACAGTTCATGCGGGGCTGAAATGAACTCTTAAATGTGATAACGAATAGTCTCTTATTTCCTGTACACGTATAATTTTTGATTGTAGTAAATATAAACTACGTATCTGGTACGTTGTTATCAGCAAATTTTCAAATCTAAGTCCAAAATAATAAAACAATATAGAAAGCGTTTAAAATTATCGAGGAAATTAATACGCCAATTTGTGTTTTCTATTTATTTTATTAATGGTGTTGCAAATATTACACGGAAATCGTTTTTATTGAAATTGGGAAATTAGACAACGAAATTCAAGGACCATGGACACGAATACAGTTGATCCTGAAATTAAACATTGTCTTATGCGAACTTCAACATAAACGAGTGAAAATTAGCTCCAGTTATTGATAACATGAATCAAGCATAGTATTAGTTGTATAACTTGTACTTATATTTATCTATTTAAGTTGAGGATAGCATAAGATGATATCTAATAGTTCTGTGATCTACTGTTTAACCGAGCTAGAGCATGTTCTATGCTAATACAAATCCGCTCCACCATCAAAAACCGAAGCTGAACTCCAATCAAAAGAACAATGCCTGCTCTTCAATGCCTGGATGATCACTTCGAAGCCGAATTGTTTAGATCTGCGTTCCAGCTTCGACTGCATCGTAATTTGTGTTGTGCGGACTGGCTTCGAATTACACGCAATTTGCAGGCCAGAAGGCATAGCCTCGAGCTGAAATACCAAGCGTCTAGTTTTAGAGCTAAATATACCATAGGAATTTCGTTTCTACAATAATATTTTAGCATGGGAATTTTTCTTCACTAAATTTCATGACTAAGTTGCTCTAATAATGTTAGATAGTTTCATCAATCTACATGGTGGTCTACCATGAGTTAAATGTGACATCGTAAGATTAAGCTCTGTTACATTTCTTACGTAATCATGAATTTGATTTTTCATTTATTATTTTAATAAGTTACATAATTAACGAACCAAATTCAGCTGAAATTCACTTAACGAACCTTGAACTCCACATCGAAGACAACAGAAAATACTTAAAGCTGACATCAAGACGTAAATTGAGCGCGCCTCCCCCTCCATGCAGTACGGAGGGGTGACAGCGACAGCTGAGCAGCGCCACTAAAGAGGGAGCAGCGGCAGCAAAGACCACACCAGAGTTTGACAGTAACTGTGTCCCTGATACACTTGTCGGGCTTCTGCCGCTGTCAGGCTTCCTTCTGATGTGCCTCATTATGGACCCTCAATGGCGCTCACACTGCAGGGGTGTCCGTCTTTCATACACGGGCATTCAAATTGGAGAACATGATAAATTACCCTTAAAGTGGATTAATTAATTCAGCTACCTAAGTATAGTATTTTTAGCAACTGAAGTATACCTCTTCGAGCGTGGTGAGGGTTACAGAGTTTTGCAGTGTTTCGATACCGACTTTTAAAATTGATTTAATACTCTATCCATGTACGAAATTTTCAAAAAATTAATGTAGAGGCCAAACAGTACATCCGCGCATGGGTGTGAAATATAGGGTGATCGGATGGCACTCACAAATTCACAGCGCATGCCTGCTTGAGGAACGGGATATTTTTTTCCGCTTGAGACTAAAGTATTTCAGGGCAGAGCGTGAGAAAGACCGCTCGACCCGCAGTGTTTACGTAACCGTGAGAACTTCACTAACATTTATGGTAGTCCAAAGCCCAGTTTGAAGTGCGGGGCTCAAGTAATTTTCATTATGAGTCTGTGTGAGTAAACAAAGTCCTCCAAATAAAGGCAGCGTTACTACCGCTAATTGCAGAGCGCCCCTAAATTGTCGGTGTGAGCTCTAGGTAATTACTTAATCCGAGCTGGCTTCGTTGGAGATGTTTATTTTCCTTTATTTTATTGTCGATGGAGAAAAAAGAAACTCTCTTCTTTCGTAGCGATGAGTGTTGATGTTCTTTAACATATAATTTTCATGCTATTCAACACATTTTAAAATCGCTCATGTGTAACTTCTTAGAGTGAATACAGTTTCTGTGTTTTCTATACTTTCTATGGTTCACTTTTGCACAGAAATCTCCTTTAAAGTCTTTTTATGTTTACTGATATTTTTAATACTTCTACACAATGCTCCGTGTTAAATAGTCGTGAAAGTTGTTTATTTACCCAAGGAAATGATTAAAGAGTGACAGTAGTGTGTTTTCGAGGAGGGTTCTTTTTATAGCAGAGTGGAATACTTTTTGAAGTAATTGATATGCGAATCATTTCCGAAACTATGCCTCTCTTGATAATTGCTGAATATTATAAAAGAAAACAGAAGTTTTGTAGAACAAATGCTTGTTTTATTTTGGAGTTGCCTTACTGGTATGAGTTACCACTGAATAGTTGTAGCGAAAACTTGGTATTTATTCTACACGATGATGTTTTCTCCGCAGAAAAATAGGCAAAAGTTTAACAGAGCTGATCATCACAATAGAGTGTCGTTTCAATACGTTATGACATACTGAAATGGTGAATGGGAAAGGTGAATTTTGAGCGTTCTTTCATTGCCTTTTATGAATGTGATAGACCATGTACGATCATTATAATGTAATACACTATGGAAGGAATTGATTTTTTTTCCTTGAAAGGTATGATGAAGTCATTCACACTCTTCTCGGCTTCATCCGTTCCGTATTAAAGGTTTCAACGTTAAAACTATTCATCGTTTAAACAGCTGCTGCATCAAAAACTATGAAGGAATTATTGAGAGAGATAATATTATTTTTTCCCTTAAGTGTTGTTCAGAAAAAGGTTTTAAAAAATAAAAAACGATCGTTCAGAAAAAGGTTTTAGCAGTTGAGTGATTCGGGTAAACAAAAATGAGGGTTTAGAAAACGCTAATCCCATGATGCACAGTCATTCTTGAAAATTCTACATTAAATGAATCATTCCATTAACCAAAGCCGTTTCACGACACTTACTGAATAAACAAAGCAAAAAATGTTCTCATGAATGTATAGGTTTCACAGATCTGTCCTTAATCCTAACCAAATGCTAAGAAGTTATCGCTCACATAACATTTCCCACCCATAATAACAACAGACCAGCTACGAAAGTGTCTTGACGTGAAATTCGCATCCACATATCTGGAATAGCTCGCCCTCGTCGATTTCGAGCAGGGCCACTCAGGCTCAATGCTGTACTCGGTCTATTTTAACTGAGGCATAATTAGTGCCAATCCTGATTAGTGCTCTAACCGATCTGGGTTCGTAAAAATTGACGCCACGTGTGATTACTGTGGTACTCGATTTGTTACTCTACGAATAGTTTCCATTTACAGTATAGTCTTCCACTTCTTGAGCGCAACAAGCATAAAATCCTTGTCTTGATCGATATTGGTCTTATGATTCTATGCTCATGCCAAATTTAGATGAAGATCAGCTCCACCCCGTCATGGGTGAATGAAATTGCGCAAAAAGATTTGCATTCTTTCATTCAAGTAAAAATACTCCGAAAATAAACCGATTAATTTTCATTTTTGGGATTTCCTTGACAACTGTGATATTTGTTGTGAAACTATCATGCTCAAACCACGACTCTTGGCGCAATAAGTGATATGCTTTATGCATTTAGGTATTCATTTCAGAGCTGACAACAGCACAATAGGTAAAAATTGAAAAGATGCTTAGCATCGACTGAGTTCAAAAGGAAGCTGTAACTTTGCGTTGATTAATAAAAAACCTTCTCGAATAGTGTCTAAATTTTTGTTCCGTGTTTTATGTATAGTCTGTTATATTCAGAGCTCATTCTAATGTAAACATCATTGTAAATATCTTCAAAGCATATTTAGCGCTAAATAAATTCAGAAACGTACACAGGTACTGTATATGAATAAAAGTATTTAGGGCTGAAATGTTTTGCAGAGTGTAAGAAAGCATTGTCTTCATTTGATACTTTTTTCTTCTTTGATTTGCCCTCAGCATATTATACAACTCCGCTCTGCTATTTTCGAGAAGTGGACCCCGTTTTTCAACGAAAAAAAAAATTCCGATAACACAGCGGCCGTGTATTTTCTTCAATTTGCTTCACATGCGTAGGAAATCTTCAACTAACCTTCGTAGAAATTAGAGAAGCGAGTGTTAAGCCGAGCATTGGACAAATGGCGACAGACTGAGATCACTATAAGTGTTGAACTTGTCTCACAGCTCGCTAGCGTACAACCACATTTAACCAACGTAGTACAACGAAAACGACATCTCGTTGTTGAACATGTATAGTTGGAAAAAACTACTTTTTGCGCTTAAGAGATAAGGCGGGACATGTGAAGTCCGCATTCACACAAGGATCGCGTTTCATCACATTCATTTAGAGATGATATTTATCGTGCACAGCCGGGGGCAAACAACACCGGGAAAAATCTGTAGAATAAAGATTCCCGTATATACGTATAGATGCTGTTCCGGCCCGACTAAAGAGGAGGAAAACATTCCTCCTTTTATGCTGAGGCTAAACCAATGTTGGTGAATGCAAATTAAAGCAAACACACCGTTTGATTCAAGGCACATTTAGTAAGGTATTATTAGCGATGCCAGTGCCTCCGTCACGTTTAAACAATAATTTATTGTACTATTTCAAAGTTGTTTACGATCGGCATGCTTGAACACGCGGAGCGAACATAAGGCGCGTCTGTTTGAAAGTCGTCAAAACATCTTGTTGTATAAGATACGTAACCTACAGACTGGCTGGATGAAGTAATTGATATGTTCCTGTGTAAATAGTTGCATGCTCTGGGATCAAAATATCACGTAGTGAATGAAATCTTATTCAAACAGACTTACTTGAATACCAAAGAATGAAAACTGTTCAAAAAAGAAAATGAATACAGTAGTCATATTTATTTCTACAGGACGGGTTTTCAAGTTCTGAAGTCATATAATATTCTCCAGTGTGTTGGTTGGTAATATGCAACAAAGCAGGTATCATCTTCATAAACAAAGAACTTTGAGATTATTACTAAACGATTGCAAAAATTTATTAAACTTTTTTTTATGACGCTGGATCTCTAGCAAATGCTTCAGGTTTCACTTTAGTAACTAGAGGTTCATGTCACTTGAAGTTTGTTATGAAAATCTTCACGTTCTTTTCGCTCCAATATCATTCATTTACCATCAACAGGAGTAGACAATTATTAGCCACGCGATTTGCATTGAAGTTACTGCTGCAGTAAACACGTTTATTCTGCTTGTGATAATAATATCTTCACAGATTTTTGCAACTGCAATAACTCCATGCAGCAACGAAATTCCAATGAGGCCGTAAATTCACAGTATCTCAGAGTGGCTTATTTCTACCTGCTGCAGATAACTACGTGAATTTCCCTGGGAAAAATATTGCACGAGGAAGGTTTTATTTCCCCTCGAGAGATTTTACGACACACCATTGCAATTTGATATGCTGTATGCATGGAAATGACTTGGTTGAGTTCCTGCGAAACTATCTGCAGGGAGCGCGGCGGTGGAAGCGTAAAATTTCAGTTTTTGTTAGCCATAATTATGCATTGCACTTGTACTCATTTGATAAGTTGTGTCAACTCATGAGAGATTTATGGTACGCGCAAGAGAAACGAGCAATAAATTAAAATGTGTGACTGTTGAGAGGGTCTCAACTTTTTATTCAAAGTAAGAGAAATACAAATCAGAGAGGCTGCGCTCCAAGCAATATACCTACAAATATCCATTACGTAAGCAAATGTATTACTAAATTCTGCTTTTTATGTCACTCCACGAGGTGAGCATTTAAATTAACATGTTTAAAAATAACCTTGAGTTTAGTACTTTCTAAAATAAACTTTTGTTCCTTTATTTGAACAATGCAATTACTTTTCTCTAGCACGCAGACTCAATCTTGTGATTTATAGCCCACTGAAATGCCTTCATTTTTACCAGCGCTATTTTCTGAGCAGCTGCATGGGCTATTTTCGCGAGAGTGAGTGTCTGTCTTTCGTCTTTGCTTTGCCAGACTCAATTTCAGTAATTCACTTACGGCTTCGTAATTCAATTTTCCACTTCGCGTTCAATGGTTGACAATTTCTTCGGAAACTCTAAAACATCAGACGTCAGTAGTTTGCTGGGTATGTAGTTCAGTTTTTTATTACGAAAGGGGAATATATTCATGAAAAACTCACAGTATCGGACGCCACAAAGTAAAGCCGATCCACTTACACTGGTTACATCTGATGTGAACTTTGCTGAAAATGTGTTCTCGCTATTGGTTATGAAAATGCTGTTGATACTAGTTAATAGAAATCCTCTCGAGTCTGTTGAAATGTATTCCTTACTATGAATAATTTTGACAACACTCTCATAGTGTTAGATTCGAAAAGAGGCTTAGTTGGTTTCCCAATACACTTCCTCTTCACTGAAACTAAAAAAATTTTTCTGAAATAACAATGTATCATTAAATTATCGTTGTGGGCGTGAATACTGAACAATGCCGTTGATGCTTGTTGATGGAATACTCTCGAGCCTACAGAAATACATTCTTTACTATGTATAATAACCACAACATCCTCGTAATATGAAATTCGGAAAGAGATTCATCACATTTATTCATTCCTGACTGGAACTCGAGAAATTTAGCAATAATAATCATGGTAATAATGTTAACAATGGTAATAGTAATAATAATAATAATAATAATTATAATAATATGATATTAATATATTGTTAAAACGATGGGGTTGATGTTTGCTCTAGCCTCTAATCAATCAAGTGTGATGCCAATATCGGCCTCTCATTAGCATGCGATGGTCATAAAAAGAGCTACGTACGGACAGGCGCAGATGTGGGTCAGCTTAGGCCGCTAATAGCACAGTTTCAGACTCGCCACACCCTCCCTAATTACGGCTCGGCTGCCCGGCCTCTGCGAACTGCCTGCTTCGTTTGGAAAAAAAATTTGAGGCTTATCTTTTCATTGAAGATAAAAATTAGTTAAAAGCTAATTGAAGTCAAAGTTTTTACAGGTGGAATTTCGGTTGAAAGTTAATTCAAATTCAACTTTTAGCCTTTCATCTACGCTAAAATAATTTTAAATCTTATTTTTTGGCTTGCTTAAATTTATTCAAAGTCAATATCAAACTGATATTTGCTAAAGCGCAAAGATTAAAAATTACCCAGTAATTGAGCAAAATAAGTAAACTTCCATTGTTCACGACAGTGCTTAGTCGAACACTCGCGCTTTAAAATTAAAATAAATAAGATTCTTTTGATCACTTGACTACCACTCTCTCAATGAGATTCTTAGAGATTCAAATATCTTAGTGGACAAACTGTCAATTTTACTCCAAAGCAAAGCGTTATATGCTGTAAAGCGGATTGGTTCATTACCTACTTCATTAAAAACGGTTAACCCGCTTCAGCAAGGAGATACAATGATCATACCCAAACTGAATAGACCCTTTTAAGTTTCGTAGAAATTCTAGTGAATTAAATGCTTGAAGATGATCTAATCAATAACAAAGTGATGGGAATGAAATTATGTTCGGCGTACATTTATCTGCCGCTCACGAAGCAGTTCACGCCATGGGAACAGTACTTACTGTCTTAGGAACACCTTATACGTACGCTGAGATAATTTCGGAAAATTTAGGGGTCGAGTTATCGTTCTGGAAAGGTGGATGGTTTTCTGCATCTTGATAGAACTATGCAGTCACAGAACGATGAGGCTGCGTTGTGCTACATTGTACTGCAAGTATGCACCGAAATGCTCGCACAAAAATTTACGCGTATCTCCAATGTGGCATTCGAACTAGATGTAAAAATATCAGATTAGAAATTTAGTTTGCCGTTGTGTTAAATTCTTAATGGGAAAAGTTACTGATAATTTAAGCTATGTTTGTGATGGCAAATACTTGATGCCAAAGAATAGCGAAAGATTAGGAGAAATAAAGGAAGTATAACGTTCGTTATCGAAATAGGATCAGCGATTTTTTGTTGGGAGGTAGAATAACTGTGTAGCCGAGAAAAATTTCATGTAATTAAAATAATTTTTTGAACGTCCTGAAGTTTTGAGTAATTCTTTCAGAAATGATGCGGTTTGAGTTATCTCGGTTTAATGATATTTTTTAATAATAAAAATTGATAACTGTTTTCAGGACGAACAACAAAAAATAATGTTTTGAAGTAACGCAATATATAAATGGATGTACTTAAATACTTGCATCAAGGATTTTTATTAATGAGCCACGTATTGTTTCCACTAAAAAAAACTCACACTAAAACTCATCTATTTTTTCGTGCTAAGGATGATAACTAAATTATGTTATTCGATAAATTTGTTATGACGTCAAGAAAAAAGCACTGAATTCCCCATTTATTAAATATACGAGCATTCATCATATAAGCCATATTCAAACCAAATGCTCTCATCGCCTTAATATAATGTAATTCTAAATTAAAATGGTTTTCATAACGTGGCCAGAATAATAAAAATCTAATGCACAGAAAGTTATGAACTTTTGCGAACGATCAGTTAAAAGAAAATTGGAAATTTTCAAGCGAATAAATTTGAGAAAGTAGAATCATAGAAATTAAATTTCGTTCTCACAACACCCGCGTGGCTGCTGGCAGGCGGAGGCAGACCTGCAGCATCTCAGCTGCTGGCAGGCGGAGGCAGACCAGCAGCATCTCAGATGCTGGCAGGCGGAGGCGGACCTGCAGCATCTCAGCTACTGGCTGGCTGGCGGAGGCAGACCTGCAGTATCTCATCGCTCACGCATTCAACTTAGCTGAATAAATTCATTAACAATAAATTGCTGAATTAATTAAAATTGAAAAATGGGTGAAAATAGTAAATTTAATAAAAACAACCACTGATAAAAATACACGAACGATTATTCTGAAATCCGTGAGAATGGTTATTAAATTTTACTATGATTTTTCTTGTCATTGACAGGAAGGCGGGAGTCTCTGATCTTGTGCACATTATTGCGCTGCTCTGTAATTAAAGTTCAGCGTCCCGGCCCCAATGGGCGCTGAAATTTTTACATCCCGGAGTTATTCCGAGTTGAGTCATAAATAAGGTCGGCTGTTGAACCGAAAACGGTATACCAGAGTCGAAGACGGCTTGCAAAGTTTTATCATGTCTACCTTGGATTACCCGTGAGAAAAATGATCCTAATCTCTAAAACGAGCTCTGCAAGTAGTCACGATAAAAACTCATGAAGCACCGGTGTCGTGATAAACTATGTACACAACAGAATTGACTGCTTAGTCGTCAATATATATTTTTGCGTTACCCACGGATGCTCATCTCAGTTAAATGAAACTTTCTGAACATGGCAAACTAATACAGGCTTTTCAATCCCGTGTTCCTGATTGATGTAGCATATTTCCTTTTACTTTAACCTTCATATCGACCGAGGATAATTGTTCATAAATCAGTATTTTCTCAAATCTTTTCAGTTTTTTGCTAAAGTTCATAAAAAGTTCCTGTAGAGGGTTTTCAGTTGGAGCAATTTCACTGGAAGATCATGAACTTCGTTTTCTCTCATCACTTTGGGCCTCCACTGCCAGTAAATATTTCAGCTGATGAGGGCACAAAGAGCGGCCATGCCTAATTACTTCCTTTCGGTAATGAAGTTTTTCCCTCGATCGAGTTTTTCTCGCGCGTCGGATTCGTTTGGAGAATTACAGGAGTTGGAAGACTGCACGATAACTCAGGCAGGAGCAGGAAAGCATCCAGCACCAGCACCAGCGGCGGCTCAGGCATTTCGGCAATGAAGCGGGCGGCCAGGCGACTTTTTCTGCGAGAGGCGTGTGATCTGTGAGCTCAATTTTTGAGCTAATCTCGATCGGCTTTTTCTGGTGCCTCCATGGGTCCGAGCGACGATTGCCTATTGAAAATTGGAGGGGCGGAAAGTGATCGCACACACACCAAAGAGAGACTTGTTTATAGCGTAGCTTTAAAAGTGGCCTCCGCACCGAGTAATGATAGGCCCCCGAGTATTGTACTGGACAAACAGATGAATGAGCGCGTCAAGTTCAGCCAGCTTTTGCTCGGCCACGGTGCCTTTGTTTCAGTTTATTGCATATGATGCGGCTGGTCAAAGTCGTGCCAGATGTGCCTCTGGCGTACGAAGGCGAACATATTCGAGACAATACAGGCGATAGAATGCCATAAAATGAGGCGAAATTCTAGGTTATACTTGGCAGTGCCAGGCTTAACTGCTGTAGATTAACGCTGTGTTCATGGCTGACCGCTACAAATCTGACAACAATTTTATTAGAATGAATAGTCGCAATTAACTGGTTTTATTTTGAGATCTGGAAAGATTTTAGAGGAGCTAACATTCTTCACTATATCTTGAAAGAGAACCATTTCCAATTTGAAAAATTACGGGAATGTAAGGAAACTCTTCGAAATTATCAACCAAAATAACTCCTCTGTAATTAGAATAAAATTTCCGATTCAGAAGCAGGGCACTTTCACCTACGGGGATCATGGCTTCAGTGTGAAGTAGTGAACATTGTCATCGGCATTTTTTTCGCAGTCGTTGAACTTGTTAATAATTTGATTTACAACTAAAATAATAAAGTTTTCAGGATTCATAAATTCCAAATCCTAAGTATATTTTATTAGCAAAACTAAATTAAGCTGAGTTCTGTCCTTTGCCGGAAAGTTGGTTATGAAAATTCTGCGTTTTGCTAACCAGGATATTCTATTGTAAAAGTGTCTGTCAACATTGAGCAGGAAAATTAATGCAATTAGCGGGGGAAAAATTGAGGCGTACGCCCTCATTCACAAGTTTTGTGTAGAAGACATCGTAAGTTACTTAGATTTAAACTGGTAAATAACTGTAGCCTCATTAACAATAAGTCTACTAACGCCGTAACAAACCAAAAAGGCAGTCGTATTCTCTATATAACGCCCCTATAATCATATACATACGTAGTTTTGAGGGTCATGGATGCGGAAAAAAGTTATTCATGTATATTATTATATTTTCTACCCCTGTAAACTCAAATTTTTCAATATGGAGAGTGAGTCGAAGGTACACAATGACAGCAGAAACATTGTCGATTACCGCTATTAGTCACTGAGATACATGGGTTTCAAATTCAGCTCACTTTAATGCCCTTCTCTGACTTTTCAAGAAATTTGCTTAGTACGGTATGATTCTAGGGGCCTCATATCTTACGAAAGGTTATAGACGCACCATCTCAACTTCAAGCTTCCCACCTCTTGGAGTTGATATGTTTATCCCCGTAACCTATGCTAAGAGAACCGTTTCGGGCGATCCATATTCGGCGGTCTCTCGACGTTAGTATTAGAAATCGGCCTCACATTTCTGTCTGGCTTCTGCGTGTAGTGTAGGCAGTTATTTCTACAGGATACAAGATTGATCACTTCAACAAAATTGCGAGTTGTTGGGGCTCATGTCGTTAATGTACGTCCAATGCGTTAATTGCATCGATCTCTTCAGAGCATTCCATCTAAAATTAAAAAATGCCTGGCGTTGAAACACGTATTAACGCGTGCGAGTTTTAAGTCCTACGTATAGGCATTGATGTGTATCGTTGCAGGCCCGAACACAAATTTTTAATTACGCGAACAAAAAAGACAAGCGTTTCCTCTTTGAGTGAAGGACCTTTAAAATCAAACCCAATTGACACTCAGAATGCACTTTACCCACAAGTAAAGGACGAAGTTTCGTTGTTTATTTATATAATGAATAATTATTTTACATATTTTCGCACGATTTTTAGCCGTAAAATTTCTTACATACCCACAAGTGGTCGTCATGATAAACAAAATTCACTATTAACAAATAATGACAATGGTATAAATAGTTCACTCAATTTCCCTATTTGTTACCGCAGAGGTATGCAGTTCACAAATTTTGATGTAAACCAGTCAGACAAAGTAAGTGAACACACCACAAACTGAATGTTATTATATAGGGGACGTTGCTGTCGTGCTCGTGCACACATGGGTATGTAGCATTCTGACGCTACCTCCAGAATATCTCACAAAAAGTGCGCGAGCTTCCATTTTTTTTACATTTTGGTACTCACCTCATGTTATTCGACTACTCAAAACCTCACCCAGTGATGAAATCCCCAATAGAAGGATGAACGTATCCAACAAAATAAGTCGGAGACTGCGACAAAAGTCTATTCAGAAAATGAAATGACAGGTAAAAGGCCTCGGAGTGCTTCGCAAAAGGAAATTTAACTGGGAGGACAGTAGACAATGATATTTGTTATAAACCATGAAGTAAATCTGAAGAACAGGCTGGAACTCATGAAGAAGTGTTGTGGGAAACAACAACAAAAGGGCACAGAATTATTATACAGGGGACGATGTCGTCGGGCACATGGATATTCAGAATACCGACGCTACCTGCTGATCATCTTGCAGAACCTCTTGCAGAACATCTTACAGAACCCACTGTATAGAAATTTTTGACACACATACGTGGTTCATAGCTTTATTCATGGAAATCTTTACATATATTTGGATGTGTCAGAGATGTTCAAGCAATTATGAATGTCACATCTCTTTTTTCTCTTTCACTCGTTGAAATATTCCGATCGAGAAGTAAACCAATTTTAAAATGTATTAATGTAATAATTCTCTCTAGAAGTCAATAGATATTTCCTGCACTTGTTTAATTTTTCTATCATTCTCAATCAATTTGCATTGGAAACAGTTAGAGAAAATGAAGCTTTCTTGCGAAATACTGCCGACTTACCCAGAGTGATTCATGGTTGGCTTAGTTATATGTGTAATTTGTCACATTCATATTACACAAAAATCATTCTAAATATATTCTTGTGAGTGTTTGTGTGTTGATTTTTGATCAATTTCATACTCATAAGTCTGCCAAAAATGAATCCTTTTTTTCAGAGCACTCGACCAATCTGACTGATGCAGCAGTAACTTCACGTAACCAAGGGACGCGACTGACTTTTGATCCAAGTCAGACGTGAAGCCTTCCCTCCTGCCCTGACAACCTCCTGGTCATGACTAATCCTTCACTATTTATTCTAGAATTAGGCACAAAGCCAAGGATCAATTCGGCGAAATCCAGCAAACCTTTAGAGTCCGCACGTGCCTCTCTTTTTTCAAGCACAGAAAATTCAACCACACCGCCACAAATTCTTGGCTTCCTACCTCTCTAGTCTCCAATTCTATCGATTACTTTCAGCAGGGTACTGTTGCGATTACCAAACATAGCCTGCTACTCTTTATCAAGATTCGTTCAAGATGTGCCTTGCATCTTCGACCAGGTACAGAAGGTATATGTAGTTAACGAGGTGGCTCTTTTTGAAACCCGGGTGACATGACCCTCATGCTTAGATTAGATGCAATCTCATTATTGGTGAGTTGATGAAGATGTGTGTCTAATTCGAGGAAAATCCGTTCGATTTTTATATGCTATGAACAGGAGAATCTGTTGCAGAAGCGATTGAATACATAAATTACATTTTAGTTATGAAGAATGAAATTCAGAGAATAAACGGCATTGGAATTTGCACTCACGATATTTCTCATACGACTTCAGCTAAAATTCTCAACCAACAGCAGCTGAAGAGAGGCAGTCAGGATACAATAACATCGACTGCAGCGAATTGTGCGCGGATATGCCAAAACATACACACACGTAAAAGAAGATGTCAGCCTTTGACAGCCTTCTGGAGCGGGAGTGAAAGATGTCATTTAGAATTAGCAGAAAATATTATTCTTCATCGTTCTGTTATAAATGTTTCACAACTTGCCAGTAATTGAACCTGTCAGTGCCAGTTTTAAAACGCTCGCATAATAGAACAGGCGATGCAAACTTTTTTAATTTGCCTATACTTTTGATTTGTCACTTCCATTGGGCTGCGCGGCTGTGAAAAATGTCCTTCAGCACATCTTGGGAGTTTAGCTCTCCTCAGGTATACGTAGGGTTCTGAGGTCAGGTTGTCTTAGTTGTTCACCCATGAATGATTAGAGGTAGATGTTGCGGTACTCTGGAGTGGGGGGTTTGAATTTCTAGTTATTCATAGTTCGGCAGAACTTATCTCTTCGATATTTACTTCTCTCTCTCTCTGTGGAGCAGTGTTATTCACTAATTTTTTCACGAGAGTCACTTCAGTTGAATGCATTGATCGAGAGAGCCGCAGCTACTGCAAGCTAGCGTATATTATACTTATTATATATTAAATGAATAATTTATATATTTTTCGAGAGCCATGAATTGAGTCATCGCGAGCCAGGCAGTGAATACCACTGCTGTTGTGCAACCGACTACGGCACCAGGGTCAAAATATTTATTCTTCACTCTCATTTTGCTTTCCCTTCTCATGAAGATGCTTGCTTTTTTGCTTGAGTAGCGCCTGTGTTAACCGAGACTCTGAATTTAACGCCCATGTCAAGGTACTTTACACTTATTTTTTTACATATATAATTTGTATTTATCGCCTAACTGAGTGAAAATGCTGGGAAGCATTCAATAAATGAATAAGTACGGTAGATTTCCGTCTTCTATGAGATGTTCGAGTACTTATGTAACTTATTTTTCTGCATAGTTCATTTGTGTTTAACGCCTTAACCGAGCGAAAATGCATGGAACTATTCAAGGAAGGAATAAGTAGATTAATTAAGTCTTCTATCAGATGTTCGAGTACTTGTTTAAAACCACACACTAAATCGTGGGCAGAGAGAGCAAAGCAGAACCTGATAGCCTGCTGGGCCTCGTGCTCTGCCAGACTGATCAGGAGAATTTCCCTTGCTTTACCCGGACGACATCAGAGAGTAAAGTGCAAACTTTTCACAATTTCTTGCAAGTACCATCACCTAACGCTGTAAGGTAGAATTTAAATCGAGGAAATTGTATTCAGTATGCACCTTTTGGAAAGTTTGCTGATTGTTATTTCATCTATCATAATTCCTCTCTTAAATAGTGTAGGTTTCAGAAATAATTCCCGAACGGTGAAGCGTGGAGGTTGTACTGAAGAAAAAGAATGACCGTCAGATCACGCTAAGCTAGGTGAAACTTGTGTGCTGCATCTTATTACTTTAGCCGAATATGACCCATTTCATGAATGATTTTTTTAGCAAGTATGTTCGCTATTCCCAAAAAATTTGTAAGGGGAAATTTCCCCGTAAACTCTCTAAGCTATAGATTTGAAGTCTACAAGGATATTGTATTGGTGTACGCAGGGGAGCCTCCGTTGAAAAAAATAATAAGCATCCTAATCCGTTTTTTGAAAGGCCGATCTGGCACTCTCAGACTTCCTTTCCGTCGAGTAAGCTACGGAAAATATCCGAGAGTGTTCCCGTTTAAAAATGCAGATGCAGACGTTACGGAAACTATAATAAACATAGTGAGAGTGCGATTTAAAGAGTCACTTTCTAAATACTTGATGCATGGACTCTGCAGAAGCCCTCACTTGAACATTGTTCTTGCTCGTCTTTTATTCATTTACTCCGAGTCTTCCTCGAAAAAAATAAGTACAAGAGTTTCGTCAGAATATTTTGAACGTCGCAATGCAATCAATGGCGTACTACACGCGCGCAGTTGATACAATGAGTTAGTTGTGGGTGAGCGATAACGGTGCTCTAATTCATAAATTATTGTTCTGCATCGACCAATATGAAGGCACAAATTTTAAAACGTTGCAGAACTTCTATGCCTTTACATTATGGAGTTGTTTAGACGTCTGACTGATGCTGTACATAACCATTCTCGAGTACCTCGCATTCATCACTTGTTAATCAGATATGAGGGCCTGTATAGTCCGCGATTCATGGTCGACATGAGATTTACTTTGTTTAGTTTGGCCCCGACATCAATTAGTGACATTATTTGAAATTACTCCCAAAATAATCAAAAGATAATCCTGACAAGGTAGAAAAAGTTTAAACCTAATTTCCTTTAAGTTGAAGGTACGTGCAGAAAATTAAAATTCGAATTTCATTTGTTTAGCAAAAGGTTTCAGCATGGGTACAGTACGTTTCATCAGTGCATGTTTAAATGTTTGGACATCAACAATTATTGAAGTATCACTTTTTAATTATCTCGAAACCAGTTTCGATGGAATAAGTCATCACACAAAAATTGTGAGGTTGTATTCCGTCGAACAGCGACCATGTAATGTGAAACTAAATTTGGGCCCTGAGTTTATTTCTTGAATTTTTTTCTCCATTTGAGCAACATTAGCCTGCAAGTTTTTTTTTTGTGTTGCTAAAAAAGTGTTTTGATGCAAAAACAGTTCCTGTATTTGAATGGGTATTCTTGTAACATTGTTCCAAAATTAGGGATAAAGTTTTTCATCTTCGCTCATCCTGTTTATTCATTATAGCGGCATATTTCAGTTTTGGTGTGTGCAAGTGGCAGTTACCTCGATGTGCTTGTGTTGTTAGATAGCTACACCTGCCTGCCCTCGTCCCTCCAGTATTTACTGCCTTTAAAATAAAGTGGGACTCGAAAATTTTTAGCGCTAAATGTGAATGAGGGTTCTAATTTTTTTATCATCTGATGTCTATTTACAAATTAGTTTTCTAAAAATTACTGTTTTTGAGTAAGCGTAAAATGTTATACAGAAATTGAACTCATTAACGCTACTTTTCTCGGATTCATGTAGTGTTTTTCTATTTCATTCTGTTTGAAAGTTACTAGCTCACTCCTCCTCACCATCGACCAAGATGATACATTACTTTGACCTTTGGAAATTATTTCGAGTTTAGGCGCGCAAGTGACTAAAAGGCTTGGGAAATGAAAGCAGTTCAAATCCTGGTGAAGAACATTTTTTGAACGGAACAAAGGAAAAACATGATTGATATTACAGCGACGAAACACAATAGCATTGGTAACAGCTTATAATAAGCTCGGTATTTATTCGATAACATGTAGTTGATACAGTAAATTATCCATGATTGATAAACGACCGTCGATGCGCTCTGTTTCACTCGGGAAGTAAAATTTTTGAAATTAAAATATCGATATAAAGTGGTTTTGAAACGAAAATATCGACGTAAAATGATTTTGAAATAAAAATATCGACATAAAATGATTTTGAAATGAAAATATCGACAAAAAATGTTTTTGAAAAGAAAACATCGACATAAAATGATTTTGAAATGAAAATATAATGATCAAAATGATTTTGTGATTTGAAAATGATCATGAAATGAAAATCCAAGTGCAACTGTCCTCGATGTACTAATGTTGCTTACAGGGAAGGCAAGGGAGAGATGAGAAAGGTGAGAGAAAATTATTTATAAATTATCAAAGACAATGCATTCATACTTCATGTGAATTATTCATCACTCATACTTCATGCGAATTATTCATATTTCTTGCTCATTATTCATTTAGTTTTAAGCCATGGTTCATACCTGGTACGCTTTTACTCTATTCAAGGTACGCTTTTCGTGTATCTATCTCCAATCTGAGGGACTTTTTTCGCTACCACTTAACTGAAACTTCCAATGTTGGCGTGGGAGGCTCAGAAGTTATTTTGATTGGACCATATACCTCGACTAGTGCAAATTACAGCCTCGAGACAGCCCAATTGAAAGGTTCGAATGAAATTAACGATGCGCTACTATATCTAGCCTGGTTAATTCATAACTTATGGTTAAGAACGGTTCTTCCTTTCCGTTGCCACGGTCTCCACACCACACCAAATCATGACGCTTCCCATCTTGTTTGTGCGTTTTTTTCAAAGCACTACATTTAATATAACTTGATCTTCAAACGGGACAAAAAGCTTATGTCCACTTAAGTTATTCGCTTGCTTAACATTCATTCTATTCAGTAACTAAACGTGTTCAGCAGTCATTAATTAATATTTAGTTCGCGATTCTTCCATGACTCTCAATGATCTCTTATTGAACTTACAGAATAAAGATTTCGTCTTTGCTCTTTCTCATCATCTCCTAATTTTAATTTATTGACAACGCACCGTAAGGTTAGTTCCGATTTTCCCTCAGTTGTGAAGAGCTTATCCTCTCCGTGCCGGATCCATAGCCGTTCCACTTGGATCCTGTTCCTTTCCTCAGGCTCATCTGCAAATTCAGTTGTCGTCGTGGCGCGGTCGTGTATGGGTGTGCGTCTAGCCCGCTCCAGTTACTCAGTGATCTTGTTCGAGCTGAGGACTTCTCAGCTCCTGTTCCCTGTCGCGAGCGAAACATCTCAATTAACAAGTGCTTCTATATCAAATAACCTGCTATGCGGTTGACTACCTATGAAAGTAGATGGTTTTCTTTGATTTTTACTTAAATTAAACTAATTTTCAAGAGAGCTGCTGATGTTCGCATCTTCAAACTTTTCCTCAGAGTGTAAACCAATGGAAATTATTCGGTTTTGATCAATATATTAACGTATATATTCGCGACAGTCATGTCAAGGCCGGGCTATGTTACGCGCTGGTCTGGCGTGTCGCTCACGTGGCTCATGACCGTGTTGTTGACCCTCCACCGGACCTCGGCCAGCTTGAACTTGTATTTGTCGACGGCGGAAGTGCAGCGAATTTTAGGTAAGTGATAATTATAGCTGAGTGATAATTCTAGGTGAGTGGTAATATAAGGTGAGCGATGATTTTACCTCAGTGATAATTCTAGGTCCGTGATGATTTTAGGCACCTGATAATTTTACGTGTGATGATTTGAGGGAAGTGATTATTCGAGGTGAGTGATAATTTGAGGTGAGGGGTAATTTGTGGTGAAGGGTAATTTAAGGTAAGGGATAATATGAAGTGAAGGGTAATTTTAGGTAAGTGATAAATTTGAGGTGTGTGATGATTTTAGGTAAGTAATTTCGAGGTGAGTGATAATTTTAGAATAGTGATTCCACTGACCGTTGTAGCGGTCTACTGGAATGTCTCCAGCAACACTAGTACTCGCGAGTGACCTTTACATACTCAGAATGTATGTGCGTGTGAGCACCGTTTGTTGGTGGAGCGTGTGATCAGAGGAGAACACGAGCCTGCTGTGCTTTGCGCGGTCACAGTAACAATAATATTATTCCAAAAACTGCGCATCGGAGCTCAATATTTCTACAGAACTGCGTCTAAATTTTGATGCTAAATTTAAATTTTTTATTATTGCCGAAATTTAGACCGTAATAATTTTAAGATTTCGGCCCGGTAATCCATGGAATTACACCCTGTGTGTGATTAACACTAGTTAATGATGTGTACCACCAACACTTCCTAATGACGCTGATGATCACTTTCTAATGATATGTATGATCTACGCTTATTAATGATGCATATTACAAATGCCTGTTGACGATGGGTATGATTAACCCTCGTTCGTCATACGCACAAGTGCTCTTTTTCCGCCTACGACTGTCTTGATAAGTTTCCATTTCACCGCTGGGTTCAAGGAGCGCCATTCGCAAAACTCGTCTGATGTCATCTCAAGTTTCTCAGCGAGGATTTTTTTAGGGTGAGCAAATGAAATGGTTTTCTTAGGGTATTGTTCGTCCGTTCGTTTCGACTGAAACTCGAATTGGTTTGCTCATAAATTGTTCAGTTGCGTGGATGAAATAAAGAAATCAGGAGTGAAGAATTACTCAAATAGTAGAAGATAATACTTATTAAAAATGGATTTGCATCGAAGCTAAGACCAGGAGACTTCACGATTCAGCGATAAAAAATCTTTGTAACAAGTGTGTAAAATTTCAACTTGAATATATTTACAACATAATTTTATTTTACTTTAAGCTTTACTTTTAAACGACTCTTAAGCAGAATACGTGTACAGGTGAGTGAGTGGCGCTAGAAACAGATGAACAGAACGAATCACACTTGAAATACTGAATATTTCATCGTATTCACTAGCTGCCTACCATACGCACGTTCCCTGCAGCTGGTGATTAACGCAGCATTTTCAAGGGAATACGGAGCGCACGCACTGCAAGTCTTTCAACACGTTCCTAATTTAAAACTGACACCGCATTTCTAACTGAACCTCGTGAACTACGATTTCCTGCATTGCAGCCGCTGGCCCGCTCCGTATCGTTGCTTTCATCAAATTTTAAGCACTACATGACGACACTCCGTATCAGTGTGTGTTCTTGCGAATATGTGAAACAAGTCAAATTTAACGTTGCCAGGTTCCGTACGGGACACTCCGTGTCAGTTTGTGTTCATGCGAATATGTGAAACATGTAAACTTTAACGTTGCCAGGTTCCGTACGGGCCACTCCGTGTCAGTTTGTGTTCATGCGAATATGTGAAACATGTAAAATTTAACGTTGCCAGGTTCCGTACGGGACACTCCGTGTCAGTTTGTGTTCATGCGAATATGTGAAACATGTAAAATTTAACGTTGCCAGGTTCCGAACGGGACACTCCGTGTCAGTTTGTGTTTGTGCGAATATGTAAAACATGTAAAATTTAACGGCACCAGGTTCCGTACGGGTGTCACTACAGGAAGTAACGGCTTTGAATCACCGAAAGATCAGTAGCACTCTCAACTTGTTCTAACCTAGGTAAACGCACTTGCGTGAATTCGTGCACAGTTAATGATAAAGTGTGTTGTTTCCCAGTTATTTTAGTTGCGTCAGATAAATGCCTAATGAAGATTTTTACATAAACCCCACACCATTGCCTTTTAAATTACTTCAGTAGATTTGTGGTGTACGTTATTCTGTTATTGTCCTTATCGTTATTTAGAGATAAAATTGGATAGAGTTTGAAATGTTCTGGAGTTACAGTTCTTTTAAAGCTCTGAATGGGAGAAGAAATTATTTTCCACGTTATATTTATTTGTTGAGGAATGTGAAATAAATTTGGCTAGAATTAATATGTGAATTAATGGAGAAATAAATATGTTTTACGTAAGTTTTTCACATTTACATTGAGTTCCCAATTTTTCAATTATACCTTGAGATTTGCACGATTTTAAATTATTAATCATGTATTTTCTCGCACAATTTTCAACGCTACAACTAGTTCTGTTCGCGAACTACATTCGTCATGATTGCTATGATTTCTGAGACGTAATGTTAACTACGACAATCATCAGGAGTTGGATATTTTAAAACAGCTCGGTTCGCAGAGGGAGCACTGTGGTGCTCGCTTAGTATTGCGTTCAAGTAAATTGGAGGTGATTCAAACAATGACATGATTGCATGGTTTTGCATGACTGATGATTATAGCAGTTGGAACTGTTACTTCCAAGTAGTTAAGGCACGGCACGTCTTGGTTCTAAGGGATCCCTTGTAGGCACTGTGTTTTATAAAGTAGCTGATTAACACAATAAATTCATCTGGATTTAAAAAATGGTTGTCATCTCGGCCCATAATCAGAATTCTTTACTTGTCTGAGGTACACTTCAGTGTGCTGCTTGAACTACAATTTTCCATTGAGCACCTGTTCCAACTTTGTAGCCATTAATGACTCGAACCTGGAAAAAAGACAAATGCCTGATTGTTGCTGTGTAGTTTCAGTGACGAGACAGCGTTTGTAATGAAATCATAAATCAATAATGAACGAGTCTGCTCTTGTATTAACGTGTTCTGACGGTTGTGTTGTTGTATGCTGTTTTTTTTTGTTTGTTCATGCTTTGGATGTCCGTATTACTTATCTATTAGATGTTACTTTCGTAACTAAATATTAATTAATTTTCATCGAATGAAGAACATCATTTCAAAGTTTGAATGCGAGTTTTTCATTGTTGGCCCACAGGAGAGTGAAGTAAATGGAGCTCTTACCCGATGTCCCCATCCCAATTTGAGCAAAGCTAATCAATCATCCGTCTTTTAAGGCTGTTCTTATTTTATGCCCCTCGCCATGGGTAATTAATCTTACTATGGGGAAGTGTACAAGTCAACAGACTCCATATTTATACCCCCATAGTTTGCGCGAGGTTCGCTTTATCGCCGCTGCTCCGTGCCCGTTGCGCTACGGGATTCCTCCAAACTAATCAACGCGCTCCATTCTTTCGCCCTGCTTTCCTGCTGTGAAAACTCCGTGTGTCGGTTTACCGCGGGCATTTTTGAGAGCGTCTTCTATACGGATGAGCCACTCAGCTTGAGTTCATGCGCGTGCTTCCTAGCGAGCCACTTCTCGGAATACCGACTCGTGAATAGCCAGCCGGTGATGTTAATATCATATGAACGTACCGTTGCTGCGTTTGGGTTTCGGTTGGAATATACAGCGAAATGAATGGGGCAGCATTATGTTGAATGGTTGAATGACGTTAATATTTATCTGTCTGGAAAAATTTTAGTCTTCGTGTTTTTGTTAAAGCGCTGGGGTTTGTCACAAATTGTTTCTTGCATTGGAACTTTTCCTTTACGCTGTCGCATCATTGTTTTCGAAGTGAACTTTTGTTGGTCGCCCCTCTGAAATTTTGATGCGTGTTTGCTTTTGCTCCGAGGCTCACCCGGTTCGTATCCCAATACTCCATTTGATCTCCAACACCAGGGCGAAAGTGCAAGGGCTTATTTGCAATTCAATTGAGGGTCTCCGTAATAAGATAGCGGAGGATCGGTGTGTGTCCGCCAGTAAACATGCTCCTAACCAACCGCCCTTTTTTACAGTGGTCTACCAGTGTCAAGTATCGAAGATGAACAGCGCTTGGATGCTGTGTGGCAATGCTGCACATTTGGCTTGTGCTGGTTGCAAATTGATTGGCCGACTTGCCAGGAGCGTGTGTGGCTTGAGGCGAGCCGCGTATGGAAGCCTCGGGGATTCACTGTGCTATTTTAGGCCATTTAGTTGCTGAGTAAAACCGTGTTAAGTCTAGGCTAGTTTGAAAATCTACTTGGCTCGCCGGGCCGCTTATCATTTTATTCGGGTGGAATCGTGCGATGCTGTTTTGAGTTGTGAGCATAAAATTTAGTCAATATTAGAGTGAGTATTATGTTCAGGTATGAAGTATACAGCATGAGATAAGAAGTTCTGTTCAGCAGCTGTTTTTACATGTATATCTGAATCTTATATGAAATAAGAAAAAGTGCTAAAGAAGTTCTTAAAACTCACTACGCATCTTCAAAACCTTGTCAGGAGGGTTTCGAACATTTTTTCGAAAAGTAAGTACATCAACTTTCCGGTTTAAATGACATCGTCAGGCCTAACTTCCTCTTGAAGATGCCTGGGCTTTCAGTTTTTGTCTAGTTACAGCAAGCTTGGCTTGTGTCTTCTTCGAGGCACATTGAGTAGCCAAGGTGGGCTGACGACGACACGGTACCGCAACTCGAGCCCTGGACTTCCTCTATTCTGGAGAGCGATTAGTAACGATAGTGAAGGTGTTCAACCCCAGCGTACGTACCACCTCGTGAGGCGTTAACTTACGCATGTACGCAGACGAGGTTTTTCTCGTGCCATGAGGTTGATAACTTTATGTACAGTTCGAATGTTATCCTATGTTGGTTTTTTCAAAGTTTTAGATTAGGTTGAATTTTTTACCTAATTTGGTTTTCTTGCGAATACGAAACAAATAAATTTGTTGTCAAACGCCCCTCGCGATTTGAGTAGTCGCACTTCGGACAGTTTTTGAATCAGAAAAAAAGTTAGTGGAACATACCAATACTCGTATATCTAGAGCAATCCCTGACTTTTCGAACTTATGCAGTCAGTTGGGTTATACTAGTTTTTATTTTCTCAGGAGGTCTACAAAAATTTTATTCTTAGATGTATTTCTGCAGAGCGCTTTGTTGTGAAGCAACTTTTTTCGAAGAAGTGTCCCGTTCTGTACCAAGTTGTTGTGGAGCGTAACCTTGGGTTCATTTCGGGTCATGCTGTTGAACATTCTTTTAACTTATGAATACTAAACTCAGAGTGGAGGTATTGAAGAAATCAGCTGGAAGTTAATAGACACTAGACGCTGTACTTAGGGGGATTAAATAAACCTTCCTAGCATGAATGATTAAACGTGCTGAAATATCAAATGGCAAAAGCTAAATTTAAGAACTTCTGCCTTAAAACGAAGACTGTACTGACTGACCCTCACCCCTGTTCACAATCCATCCCTCGTTCTGTAAAATGTGTTCAGCTTCACTGATGACATAATAACTTTCTTTCATAGAAGTTTTTACTTTTTCTAATTAACTTGATCTTGCAAAACCGAGTCAGCAAACAACAGTGACTAGGACATGCTTCATTTTGGAGCCATTGGTGCCATTGATTGAGCCATCTGATGTATTTTCTGGTGCAAGAAAAATCTCATGCTACTCGTTGGCCACAGCTGTTGTTAAAGTTGACTACGCTTCGCCTAGCCTCTGAAGCTTTTTTGAAAAGTTTTTGTTTCGTTCAAGATTTTTTCTGCGGCTGAAGAAGTCGACCACTCATTTGATGGGAGATTGTTGATACTTTAATCGCTATGTTCGCTAAAATACTATTCATAAAAATTGCGATATTGTCAACATGATTTTTCTTCCTTCTCTGAATGTTAAAACAGGAAACTGTAATAAGTTTAGGCTAGTTTGAGAATCTACTTTGCTCGTCGGACCACTTATCATTTTATTCGAGTGGAATCGTGCGATGCTGTTTTAGGTTGTGAGCATAAAATTTAGTCAATGTTAGAGTGAGTGAACACGTATAGAAAGGGGATAGAACTTTTAAGTTTTCGCAATCCGTAGTTACTGATGCTCTAATAGCCGTAGGCGAATTTTGAGATAAATCTGCTCTCGAAATTACGATCTAGCTTATCTACTCTGAGTGCAGTTGAGCGAGGACTTAATAGTGAATTTTCAATTACGTCACAAAAGCATAAAGCGTTCTCCAAAAAGTCCCACCTCTGACAGCGAGAGACGCTTAAATCCCGTATTTAACTGGAAGGTTCCCAGCCTTTACTTGACTTCAGGTTAGCAGCTGCATCACTAATAGCGGGCGCTGCCATTTAGGCTGGCCGATGCTTCCACGCTCAATATGCGCCCAGGCCTCGCCCAAAAATGCATCGCTGAGCCCAGGTCCGCTAATGGGTCGTTCCGCCTCCGCCGGCCAGAGCATGTGAGAATTACTTGCTTAATGATCGGGAACGCAGAGCCGCTGCACAAACGGTCGGCGCCAAATGATGGAGGAGTAATATCCGTGTGCTTCAAATGTATCCTTTGCCTGTGGTGCTCGTTATCCTTTGAGTTCGTTTGTTGATACATCGTTGTCGGTGACGACCATTGCAATTTCACGGTTCGTATGAAGTTGCTCAAATTTTTGGTCACACTTTTCGCGGTGTTGCTATCGAAATTTGCTATGCAGAACCATCTGTCAAGGTAGTACTCAAATAACCTCCACATCAATTCATTAATAAAAAAAAAATGAACATAGCTATTTTCATGCTTACGGAAAATATTCAAGGAAAAGATTTTTTCATTGCACTGTTTTTGCTATGCTTTGTTAGACCTTATTTACGAAACATTTCTCATGTGTATTGCGACACTGTAGACATGCACAGTATTCTATCAATTTCTGTTTTCAGGACCTACGCCTTGTGGTTGTTCATTGAAAAATAATTCTGCATGACTCTGAGATATCTGCTCCGTCCCTAAATGAGCTTAAAATAATTCTGCATGATACTGAGATATCTGTTCAGTCGCTAAATAAGCTTAAAATAATTCTGCATGTAACTGAGATATCTGTTCCGTCTCTAAATAAGCTTAAAATAATTCTGCATGTCACAAAGATATCTGTTCCGTCTCTAAATAAGCTTAAAATAATTCTGCATGTCACTGAGGTATCTGTTCCGTCCCTAAATAAGCTTAAAATAATTCTGCATGTCACTGAGATATCTGTTCCGTCGCTAAATAAGCTTAAAATAATTCTGCATGTCACCGAGATATCTGTTCCGTCGCTAAATAAGCTTAAAATAGTTCTACATGACTCTGAGATATCTGTTCCGTCCCTAAATAAGCACAAAATAATTCTGCATGTCACCGAGATATCTGTTCCGTCCCTAAATAAGCTTTAAATAATTCTGCATGTCACTGAGATATCTGTTCCGTCTCTAAATAAGCTTAAAATAATTCTGCATGTCACTGAGATATCTGTTCCGTCTCTAAATAAGCACAAAATAATTCTGCATGTCACCGAGATATCTGTTCCGTCCCTAAATAAGCTTAAAATAATTCTGCATGTCACTGAGATATCTGTTCCGTCTCTAAATAAGCTTAAAATAATTCTGCATGTCACTGAGATATCTGTTCCGTCTCTAAATAAGCACAAAATAATTCTGCATGTCACCGAGATATCTGTTCCGTCCCTAAATAAGCTTAAAATAATTCTGCATGTCACTGAGATATCTGTTCCGTCTCTAAATAAGCTTAAAATAATTCTGCATGTCACTGAGATATCTGTTCCGTCTCTAAATAAGCTTAAAATAATTCTGCATGTCACTGAGATATCTGTTCCGTCTCTAAATAAGCTTAAAATAATTCTGCATGTCACTGAGATATCTGTTCCGTCTCTAAATAAGCGCAAAATAATTCTGCATGTCACAGAGATATCTGTTCCGTCTTTAAATAAGCTTAAAATAATTCTGCATGACTCTGAGATATCTGTTCCGTCGCTAAATAAGCTTAAAATAATTCTGCATGACTCTGTGATATCTGTTCCGTCCCTAAATAAGTTTAAAATAATTCTGCATGTCACTGAGATATTTGTTCCGTCTCTAAATAAGCTTAAAATAATTCTGCATGACTCTGTGATATCTGTTCCGTCCCTAAATAAGCTTAAAATAATTTTGCATGTCACAGAGATATCTGTTCCATCTCTAAATAAGCTTAAAATAATTCTGCATGTCACTGAGATATCGGTTCCGTCGCTAAATAAGCTTAGAATAATTCTGCATGACTCTGAGATATCTGTTCCGTCCCTAAATAAGCATAAAATAATTCTGCATGACTCTGAGATATCTGTTCCGTCCCTAAATAAGCTCAAAATAATTCTGCATGTCACTGAGATATCTGTTCCGTCTCTAAATAAGCATAAAATAATTCTGCATGTCACTGAGATATCTGTTCCGTCTCTAAATAAGCATAAAATATTCCTGCATGACACTGAGATATCTGCTCCGTCCCTAAACCCTAACGAGGGCATCGTCATTATGTCCAGTCTGCCAGCCCTGATGCACAACAGGCATTCCAGTATTGTGAGTTGGGTTGCCATTGAAAATACGAGTACCATCGTTTCTCTATCATCAGAAAATGTTTCAGTTGTACTTGGCTAAGAACTCCCGTTAGTTGCGTTCAGGTTTTGCGGTGATACATACGCACAATGGATGTTTTGCAGTGATGCACACCGTGGATGTTTGCTGCAATGTACACCGTGGATGTTTTGCAGTGATGCACACTGTGGATGCTTGCTGGAATGCACACCGTGGATGCTTGCTGCAATGCACACCTTGGATATGTTGCAGTGATGCACACCATGGATGCAGCGATGAAAGGCTCTGATCGAGGCAGGCCATTTGCCGTCGCAGGATGCGCTTCAAGTTGCCATAAGGTTTTCTTTACGATCACACTGTAGAAATGGTTGACCTCATCAAGGTATTGTTTGTGCGGTGCGTGCTTCGTTTTAGTTTTCATGTATTTTTTTTGTGAATTCACAATGACAAAATATTTTTATTTTTGTAAACACATTTATGTTTTACAAAATGCATGTATTTTTTTGTAAATTCATGGTGATTGTATCGATTGAGGGTCACAAATTGGGGGGTGAATCTTTTTTCAAGGTAAATGTTCACATAATTTAAGTTATTTCAGATAGATTCTGCGGAGTCACATTTCCTCAATTTGTGTATTAGCCCTTTTTGTGTACATAATACAAACAACAATGCTACAAATCTGTGTTGCTGCAGTTAACCTCCGTAAAATTTCTTAAGGTAGGCTTGCCAAAGTATCACAGGTGTTGGCTGCATGTTTGAAAATATTCAGGTTCACGCAAATTTTGAATACATTTGTATCGCTTGTTCTCAGTATGGCCAGCATCGGTTCCATTTTGGGTATTTAGTGTAATAATCGGCAGAATATATATAATCGGGTTGTTGTTAATTTAAAATATAGTTATTGAATTCGCCGTAACTTCCAATCCCATGTCATAATAGTTTATTTCACCACACATCAAGTTAAAAATATGCGATATGAAACGCTGGATGAATATCTTACCAAGCTTCACTACATCAACTTTACTCCGTAAATGAAATCGTCCGACCGAACTTCCGGTTGAAGATATCTGGGTTCTCAGTTTTCATCGGGTAACTTTGCTTCGTTCACTAAGAGACTTTTGTTGATCTATTTGTGTCGGTTTTGGTTTTCTAATTTTTGCATCATGTTCTCTGTCGCATTTCTGAAACTTAATTTTTTCAAGCGTCTAAGGCCAGAGTTTTCTTGTATTGGTTCGTGAGTTTAAATATTCATCCTTCTAGGTATCACACCATTCTCTTACAAAATTTTTCGAATGACCGTCTAATCTCAAAGGTTCGACTATCTTAACGGCTTTTTTGCTGTTCGATTTTGTAGAAATAAAGTGTTTTAAGTTTATGCAACTCCTGAAATAACACTTATTCCCACAAAATGTTTTAAATGTTCTCGTGCGAGTGAATGATGTTAGAAGGTAGACTCCTTAGAATAAAAAGATACTCTAATTTACAATGAAATTTTTGCACATGTGTTTTTGTCTAAATTTCTTAAATAATCATTGTGGTAATATTAATTTATCAACTTGTTGTTTTGATTTTGAGATATTATACTTCAAAATTGTAATTGGGAAATATGTTCCTAGATCAAAGTCTGAGCTCACCTCTAGTTATTTAACTTGGTAGCTAAAGTTTGTTCATTATTTGGTGACGTGTGCGCTTGAACTGGTCTCCAGCAACATACTTGGCGCTCTTTTTGTGAAAACGAAAATGTCATCTCATTTCTAACGAGTTGAATTCTTCATTGTTGAACGAGCTCCAGCATACGCCCTTCGATTTAGAATAGTGGAGTCCTTCGATTGAGAATGAATTTTTTATTCGAGGGCGAATTTTCATCTCATTCAATCAAAGAATGTTATTTCGTTTGATGAGAAATGGTAAATAACGCAGAACTTTTTGTGTCATGTCTCGATCAGTCGCGTGAGTCTGGCGGCTATGACATAAGAGGCTCGAAGGTTCATGACTGCTCCAGAATTTAGCCCATTTCTGCACAGGAAACTCAACGAACACATTGCACTTTATTTGAGGACCCACTGAGTGCACGCTCGCAAATGCATGCTATTGGTCTCCTTAGTATCTGGAATTATGTTTTCGTTTATCGCCTTGTTGAATATTTTCTCGCGAAATTAAATTTTTCAGCATATTCGTGTTTTTACTTGGTGGCTTGTAGACGCACCTGCTGTCGCCTGTTGATGTCTTATCGCTTATCTTTATTGCTTCTCTCAATACTTCCCACATTGATACGTTAATATATTTTTTCCGGAGCTACTGCACGAGTCGAAACCTTTTTTTCATTCAGTTATTTCGCGTATATTTAGTTTTTGACAGCTTTTTTTAAAAATGTTTATGTTCTTTGACCCTGTCTTTTGACTATATAACCATGACAATTTATTCAAGCTTTGATGTGAAACTCACTTAGTGGTTATACATAGATTTTTTAGTTAAAGCATTTTAACATTAACCAATTTAATGATACACATTCCGGCAAAGTTACACTTATAGAAATGTAATAGTAAGAATTTTATCTCTGATATTAAACCGAGAAGCCCATTTTCTGCAGCATTGTACCATGCTTATGAACCAACTACCCTTCTCATATTCGGAGATAAGTGTCTGTTTTTTGTAATTTATGTAGTTATTAATTCTCCAGCGTAGGTGGGTCGGAAGTCTTCATTGTGGCTTTCGAGGTGCACGGCAAAGTTTTTTCTACAGATATGAGCAATGAGGAATGTTCTCATCGTATTTGTACATTTGTGTTTAGTATTTAGTATCATCTGTATTTAGTGAGCAGCAACTCTCATCCGGTACAACTCACTTCCATATTTTAAATTGTTCTTAGCAGTAGTCCTTGTTCATTGTTCTTATCGTTCTCTTTTTATTCGGCCTCCAGAGAATGGACGATTGCCCGATTATTGGCACAAACAGTAGTATTTTTTTGCATTTCCCCTTTTCACCTGAAAGAAATGGTTACGCTTCCTTTATCGGGGACGTTAAGACTTTTACAAATAAGGCAATATTAATAATGAGTATATAAGTATTTTTTGAGCTATTTCGTTTGGTGTGGTTACTTCAGCTCACGCAGTTATATACTGGAAAGTTATTTCAAGAGCGAAGTTTGTAGTTACGACGCTCATAACACGAGCGCGGCGTGGTATCCAAAATATAATGCCGTTTTAAGCGGTGCCCGGTCCTTCTGTACCACTATTAGCCCAAATGCAGCGCCAGTGTCCTGCCATTGAGGGATCAGTCATGGTCACACAGCGGCGTCATTATCATACGGTCCAGGCTTTGATGCCAGCAAAACTGAATGAGGCCGCGAGGGAAAGACTGGAACTAACCTCTTAGCAGAATTTTCCTAAAAATGGTCTTTGGTCGTGTGCACTGAGCAGGGTTACCAGATTGGCCTTTTCGGCAAAAGTATCGCTCACATTTCATATGAAATTTAGCCTCATGGGATAGATGTTCATGTTTTTACAGCAAAGTTTTGTGGAAAATTCGAAATTTTGAAATGTTGGAGTGAAAAATGACCATTTGGTGACATTGGTGTGGTGCACAGTGTGTGTGTGGCAAAATGTCAAAACACTTTTTAAATTTAGGATGAGAAGACTGTAAATCGAAGATGGGCAAGCAAAATTTTTCCGTCGTAAGCTCATTACGTTTGAAGTACCCCGTTGCCCTCGGGTACCAAATTCATTCGTTTTTCCATTTAATGTTCCTTTTCCCATGTACGTCAGTTTGAACTGTGTCTGTCGACCCGTTACATCAACCTGCCCTACACGCGTGTATTGTTTTCAATGAACTGTAGCAAATTGTACTTTCAAATTTCTTGCAATTATTCGGCCTGTATTTTTCCATCGTAACTCTACTGAACGACTTAAAATCACGCTAGCCTTCGCGTCTGACTCAACTGAAGTATAATTTGTTTTTGACTTACACCTCCAGGCTGTATGAGCTTCCATCTCTGAATGATGTGTCCTGGAATTCGTTGTGCTTTGATTGCGTTTTTCACTTAAATCTACTCGTAAATATTTAGTTATTCATTCCATAAATATCTAAGAATGCTGACTCACTCTTTCCTCCACGGCGACACAACAGGTCGTTGAAATTAGACACACTAGAATATTTTTATATTTGCTCACACTGTTTGGCTCTTAAGAAGTGAACCCGGAGTGTTGCAACTGTACAGTCACGATTCCAGTTGCCAGATTAATATTTTCCAGCTAAAGTCTTCGAGCTTGAGATTTTCAAATAAATTTAGCCCTAAAGCCAAAACTTGAGGATTTTGTCGAGAAAAAGGTGGAGCTGGCAACGCGAGTCACGACGCAGCGCGGCGCTGCACCTGCGGGCGTGATGGGTCACAGACGTGTAATTGGCAGCCAGGCATGCCGCGTTCCTTATTGGTCACTGCACCAATTACGTATGCAGCACAGCAGCACTTTTCCTTTGTCTCGGGCACTCGTTTGCCCTTAATGTTTTGTTCTGCGAGTCCAGCTTGCGCTAGAGCGATCATGTTACTGGCGCGTTAGAGCCGAGCGTCTCTTTGAATGCATTCGAATACATTTTATGCTATTTATATTTTGTTGGTTAGTGTGCTTGTTGCATGCAACCTGATTTGACGAACTTTCATTTACAGTTAGATTATTGCTGATGCTAATTTAAAGCTAAAAAAGGAACTACTTCGTAATTTATCCAAAGTTTCAATGTAGTTTTGGAGCGATTCCAGTAGTTATGCTTTGATTTTTTATCTACATGTCTGATAATGGTCAACTTGAAGATTGCCAACACAATGTAGTGTACTGTGCAGTGCAAATTTTACTCAGCTTACGAATCAGTTGCCTAAAGCGCCGCCAAGGTTTCATAGGTACTCTGGCTAGAAATTATATAACTATAATTTATTATATACCGCTACTAATTTGCACTCTCTTGTGAACAGTAGGTCAAATGTTTTAAATTTATGGTAAGTGGTAGTGAACTAATTGTACAAACTAAATTGCATCATATCACATGATGTGCATGAATTTTCAGCCGATACTGACATCCTTTATAGAAAAGTTATAATGCCTCGATTATACAGAGTTTCAATACTATGACCATCTTTTAACCAACGTTTTGAATCCCTTCAAATTTATGTCGTGTAAAGATAAGGATTCTATTTGTCAGTAACGCTGACAAGCCGCCGAAAATCATACGAGTTTACTTATTGCATTTAAAGTGAGCGATCCCGGGCTGCTGAAAGTGGATCAAGCATCGACTTGGTGGCCAAGCCGGAACCGGTGAGCTTTGGGACAAAATCCGATTATGCTGCAATGGGAGCTATGGGTAAGCCTGACGGAACTTCCCTCTTATGCTGAATGTAATTAAACTTCAATTCATCAAACTTCACTCGTGTCATGAATAGCTCCTCAAATTTTCCAGGACTAGAAAATCTGCGAAACGATTTATTTTTCCTTTTGAGCTTATGCTGCGTGGAGAAGACATGCCGACTTTTCGTGATCGAAGAACCAATTGAGAAATGTCAGTACCGGATCTGATTTTGATGCACGGTTTGCCTATCAATCGCTGGACCATCGCGCTTTTGTAGGTCCCGTACATACATCACCTCGTAATCGCTAACCTGCAGCGCAGAGTCGCACGCGGGCGTAACGGCCCTCCGTGCGTCGCTCAACTACGCCGTGGCGAGTGCTCTGCTCGAATTCTTCCACCGGAAGAACATTAAAGTGTCGTCGTACAACCAAGCACTTCCAAACGTATTTTTCCGCTGCTGAATATTATTGTGCGCTCAGTGATGTTATGACTTAGAATCTCTCTCTCTTTACCTGGTCTTTGTAAAAATTGCTTGTTTAAGTTAAATGTTGATACAGATAAACATTTTCGCACGGTATTGATCCGGACATATGAAACTGGTATTTACACTCTTATTTTCGTGTTTTTCACTGCTTATTTTGCCATCCATGTGATTTATTTTCTCCGTTGCTGATGAGTAAATTATGAATGAATAATTTGCAATGTACAATATTTCATTTCACAAGCTTGTGAAGAAATGTACAGGAATGTCGGCAGATTTCCCTAGTTGTTTCCTTACTTTACTTAGGATTTATGATTGCTGTAAGTGCGAGATGCATTTCACCTCATTAAATTGGGTTCACACGTATTTACTTGATTTTGAGATCAATTTCCTCGTATAACATGAACATCATTCTCATTACTCGTTTACTATGCTTTCTTTGGAGTGGGAATATGAAATAAATAATATCTTTCTTCTTCCCCTTAGGGAAATACAACTTGGCTAAGGTCCAGAGCTGAGAGTTAGGGGGCCTTTATTTTGTTGGAATATAATATTTCTGTTTTGTTACGAAACATTTTTTTTCGGTTCACTGCTATCCTGTTTTTCTGCACCTCTGACTTCCTTCTTCAACTTCTATCTTGTTTCAAAACTTTTATTCTTAACTTACTGTTTCTATGCGTACGGGATCCTGCGCGGGAACACACCTTGTGCAGATATTCCGCTTTCCCTTAACTTCATACGAAATTGTGCCATCCATCCTTTTTTTGAACATATTTGTTGTGGCACGGGAGGCTAAAACTAATTTATATTCAAATAATCATTGTGCTCCTCCTTCGGTTCTTAGATTCGTTATTGAAACACTTTATTTTAATTGTGTAATGATGACAGAAAGTGTTTCACAGGGCCAAAACTCCTCACAGAATCTTTGTGACTTTCCGCTATCGGAGGATTGGTAGGATTCCTGAGCTCCACTCGAGAGAGAGAGAATGCTAGTAGCACGTTCCTTATAACGGCGGCCTTGACGAATATTGGCGCTCGAGAGTAACGTCCTCAGCCGCTCCTTGAGAAGTTAGGTGCGCTCATTACACGAATCTCTTATCACAGGAGCCTTTTGTGGGTGTAGTTCAGAGGATTTATACTTCTCTTTTCCTTTTCTGTGCTCATTTAAAGCGCTGTTAGTATTTAGATGCATCCAACCTTCCGTACGATGAAGGGATTTCATTTCGCTTTAACATTTCTCATTTTATTTTGATGCATTTTTCGAGAGGTTTGTCATACAAGCATCAAACAAACCCACAAGTCTTCCACTCGAGTGGTGCCACCATATTTAAATTTAGACGGTTTCACTGTGATGATCGTTGGAGGTGAGCGGAAACTCCGCCGATTGCAGTGATTATATATTTCACGACGCTCAACTACGGCGAGAAATTACATTTTACCTCGTAGAGAACTAGAATTATCTGAAAAGTCTAAATTAGGGATTATAAATATTTCTTCTAAGGGGAAAGCCATGTTCAAGTGAATTGTGCGTAACCTTCAATGACCAAATAAAACAACACAAGGGTGTACTTTTAATTGAATTTTTCAGGCCTCTTCCCTTTGTTATACATTAATGAAGTTTCACTAAATTTATTAACATCTTCAACCAGTAATGTCCAATTCCATACAATTTTCATTGGTTCAGATTACTTTGATTCGTGTGTTCGCCTAATCAGGATTAAGCATTAGTATTTTCGATGTTACTTGTACTGGAGCCGGCATGATCATAACAGAGGTAAGGTATCAGGCGTTTTAATGACGGAATAGATTTAAGGTTGCCATTGACTTAATTAAATCAGTCTTTGTTGGGAGGTACTTGGTCCACCCAAAGTCACCTCTCAAGAGTTTCGCCCAACACTCTTTGTGTGCCGCCTAATTCTAATAAGCAACGCAGTCTTCGTGGATGTAAGGTTGTTTTATGGAAATTTGCAGTAATCTTGTCTCCTGCACTGGATGCGAAGTTCACAGGCCTGTAAATAGCTTCGATTGAATGCGCTGTCGTGTTTGTGGTGTCTTGTTTCTTTTAGCTTTCAAATGTTTGATTTTATTGACAGCGGTGAAGTTATTGCAATGATGTGCGCAGAGTTTGCTGATGAACTTTTTTTATTGACTACAAAGGTGTGCTTTCTTTTCGTATTTTTTTATATGTGGGTATTATGAACTTGATTTCTCTTCTTCGGGATCAGTTTTGTCAAGTTTACTCCTATTTCTTGATCGATTTGAGGAAAGCTTTTTGATAACAATTTTAAGCAAAGTTTATTTACATACAACGCTAGCTGAACCGGCCAAAAATTTACATATAAATATTCGATATTCAAATTTACTTGTCTCTCACATTCAGCACGGATTTTTGACCAATAGCTTGAGGTTAGACACTACCAGTTCTTTTTGTTGTGTTTTGGTGCACTCAGTTAACTTGCTGCGATTGTTATTCATAATAAAAGCTATTAAATGAGAACAATATTCATTGGGTAGTTATGAAAAATATTCTTTTTCTGCATCGTGCAAGAAGCGATTCAGAGAAACGAAAGCTTGTTTTTTCCAACGCAATTCCCTCTCACACGAAGTTGGCTTTGACCTCAATTAACCTCTACAAGATTTACCGGCTTCTGCAGCAGCATTGTTTAAGTACAAGCTATATCTAGTTAACGCTCGGTGCTTACTGTTGGATTTTGTTCCGTTCGTGACCAGGGGAAAATCCGTGCAATAGGTTACTGTAAATTTAAAAAGTTAATACACGTGCAGAGGTACATTAATTTTTCATAGTTTTTCTGTTCAACATTTGAATTTAGTTGATTAAAATTTCACTATTCACAATTTTCATGAAGGGAATTGCATGTTTAAGGTGTTTTATGAGATAATCGTTGAGAAGGAAACTTTTCAGTTGAACTCTATTGCGTGTTTCTCATGAAATTTATTTCAGAAACTAAATTTTCTGAATTTCTTATCCTGTTTGATTCCTTTAGATGTTGAGAGTGATAGTATTTTCTAGTTTAAACGAAGTAGTGTGGGAATAAAATTGACGAAGTTTGCTAATTTGCAGCACTCAAAGGTCGCACAGTTTATTTTTTATTATAGTATTCAACTGCCTCCGAGTGCCTAAGTGGTGCAGTTGTGTAAATAATTATTTCAAATCTCCCCTTACAGCTATATGATATTGTATCTTTTAAACCAAAATTTCGGTCTCTGTCCTAGCATCTTGAAAGATATTTGTCAGATCTTTCGTCGCTACGTGTGATAGATTGTACGATATTTCTGCCTTTATGATACTTCCGCCTGAGTGAACGAGAAAGCTCGGTTCGGATGATTATTTCGAATAATTGCTGTAGCTTCAAAAAATAAAATTCAAGGCAACCATCATGGCCAAGAAATATAAAATTTATCTCTTGTTTCAAGATCGCAGAGTAAAAAATAGTGAACGAATGAAATTCGCCTGTCCGCGCACCTGATATTAGGGGAGGTTTTGAGGGTTAGTATTAACTCTATACAGGACCTAACCGCGGTGAATCTTAATTTAGATGAAATTTTATTTACTGAGTCTAGATCTTCCAAACACCTGATCTTCTTTGGTGTGGAATTTACCCATTGAAAGTCTAACGAGTATAATAAACTGGCAAATTCTACCTAAATGACACTGCTGATTCGGTTCATGATTTCGACACGGCGTTTCTTTTAGCAACTTGGATCCGTTCTCTGCAAAGTTATTGCCTCAATTAGCAATACTCTTTTGTTGAGGTATTCTTTGGTGCTGGTGCTAAAGTTAAAGTTTACGAAGGCTCTCGTTTGTATCAATAAATTCTTTGGCTTGTATAGAGGCCCGTGCAGCAGCCGGCCGTGTATTGGTCGTGTTGAACAGGTCTTGGCAGAGATTTGTTCTTGCTGTGTTACGAAATTGCGACGAAGAAATTTTTGTTTACGATTTGTTTCTAAGTCATAAAAGTTTGTAGTCGTTCTCGCTCTTCGACCATAGCTGTTTGCCATTCTTGGTCTTCCAATGTTTTTTATATTATTGTGCATTGTTACAATGAGCTTTAGCTCATGAAATTGAAGATAATTCGTTATGTATCTGTATAAGTGAAGTTCTTCAGGATTCTGTTTAGCCTCATTCAGATATTCAAAATCGTACCAAAACTTACGAAAAATTGCAGAACGGGAAATAATTCGAACTTCTTTTAGGAAAGTGCGTGAAAAAAAGGTATGTCTTTGAAATGAGGTATGAGCGCGTAAAATAAGTTTCTTGCTTCTACATCTCTGCCATGCAGTACTAGCCAGGCCGAGACGTTGCAAATGTGGAAGGAATTTCGTCAAGTTTAGCACTCTCGTTTGAAGACTTCTGAATATATCAATTGAAAGTTGCTGGGTAAGTATAATCTCAAGTTAATTCGCATTTGTTTTCCTTTTATGAGTCTCTTGATCTCATAAAACCGTTTATTCCTTCCTTTCTGGCAGCAATCATGGCTGCACTGTCGCGCTTCTTGACGAAACAAATTAAAAAAAACTTTTTATTCATGTAATTGTAGTACGATAAGGTACTTAATGTGATTTTATGTGAGTAAAGTGAGTTTTTGAGTCACTCAATTCCTTCAGCTGGTATTTCCATAGTATTTTCCCGCTTAGTTCATAATTACTTGGGAATTATGAGATAAAATTTTGTGTTACGCTGAGTCATTCACGTCATCCAAAGGTTCTTTGAAACGACAATTTCGGCATCATTTGAAATGATGAAAAAAGACCCATATTTTATTATATGTTTATGTACAGTCAACGTACTGTGCTCTACGCAGAAATGCTCATCGGTATATGGTTTGGTACAGTAATTGTTTTGTGATTTATTGTCCCTTGACGGGTATTTCAGTCAGTATAACGCCTGAGTTAGGTATCGATTCTTGAGTATGACGAGAGTAATAGATGAATGACAGTCAGGTGGAAATTAATTATTTCCCAACTATTTGAAAAGAAGTATTTTCTAGTAACTCTCGCACGTACACGTTTAAAAACCACTATTTGACGTATTAAAACCCTTACTTACAGCACAAGGTAAAAAAAATCCATGCTTTCCTTGTCGTTTTTCAACACTACTAAAAATGCAGAGATACATCACTAGCGTTCGATGAGAAGACTTACATAATGTTCCATTGTGCCGTGCGCTAATTGGGCGAAGAAGTGACTGTCGGAGCCGAGTGTCGCACTTTGACATGGTGGCCTGTCAGACCTCGTGTGTTAATCCCCTTGAGCTGATCAGGCCTCTTCCCTGTGCCAAGCCAGCGTTAACAGCGTTGATTGATGGCCCATGGATAGCGCTGGGCCCTCTGCTCGCCCCAAATGCCGCTCAAGTTGTCCCTGAGATGTTTATTTTTAAGCAAGCACCACTCGTTTTGAGAGTTTCGATATGTTCGTGTTAGTTGTGTAACATTAAAAGTTGGGCTCTTGGTTGTAGGTCCACACTGTTTCAGTTCGTCAGGTATCGTCTGTACTTCAGGGTTTTGCTTTGCTGTGTCTAAACAGCTAAAACGTTTTCTCGATAACTTCTCTCCGAATTGCGTTTAATGCAGATAAGCTTAATTGACACTTCGTACAAAAGATGAAAATCGTTCTGTGCAGAAAACGTTTCGAAGTTGTCTTCAAAGAATGACTAAAATCACAAAAAAATAGTCACTCCCACAGCAGGTCATATCGTAAACCGCCAAGGAGCTGGTGCTCAACTTCAAAGCTGGCCCTCGCGATAGACTGAAATAGCTCATTGAAATTAAATGAAAATCAGTTTGTTTAAGATTCGCTGACGAGGAGCCATGCTGGCTCGATCGTCATGGAGGTAATTAGAGCTGAGTAAAACTATTTTTCTTTCAGCGTTACTTATACGTGAAGGTGTTGAGTCTGTTCATATTTTTAATGATGCTGTATCAAACTTTGTTCTATATCCGCCGTATCTTTCAGTTTGAATTGTCCCTTTCAATGTATACTAGATTTATTTATTTCCTTAACACATGAGTAATCAAAAATTGAAAAGAAAGTGCACTTCTGAAACTCGATCTCAGTCTCCAGGAGAGTTTGCTTTGTTAAAGAGAGCCTAATTCTGCTCGAATTTCATTAGGCAATATTGCGAAGTAGCTCAAGCATTATGTCGGAATGAAGGGCGATCATTAAGTGGGGCAGGAGCTTTCTATATTCAAGAGAGGGTGCGAGGGTCGAGCAGTAGCCGGATCTTTAGAGTGCCTTATGCTAAACGCGAGTCATTATCTCGGTTTAGATGTTCCGTTATTTGCATGGTGTTCACGCTTCCTTTTCGTCTTCTTACTCGACTCTTACACATTGTAGTGTTGATCTAGGCTGAATGATCGCTCCCGTTCTGAAAAATATCGTAATGCGAACATATTTTTACGCGAGTTATTGCTGATATTCCTTGCCTTGAATCTTTATAGCTCCAGCAAGATCTTCTTTCGACTGATTTTCACAGTCATTGATAGCTTCATATCTTAGCTAAACGAAATGTTATTGAAGTGAAAGTTCCGTTTACTCAGGTGTTATAATTGCTCTGTTGTGGGAAGAATGTTTTGCTGTTTGAGATCGATTCTTCGGCTTGAATTCACTGACTGCTAGCCTTGACTGTTCACAAGAGCCCTAAACATCAATCAACAGAGCAGTGGCAGAGAAGAACGCCGACTTCATGAGAGAGGCAGCACTAGTGCCAGGTGAAGGGCCCCAGCACTGAAGTGCCACTCTTCATCCCAGCACTGCTGTGTTGGAGCTCATGTTGTTACTTAGCAGGGACCAGACATTCGAGGAAGAACTGAGGTCTTCAATGGTTTTGTGTTAGATTTCTCAGTAAAAAGCTTGCTTTCTAGTCGCTCAGTGTTTGTTGAAGGTTTGACTAGTGTTAGTGGTTAGACAAGTGTACTAACTGCTTTAAATCTGATTACAGGAGCCTTTTGTCTTGAATCTATGCGCCTTATTTCTTAAATAAACCACCAAGGAACTGCTGCTCAACTTCGAAGCTGGGCCTTTCGACAGACTCAAATAGCTCATTGAAATTAGATGAAAATCAGTTTGTGCGCCTTATTTCTTGCGCCTTATTTCTTGAATAATTTACTGAGAATCAAAATTTTACTCGGTCTAACACACGAGCTGAGCGCTCGCTGCTCGACATGTTAGTTTAGTTCATAAGATCTATATTCTTTCGTTTCCTCTGAGCATGGAAGTATGAGTAAAATTATGTAAAAGAAAAGTATTGAGAATGTCGAAAGGGATACAGATTTTACATGCTTTCTCTGTTTACTGTTGGCAAGTCTTAATACTCCTAGCATCGCTTCTTTCAACACTTTTCTTGAATGTTTAAATTCTGTGCTCCGATTTTAATGTAATTTTTATAATGTTCTAAACGGTTTAATTGAGGATGCGCGCTTCTTCAAAGTAGTCAATTTGCGGTTGAATTTAATTTGGTGCCGGGAGATATCGGTCGTTGGTGGCTCAGCTCTCTGCTAATAAAGAAAACTCGGTCCGCTCTCGCAGCGCTCCTCTTGCTCGCTCTCAATTAAGTCGTAAAAGAACAACGAGTGCTCCTCTATGTTCCACAATGGCCTACTAAATTTCAGTTAATTGCGAAATATTCTCTCGGTAGCGCCAGGTGTGAACCTAGAAGAGGCAACGCTGGAAAGACTTCGGTTAACATTAAACCTTTTGTGCGGTCTGGGAAGCAAGTTATTGTCTTCTACTTCTGCTCCTTAGCATTGCAAACTAAGAGTCTTGTAAGAGCTGTTTCCCCTCTTTCTCCTTGTGGGTTTATTTATTCAGCATGCTTTTTGAATTCAATTGCTTCTTGGTGAGATCCTTGGAAAATGAAATAAATTTTATGTGAAGAATCTTTTTTTATGTTGTTTCGCAAATAAATAGAAATTTATTTTATGAGTTACCTGAACGAACATGAAAATTCGAACGTTTTCTAATGCATTAGTGTTCATTTGTGTGAATTCACGTCACGTTGCGAATAAAAACCCTCTTTATCATAATTTTTGGAACACAGATTTGTAACTGATATTATCAGTGCAGCTGACCCCGTGCCGTGTTTTTGACGTTCCATCTGTCACCTTCAGTCTTTGTTTTACGAGCTAATTGAGATGACCTCTGCTGTTGTTGAAGCGCTCGTCGATTGAGCAATGCAATTGAACAATAACGGATAAAAATAGACGAAAATAAAATTAACGGACAGCTTTATTCCTTCCTCATTCGTCTTGACTTTGAGGAAGGCTGATGTACAGTGCCACCGAACTCGAGTAGGTATGTTTACAGTTCAGTGCGGATATTCTTCTCATTAATTTTACTCATTTCAGCTTTTCGCTTGCTCAAGATGTTTACCCGATTTTCTCTGGTGTAGAGGTTTTGCCAAATATGATGAATGAAAATAGCTAAATATGGAAGTAACAAAATATAATGTCATTTGAGAGAAATCATCGGAACTCTTAATCGCTTTAATTCAGAGGATCAGGTGGTGTGACCTTGTGTGTGGTTATAATAAGGGTCATAATTAAATTCAACTTCGAATTTCGTATCCGTATCAATTATTTCCTAATAGATTTTTTGCGTTCATGCAACGGAACAATTCAAAAATTCAGCACATTCAATATATATATATGAAACTGTGTTACTAATTGGTATGCAATTCACTTGACAGCATTTTATAACTTAAAAATTCGATGTCGATGCAGTGTTTGAAGCCTTTAGAGAGGATAGTTTTTACCTTCCTGTCTTCTAACTTGCAAACGCGGCCTAATTTTTGAACGCTCACATTCTTCTTTAACATTGCATGTGAACGTCTCAAAATTTTTTGCGTATATTTCCAGTTAATTTCAGAACTTAATTACCTTAATTTCTTTGATGTTGGACCAGTGAAGTTATATCGAATATTTTTTTTTGAAACGGTATCGAAGTAGGATGATGATTCGCGCTTTGATCATTTTATTGTCTCAAAACACGTTTCATTAAAAACACGAGTTTGAAGAAAACATGTTTTTCACGTGGTCCCAAACGCAAAAATTTTTGAGTCGTCGAAAACCTGCAGCAGTGAGGTATCCATTTCATATTCTAGCTGCTCTGTGAACTTTGTTGTGAGCAAATCCCGAGCTGCAGGCCGACATGAGAGGCCAGTTGGAGCCCTGCCGCTGTGAGGGCCAAGTCGTAAACATCATATCTGGATCATTTGGACTCGCATTTACGCAATTGATTGCACCGAAGTCTACATGCCTTGGGTGCTGGCTACATCGGTGAATCATGCGACGCCATCTGACCAAGATGCAGAACTGTTGTAGTAGGTGTTTGCGAACACGTTCTGCATAGCGTACATCGGTAACGTTTGATCATTGAATTCGGCATCTGTCATATGCTGTTTTAACTGAATTGTGAGGAGATCGTATGTGATAACAACAAATCCTCCACAGATGAAGGTTGAAGGGAACTTTTCTTAAGCATTTTTCAAGAATGTCTGGTTCTTAGGGAGAGAAGAAATTAAGGGATCCTGAGCTGTACTCAGGTTCGATGAAGAGGCAGCGTCAAAAATCTAAGAAATTAAAGAAATTATTGAAAGTCTCAGAAGTCTCGTTCAGTGCACTATCTAGTTTGCTGCTCAGTGGCCATTCATCGATACTTGTTTCAACGCGCCCAAATAGGGTTATGTCTTATTTACAGTTTTAGAGACGTGCAACTTTCACCGTTATCCTTGATCATTGCGATTTTTACCTCTTTTTCGGTTTTTTTCTTATTGCGACTTGAAACATATCATAACGCACGGTTTCTCCACGATTCAAGGTTACCGGCGTTAGAAAAGTTAATTTTGCCAAGTCTTTTCACTATGGTTTGACTAGATTTTTTCTATAAATTGAGAATGATTATAAATGTAAAAACATATTTATTTTCTAGTTTGTGATTGGTGCTAGGGATTATGACCCATCTTTTCTTTGCTCTTTTGTAGATTTTAATGATACTTTTGCATTAGAGCAGGTTTATTTAACGAAATGTGTTGTATATATATGTCAATATTGTTCTTTCAATAAAATAATTTACGCAATGCTCGGAATGGGGGAAAAATTGGTCACAATACGCAGAAATAAGGAAAATAGAACATTCTCGTTCATTAGATGACATTACTTGTAAAATGAGTTTAATTCTGGAAGTATTTTTTTCTGTTCCTAATCCTTACGGTACTGTACGGACTAATTCTGAATATTTTGAAAGCTTATCAGTTAACTGTAATACGTTACGTTTCCTATCTCCTCGGGTGGTATAGGATAAGCAATGTAGGTTTATGTTTGTCAGGTTTGTCTATCTTAGGTTACGGGGACTGGCGGCCACAGAGGGGATGCTGTTGGGTTACCTCAGCTATAGATAGGCATTCGGAACATTTTCCTTTTGTGCCCTCTTTGCTTTTTTCAGTTTTTATGGCTTCTTCGCTATCTCATTTTTTCTATTGCTTCTTGATTTGCTGTTTGTATGCACAGGGTGTGAATACACCTTACGCATAGATTCTCATTTTTTTACAGTCAATGCTAAATGGCCGTTTCGTTCGCTTTTTTGAGATCGCCCTTGTTGACATTGGGGAGTATTAAACCAAATAATACTATGCAATTAAAAGTATAACAATTATAATACTGTTTCTTACTATACACGTTTCACAATGTCTTTAGGGTGCTTCTTCCTAAAGACTGACGCGGCTGGATTCGGTACCTACCTGACATTTAAATTTTTTGCGCTTGACAGGAAGTTAAGCTGTTCTTTTTATTCGTGTGCCTGCACAACAGATGCCTGGCTGCTAGTGTTGCAAGGATTTTTTACGGTTGTTGTGCACGAGGTGGTGAGGCAGAACGCTGGGCAGGCCCTCCTCGGTGTAGGGAGGGTTGCGTGATGTGCGGTGATGTTCTGGGGGGCCAATTTAGGTTATATTCGGTACTTGTGTTGCGTTATTGTTCTTATTTGTTGGATATTTCTACCCTACAGCTTATTCAAAAATGCTAAAACGTTGCTCGTAGTTAATTAGCTAAGTTATGTCATATTCAGGACTTGTGTTACGTTATTTAAACAATTTTAAACAATTCAACCAATTTATTTACCACAGGTGATACAGAGGTAGAATGTTTCTTAAATCTAATACAATGGTCAAATTTGAGTATAGCTACCTATGGGTCCGAATAAGTTCAGCGACTTAAATTCTAGGGCATCCTACCATCACGTTATTATAAGGTGTAAAATTATGTTTAACCTAATTCACTTCGCCTAGTTTCGCATTAGACTGATCAACGAGATAATGAACTCGATATTGATGTTTCATTTTATAATATAGGTCATATGGACTATATTTAACAGTATAGTCGATAACGATTTAAGAGCAGACTGAAAATCGGCGATATTACCCAAGGCAAATTACATTATTAGGACCAGACATGTAGGAGGCAGGATTTGACTTGGTGATCTTGCACGACTAGTATTCTGATAAGAAGTGAGACTCAAGGTTTCTTTTGAATACCTTGTAAGAATTATTTTCACGGATCTCCGCAGGTATTGAGTTCCAAGTTTTAGTTCCAACGAATAGGATACTGTGATGCGACAGGGCCTTTGGATAATAAGAAAGCATGAATTTACTTTTATTTCGCGTTAAATGGGCGTGATGACCAGTTTGCGCAGTTAATAATTGTTTTATGCTATTATCGCCACCATTAGTCAATGTTTTGTAAATGAACTTGCAGATGGAGATTTTGTAGAGATCCGAGAGTTTAAGTATTTGTAAATTTTTGAATGAATCATTTGTGTGAGCACTATGTTCTAGGTTCTTTACTGCTCTGATGGCTCTTTTTTTGCTGGGTAAAAATTATATTGGTTTTATTTTTATCAGTTCCGTGCCATGCTTCTATTCCGTACTGCAAGTATGGTGAAATGAGCGTTCAATAGAGCATTTGCAAAGCTGTTTCAGGAAGGAAATTTTTAACTTTATTTAGGATTCCGATGGATTTTGATAATTGTTATTGTTCTTATTTGTGGGATATTTCTACCCTACAGCTTATTCCAAAATGCCAAAACGCTGCTCGTAGTTAATTAGCCAAGTTGGGTTGTATTTGGGATTTGTGGTCTCGGTGGTATTTAAGTCACGTTGTTACACTTATTTTTGAGATATTTCTACTCTATATTTCCAAAATGCTGCCAGTACTTAATTAGAACTGTAGTGGGCTTATGCATTTGAAACTTTTCGTTATCAGTTTTAATGGGAAGGAAAATGAAAAGAATATTGGAATATTCATGCGTAGGAAATTATACAACGTAAAGGTTTAAGCTTATTGTACTTCAAGTATAATTTTTTCATTCCGTAAGCCGCTGATTTCTACTTTCAACAGATACCTCACAAACCGAATTTGTCTCACTAATTTTACTTTTCCGAATCAGGTCGGCTGCGTTTGGTGCGATATCTTTTTCGTTACAGGAGAACAATTTTGCCATTCCTTTCTATTTAATAGATTGTGTGAGTCTAGTTTTAATTTCACACAACCTCCCATAAACTGCACATTCGAACATCGGTCACAAATGACGCTGATCGTGAGCTTCGCGCCTTCAGTCACATCAGTGTGGCCGTGAAGACGAGCGCTGCCCGCCCGAGCAGTTCCGGCATCGATCAGCAAAAGCCACATCGGCCAACATAATTGCATGGCAACTTTCTTCATCGATTGAGCCTCGGCTGAGTTTTTGCCGCTTCACCGGTGCTTGCTGGCCGTACTTTAGCGGTCTTCATTATTATCATCTGTTGGAAACTTCACGCCTGGTAGAAATTGTCGAAAGTAAGCAACCGAAGTACTTGTGGGTTTTTATTTAAACTTTTTGGCAACAGCTGGAAACATTCGACAAATGTTTATTGTTCAATTTATTTAGTCTAAGAGACTGTTTGGTTTTCGAGCACTAACTATAAGAACCTCAAGAACTCTGATTATGTAGTGAAATGAAGCTTATTAGCCTGGATAGGTATTATTGAGAAACCAGTATTGTATTGAAATGTTTGATCTTATTTTGACTAAAGCCATTCCAATGAGAATTACTGCTTGTATACACGAGTTCCGTGTGTTGTAAAACAGCTCATTTTATACATATATCAACTCCCTGCACCCAGTCGCCGAGTTGACCAAGGATAGTCCATTGACTTTTCTGTTCGAAAACTTGTGTCATCTACTCTTGTGTGGCAGCAACCGAACTTTTAGGTGCTCTAGGGGCTGCCTCCCATAACCGCTTCATGAGGTTTCGGTGTCAATATTGATGATGACAAGCACATCGCGTAGTCTGCGAGTCACGTTGCTGCAAAAAGATATCATGGCCCCGTACTCAGATCTGCTATAACATTTTGGGTTGGTCAATATTTAACAAAGAAAAGGCTGCATACAAGTTGTCTCTCTTTCACGAGTATCATTGAACAAACCCGACTCTCAACGTGCCGACATTAATTTTAATTTTAATTGAATTTAAAGATCAGTGTCTACAGTTAATGTTTTCGTAGAACAAAGGGATGCAAACTGCGTTTAACGACGCGGGATACATTGATGGAGGACGTTTTATTCATGTGTTAAATTCAATTAGTAGCCGACAGCAGCAGCGAACGAACTTATATTGTTCCGAGCAAGTCTCTCTGTTCACTGAGTACGTACACTGGGAAGGTTTGAGCACTTATTGTTATGGAAAGCTTGGTCTCTCAATTGTGTGGTCGGGCTGAAACAGGCACTTCTTCAATTGATATCGATAAATTTGCTATCACTTGTAGTTGAATAGATATTGTTGTATTTCCTAGTCATTTATTTAATTCATATCTTTATTTTTGCACGTACCTTGTGAAAAGAAACCTTCATTTTATATTAATATGGTGTTTTGATTCATTTATTTTTGCTTGGGTAATTTTGTTTATTTGTTCATTTTTGTAGATATCAAGGCCTGTCTCTTCTACAGCAGGCAGTTTAACAGATGTCGTTGCTTTCGCTATACAATTGCAGAATTTTGATGCATATGAAACGAGTGCGTGTCATTAAATGTTTAATATTTTTGCCGTTGCTCATAGCCGTTCATTAACTTGCAGGAACAAGCTATCGTTCTTTCACGCAGCAGATGGTGTCTGTGAGATGAAGAAGACCGGTATTTTTGTCTCTACCCGTTCAGAGGCCCTAAAACTATGGCGAAACTGTTTCGTGAAATACGCTAATAATGCATTATATTAAAAGCCTCAGACAAATACTAACTTAAAAAGTATTAAACTGAAGATGTGTATCATCCCATGTTAGTCGTGGTTTGCATGGAATATGCTCACTTGTATCACTTAATTAAGACTCCTTTCTTGTTTTTCTTCTGGGTTACGTGCTCGCCTTGCCATTGCTCTTGATTTTGAGACTGATTTTATTGTCGTATCATATCCGTCGTTACTCAAGTTTTAGAAAATACTTGACGGCTTTTCCCTCTACGCCTATTCAAACTACTTTTCTCCACATCTCCAACACACGCGTTCGATCGAGCTATCTCCTGCATTTCTCATGGTGTGTTAACTTCTACTTGAAGTGGATCGATTTGACTTATTATTTCATTCAAATTTCAGTCAAGCAAGCAGTATTCTCTCTAAGGATGAGCGAGTTGTGCTGCAAGATAATGGGATGCATGACAAACTGCGGGTGGCAGAGCCCTGTACAAGTTATATACTGCCAATATAGTAAGCAATTTGTCCTTATTTGTCCGCTCGTCGTTCACATTTGCCGTGGGAAGAACACGTGCGGTTATACTCTCGTCATGATACAGTGGCAGTCCGTTGCATCGATCGCAGGTTTGTATTGATCTTGCTGCTCACGTAGGTCCTAAACTGGAGATATAATTGCACTCTTGGGATTTTTAATGCATTAGTTTTTATCATTATTTTTTTTCATGAGTTTACCGTACTGATTAGCAGTTGCTCAAGTATTAAAAGAAGAAAATTTATAACATCTTAAGCCCATCGTCTTGTGCTAGTCATGCATATTATAGTCCAATATGTGTCGCTGATTGTCTGTGAATTGTTCATTTTCATTCATTTTTTATTTATCTCAGGTTTTTATTGAATTATCTGTCGAAACAGAATCTAAATGAGATCCATATGTGGGTGAATACTGTAGCTCTAAGCCTGTTGCGTCCTCATTATAAATTGTATAGGTGGACGGGCTCTTTGCATGTTCTGTAACATTTCAACTGGCACGTTCGCTAAATCTGCACATTACGATAAATTCGTAGGCAGTAATATTTGCTGTAGATTGTCACCACGATGAATAATCTGAGTACTGCCAAATTTACTCGTGTATATTTTATAGCTGCTGCAGCACATTAATATTGGTGTACGAGTGAAATTTTTTCTAAGGAGCAGGTTAGTAGCCTAAATAACTTTTGCTGAGCTTTCTTTTTTCGCTGCTTACGTTATCTATTGAATTTACCTGTTTTGGGGGGATTTTAATTTAATTGGGAATTTAATTAGGATTTTAAAATTGTATTGAAGACTTACCGTGGATGAAACCGGGGTTGTGTTTTGTTACAGATTGCAATAGTGTCCTCATTTTGACAGCTCGTACGAAAGAACCTGTATTCATAAGGGAAGTTTGTGTTTTCACATTGTTTTACTTTATCTCCAGTTGTCACATCAACATTTGGATGATTTTTAGCATCGCAGGCTCCGACGATTCAAAATACCTGGTTCAAAAAATCTCAAATTATATTCCGGCTTTCGTTTGCTCTGCAAGAACTGCTTCTGTACCAGCCCCTGCATGGTATCCCATTTCTTCCCTGTCCTGAGGTCAGTGAGGCAGCCACAATTCGGTGTAGGTTCTCCAGAAGTTGGAGCGATGGTGTGTCCGGCTGAGCCGATTACCGAGGGACCGCGTGTCTGTAATGAACAGTTGTGCTCGAGTGCCACTCCTGCGTTCTCGTATTGAACTTCCTTGCCTCTCTTCTTTGCTTCACACCGTCCTCACTACAGCAGCTCGTACCGACTATTGCACATCACCCAACGTGTTGCTCTAATCAGCTGGGAGTCAAGAGTTTTTTGAACCAATAGCGTCTAGCTTCGTGAAAACTCATCTGTATGGATACAGGGGCTAATGCAATTACTGCTTTTCATAGCATGTTCTTGCAAAAATTAATTAGAGATACACAAGGTATTTAAATATATAGTAACGTGCGTTGGGAAATATCTATTCACAAGAAAAGTCGGTTTATATAAATATAAGTTATATGTAATTCACTTCAGAAACGTTATAGATATTAGATTTAGCTCTTGAAATTTACAGGGTTCTTCATGTGCGTACAATGAATGGTAGAAATAAAAATAAAAATAAAGTCACACGTTGATGAGACGTCACTTCTGCGTCAGATAGCTCTTTGGCGAGCTCTTTTGTAGTTACTGGAGACTGATTTTTCTACTTTTTTTATCCTCTTGTTTGATTGTCCAATTTATATAGTTTCAAGGCATTATGTCATTTTTCTTAAAATTTTTAGGTATGGAAGAGTCTTAATTGCTCGTTTTTTCCTTCATGCGTGCTTTTAAGTGAACTCTGTGTTATGTCTTGGTTGCCGATAAATAGTGAGGGAAAAGCTCTGACGCGAGCTAACGAGTGGGAACACCCCGGTCTCGACTAACAAGACAGTTGCTGACGCCCGCCCTGTTCTTAGGAAACTGCCATGTGAGGTTGTCTCCTCCGTTACACTGGCATGCTAAGTGATGGATGGAAATTAAAAAAAGATTAACTGTCGTTATTTACCCAAGCCCTGATTTGTGGCTTGACATACACACCCCACAAGTACGGCTGTTGTCATGTGACTTCAGTACAGTGAAGTACACGGCGCGGCAACGCTACTGTGTGTTGCAGTCCCGCCAAACTGTATGGTACGTAACTATGTAGTTACAAACTAACATTTGGAACTGTTGCTACTTGTACGATTTTATGAAAGTTAATGGGAGTTTGGAATTGTTTTTGCTTGAGCTTGAAAGAAAAATTAACAGTTGCTCATGTACCCGTATCAGCTACCGTGCAATAACCATTCATATAAACGCTACCAAAAAGATCAGATAGAACGGACTATTCCGCGTAGTTGAACGTGGGAACTTATTTAAGAAGCATGGACTGCTTTGATTGTTTCACAACTTTCTATTTATAGTCGTAATGAACAGTAAATGCATTTTTTGGTCAGTTTTTCCGTAATAACATAACCTTGAAAGAACCGCATACAACCCTTGTGTTTTAACAACTTAGTTCCTGAGAGTGAATATGTGTGTGCGTTTTTTTATAAGGTATAAGGGAAAAAATTTGTATCTCACTGGCATTGGGAAAACATAACTTGGGGCGGAAATATAATAGAACATATTTTTTACTAAGCTCCTTTTTTATCCTATACAACTTTTCGAGCTTCTAAGTTGACTCTTCATATTTTCTCACTTCAACCATTCGTGAACGTAAAAATTCATTATTAATGAGAGCGAAGCCTAAAAGAATGTTTTTGAGGGCAGAGGTTGGCTTGAACCCTTGATCTTTACTTAAGCTAAGTTTTCCTGAGATGATTACTTGCCTGAACTGAACTGAAACTTTTGTTGCGTAGAGCATGGAGATTTAAAACCATAACTAAACACGAAATCCATCTGCCTGATGCGATTTCGATTTGACCTCGAGACGACCTTTGCACCTCGCGTTGTCGTATTTGTTAACAGCCTGCATTCCTGCGCTAGCTTCTTGTAATGTAAATGGCTTTCCATGTACACCTCCGCTGTGCAGGGCATCAGGCCTGCGCCCCCGCAAGTCACAGAGAGACGTCTGTCCTTATCTGCTTGCCAACACGCCGGTGACGGACGAATATAATGACCACAAGGACACTTTATTCTCGTTTGCAGGGTACAGAGCACCACTATGTCTAGATAGTGAAATGCAGCATACAAGTAAGAATAGATAACGCTCGTGAGGGCACAAAAAATTTCCGTTCAGCCTCTGTTTTTTTTTAATCGAAAATACTTTTTTGCTATTTTAATTTTGCAGGAATGTTCCATGCAATGATCTTGCATGTTGCACTTAATTCTTGCGGAAAGAATGGCTTGTAATAGACGCATAAGGCTTTGCTTGCAACTTTGCAGTACTCATCGTAAATTTCGGGACATCATTGCACACGACTTCACAAACAGGTGCCTTTTTGCCGCAGTTTCCAAAACCGTTTCGACAAAGGCCATCGATTGAAGTGAAAGTTTCACTGCATCGATGTGGCCTTCAATTAAAAGCGAAATGTGAAACGGTAGTTGAGAAGTTTCTTTTTGTTCGTTAAAAGCGGCTTGTTCAGTGATCAACTGCCTGCTGACCGGTCGTTGGTGAGCTCGTTAGTAGCTGTACCTGCTAATTACTGATCTAACGAGGGCGGGCATCTCGCTGGGGCACTGAGTGTGGGTATGCCAGTGGCTTTTGTGCTCAGATCCTACATTGAACGGCTTCTATGAAGACATACTTCGTTTGGTCATTGTGATCAAATGTTACGCGGGAATATGCTGTAAGCCCTAATGTGTGGGAATATGTTCTTTTGTTTAAGCAAGCATCTTGGTTTGAAAAGTTTCTGCGTAGAGTTAATCCTTTTTCATGTAAATCTGTCTCTGCTTATATGAGTTAAGAAGAACATTCATTTCTGCCATATGATTTTAGTTTTAGCGTCGCTACACTGCTATGTGTAAACAAGCGGCTTGCGTACACTAAACTTCTTTGAATTTATGAAATTATTTCATGATTGAAAAGGAAAGTTTAGGTGAGAGGTATTTCACTTTAAAAAAGCCAACTGGCAGCGTCCATGGCAGTCCACAATTCCAGCTTCGCGATGAAGCATTTTGTAAAGTATTACAGAGGTGGCATTATAAAAAAAGGTCGGTTCCGGGTCCTGGACCAAACAGGATGAAACGCAGCTTAAATAAAAAATTTCTTAACTGCCATTAAATTAGATTTCATTAGTTTTAGGAGCAGCAGTGTTCACCAAACCTCAATGAGTACATAAACGATGTGCGTGTAGATCAATGGTCCATTGAAAATACAAAACCTCGTTCAAAAAAAACGCGATAAATATTGCTGAATAGGTCCTAGAAAACACAAGAGTTCACTAAGAGACAGTATTACAGATGGCTGCTGAGTAACCCGGTTGATGTAGTGGACAGTTGAAGGAGAGGTTTGGTGATGTGAATAGTAATCTCTTCTTCTCAGCCTGAGGAGCACAGAAGCTGCGTGCTGAATAGTTTGAGTCTCTTACGTTGTCAGGTTTAGTGAACGAAGATACCTGAGTTTATCTTGTGTTTATCGAGTTCCCTGTAACTCTTGCAAAGTACAAAATAATTTTGGCTTTTTTTTCGGACAAATGTAAGCTGTTGTCCCTTCAGTGTACTGCTTTATCCCAGGCGTGGGAGAAGGCTGAGAAGCTAGTACCTGATACACAATGTTAAAATAAGTCGATTGTTGAGTGTTTTCTTCATTCAAATTTCTATTAAATTATTGGTGAGTATTATTGCAAAACATATTTCCTGGAGGTGAAAAACTCACTTTTTTCTCTGAGTACCGAATACTTCTCCATGATGCATATGACCATGTCCCGAATAGCATACTCGCACTGACACTCAGTGAAATAGGTTTCTGTTGTACAAGAGTGACATCCGTTACGAAGTGATCATCACTAAACCAACACCAGGAATTATTTCTCGATCCTTCAGAATGATAACATCGCAACAAAATATGAACTTGGCTGTGCTCTGCCATCGGTTGATAATTCTAGTAATTTTGAGGTTGAAACATGTACACCGAGTGGAAGGTCTGTATAAAAACATTGCATGATTGATTTATACGAGCAGGAACTGTGTTTTTCATAAAATATTCAATTCTCATGTGTGTTTTTATGCCTCCATGATACGATGGTGAATTGGTTTTTGATATTATGTTAAAGTTTTAAGAATTGGGCAACTTGAAACACATGTTTAACTTTCTGCCTCTATGATGCAAAGGTCAATTGGTTAAAAATGTTATTTTGAAACCTTTATAAATGGGCACCTCCGAAACGAATGCGGGATTCTATGGTTCCAAACTTTGTGCCGTATGTTGAAGTTTTAATGAATAGGTAACCTGAAACTGAATTTGTTTCCTAGTGCTGGTAAACCCAATTATTCTTGTTACGTATTAAGCAACTTAGCAAATTACAACATAATATTTTATTTGAAAAATTTCTGAAGTATATGCATCATTTCTTACTAATGAACATTCCTTAACGTGAATACTCAACGTCAATACTCAACGACATTTACAAAGTTCAGTTTATTTAATTCACCCGATTCATTGATATCTCAAGGCCCGTTGAAATCGGAAAACATCAATCTAGACAAACCTGGACATGTGTAAAAACGAAGTGCTTTTCCTTGGCACACAGCAAGCTCTGTTAGTCGCTCCTTACGATAACACTCGAGACTGCTAATGGCACTTGAAGGTGCCGAGGACGCTGTTACGCTGCAACCAGCTCTTGTTATCGCTCAAGGTGCGCTTAGCCGCCTTTACGGAAGCCGGGGTTATCTCAAGGCGCTACATTCCAACGGCTACTGAGGCGTTGGTGCTCAGACTTAACTCCTGACTTGACTATTATGACGAGCTAAGCTGAAAGTGTGTGTCTAACGGCCCTCTGCGGAATTTACTTAGCTCTATAATCTGATTCATTGCCGTTCGGTGTTTTACCTTCGATGATATCAAAGTGCATCGCAGTGGTGATTTTCTTTCTCGCGAGATGTTTAGTTGACAGAATTAAAAGGCTATTGAGATGGTCAGATTATTGTTCACACAAGTTTCTTGGTTGATTAACACTGTTTTTCCATGATTCGTTCTTGGTCTTGCAAATTCGTCCCACCAGTAATATTTGATGTTTTTCAAGGGCTGATGTATGTGAGAATTTTTCACGCGTGAAGATCATAGTACATGAGTTTCTTGATACAAAACACAACACTCTGGTCGTCTCATTCTAACAAGTTGTCTCCTCGAATACAAATATCTTTCGTCAAAGAGGTTCTTGCTTTAAGACTTTCTTGAACGAATATATTATAAGTTGTTCCCGTGCGTGGTGATTCAAGGAGGCCTTCCCTCTCTGGGTACTTTTCTTCATTAATATCCATCCCTTGAACACTTCACTGTTGCGCTCCACGAACACTTTTAGACGTAAAGTGCATCGTTACAGCTCATTTTCATTTCCTGAGACCCGGCGAATGTCTTCGGTCAAGGTGGGGCACACAAATCTTGGGTCCTGGATCCACACGTCTGCATCGACAATAGGTTCGTAAATTCTCGTTACTGAAAGTTATCCATTTCCAAGCACAAAGAATTTCCTGTGCTTGTTCTTGTTTAGATGGCTTTGTAGTTGCATAGTGTTCCATGACTCACGGAGCTTAAGAGGCACTGGCTCAAGGTTTGCAGGACGCTCAGTGATTTGCCTTCCTTGTACGCGTTAGCTCTGCGTCATAAAACTCCAGATAGTGCGGGCTCCCGGATTATCACTTTATTTACTGGTCGATCGAGCTCATAGTTTATGCGTGTCACGACCCAGGCTCGGGGCGACGTTCCGCCGTCAGAATCTGCCGCTAATCTGACTTGCCATAAACCTGATCCTGCGACCCGAGTGACACCGCTGCGCTCCTCAAGATATGCTTCACTTGCTGTACTTGTGTGGGTCTCGCTCTACGGGACCGTTTCCCTGCTTGGCGTGCCAGCTTTGTTGCCGTCTCAACGGTGTTTGTGCACTTTTTCGCTAGCTTGACTGATGCACGTTTTTTACATTTGATTATTGCTGCTCTTAGGATTTTTCTTGTTGAGTTAAACGTTTTATCCTAACTTGTTGCAGGTGTTGAAGTGTTGTGTATCAGTGAAGATTTTTAATTAAGTCCCTTGTAATTGAATAATGTATGTTCGTCCTGTAAAATCTGTTGAAAAAAGGAAATAGTATGGCTATCTTCAGTGGCATCGTGATGATACGAAGGGTGGTGAATTCATTTTATTTGTTTATTAGGTGTTGATTTATACTAACATAAAATATGTGCCAATATACACACCCGTCCAGAAAAAAATTAACTGACCCAAGCACCCGTTCAAAAAACCAATGTAAAATGGTAGTGGGTCTTGGAACTAAAAATAATTCCGTAAATTTGATTCTAGTGAAACTAAATCATCCTAGGAATCTCTAATATGAACTCAATAGACTATTTGAGATAACTTGATTTTAACAGATACAAGGGCTGTCACAATCTTGAGTATAAAAATAATTCTGCCATGCCTCCGCCAAAATCACTCTTGTCAAATTAGGTATAAGACTGACCAGTGTTATATCCATACGCCAAAGGTGATAAGCTCCGTAACATCGATCTAGCTAATGGAATAACCCAGTACATACACTCTTTCAGTAGTTAGAAATGTCATAATACAGAATTCGAAACCATACCGTGTACAAAATTATTTAAGAACTAGGGTAGTTGTTTTGTATGGAATTTTTATGCATACGCTGTTCTGAACATTGTCTGAGCCGTGTTGTAGTCGCAACTAATCATGATGATTTTTTCGATTAAAAGTTAAGAAGAGGAATGAAATCAAAGTAGCCGTCTCGCACACGACGAGAATCAATGCTCTCAGTAAGTCAATAATTTCAAATCTTTTGAGTTCCCAGAACACTACAGGGAAAAATCCTGTACGGAATTATTCTTTAGCACTTACTTGCGGCCTAACGCTTCTTGGGATGTAGGATATTTGAGATACACGCATTAGGGTGTGCTGATAATGTCTGTCTTTGTCAGTGTACCTTGGGGAACTACCGCTGCTTAGCTGTGACCCTAGCTACCCATCCTAAATCAGCAACATTTGTTGCAGTAGTCTGTCGTGGGCCAATGTATATCAATTGATAGGCAAGCCATGCCTTTCAATTCTGAATTTCTTTCTTTCTCGCGGAAGAAGCAGACGTATAGTCAAACTGACCTGCATGAGTGCTTTTGTTTTTATTCGTTAATCTCGTTCTTATTTTAACTTTTCGTCTTAAAAAAAAGCTTCTGTTCTTTTTTGCCGGCGTAGCTATAGCAGAGCCTACCAAGACTCTGAAATTTACCGCAACTCTTAAACTTCATTAAGTTTCTTCACGATGATTACTTGGACAGACCAGAAATAAAGCTTAAGCTTCGAATGAATGAATAAATAATCATTAAATTGGCAACTGTTTGCGGAATGGCCTACAGTCGAAGTGGCACTATTTCGATAACTTGCACCCACGCAATGGAGTGAAATCCTATTGCCAGAACCAAACACTAGCCCGAGGAGAAAATTATGTGCAATTATCTCCAACGAAACTATTTTAAAATAATCAGTGTTATGGGTAGCATTATTTTTTAACGTTTTTCTCGGTTTTATTTTCCAAGTTTAAAAGGTTTTCATTGCGCATTTTTTATTTAATGAATCATTACAATTTTTATTTAACTTCATATCGTCGTATGAATTTGACTGTGGGGGACGTGAAAACGGACCCTATTGCGCAGTATTTCGTAGCTACAGCTGTCATAAATAACTTAATTAAAGAGCTAGACAATGTGAGCCAATTAATTGCATAACTTCAGTGACAAACAACCGGGAACGCGCAACTCAAACCGTGGGTTTACTCTCCTTATCTCCCTCCTGCGACTTGGCCGTGAGGGCGAATTATCAACAATAATGGATTGATCCGTCTATGATGCAATACATTCTCGTGTCATGATGGCACGAGCGCTCATTACTGGCCGGAAATGAGGGGTTCGCTTGGTATCTGATGAGATCACCGAGGAGATCCAATGGCGTCTTTGACGCCCGTAATTTCACCCTTATTTTTCAGTAGCAATTGTCGTTGTTTGAAACTGATATCACCGTTCTTTTCGCAGGAGTGAGTTGCTGTCGTAATTGCTTCTCGTTCTCGTGAAATGTGGAGGTCACGCATGTTATTCATTTTATGTGTGTGTTGTTAATTATAGAATTGCTTGTCACTTGTGCGATTTTATTTGACGTCCTGCGCAAACATAGTTGGCTCCTTAATTTCACTCTCTGGAATCCGTGATGCGCATTCATAGAAAGAAGATAATGTGAATTGAATTCTCGTGATTTTATTCTACTCAATTCATGGGGTCGAACACTCTTTGATGGGATTTTTGACGTTATTTCATTTGTAAAATGAGTTATTCAACGATAAATTCACTTCTTCATTTGTTCGGTAAAAAATCACATTCAATAATCTCATTTAGTGCTCGGTAGTTCATGCTGTACCTGTTCAAACGAGATTTCCGAGCCTAAAATTCGTGCAGTTCATGAGTACCAAAACTCGGTAAGTTTTGCATCACAGTGTCCCAGCACGGGGAAGTTCGGACAGATTTTCTGAAGCTTTAGTGGTCTTTCCTTTGCGTTAACCTGGACAAATTTTATTAACTGCTCCAACTCTGCCGGCGAACAACGCTCATACCGTACGGCGATAATTACCATCTAGGCTCCTACTTTGGAAGTGATCCAGCAGGAAGTTAAGCCATGTACCCTGATGCAGAGTTGGTCGCGTGCGCGCTCGGCTGCGCTGTAGAAACCGCTAAAGGGAACGGCGGTCGCGCTCATGCCGCCACTCACTAAATAATGTGGTTGAACTGCTGAAGTTCTTCGGTCCAGGTGGAGACTTGAGGTTTGCTCTGTGGTTTGCTCTACGCTGGACTCATAGCTTCCGGGCTAGCAGTGCCAAGTTATTTATAGCTAGAATAGTTCCGCTCTCAACTCTGGTAAGTTGTTGTTTGACATAATTTGTTTGAATTTTAGTATGATCTCATAAATAGTGTTGAAAATCATGATCTGACAATGTTATTTTTCAGGCTTCTAATTCATTGTGTCGTAGAAGATGTACTCCCTGAAATGACCCATGAGTGTATCTTGGTGACTGCTCGCTGCGGTAGTGAAGGAAAGTTTCTCAGCTTTTTAGGAGGGAGACCGGTAGCACGGGCTGGTGATCGTCGGTATGCCCCAGAGAAATTGTTTCTCTGTGATGAACTCAACCAATGCTATTGAATCAGTTAATTTCTTGAAGTAGAAGTAAATGTCGTCTTATTTTCTAGACAAAACTATTTAGCTACCCTATTTGTACTTTTTATCTCGCCAGGGCATGCAATGAAACTGGCCATTTGCCCAAATGTTTTCGAGGCTTTAAAAATCGTCTATATTCATCCGTATGACTGTCATGAAAAGATTTTTGTTGCTCTGTTGAATCTATTCTTCCACCAGATGCAAAGGTTAAAGTCAACGTTCATTAAAATCAATTGTATTCATATCTATGCAGGTAATTATGGTTTTAGAAAATTAGGAAGACTGCGCGTTAAAAATATAATAATATACGTTGGCTTTAAGCAAGTGTAGTTACATCTGTATCTCCTGGCAGGGATCTCCATAGATAGATCAAAATTTTAATTTTTATGCCCGCAAGCAATTTGCCAACACAATGAAATATTATTTGAGGAAAATCGGCATTTGGGTTTCATTTTTAGACTGTTGTTGATTGACCTGCAATCATTTATTCAACCCTTTGGCAATCCTTTCTTTCTGATAAGCTCTTAATTTTTCAATATTACTCTGGATTGGTTTCAATATTGATCCCTTTTAACGTTTGTCAAAAGTGTTTAACATTGTCAGTTATTTCAATTCATTATTGGATATTAATGAAGCTAATGAGCGTGGCTCCAAGTAGGTTGCTCATAGAAAGGCTCCCTAAACAATTTATATCTGACAATTTTTCCTTTATATTCGTCTCTTAAATTTATAGTGTCACTTTACATATGATTCAACATTGCTCAATTTTTTTCAAATTTTAATTCATTGATAAACAGTGATGAAGCCATCAACTGCAGGTTATATTGAGTTGCTCATATCATGGCTACCTAGCTGCGGAAATGATTTGTTCAAAATTTATAGCGTCACTCTGTATATGCTTCAACATTGTCGACTTTTTTTTATTTCAACTCATTACCTCTTTAACTGCGATGTGGACCATATTTCGTCACTGTGGGAGTTTTAATTATGCTGCTGACATACCAGTAGTCACAAACTCAATTATAAAAAAACTTAATCAAACCTAAATGAAAACACGAACCAGTTAATGTTCGGTATTTTCGCTATTCCTTACTACAATTGGCTTTAAATTTGAATTGAATATTAATTTCAGTTTTACCTGTCGCATTCAAAGTATTAATAAACAGACACGAAGCCACCGACCGCGTCTCCTATAGTGGGTTGTACTCAGAATGACTGCCCAGCTGCGGGCACGGTCGCTTCAAACGTCTGGTCAGGTCCCTCGTTGCAACTCGGCTGAGGGGCAACTCGATCTGTCTTCGCAGCACCTGGCCTGAGTGAGCGCCCCGCTGTCTGCCTTCATTTCCTTCCGAATATTTTTGCCGGTCCTTGTTGGTGGTGTGACAAAAACCGATTTCCACTTGTCCGTCTTCATAGCCACCTTAACCGAGACTCGAGACTGGTGTTCATTTGTGTCCTAGTCTCTTAAATGGGGGAAGCAGAGTAAAGATCGTAACACTTTTAAGCTGATTCAAGGAATATTTTACGTTATTTTAAAACGGCACATGCGAATGTGTGTCACCTTTGTGCTCTGTGCTCGGTATAATTAAAAGGCGATGTCCCGGTGGTCAGCGTATGCATAAACGCAAGCCGCCCACGCCATAGGGGCAAGTTAATGACCAGTGTTATGATAGCCAGTAAAAAAGATGCTCCATCACCGGTGTTATATATAAGAGCTACGCTCTCGCAAACTTTTTATTGCTTCATTAGTTTGCAGGCGAGAGCGCCGCTGTTGCTGTAGGGGCGTTTTACAGGCGATAATCGGAGGTCTTTGGGTCGTCAGGGAGCGCCAAGCTATGGTTTCGGATGCGCCTATAATGCAGTAATTATGCCATCAATATTTCACATTAACAGTTTTGTTGCTGTCTTTGATGTACTAATGCTGAAGTACTTCATGCACCAGCTGTGGGTTTTCCGTGGAACTCGTGTGAAGGGATCATTTACTACCGCATACATAATGCGCTTTATAACCGTTAGCTGTTATTTAGCCAGACTTCATTCCTTAGTATCTAATGACTATTTTTAATGTCTAGCGGGTAATCTCAAAGCCCTGAACGTCTGAAAATAAATAAGGAGCAAACCTTTATTGTCAATGGCAGGACTAAATTTACGAATAATTTCCATACTGAAAATCACCACCCTGATCTAGGCAGGTTGCCCGCAATCGGCGCTTCGTTCACGTGGCTAGCAGCGCCGCCGGTACGCAGGGGCTGAGCAAAATTGTCCACTTGACCGTTGTAGCTCCCTGCTCTTCATTTGTTTTGCGTGAAGCGGCGTAGTCTTGTGGAGAACACGGCAGCCTCGGCCGCCATCTAAGGTGCTGCGGCGCCCTTCCTCCATCCTAACATTACTGCGCTGAACTGCGGCCTTACTGCGCTAATCTGAACAAGTGCCGGTAGCGATTTTTAACTTGCTTATATTCTGTCCAATTTCCATGCCAGACTGAAAGGCAAATTGATTCTGGATATCCGAGGATCGTTCAAATAAATTCATATCATGACGCGCGTTACTCGCATATTGACACGGCAGCGCCAAGCCCGTATGGCCGATCATTGACGCCTATCTGCTTCGTTCAAACAGCGACGCCGCTTTCAATTTATTCCCGACGACATTTTATGCCTGGTTACAATCGAACTGAAGTGAAAGTGGCTATTGACGCTCAAGTGGCCAGGTCTAGTAATTGTTTTACAATCGTATTAATTTTTCACTGTAATGCTCGTACGCGGCCCTCGTAATTAAACCGCTGAAATTGAGCAATCAAAAAATGTTTTTCGGGTGAAAATTGATATCCTGTACGTGAGTTGTCATGTATATGAAATGTTTTTTATTATCATGTCATTGGAATTGGTAATCTGCTCTGCCGTGTTTCATATTTCCTTGAGAGAGTTCATGCGAATTGGTGGGGCTGTTTTTTAATTCATATTATTTTTATAGAGAATGGCCTCGGTTGTGTGTCATGCCATCATCAGATTGCTTGGATTTGTTCGTATTGATGTTGAAAAGTTACTGCGAAAGTTTATAACTTGTACCGTTGGGATTGTGTCATGCCGAAATGGAGTAACGTACTTTCAAACAAACATCAATTAAAACAGTGAGAGTAAGAGAAAACTAGCACATCGCTTGAACACTTCAAATTGTAATTGAAGGACTACTGTTCATTGGAGAGTGTTTTAGTGTTTGTATTAATTAAGTATTTGCGCGTTCTCGCACATAATTTCGCTCACTTTAATATTGAAAATGCTGCATCATTTCTAGCGAGTTTATTTGGTGATCAAGCTTTCCTAGTAAACTACAGCATCGTGTTAGTGTGCATTACTGACAATAACACTTTCATGCTTTTGAGAAAACCGACAGACCCAGTTTTTAAAATCAGTTGAATCAGTGGTTGTACATGCTAACAACGTGTCATAATAATCCATAGTATTATTCGTGCCGCGCAGATGTTGGGCGATTTTGAGGGAACATCGCTGCGCTCTACACGCTGTGGTTGCATGTTGTATGTAGCGCTGGCAGGCTGCGCTCAGTGCTTGTATGCTGTGCTCAGTGCTTGTATGTTGTGCTCAGTGCTTGTATGCTGTGCTCAATGCTGGTATGCTGCCCGTAGTGCTGGTACGCTGCACGTAGTGCTTGTATGCTGCACGCAGTGATAGCATGCTGCACGCGGTGCTTGTGTGCTGCTCGTAGGGCTTGTATGCTGCCCGTAGTGCTTGTATGCTGCACGCAGTGATAGCCTGCTGCACGCAGTACGCGAATGCTGCGCGCAGTGATAGCATGCTGCACGCAGTGATAGCATGCTGCACGCAGTGATAGCATGCTGCACGCAGTGATAGCCTGATGCACGCAGTACGCGAATGCTGCACGCAGGGTTTGGCAGCTGCACGCTCACTGCAGCGCAACTTTGCTCATCACCACAACTTTTCTTATCCTTCTTTTGGAAGTTCCGCAACCAAATGATGCGAGTCCTCGTGACTTCCGTGGGTGTTTATGAGTCTTGCATAATATTATGACCTTAATCTCGTTCTTCCAAAAATACGATCGTGTTTTCAAATACCTCGATGTAACCTGCAAGCAAGGAAACGAAATTGAATGCGAGTTTGTGTCTTGAGGTTTAATTAAAATTGTTCTAGTTTATTTTCTTCTCCCCACAACGTGAGGCACGTGTTCAATTTGTGAGCCTCTTTAAATCCTGAATCCCGTACAAATTGTAATTTTTCTGTATAGGTCGTCCTTGGAGTAGTTGTTCTACGCGATTTTAATTCATATATTATATTATTAATTTTTCTGCTAAGAAAGGATCTGATGATTGCCTCGCTGAAGATGTTACACGTTAGCGGATTTTTCATACTATATTTACTTATTAAAAAAAAGGGAATGTGTGTCTATTAAAAGTGTATTTGTTGCACAAGATCGGATTTTCTAGACCTTTTTGTTAGTTTTTTTCAAGAGAATATTATTTGTCTCCCTCTTGGTAGTTGCTGCACACGTCCGGATTTTGTGCACTATTTTGGTCGGACACTTGACTATGTCGCTCGCTCTGGTGCCGGTGTGAAACAGGCAGGCGAAGCCCTTCTAGTGACAGCAAACGACGGGCCTTGTTTACTGCCAAGCGCTGCCCTGTTTATTGACTACCGAACCAAAACACGCCAACGCCAAGTGTGACTTCCTAGTCCCTCATTCTTACTTTTCTTTAGGACGGGCCCAAAAGATGAGAAATTCGTGGCCGTTTCGACCTCTGTCCTTCTTCCTAAGCAAACACGCCACAAAGAGCTTTTGTCTCGGCCGTCACTTGTGCACAATGACCGCGGTAAACAAGAATGATCTGGAGACCGCGTCAAGGATTGCTTCTCAAATTCCCGCGTCAGCCCGCTTTTTCATTCATACTCTATGTCGCAGATTTTTCATGATCGCGTAGCAACTCATATTCAATCACCGGGATTTAGTTATTAGTTTCCATTCATTTTCAACTACTATTTGTTTAGTAGATGAAAAATGTTCATCTAATAGGATCATCTTCTATAAGCTTAACTCTTTCATTTAGGAATGGCGGCACTGTATTGTTATGTTTCGAGTTAAATTGATGCAGGTATAGTTTTCTGTTTTCAATTTCCTTTGGATATGGAGGCCGCCGTGTTAATATTTGCTGTGACAACTCTTTTCTAAATATTTTTGTGTGACAATGTTACTCAGGGCTTTCAGATTATTGATTTTCTTCATAACTAAATTTGACTATAAAGAGCAGTCAATATATGACAGTCCATCAAGGCTTCTGAATGCTGTTTATGGTTGAATAATATTCGAAAGAAGTTGGAATTTGAGAGTTTTGACCAGAAAATAAAAACACTCTGGCAGTCCTGATGTCACTGCTGTCATCGTTCGCATTAGTGCCAGTCTGCCGAAGCCGTCACACTCAAGTCCATTGCTTTTGTTTTGGCTGCTAATTGCTGTGCTTGAGAGACAAGCTGCAATTTGTGCTCTACTCTTGGCCATCTGCCGCCGTCGGTGCTATATTTCTCCCACCTCTCGTGCTCTTCACCATCCTCTATAAAAAAGGGTGCACAGTGTTGATTTCATCTCAAATCGAGGACTGTTTGTGGCTGTGCAATTTCATGTACACGCAGTACGTCCACGATGTGCAGTCCACGCTGGTCGTAATTTTTCTGAGGGAATCGTTTTAAACACACAATCTGAACAATTTTAGTGACTAGCATAATTTAAATAATTAGAAATTATTGTTAGGATTTTCAAGACGGAAAATTTTACAACAGTAAATTAGTTCGGTGAATTTTTAACTATTTTCTTAACGGATGTCAAGAGTGATGCTGATGTGATGTTTTTTGCTATTCCTTTTCTGAGAAAATAGTCGTATTTATGATGAATCGTATCAACTCTATGTTTAACCTGCTAATGTGCTAAAATTTTGTGTGTAGTTTAGGCAGTGTTAACTCACCATTGCTGCTCAATTCTCATCAGAAAAAGTTCATTCTAAGCGCGTCTCGAGTTACTTAACTTGCCCTCCAATACTTGCTGACCGAGGGACTTCGAATGCTGTTTTTTCAAGAACATCAAGTCTCGCTAAAAGTGCAGAATGTTTTAACTTTTGTTCTGCGTGCGTTGGCTCGTGAAGCTCGTCAGTCGCGCAGACATCGCTGCCCAAAAACGACACTTCGTCTTCAAAATAGTTAGAGGCTCTCGATTGGAACCAAGAAGAGCTGTAAAATTTTGCTCGACTAATTCAGACATTGGCCAGTCGGTCCCCACCTGTAAGTCGTTTGTATAGCTTCAGGTGCGTCGTTTCGACGAGATTTTCTCCGTTTCCTAAATTTACGTTGACAGAGAAGTGCAGTAGGGAGCTGTTTTCTTGAGTACAGGAATGCTGTGGTAACTCGGAGTGGCGTGTTCGCGCCCGACTGGTGCTTGTTAGCGCGTCTGAAGCGTTATAGAGAGCGACTCTCCCGTGAGCGCTTTCCTCTCGCTCGCCGATAACACCGCTCCTAAAAGTGCTCTATACTCAGCAAAAAAAAATCGGTCAAAACGTCTTCTTTAAGTGACAGGAATGCCATTTTTTTTCTCATGCACATAAGGGACACAATGGTGAGACACTCGCGTTAGTGCGGGCATTAAATGAAGAGAGGGGCACCGTAATGAGCAGCTTACGCTGAGGAGGCGCCATTTCGCTGATGCGTTTAGAGAAGTGAAAACGCGCTCAATTGAGACCAGATATATTTATTGTTAAAATAGCTTTTGAACGCGTATGTTAGATGGCGTTGTACTGTTGAGTGTTTTTATGTCCCTTATACAATATACAGTGCTAGTTGCAAATAGATGGTAACACATTTGAGACTAGCATATTACTTCTATTATTTTTGTCAACATACTTGACTTTATGTACCTCTGAAGCTACAGGGGAGTCCAAGTAAAATGTTGCTCCTTCTCCCTAGTATTGAAAAAAAAATGATGGCCCTTTTTACTGGCATGATAAATGCACCGCAAACGCAACGAGCTTCTCATACTCATGTATTGGAAACCGATCTTCCTCCTTATCTACGTCTGCCGATTGAAATAAAATTTGATTTGGGAAAATGAAAATCAGTTGAATATTGAATCCATAAGATACATCTGGGTAAGCTGTTGAAAATAACTCGCATCGAGTCACATTGCTCTGAAGATAATTTTATTGCCCAGATTGAAAGAGAGATATTTTTAGGTGCAACGTTATATATACGGCGCGCATTCTCAGGCAGTGGAAGGTAGCTGATGTGTTGTGCAGCCGAGGTGTTTCATCTCAAGTTGGCTTATACGATCGCTTCCCACGTCTGTCCGGCCAAATAGCTTCTTCTGTCTCTATGCTGGGCCCTCGCGTGCCTTGAATAATGCAGGGCGATATTGGAGTAAGCAAAGCAGCCTGTGGCTTATCCGCCCGCTGCCAAATGTGAGCCACTTAGTGTGGGGTTATTTCTTTCAGATACCGTGCACTTGAATCCTCTATCGCTCTTTACTTGGGATCGTGAAATAATGCAATATTGGTTGCATAGGTTGAAGTTTTTTGTTATGTGATGATGTTGCTCTGATTTATTCATGCTGAATTTGATTTTGGTGCATTCTTCAGCTGTAGTCGATTCCACCTTGAAGTATAAGACTTGTCTCAATAACTGAAGATGTGTGTTACCTATCAAAACTGGGAAATAATGGGAAAACTGGGAATTAAGAACTTTTATTCATTCATCACCGTCAAAGAGGATATAATAACTAATACCTACTCTTAAGAATATATGGATCACAGTTGGATGAAGTTATTCGTTAACAAGATGCTAAACTCTTACGTAACATTCCGTGAGTTTTAACATTCACACAACATCCTATCAGCGTAACCGCAAAAGTTTAAGCACTTGTCACGCTGTCAGGAACAACTAAAAAATTGACATCTTACTGATGAAAAAATGAAGCGTGAAAAGTTAATCTTTTCATATTTTAATTACGTACTTAACGATAAACACTTAAGTTAAGAAGCAAATTCAGCCTTAAAAAGTAAAATGCTTTCAAACGGATATGTTATGTATATGAAAGTTTTCCCGCGTAGGGCGAACAATTAGACAATTCATGAGTTTAAATTAATAAATATTGATTTCTTGATGTTCCTAAACAGCTTGCAGTGAAAGACTGCATGAAGTGTTTAAGCTAGGAGAGTCATTAGATATTACCAAGCTTTGGTTTCATTATTTAGAGATTTTCTTCAAGTGTTCCTTTTCAACAACCCATCAATCATTCCGCTATTTATACTCTATTTTTAAAAAAATCCATCCCAGTGAAATCTTCAAGTGTAGATAGCGTCTATCTTAGATAATTATTTACGAGATCTGAGCTCAACACCATATTCGTAGTGAGTAACCGACTGTGAGAGAATCTTGTTTTTATTTATAACTAGATTATTTTTTCCCGCGGTATACATCTCCATTGCGCTGTCAGTTCTCAATGCATCATTTGAATTTTCGTTTTTTACGCCATGTTCACCCGCATCGTGTTGGGTTGCACTTAATTCTCCAGACACTAAAAATGGTCGCATCAAATTACGTCGGCTCCTTTGGTGGTCGTCTTGTTCAAGGCTTGTGCAACGATCGCTAATCTTAACAATGAATTGAGTTCTATTTCATATTTTTGTTTAGTAGACTAGTTTATGTAATGATTTTTATGCTTAGTGTAGTTCGTATATGGAAGTCTACGTGTATCCATGTGAAATTTTATAGTTATTTATATTCTTTTTGTTTTTCTTGACCTAAATGTTACGCGAAGCTTTCGATGAAAATAATATCGCAACTTGAAATTATTTGCTCATTGAGGTGAAAAACATCGGTACGAAACTCACTTTTCATATTTGATGGGATTTCTATTTTTTTACTGTCGATGCAAGTTTTATTAGATGCTGAGTACGGTTTACTTACCTGTTTCGAAAAATGTGCTCTATTTTTGACGCGAAGATATGACTAGAGTTCTTACTGGGGGGCTTTGACTCTATAATGCACTAAAATTGTTAAAATCAATATAAATCATATACGGAACCAACGCATTAGTTGACGAACGCAGCAATCGGTGACGCAGTTAACGAAGTATAACGAATTTTTTCTCGTTGAAATTATTTTTTAAATTTTAATTGCAAGCTCATACACTGGGATAATTACACTCACAGGGGACGGCTTGAGTATTTTCTAACTACTACAGAATCTTTTGTGTCTTATTTACTTCTTAGTCTGCTTTATGAAACAGTTTATCGTAAGAACGTTCTCTTTTATCTTGATTGCTTCGTGTCTCCCTCTCGTCGTTGTTATGACGTTTTTGTGTTTCGTAAACCCCATCCTTTAATGAGTTCCATCTTTTTGCTGACGAATTCTTGTTGGAAGTTTTATGTCCCTCAAATCTTTTGAACGGGAGCTGCAATAATAAAATCCCGCTAAATTGACGGGGATTTCTTTTGTTCACGGTGCTCAGCACAAAAATGTTCATCATTTACATTGCATGCAAAAATGTTCCTGAAGTGAATTGAAGTTGGGCTGCTTGCGGGCCGAGGAAATTTTAAAACTGGGAAGAAGTTAGTGGGTATGGGAGACTTAGCTTTCAATAAAGACTGAAAATTGAGTTTACGGAGTTTTATGCAGAGGAACTTTATTCTGTGTCGTATTTTGAGCTCTAATGGAGAAAAACTGCGATATCGCGTGCAAAAATTAGTTGCCGTGTTTTAAATAAGCTTCATATCTAAATGAAATCTGTGATTGGAGTCATATTCATGTTCAACGACGAAGAAAAAGAGCGATGTTAAAAATTTGAATGAAAACAAAGTGATTAATTTCTTTCGACAACACACGGTGTTTGTTGCATCTTTCTCGGATTTTTTATTAAAGCTGGTTTTCGGTTTCATGGTAGCTTTTAGATTTTCGTTAAGGTAACCTTTTGTGATTCAAGAGATTCACTCCAAAATATGCGACCAAAGACCGTTACATGGGGTCCACATCAAGATGGACTTTCGCGCTAGCGTTCACCTCGAGAATTGGTCAAATGGTCTGTCAGGTGCAGCAGGTCAGAGGATGAAGGGTCAGTCCTCGAGTATAGAACAGCGCTGTCAGATTGTCATTTTCTGGCAAAAAATTCTCAATTTTTCTTAAACAATTTTCCGATGAACTCCACTCATCATTCGATAACCTTGCGTGTTTGAAATATGCTGGGTGACTTGAACTTACGAAATTAATTTTGCAGATGGCCAAATTGGAGAATTTGAGAATTTGTGGCGCAATTCTGGCGTAGAACTCAACGCCAAGCGCCACGCCCGTTCTTTATTTTTTGTTTGAAGGAGCCACGTTCTCCGCAGAAAAGGTTTCAGTTTTTTGAACGTTTTCGAGTGTGATGCTGAAAATGTAGGCGTTGGATTTAATTATAACCTCGTCGAAGACAAAGCGTGAGAGGACTGGGTCTCATTTCGCTGAAATATTTGAACGAAAACTTGAAGACAATAAGTGCATATTTATGTGTGGGTTTTTTATTCGTTTATTATCCTGGAAAAACGCATTGATGTTCTCCACAGGTTCGGAAAATTCTATGAATTTGCAAAAATCAATGCAGGTCCTTGACCTCTGTCAAGGTTCTCGATCTCTACGAAGGTTCCTGAACTCTATGAATTTGTAAAAAAATAAATGATTGTTCTCAAGGTTTTCCGTGGTATAACTAGTCTGGCGGTTGTGAGAAATGACTACCCACTCTACACGTGCGCTGATTGTCGTTTCAACGGTTGGTCTGACTTCAGGATTGAAAAATTTACCACACGCCAACAAGCCCCCACCAAGTTGCTGCCTGACGCTTAATATCATTTCCCGCTACCTGCTTGTGGAAGTGTTGGCGAGAAACTGCATAATTGTTCAATACGGAGATGGAAACTCTCGTATTGACATGATGGAATTAATTTTCTCATGGATCAAATACTACGATTCTCTACGGATGTTATATTTTATTCCGGGGTAAAAAAGAAGCTCAGAGAGTTTCTGGTTTTTAATCGCCGATTCATTTATTCTTTCGGAAGGAAGCCTAGATTTAGTTATCATGAAAATATTGAGCTTTTTCAGTACGAATGATCGTTTTCCAAACTTCTAAGGCACATTGTTATTCCAGGCATCTAACTTAAAAAAATCAAGGTATACAGGACAAGTTTTCATTTACGATTAATATAACCGTTTACGAATCAAGAATGAATCTCAAGAATGAAAATTTATCACATCAACAATTGGTTGGATGAACTTTTTTAGACTTTGGTGAAACTTTGAAGTGCATGCTTTTAGCTTTATATACGTTAATGCTATGTGTTTAATTTATCACAGACTGCTACGTGAAATTCGTTTGTAGACTCGACCATCCTGAGAATCCCCGCATCGGACACGCCAAGTATCCAATATAATTTAAGCAACAGCTTCACATCGAGAGTATGAGAATCGCGTTGGTAAATTCACCTCTAGGTTATTATACCTTGTTTCTATCCCACTTCCCAGTCCGTGGTGATAGCGGAGTTCGAATAACTTTTGGTTTGCCTTAATTTTTGACACGCCGTGTACGAGTACGTTGTCCAAGTTTGAATTTAAAGTTCCTTCTGCTTTTTCACATTGAGTTACATTTTCCAGTTTTCTTTTATATACTGTAAAATTTGCCTTTCGATTTGGACTCATTGAAACGTATTGGTTTGGGTTAAAAAGTAATACTGTATATTTCACTTTTTATGCAGTACTATACTTCGAAGATTCACTTTTTGTGTAGTCATGGGCAACCATCCGTTCCTTACTTTAAAAAGCTAAAGTCATGACCTTTCATGACTGTTTATCTTTCGTTCGTGCATCCGTTCGGGGTAAATTTTGCTCAATTTGGCCAAATCTAACTCGTTCCCCGTCATGAAGTGCGGCTCGTGCAGCTTCAGTGACGTAAATCCTCCGCCTTTCGTCTGCGATTCATCTCCGTTTTTTACAGCATATCTGCCCAGTGCTCAGGTTACGACCAATACCATTCAGTCTTCGACGGTTCAAAAGGCAATCGAGTATTGTCGGCGAGGTACATTTTTCTTCTGTACGTCGATTCACGTCAGTGCTTGAGCGATTTTCACTTCATCTACTGAAAAGCGTTTGCACATCAGAACTACCAATTTATTTCGGTTGTTTTAACTCAAACTGACGTGCAATATTTGTTTATAAAAGCTCCCAGTATCGTGCGATGACAAATAGCAGAGCGCTATTCAGCGCATTTCGTGGAAACCTCTCTGTTATCTGGCACGCGCATCTTTTATTTGGGGTTGAGTTAGTGTGTTTTATTGGAGGCTGTAGTGGGTAGTCTGTAAGGGCACCTAAGACCTCTTTATCCAGGACAATGCGCGCGGTGTGCGCTCTGATCCTCCCAGCGCGTTCGCACGCAAGGGACGCGGAGCCGCGCATTTCCCAGGCAGATCACAAACCGATATGAACAAATGGCATCGCGCGCCAACATTCTTCGTGAGAATTTATCCAGAGGCCTCCAGACCTCACTGCTGATTTATGAGCCTCAAATTGTCCTCTTCTATTTCTGATGCGAGCATGCACGAGGTTGTTTCTGCCTTACGTCTTCGAAAAAAATGGTAAATACTAATGTTTTGTGAGCGGTTGTATTGCATTGTTTATGAACTTACCATGTGTACTTACGTATTGGAAATATCATTGCATCGCTCTCAGGGTTTATCGCCGATTCCTTACGTTGAAATTGCCTCCTGTTGTGCTTTCTGCGCAGCGGAGACTAGTTTGGCTGTGTCCGTTTAACTTGACTTGGGTATTTGTTATATTTTATTACTACTTTATTTATTTGAATATAGTTCTTGTTGGACATTGTATTTTTGTTTGATATATTACTCCTATAATTGAGTACAAATGTTTTGCATTTTCTCTGCATAATCATGTCGAGCGATGTTCGTGATGCGGAGATTTTTTGGCTGACGGAAAAATTCACTACCTTTCCAACGATTTTGCTTCGTTTGAATGTAGTCAGTATCCAATTTCTTCTCATGAAATTTTAGTTGAGCCTGACGATTCCTCAACTTCGCTGTCGCTTGTACAAGTGTTCGCAAGCGAATATTTGAGATTTATGATTTCCGGGGAAATAAATCACTGCTACGAGTTGGGTTCGACAATACATCCAATATGTTGGATTTGATATTTCAAATCTCGTTCAATATGTTCTAATTTTTACTGTTGCTTACTAAATATCAACATGAAGGAAAAAATTCAATGCATGCCATGATGTTAGTATTGGGTAGCAACTAAGGACGTCGACAATCTTGTACCCAGCAACTTTTTGCTGTGATCGACTTCGACCATTCTTCATGACAAGAAAATGAGGATAAATGATGGGATATCGTTACCGAGTTGGAGGTTCACTACGTCATGCAATTGCCCAAAGCCAACATACCGGGCGGCACTTGGAGAGACATTCATCATTGACGTAGCAGATCATATCAATTTTAAGTGTGGAACTGCTCCTCCTGAGAACAGCTCCCTTCAGTTTAGAAGGAGTTGATGTTGACAGTTTACCTCTCGTAGCCAGATATTACTTGACAGGATGAGGAGATGGTCGACTCGATAATTCAATGTTTCACTGGGAAATTCGCCGCTGATTGTAGGTTGGTGCACCCAACGTTCTGGCATTCTTCAGAACTGGCGCTCAAAACGGTAGCGTAGAAGATATTCATCGTTGAAAACTGGGATTTAGTTTAACCTTATGGGGGCTTGTGGAGCTCGAGATCGTTCGCTGAGAGCGGGCTCATATAAAGCGTACGAATTTACGTTTATTGACTGGCTAAAGCTTTTGATAATGCACGTCATCTTGATGCTCGTTGTTTTCATTGAGACTGTCGGACCTCCTTATGGTATCTCGGCTTGGTTCAGGCGAGAGAGAGCAGAAATCTTTTGGGCAGCCTTCTTCTAGAGATGAGGAATTTCATTCCAAGGGAAGGTGCACTAGGTGAATTTGCATCTAGAGATGCAGAGTTTAAACCTTGTTTGTTGAATTGGTGTTGAACATAGACCTTTGTTTATAATGTATCATTCAAATCATTTATGATAATATTAGGATATACGCCAATAATCCAAGATTTTAATAGTATGCTATTTTTGGCAGTTCCTAAATAAGCACCAATGTCGAAAAATTTAAAAACTACGCCCATTCAAGGCCAAATGGACTGCGATTCTTGACGAGTACTCCTGTTAGTTATGAATAAAGCTTAGAAAATAAATTAAAAAACATCTTCAACACCGTTTTTTCACAATTTTTCACGTGATGAGCTATAGCGCACCTACTTAATCTTCTGAATAGAAATAAATACGGAATGAATTCGGTGTTATTTTTCCTTATCGTAGGTAAGCTGATAAATCAGGGAGGTACAGGAGTATACGAGCAAAGGACAAAGAATGCTAATGAGCTCTACCGTACACGTCGTCGGACTTAACTTTAAGCTGAAATTCACGAGACCTATTGGTATTGTATTGGATGAAAATTTGCTGTCGGACGAAACTTACACTGGAATTCATGAGACCTATTGGTATTGTATAGGATGAAAGCTTGCCGTGGGACGAAACTTACCCTGGAATTCACGAGACCAGTTAGTGTCCAGTTATTTCCAGTTATTTATATATATCCAGACCACTTATTTATATATTGAGTTGGAAGGAAACTTTTAGTTGCTATGCTCGGTAGAAATATTTTCAGAAGATATCAGTTGTATACCTATACATAGGTGGAAATGCATTTCTCGCACGCGCTCCAACGCTCTAATTGCGATCATCAAAGAAGTCCGATACGCACACAGACAGCTCGTGTCACCAAGGGCTCATGTCGGTAGATCGTCGTCTCTCTGAAGTGTCCCCTCATTAGTTTGAAAAAAACCTAGTTGACACTCCGGACTAATTGAATTTCAGTTCTCTTTTCTTGAAATTTTCGTCTAGTGAATCCCAATCCTTATATCCTGCTATTCTCGGTTCGGAAGTTTTTGCCAATACACTTATTTCGAAAACAATTTGAAGTTTTTTTTTAGAAAACGCGCTGAGAGGGATTGCCTTGTTCAGTAACTCAAAGAATTCGCTCTTCACGAACGAAATCGAAACCGAAACTCTACTCTGTGAATATACGTAGTGTTTATCCTTGATAGCGAGCCTTTGATAATACAGTAGAAGTAGCGCTATTTGCTTTCAAGCCCTTCAGTGGCTCAGGCTATGTCGTGTCTGATCGATGATCTCTCAATGCTGTCTCTGATCGATATTGTAGTGGAGTGCACTCCTAGTTTTTCGCAGAGGAATCAGTGATGATTGTTACTGGATTCTGCTTTGTACTTGGTGGCAAGGCCTTTCCTTTCTGTTCCTCTTCAGCCTCTCTTAGTTTGAAAGCCAGCGTTCAGTGTAATCAATATTTTTCTCGGATGTCAGTGTTTGTCTATTTCATCGTCTCGCTGCACCTTTCTGTTTTGAAACGCATTCGCTCTTGACTGTAGAACACATGCTCAGAAAGTTCCCGTATTCCTCGTCGATCAGTCTGTTAATTTCCTTTAAGGGATTTCTCTGCCATGTTGAGGAAAAATATCAATCCCTCAATACTTTAGCAATCTGTGGATTTCATATTCTACTTCTATGAACAGCTCTAATATAACTGATTTTGCGCCGAATTTGAATCATAATGTGTTCTTTGAAGTTCTCTTCAGAGCAGTTCCTTCCTCATTCTACCGCCCATGATAATTGGACTCAAGTTTTCAGTTTTATTACCATGATTGTAATAACGGCAGTATGAGCGAAAAATCGTAACCGTCAATGATAAATGCAGTAATGTTCCAAGTGTTACTCATAATTATTATAGCAATGAAATGAACTTTTTCTGTTATGATTTCCCAATTGAGGTGCTTGGGGTGTTCATAACGCAGCAGCCTCAAGGGCGTTGCAGAAAATACGCACGCATGATGGAACCGCAGTCACCAGCGATCGTTTATCCATACATCATCAGTAATTGTATGAGGCGTCCCCGTATACTCCCCCATCAAATTCTTCATCTACATTGCGGGATGAAATTTGGCTTGAGGAAGCTTTAAAACGAGCGTAGGTGCATAAGGGTCAGCAGTGATGCACAACTTGTCTTCCGGATACCCGTTTAAATTCTGGTCTATCTTCTGCAACGTAAATGTTATCATTGTTTCAACTCTGCGGGAATTTTTGTGTTATGGTTGAGAATGCTAATGTTAGAGAAACATTTGGTAAACTAATTATGACGTTGAAAAAAAGGAGACGGTCAAAAGTTCACAGTCACTTGTATAATTTTTTTGTTCAAGGCTCGTTTGCTGCATAATCGTTTAGAACTGTTTACAAGCCCTTACGGTCAATCTTTTCTAAAAAAAATTATACTTCCATGTAACGTTTCAGTAAGCTCTCTTACAATAGCTATAATGAAATCAAAGCATTGCGCTACATCACACCCGATTTTGATCGTAAAGATTACCAGCTAAGCTCATTTCTAGATGAGATCTCGGCACGTGGGCGTTACGGCAGTGTTCCTATACCTCGCGTTAACGTCGCAGCGACGGGGCACTGCCGTAGGCAACGCGCAACCCTGTCAGTATTAATGATTTCCTTTCCTTGAATTTCCGCGTCGATGTTGAGGGATTATTTGTTATTGATGAATAAAATTTTGAAAAATTATCTCAGTGTCATAACCTCACTAGTCGTTTCAGTACCTATGCAAGTAGGCTTGGATTGTGCATCTTGTTACTTTCCGTGATAATAGATATATTTTGAGCCCATTGAAAAATTTCTTGAGCCCATTGAAAAATTTCTTGAGCCCATTGAAAAATTTTATCACATACGTACACCTTTGTCTGTTTCATTCCGTGGATTTTGCATCAAGGTGCCGAGAGCTGCACATCTCAAATTTAGAATCAGGTTTTCAGAGGTACCTAACTATAGATTCATGCTCCGGGCTCCCCGTTAGGTGTGTTAGTATGAGGCTGGCATTGTAATGCAAACAACTGTGCAGTGTTAGCGCCACGTGTTCGCTTCGTCAATGTCCAGTTACACAGTTGTTCCTTAGTCGCCCTCTCGTCCCTGTCAGTGCAGCCCGCGGTTCACATCTCAATCTCACCTTCTCAGTGTCAGCTCACCGTGCCGGACAACTCTGCGTTGTTAGCTATAGCGCCGACATGAGCTCCTTCTTTTGCTCAGATATATGAGTCTCAGGTGGAAATTCGTGTACTTGAATTTTGTTAAAATCTTAGCTAGAGCTACACCTAGACAACAGATCCCGGCTCCATGTATTTACAAGTTCTAAGAAGATCTAGCGTGAATGAGATGGATTTTCTGAAACACTGCTAAAATACATTTTTGTGGAATTGAATTAATTCGGCCCGGCGCTAGTTGCAATGATATACAAAGATTTCTCCCCGTGGTGTATTAGTAGACGAATAATGAGCAAACGGTTCTCGCAGCTGCAGGACGCGCAAGGACGATGCGTAGGCAGAGCGCATAATCTGAGAGCATTGGCAAAATTTGCAGTCGTACGTCATCATGGCTGAGTGACAGCTGCGATCCCACCGCTAGTCCATCTCTTTATGTAGAGTGCGAGACTTGCCTAATGATTTATGATGGCGTAAAAAACTGAAAGCCTTTTTTTCGGTGCTTATCGAAGGGCGATCAGGGACGCAGGCAGTGTTTTCCTGGCAGCTCGACACCTTGGTTAAGGAAGTCCAAAATATGGATGTGGCAACGCCCAGGCGCTCCGGGCCAACACCTTCGTTGGACTTTTTTATGTTCGACGAACCCTAAAATTGATTAGGAATTGCCGTGGTCTGCTCTTCAGACCACGGCAATCAGTTAGCTCTTCAGTTCATTCTTAGCTCTTCAGTTCATGATATTTATCGGTGGTGATTGCGATCATGATGAAGGAAGATTCTTGTTAGATAAAGAGGTAATCGCTTTGGATAATTTGTTCTTTCGAGCGTGACTCTGTTTACCCCTACATTTCGTTTGCTTGGTGCGTTCGACATCTTTTGTTATGGTTTGGCGTATCTGAATCCATTGAACAATGAATTAAATTTTCTCGTCATATTATGAAATGATAGCCCATTTTTAGGGACGGTTGTAACTTTAACCCTCTTTTCAGTGACTACAAAACTCATTAATTGACCTTGGCTAGCACAATTCCAGAGGACAGATGTGAGGTCTCGATCTGAAAATCAGGTTGGCCTTCCCTGTTTTTAAGTTGAGTAGATTTTTTCTAATATGGTGCGAACCATTTTTTCCGTTCAGAGCTGTTTCATAAGCACCTAATACTTTCTTCTTTGATATTTAACTTGTTTCAAAAACTTCTTTCAATCGTGATCTTTCTATGCGACACACCTTGTGTCTAAATTCTCTGCTCTCTTTATTCCATACGAATTGGCACCTTCCTCCTTCCTTTCCTGCGAACACCTTTGTTGCGCTTACGGTCAAAATCAATTTATAATCTCATCTGACCAACACAGCTTAGGACATGGATTACGATTCTTTAAGTAAAAAAAAACCAAATGTTTAGCAGGGTAACTTTTTCTTCAGAGAAATTCGAATTCAGATTGCATTTAGAATTTAGTTTCCATGTTTTTTATTTCCTAGGTACTGTCAGCATTGCTACACTTTATTTAATGTAAAAGGTAGACCCCCACTATGGCATACAAATACTATATATAAGTGGAATCTCATGTTCGATGACACTCCTATACAAAATTCGAATAATAGTATACGTACCTGAACTGCTTACCTGCAAAACATTTTATACAAATATCTGATATAATTGAAGATTATTTCAGTGTTTTGCTACACTTTCCACGCAATCATTCCTTGTGTTTCATAAGGCTTATAAAACATATTACTCTTTTTTGAAAACCAATATTAAGCTGTTACTTTCAAAACTAGTGGATAAAAATTGTTCTATATCAGTGTTTTGCTGCGTTGCGTACGAAATCATTCCCTGTGGTTCGTAATGTTGATAGAACATATTACACTTCTTTGAAAACTAATTCTAAGGTGTTACTTCTAAAACTAGTTACTGATAACTGTAAGCTGGTACTTTCAAAATTAATAGAAGATAATTGTTTGTTATTTTCAGGACTGAAAGCAGAGCTGTTCTACGTGCGTGAGGGATTTGAAAACAAATATCTAAGCTGTTAATTTTAAAACTAGTTTCTGATAACATTTCGTTGTTTGCAGGACTGAAGGCAGAGCTGTTCTACGTGCGTGAGGGATTTGAAAACAAATATCTAAGCTGTTAATTTTAAAACTAGTTTCTGATAACATTTCGTTGTTTGCAGGACTAAAGGCAGAGCTGTTCTACGTGCGTGAGGGAGTAGTAAACGAGTACGCGATGGGCTGGACGGTGCCCGTGCAGGCGCACGTACACGCGCTGCACTTCATTTGGAGGGCCACCGACCACGCGCCTGTAAGTTGTTGCCACCACCTCTCTCCTACAGTAATGAGCTCTGCTCTTGCTTAGTTCTTCTCACGAGTCTTGCGTAAAATGGGGCTATTTCACATCCTCAGGGGTTTGAATCTTAGTCTATTTTGTATGAATGATATAAATACGTAAGTATAAAAGTGCGATACGATATATACATAGAAGGGAGAGAAATGGTTAAAGACTTGAAATGGTTAAAAATGGTTGAAGAAACGGGTAAAAATTTACTGCATAATAATACATTGGTCTATTATGTGCACATGAAATTAAATTATATATGATTCCAGAGAAACTATTGCTACTTCTTCCTCTTAACTGATAAGAAGGCATTCGTGCATAAAAAATTTTCGAATTTTAAATTTCTAGGATATTGAAGTAGTATTTCAAAGCAGAATATTGTGGAACGTTTCAAAAAGTGTATCAGTTACCACGGTAAACTTTAAAAGTAAAACCTGAATATTCCGCAATTGTTATTTACACGAGCAGGCTCAATCATGACACGAGGTAAAGAATTGACTATGTAATTCACAAAAAGAAATGGTTGTTACGCTCTGAAAAGAGCTACGGTAAGATCTTTAGTAAACTGAGTATATCTTTTACTTACGTTAAGTTCATTCAAAGCAAGGTTTAAGAGACGCAACCCAGTTTAAAATCAGAGAACAAGTCCTCCGAGTGAGATTTTTCAGATACGTTCGAAATAATCAGGACGCCAAATTCAACAAAATCCAAGAGTTATTCGTCAAGAGCTGCACGATGACTTGTGTTTATTAGGAATTAGTGTAACAGAACAAACAACATGTATGTAATGAAATTCACGGGAACTTTCTAAAGGAACGGACCCCGATGAAAACCCTACTGCTATAGCGAAACGACACTGAAATGCAAGGTTAAATTCGTCAGAGAACTGAAGGATAAGGAATATTCGTACTAGGAACGAGTATTAGGGACAGGCAAAACTGAAATTCCGTGGTTTGGTCACTCATTAAATCTTATCGGAATCACGGATGTTAAAGATGGAGATGCTTACTTACTTAAGAACACCGTACCAACAGTCAAGTTTAGTGGTGGTAGTATCATGATTTGATATTCTTTTTCTGCCAATGGTGTAAGTAAAATATCAGTATTTGACTGTAAAATGCATGCCAAAAGTGTATCAAACCAGACGAAAACGTGCACCCTTCTATTGAGTCTCGAGCTACCTCCTAATTGGATATTCAAAGAGAACCAAAATCCCACACTTACTGCAAAATTTATGATCAAGTCGAGACCATGTGGCGATGTTTGAAAAATAAATTCAAACTCGAAAAATAAGAAATAAGCATTAAGAATCAGGAGAATATATGTCAGGAAGAATGAACAAAGATACCTACAAATGCTTGCCAGTTTCTAATTGAGGACTTCAGGATGAGATTGGTCGCGATTAAAGTTAATGAAGGCTATTGCACTAAGTATTAAATAAAAATAATACGCTATTTCTGTACTCTGCAAGTACTTTTTCCGCCCTATAAAATGAATAAATGATGTTAATTTCTGTAGAATGAAATATATTTAAACTATATTTGTATAATTAGATTTATGAATTATTTAACGATCTCGTACAGTAAATGTATACAAATTTGATTCAGTTAATATGCTTGAATATAAGGAAATAAAGTTTTCATGGGCACGAACACATCTCCCCCTTTGTAAATGTCTACAGGAGTGTCTTAGATGGACAAATGGAATCTGGATGTTTTCATTTCGGATGTTCACAGGTAGGACACTATTGTTTTCAGTAAGCACGACATACTCTCCTTATGTACGATATTACATAGGTGTGAGCAGCTGAATGCGGTGCACATATTTGTGCTCGTATTACTATGCAAGGTGTGTATGCGGATTCGATTTGCCTTGCAATGAACTTCAAAAGTATATATAAGTATAAGGTTCTATTAATGATTCGAAACCACTTTTTTAATTGCTAAACTTGTTAGTGCATTCCGTTTCTGCACAAATTAAATTTCCGTTTAATAAATAGCGTGATTTGACTTGCGACGTAAACGAATGTTTAGGAGCTAAATTTCGCTCATTCTCTTTTTCTATTTTGCTATCCCCAATGACGTTCTTGTATTTTTCATTCACGCGGTAAATGTACTTGCTCATGGTAACCTCGTGAAGATTTTGTGCTTCACATCCTTCGATCCATTTCGGAGCCTCACAGAGGCACTGGCGCCACCTCCACTCTAGTCGAGTTACTTTAACATATTCTGGTACATGGCTTCGTACCTGATCTCTTTTGCTCTTAGAATATCAAACAGCGATCAGGGCTGTTAAACTTGGCGCCCTAATCTGTTACTCGGTCAGAATAAAAACAGCGAAGCCTCAGCTCGGTGTCGCCCAGTGTTGCGCAGATGAGTGTCCTGGTCTTCTCGATCGATTTGGAGGTGATAAGTTTCTTCGCTTTTCGGACGAGCGCTTGTTTGTTTGAGACACTGGATTGGTGTCTATGGCGCGTTGTTTATTGACGGCACTACTCTAGAGCAGCGGTTGTCGATTGTCTCGTAAAACCGCTGGCAGCGAACCTGCTAACCCTGTCGCATCACTTCCACGGCTTTCAGGCCGCCTCACCTCTTCAATTTAGTGCGGATTTATCAGTTGTGATTGTTTTTTAGCCTATATGTCTTTCAGATGTGTCAGGCATTGATGTCTTTGTCCGAGTCGACCTTGATTACGGATAGTGGGCTTGTTTTTGGGCCAAAGGTTGTGCCTAAGAAGAAGCCCCATATTAAAGATAACTTACCTCAACTTAGGTTTCGATCTCAACGAGCACCAGCATCGATCTGCACCTGATGCGTTTTTCATTTTTAAATTGAAATGATTCCTTAGTTTAATTATAATAGGGATGATTAAACCTCCCAATTTAGACGCTGATTCGCATCATATGATACCTTAGAATTTCCGCTCAGCCTTCGTGAATAAGTAATTAACATAATGGAGAGGAGGCACCATCTGCTCTCCGTCTGCGGATGTGCTGGATGCCAGCACCGACCGCCAGCTGTGCGCACACACAGCAGTGCTCACCCTGCGGTGACTCAGACGAGTGAGTGTGCTTGTGTTGGTGAAGTATGAGCAGTTGCCGAACCTGCAGCCGTGCATGCTGTTTTCAACGCGGCCAGTCACGTCAGGGGAGCTGCTGTTTCTTTCCTTTCTGGTCATGAATTGCGAAATTTGATCTATAATGTGGTCGGAATGATTCAATTGGTGTTTTTCCAAATTAAATTTGGGCAAATTTTAGAATTTTTACAATAACCAATGCAGCCTGGAAGCTCTGATGCACTTTGTGAGGGCATCTTTAGCTGCTATCCAACCACTGCCAATCGTACTCTCAGCACTGTGGAACACTAGAAGAAATAGATAAACTTCAATTCGTTCTGCCGCTATTGAAAACCCGTGTTGCTAAAAATCTTTCAGTGGAACTTCGATCGCATACCATTAATTCTTTCATTTTCCTACCACTTTACTTACGCTAAATAACGTTTAGTAAGCACTCATGGTCACTGGTTGTCGTTGGATATCATATCTGTTATTTGTAACACGAATTCCGCTGATGGAATCGCTATTTATATTAGTAATTCTAGACGTCGGTTTTATGTACCATGCATGTGCTGCATTGCTAACGTGGATGACTTATTGAATATACTCATTTCCTCATATAATTAAAGAACAGTAACAGAACTGGTTAAGATCTTTTCGAATAAGAGTTCCTGATTTAAAACAACTAACGCTATCACGGAAAAATTTCACTGTGACCATATCAACTTCGCCTTCCTATAATGGGATGCAGCTTTTATTAGCTTTTCCTGTGAGCTGCCTCATTAATTTGGGGTAAATTTATAAAACCTAGATCAGTAGAAGGAAGGGTCGTTTTTGAATAAATTATCGGCGAAGCCATCATTGGAAACACCGAAGCCATGATGTAGATAATCATGACGTTCAAGCTTTAAACTTGCACAGTTCATTTATGATGGACGCCGCAATGGATTTGCGCTCCTAAAATTCTAGTTCATTCAATTTGTCTACTGGATTAGTGCATTTGAATTTGAAGGATTGTGAGTTATTTCCCCGTTCGTGGTAATAGCGACTCAGGAATGGTGTTTGAAGAAAATTTTTGAGTTTTTATTCATAGCCGTTCGAAAATTGAATTCGATGGTGAAATTTCGCTGTTTACCGTAATAGATGTTCATAAATAATGTATTGAAGGAAATAGTACAGTGTACTAATTAGCAGCGGCTGAAAGATAAAATTCGAGAGCAAAACTTCGTTATCCTTATAGTCAGTTGGCTAGAAATGATATTCGAACTTGAAAGAACGCACGGTTCTAAGAATGCTCGATAGAACCATTGTTTTTCGGTTCACTGCTGGCCTGTTTTTTAGCACGTACTACTTTCTTTTCAAACTTTATCGTTATATTCTTTTTGTTTCATTAACTTACTTCCTAACTTACTGATTCTATACGCAAAGAATCTCGCGGGAACACACTTTGTGCATAGATTTCCTGTTTCCTTATCTCCATTCTTAACGGTACCTTACTCCTTCTATTCTAATGATACCTTTTAGTGGTTAGAGAGGCTAAAACTAACGTTCCTATTGTATTCTAATCTGACATTAATTACTCTTTATGAATACCATTAGTTGAGTTGAGAAATGACTGTAATCGGAAGTTCAAAATGAGTCTCAGTGTACAATGGCGGCTCCAGTTTGCACAGCCATCATCTAAAGTGTCTAGGCAGTGTCTTCAGCATCAGGTGGCGCAACTAAAGCCTTTCTCATTTCCTCTGCATGCCCGTCTTACGTTAAAGCTAGCGTAATTTGTCATTCTGAAGCACACCTTATGGCTCCACGGCCGTAAAGTAGCGCCGTTCTCTTCTTTTTATTACGACAACTTCAGCTTGATCTTACGGCTGTAAAAAAGAGGATGAGTGTCACTTGACTCGACCACCTCGCTTCCATCACAGCGGCCTCCGCAGCGCACTGAGTCATCGAACTTGCTTTCGTTTGACGGTTTTTTATTGTTTGAAGTTTTCCGCTCCGCTTACTTATGTATGTATTTCATTGTATTGTTCTGAAATATGTTTGACGCTCTGATGGCTCATTTGAGAACTTTACGTAACATGAATTTTATGTCTTAAATGATTTATTAACGAATTAGTTAAGGCTGTGTCTATTAGATATGACCACTTCTTCCGTGTCACGTAGCTTGCGTTTGGAAGTACTGAACTTCATCAACCAGAGTCATCGCTCGAATTCGAGGCCTGAGTGTTCCAATTCCGCACTATTTACGGACCTTAAAGGTTGAAAATGGAGGAATAGTTTTATTATTGATAAAATTGATTACCAAGCTTTTATTTTGTCCTACGTATTCCCTTCGTACCCTCAGAGCTATTAAGTAAAAGATTTTGTACAGGATCAAGTACTTAAGTGGGATGAACTTCGATGTTCTTTTTTTGTTAGCGATTCTCGATTAGGTCGTTGAACTAAACAGCTTACAGTAGACTGAAAGACGGACTCCTGCAGCTGTTTTGTTCAACAGCGTCTCATTTTTTACTAGTTGACGTGGCAGATGAAAGTCCTCATCAAAGACCTTATTGAACTTCATATCTGAACGTCGGATGAGTCGTAAAACTAACCGGACTGCGTCATTCCCGATCAATAGAACATGCACTGCAGCACGACCTGTGGCCATGTGCAGTGTGCCTCATATTAGAATGGGCCTCCGTGCTTGCGGGACGAACTCTTTAAAACGTTTTACGTTGCTTAAATGCTTTTCGATTTTGGTAGATGGAATGACGTTGCAGTATCGTATATGGAAGATGCTCTGGGGCGAATATGGTATTCCGTAAATCCTTTCATTGATACTTGAGAATGTGAATCAGTTTTTTAGCTTCGCCCGTTTTAGTTTTCAAATGACTCACACCAAGGTTGTTATTTAGTTTTCAAATATCTCATACCATTAAGGTTTTTGTTCATGTGGTCATTTTTATTTACCATACAAATTTTTCCTCTGTGCATCCAGATGTTTCTATTCTTGTATTCATTTGACTAAATTTTATTATTTTGCGTTCGATATTTTGGCTCTTATTGTAGAAAATGTTGGTGGAATTTTGTTTCCAATTCAATTTATACAGAAACCTCAAAAATGTAAGAAATTGTAAATTCTAATATTTAAATCAAATAATCATTTGCATACGATCGTTTTTTTTTTGTTTGGTTCGCACTAGAAATAATTGTTTTCAGTGATGATTTATAACTCTACGTCATCAATTAATGTTAGTATTTATTTCCGAGCATGGAGGGGCTTTCCTGCTCTTTGTTAGTATAAAAGTTTTCTTAGAGTTATTTTGTGTCGAAATTGAAAGTTTCTAAACGAAGAGACTTGAACGCTCCCGTGGGCCTTTCAGTTGCTGGTGTGCGAGATGCGTCTCTCAGAATTTCTTGGTCTGCATTTCGGACTCCACGAAAACCTTTCAAAATACTCGAAAGTTCTCTCTTTTATCTGCGCGAAATTTTGCAGCCCGCATGTGCCTGTTCGTGCGAAGTTTTGGAAGGCCAGGGAAGCCAAATATGGCGTGTTTGTCGCTCCCACTCTCGCGCTTTCGAAGGCGTGCGCGAGTCACTCTGCGCTCAATGGCAACCTGACGCCATTCACGCAAATTGAGTGGCAACACCACTCCCAAACACAACGCACTGTGTACTGAAATTTGACCGTCCTAAACTAAATAAAATGCTCCTCTCGTGGCTGACGATGTCGAAAATTCAGCGCTCGCCGAATAAAATAGTCTACCTCGCAAATAAAACAGACCGGAAAAAGCCCTTTGAAAAGAAGGCGTTCCGTTTGATTGAAGAACTTTGACTGGCAAGTTGGGTCAGTTAATAAAAGAGAGACTCTAAGTGAATAGAATCATGGGGTGCTCTCAGTCGTTTACGAAATTTACTGTCTGTAAAAAACTTTAACGTTGAGAATTAACTTTACCTAACTTTTACTGTTTGAATATAATGAGTTGGGGCTATGATTCTTCTTAAAACCTTTTTAGTATTTATGTTCCGACAAACGCTATTACGAGCAGCTGTCTGTCAGGCTCCGGAAGTTGTTGATTCAAATTAAGGTGAGGAGTTTTTGCTGAACTCAGAGCTGGTCGGCAAGTTCTTGTGTCCTCTGACGAGACCGCAGCAGACGGTGCGTGCGTCTCTTACAAATGATCGGCTCACTAATTGGAGGGGATCTGCGCCTCAATTTTTGCTAATCTCGACTGGCTTTCTTTTCTTTCACCGCTTTTCCTTACACTTTTTCTTTTCTTGTCACTTTTTTACCTTTCTTTCATGCCATACTTTATTTAGGGAGGCTTAAACTAACCTATAATCAATTATCTATGTCATACTTTCCCCCATACCCATTTCCAGTAGTTTCATTTTCATCTCTTTTCCTTTCTTTCTCTTTTTCTTTCATTTCTTTCTCTTATCTTTTTCTTTCATTCTATCTATTTATTCTCGTCCATCTTTTTCTTCTCTATCACATCTATTTCTTTTATCGTTTCTGTTTTATTCCGTCTCTTTTCAACCCAATTCTTTTCCCGGAGGCAGAGTTTGGTGAACAATATTTTTAGCGATATTTTGGTGATACCATGTCTTTGACTCATGTGTTTATCGTATTGGTTTTAACTGATCAATTGTAGTTTCCTTCAACGCTAGAGTAGTTTCTGTAATTGAAGTATTTGTTTGGGCTCAACGTAAAAAGCATTGCTGATTTACCTCACCACCGTTCAATATTTTTTTTTTGTATTTTCAAGACATTGTGATTGTGATACTGCGATTTAACAATTTTTGTGATACTGCAATCACGATATGAATCACGATACTGCAATTGATTGTGCTATTGCAATTTGATTTGTGATACTGTAATTTGTGATACTGCAATCACGACATTGTGATTGTGGTACTGCAATTTGAAAAAGGCGAAAGGTGTTTAGTTGTCTAGCGAATTCCTCAGCTCTGGAGTGTACGCAAAAATAATTGAACATCGTATTTAACTTTATTGGTCCTCGTGAAAATCCAACTTGCTTTTATCACATCATTTTGTACCGAATTTAAAGTTAATTAGCCCAGCGGTACTTACTGGGCGTATTTTCACCCGATTTGCTCAAATGTTTGAGTGTGTATGACCAGTAGTTAACGATAATTTATAAACTAATACTAATAGCTACATATATTTGGTAACCCTGACAACTAACTCAGAGTTAAAGTCCACTATTCCAATCTATCGTGCACTATTTTGATTTCATGCCTTCACGACTCTGGTCAATTAGCTTTGTATTGAATCAGTTTTAATAGAAGCACCATGTGTTCTTTGCTTCGAGAGACTGTGTGCCATCTGCGGATGCTAGGTCATGATTTCCATCATGGAGCATTATAGGTCTCCCGTTCAGTATGGGCTTCGGCCAAGACACATAGTAGGAGCATTTTATGCTGCAGTGTTTAGATTACATTTACATAGGTTACTGCAGGTACTCGACGATAAAACTGATACATGTGTGACTCTCCGGACAGCTTATTTATTTTTTTAGATTTGTACTGAATTTATGCTTAAGGTTAAAATTAGATTTGAGATGCCAGATAATGTTTTTTTGGGCGTAGATGCTAAAAATTATGGTGCATTTTCGGCTGTATGGAAATTTGATGTCAGTTTCTCTATCCACAGTCTCACGAAATAAGAACCGTAAAAATTTTCTGATTTACTTTTCATTTGAATAGTTCTAAGACCCGTTATGTTTACAGTTAACACTAGCATTCCTTTAGTCCTGATATCCTTTTTTCTATGTATGTTAGGTTAAGGTATGTTAGTTACAAGGCACTTATGTTAGTTATAAGATGTTCATTTTAGTTTTAGGTATGTTAGGTACAAGATGTTTTAGGTATGTTGGTTACAAGATGTCTTAGGTATGTTAGTTACAAGATGTTTTAGGCATGTTAGTTACAAGATGTTTTAGGTATGTGAGTTAAAAGGCAGCTAAAGAAAACTCCAAGAAATTAGTCATGTTTCCAACTTCCTATCAAATTGTTACATCCTTCCCACGGAAGAAGTCACAAGCGACAGCGATTCAGGAAATAAACCTGTGCGTTGTCGCATTTTGTGAGCTTGTTCCGCTTCATCTCGTGAAAAACTTCTTGCTGTTAACACGAGTGTGCCTCTTGTCGCGCTATATAAATTTGGCTGAGGACGCGTGCATGGTTTATGGCAACGTCCCCCAGGAGGTCGTGTTGAGATAATGTGGGGGGCTGTCGCGACTCAGCTGCCGCTAAAAACTACATAAACAACCAAAAGATTCCGTCAGCTTCCCCGCCGAGGAAAAGGGCGCAGCCTTGGAGGAAATGAAGACGCATTGTCACAGGCACGCGTGGCTCTAGTTTCAAGGCACAAGTTTAGCCATAAAGACTTAAATCCGAGTTTTAAACACCTTGCCATTCACACTGAAGATATTTTAGCCATGTGTCATGAGCGTCTTCTCAGAAATACTTCTTGATCTCTCGAGGCTGTAGTTTTTTAATCAGAACTAGGCTACAAAGGACGAGTTGAATTTTGGTTTCTTTCGAAATTTTGCATGGTGTTCCTCGCAGAGTAGGAGCATATAGTGTTAATATGGTCGAGTCACATTTTTGGAGCTTATTTACTATCTGTTCATCTGATTTTTACCATTTTTACACGGGCACTGGTTAAGCTTAAAAATGTGCTGTTTACACATGCCTGTCAATGTTACTGAGGTTTGCACCGGTGCTAAAATGATGGTTGTTTTGGCTTAATTAAGTGAACAACAGAACTCTGAGAATGTGCAAGGCTGACCTCCATTCCCGTTCGGTTCTCATATTAACTTCAGGACTCAATCTTCAGGTTTTTTGTGATGTTATTAGGAAAAAACCTTGTTCTGTTGATTTTGCAGCCTCGTTTAGACGACATAATAGTGTCTCTAGATAAGTATACTCACACACAAGGCATGCGATTTTAAAAATTGTTTTACAGATTTTCATGTTTTAATTTCGAGACCTAAATAAAATTGCAGGTCAGTATAAACTTACAATTACTAAAGTAGATGTTTGACAAGTATCGTACAGGTATGCATATGAAGGATTTTAATTATTTTTAGAAATGACTTTCTTGATCTTTTCTGTATTCTCCACGAAATTCGAATTTTGTATCTCTTTCTTAAGTCAGAGTTACGTAAGTGCACTTTGGAGTTAACATATGAAGAGCCCCTTTTGAGGTGGAAAGTAGGCCACTCATCCTAATGTTATCTGTTAGTAATGCCATTAGGCTTTTTCATGGGAAAATTTAGCTCCATGGTCATAAATCGTCACGATAAAGTGTTAATTAAATTTCGAAGGCGTTTGTTTTCGTTATCAAATCTGTGAGGTTGGATTATCTCGCTTGTATCAGTGACACGGGACCTGCTTGTCCGTAGTTTGTGTGGAGCTGTTGAGGAGTGAAGGCCTTATCTGGCCCGTCTGACACCGTCCTTTGGCAGGCGCTTGCGAGCTCAGTGACGTTAATTAGCTCAATGTGGTGCTAACGCGCCGCCGCAACCTGCAATAAAACTAACCAGAGTCTCGACACGCTCGAAATATTGCCTTCTGTCCCCTTTAGTTATTCCCGTGGCACCCAAAACTAAGTACCCGGCCACATGCTTGTTCGAAATTCCTCTCCCTTTTGTTGGGACTCAGAGCCAGCTATACAGTAGACTGCCATAATGAGGTGAACTTTCTTTACTCACCAAACTCGTCTCTATTGGAAACTTGTGAAGAGAACTATAAAGGTAAACCATGGGCCGTAAATTTGTTTGTGTCTGCGTTGAATTGACCACCGGCAGTGCCAATTTAGAGGCAGAGATCGTATCGGGAACTCCTTATACGCGTCTCAATGCGCTAGAATTGCTCATGGAATTTGTCCAGCATGATGGGAATACTTTCGCTGCTAACTCTTAGCGATGACGCCCAAGTTTTTGAAAATGAAACTTCGTAACGGAACATTCAGTTGAAAGTTTCAAAAATGATGGATTCGGATTTTAATTTAGCGACAGTCCAGCTGCGCTGAGCATTTAATGCCTTTTTTCGGTGCGTTTTTTAAGGGCGAGATTTTAAGAGAGAAAAGTTAGGCGTGTCTGGAACTTTCAGCTTCGATCACGAATCTCCTGACGTATGTTCCTTTCCCTCCTTACGATACCTCGACTTCTAGGTTTAAACTGTCGCGAGGCTTTTATTATCTGTTCAGTGTTTGTTGATTTTCTGAAGATGTTGCTCATCGGTGCTAATGATTCTGAATAGCGCTCAAGAATTACCGAACAGCAGTTATATAAAGGCTTCCAACCAGCATGAAAAACTCTAGCTCCGGAGGTAAATGATGGTCTTGTGCTTATAAGTTTTTACTCGGCTTAGCATGATGCTAAATAATATTTGTTTTTTCCTTTTCTCCTTTGTTGTTTATAGTCGTGGGGATAAATCATTAAATTGCATACACTAATGAAGGTCAGTCTTAGTTCCATTCTTGTTTTCTATTTCTTATTTGTAATTGTGAGCATAGTCTCTACTGTCGGCGTTTGTAGCTAGTCGACGCCGATAGCAATGTGTGCTGTCTTGAGCTCTGAGTTTTGTTTACTCACAATATATCACTTTGAGCAATTCATAAATACCTGCAGGTTGTGTGAATTTTGTGTCATCAAGCAATGTTCCTCAACTTTTCTATCATCCCTAAGTCCCAGAGTTTGCCTACTGCTGAATTCATGGACAATATTATTCATTTCAGAGGCGACGTTTTCTTTTTCTTTGATGATTCGTTTTTAATGTCGGACGTCCATTTCTTAAACGTAGATTTTCTCAACATGCCTTTGATGGACTTGAATGAGGGGAGTTTGAGAGGACCCCTCGTTTGATGCAAATAATTACGCCCTCGAAAGAAGAACGAGAGGATCAGTCAGGGGAGGCTCGTACACTGAGTAAACAAAGGCTCGTGACAATGACGCTCGCGAGAACTGCAGCACCGCGCGAGTGGCTCCTCGCCGCTGTGCTCCTCGCCGACCCTCGAATATCGATACGTCTGAACTTCAACAGGAGACGCGCACGCACCTCAGAAAATTACGTTCGCTCGCGTGTGCTGATGTATTTCGTCGAAGATGTGAACGCCTGCGCCTCGGAAAATAGCGTTCGCTCGCGTGTGCTGATGTATTTCGTCGAAGATGTGAACGCCTGCGCCTCGGAAAATAGCGTTCGCTCGCGTGTGCTAATGTATTTTGTCGAAGATGTGAACGCCTGCTCCTCGGAAAATAGCGTTTGCTCGCGTACGCTGATGTATTTCGTCGAAGATGTGAACGCCTGCGCCTCGGAAAATAACGTTCGCTCGCGTGTGCTGATGTATTTCGTCGAAGATGTGAATGCCTGCGCCTCGGAAAATAGATTCGCTCGCGTGTGCTGATGTATTTCGTCGAAGATTAGAACGCCTGCGCCTCGGAAAATAGCGTTCGCTCACGTACGCTGGTGTATTTCGTCGGATATGTGAACGCTTGTGCCTCGGAAAATAGTGTTCGCTTGCATGTGCTGATGGATTTCGTCCTAGAAGAGAATGCCTGGAAACCAATCTAAGTAGGGTTTGGGCTAACGGATGGCTGAAAACTTTACGTTGCAGTTGCGTATTTTGGGATATATGTATTGTGTACATCTCTTCAGTGCATCTCAAGTGAATCAAACTTCTCATCCAAATGTATATCCATTCTCGCTTCTCGTTTATGTTGGTACGTATTTAGGCTGCTGATTCTTTCGTGAATGATTTTCTGTTAAATATTGATTGGATGTTATTGATTTTCCAATCTGTTAGATTACACATTTGCCTTCCCACAACCTGTTTCAATTTTCAACCTCCTATGGCTTTCTTTCACTCGAGTTACATGCCTGTTTGAATTTCCAACCCCCTATTACTTTATTTCACATCAGTAAGTTGCTCTGGCTCTCAGATGGGAATTTTCCTGTAGGGTGTCTTTGGGACCCGGCGCTCTGCAGGAGATTAGGATTCCTGAGCTGCTTTCCGTAGAATACTGTGCAAAATATACTTGTGCTAGTATACCAAGTTGAATTACACTAGGGAATTATACCTGTGCTAGAGTACCAAGTAAAAATTACACCTGTGAATTACACCTGTGCTAGTGTACCACGTTTAATTACACCTGGGAATTTTATTTGTTCTTGTGTACCGAGTTGAACAGCACCTGTGAATTAAACCTGTGTTATTGTGCCAAGTTGCATTAGTGCTGCGTTAGTCGTACTTGTGCTAGTGTACCTAGTAGAAATAGTGCTGTGCTAGTAGTCTATGCATCAGCAAGTGGCTTTTTCAGAATTAACGCAGAGTTAGTTGTATTGCGCTAGTGTACCTTGCAGAATATTCACTGCAACGTCAGCAACACTTATTACACGATCCTGGTGTGAGTTTAGTCCTGTAGTAATTGTAGGCATTCTTGACAGTTCCTTTTCAATCTTTTTTTCTTGGAACAGGCAGGGGCTCCGTGCAAGTCTCATCCATAGTTCTAAGCCATGATGGTCTTCGTTTTATTTCCCTGCCTAGTTTCTTTAACTTTTTGTCTCGCTGATGCGCTCGTATGAGTTCAAACATCTGTAAGGCATAGGGTCGTTAAAACTCTTTTGATGAACATCGTGGAGTGTTGCGCGCTGGTTTCAACAAAATATTTGAAAAAATTAAAGTAATATTATTTGAACCATTTATATTATAAACTCTGGTTTCTGAAAAACATATTTTGATTTTCTGAAGTAATGTAATAATTGTTCCCGTAGTTCTGCCGAACACTGGGATTTTTTCATCAAAAAAATTTTGACCGAAAATCAAATTTTGAGGATAACCGACCAGCACAAATGTTAAAGTTAAAAAATAAAAAATGTCATTTTCCATTCAGCACAGATCTATTCTTTTAAAAGCCCTACGTCACTGTTTAGAAAAAATAATCTTCTAAAACCAATACTACTGGTTCAACATTGACGCTTTTGATGTTAACAAAAATAGCTGAAACGACAATTCCAGTTGGAAGAGCCAGAAGAGCATCCAGTGAGTACCAAAATATCTAGAAATGGCCACTTTTCATTTAATTGTAATCCATTTAAAACTTAGAGCACGATTTAATAGAATTTTCTGGCAGAACTGAGACAACGAAGGCTTTTCACAGGGTAGCCATTACGATGGACAACTTTAAGGCCGATCATGCACCACTGTGGCTTAAACTTGCCTTCTTTACAATGGTATTTCAGGTGCATGTATTAAAGGGAACAATTATTCAACAATGAAAAACATTTGCTTTATTTGATCTAGGTTTTCTATTTTTATCAAATTAAAATAGTAAAGTTTACCACCCAACACACTATCAATGAGCTGCTATTTGCCTGGCTGTTGTTACAATTGAGCGTCTAACTTCATAAGACCACTTGCTGTTTGAGCTCACCTCCCATTTTTTGATATCATTAAGGCATTACCCACATGATGATGTTGTTAAGAAAACTGAGCTTATCGCCCGTTCTACGTGTGCATCAGAACGCTCGATCACACGCACACAAAACGTCTCTGAGTCGTTCATTGTCATGCACCGCAGATTTATATTGTATGCTAAGCACGAACTTTGTTTTCATTTTAACTGTCCTTATCATGGCAGTGAGTCAATATACTTCGTTTGGCCGGTATGTAGAGATGCTCGCACGGACTTTCATTTATCCTTTGCGTAAAAGCTAGGCTTTGCCACGTAGGTCATTGAAATTTTTGTTCTTATGACAGGCAAAAACGGAACTTTTGAGTTTTGTTCAGATGATCGTCTCATGTTGAGAGTAGGTTATGACACGCACTACGCCTTAAGGAAGGAATGAATACATAAAATTACTTTACCTTAACAGATAGCAACAACGAAGGGAGTAAATACTGAGCCGACCTCTTCATTTTACTAACATCTGTCAGTGGTGGTTGTTGTGTCACGTGTGACCCTTATAGAAACCGACAAATAATATCTTACTGCTGACTCAATTTTCTTCTACTTCTTTGTATTCTTTTTTCCTAAAGGGGTATTCATTCTTCTTTATTCCTCGTGTGCATCTTGTCCAATAATGTGCGAGTGTGATAATTTGCGAGATTTATATGTTAGAGGTCGGCGATTTTTGTTCTGATAATACTTGTTGCCGGTGACTTTAATCTTCGACAAGATTTTCTTGCTCGTGTATTTCGGTTGAAAATAAAACAACCTTGCAAAAATTTGATAGTCTCGAATGGCTGACTACTATATTTCTAATTCCAATGGTTTCCGTTTGTGTGGATTTTTGAGTTATTTTCCAAAAATATCATCTTGCTGAGGTTTCATTTTACCAATTTTCATTTTTTCTGTTGTATTATCTCGTGGAAGAAAGAAGAAGTCTCAAGCGAAATTGGATGAGATGTTCTTGGCTACAGAACTCGATCCAATAACATTTCTAGGATAATCTCCTCAAAGACAAAGTTGTGCTTCATTTGTTACGAGTTTTAAACTTTCAGGCTTCCCCGCTCGTACGGCCTCTTCAGATTCTGCGACTGTCCCTTAAGTTGCGGCCTTGCATCCTTTGCGCAATGGGTGCCTTAACTTTACCTTAACTAACTTTGCGACTCTGAGTAGCCGCGTCGCCGCTAAATCAAAGCCTTCTTCCATTCTCATCTTCTCTTTTTCCTTCCGAGTCAACCAAACATAGCGTTTGCGATTGACAGCAATTCCTCGTGTACAGAAATGCAGTTTCATAAAACACGTGACAATTTTTCGAATCTTCCATCCGAATAGCATTATTTAATGATCGGTTTGGCTTGCAGCAAAACCCAGCCGAATAGCACCAAGCGATTTCTGATATTGCGGTGTGGCTATACTTACCCCATTCGTTCCTTCATTTTTCGAAGAGAACTTCAAGGGTTTTTATTTTCTTTGAGATAAATTGATGTCGCAAATGAAAATGTTTTTAGAACCTTGCGTTACATTGTTAATTGGGATTAATTGTTGAAATTAAAAAGAGAAACGAAGGAAAGCTTCAAATTGGAAGTTCCATACCTTGTCGCTTTCAACAATAATTTACATTTAAACGAGGATGGCATCACGCCTTGAAGATCAATTGAAGCAACTTGAAGTTGCTGTCTTATAATATAAACTGTTAGTTTGTTACGGTTACTAGATAACCCTTTTTTCTGGACAAATTTTTGAACTTAGTGCCATCAAAAGTCTAGTTGATCCATTATGAGAACTCAGTGTTGGGTAAACTTGCTGAGTCGACTCATGTTGAGTGCTCTCAATGACCAAACATCATTCGAAAAAGTAAAAATTTGAGAATTTTGGCCACAATAAAAGCCGAGCCTGGTAACGTTGTACACACAGCCTGGCAAAAAAGGTGAGATTCCTTCGTAACTACGAGAGTCACTCCAGGAAAAATGCCACATCCGGTATGTTATACGAACTTTCTCGCTGTGGTGGTTGTCCAATTCTGGATCTTGACCGACGGGCTATCTGCTCTAGCGTTTTTATTGAGAATCGGAAGTTTGTGAAATCGTATAGTTTTTAACATATATGAGGCGTTGCTACCATTGCCCATAGTTTTTTGCTTTGTCTGTTCCTTTTTATAATGATACGTAATTTTTACAGATATTTTAATACCACTAAAAAATGACTTCGGAATTTTATACAACCTCAAAAGTGTCGTTTGTGAGTCTATGAAGGCGTTATTTTTTTGCTTACAGATTTTTTTTTTCGATGACGGACTCCCGGGGATAAACCATCAGAAAAACTGAATTTCCTTCATTATATTGATGTCACGACGCCCAATACATTTACAATTTAAGTTCGTTTTACTTTGTCAGGCATCGTTGTTTTTTTACCAAGAAAGACGTTAAATACTTTTAGAAGATTTGAAGGAAACCCAATAAGACCAATTACGAAACGTTTGTAATTGGATGCTTTTAATGATTCAGTTGAGTTTTTATCTGATATCGTGCACATGAATGCAGAAAGATTCAAGAAAATAATTCAAGTCCGGTTTTGAAAAGTATTTTAATGTCATTTTCTTCCGAATTCAATTTTGCTGGTGACATGTTTCGGTGTGATATCATTTGAAAAACATCTTCAGGGATTTATTTTTCGCTATAGAAATAGCATTTGGTTGTCGTACGAAAATCACATATACGTCCACATTTTTGTTTGTTTTATAAGCTCCTTGGTCTATTTCAGTTGCTGTACAACATCGCCCTCCGCACGGACGACACCGAGAAAGATGACCCCCAAGACACCAAAAGTAAAGATCGTCTCGACGAAAAGAAACAATCTCGGAAACAGAAGACGAAAGACAAGAAAGACGAGAGGAAGGGACCTGTTGTTTTGGCGCCCCCCTACCTAAATATTTCGCTGTCGGGTAACGTGCCGACCGAACCTACAACTTTCACACTTCATCTTCCGTGCACGGGCGCTGCCAGTGCTGAAGTCGATGTCACTCTGAATATCAATGTGACGTCGCCCCGGCCCAACTTGCCACCTATAGAACTCTATTTTAGAAGGAGGAAAATTTGCCTTCAAGGTACGCAGCAACTTTCCGAAGCCATGAATAAATTTGCACTGGATATACACGAGCCTTCTGTGTCCATTTACTTTTAACTTTTTGAGTGTGTCTGTCATTGGGCATTTGAATATCTGCATGACAACACTTTTCTGTCGTGCCCAGAATGCTCAGAACTGTTGTCGAATAGATTTTGCGTTATATTAGCTTTAGGACGGAGAGTTTTTGCAGCTCAGCGCCTTTTTCCTCCCTTTTCACTCTGCAAAACATTCAATGTTCATGATTTTTAACGTTAATTCACAAACTAATTTTTAACTTTGCACTTTCGGCTTATTTCATTATCATTATTTTTTACATGATTTAACAGACATTTTTGTAATTGTTTTTCCTCTCGAAGAATACTACTTCTTTTACTTTCAAAATTGCTTTCTTTCATGGAAATGTGGCAACTCACTCATTAGACGCCTTAAGCTCATCTGTTGTGCCTTCGAGCTCAATTTATATTGTGGCAGTTTTCATGACAATATTTGTAGTTGCTGACATTATTTTAAAGTTAAGGAAATACTGCTAATTCACGATAAAAATTGACTCAGTTAAACTTCAGTTCAAGTATCAATTCTTCATTTGTGAGCATTTAAAACAAACTACGAGCAGCGGTTATTTTTGGTTATTTTCTTTATGTTTATGGTGGTAGTGTGATACCGATAAAGCTTTATCTTAGTGTTGAAATGACGATCATGCTTCTACCCTGAACATATTTTGTAGGTTAAATAATTATCATTTTCATTTTGCAAAAATATCTAATCCTGGAAGACTAAACGTTTGACCTTTCAAGACATATTCAGGTCTATAACTTAATTTCCCAAAATACTTAAGGTATCTATAAAATACAGTTAAGGATATTGTACATTTATCTTCTATGAAATTCCGGTGAGAATGTCATACATTTCACACTCGTATTGCATCGATTTAAAACCGAGTCATTAATGACGAAGTCATGTATTGGGCGACGTTCAGGCCAGTCGTCGGAGGCATACGCGCCTCACCAGGACCCGAAGGAAGAGGCCCCGCCGCTGGTGTCCCCGACGCTGTACTACGGCCTGTGCGGGGCCGGGGCGCTGCTCATGGTGCTCCTCAGCATCCTCGGCGCCGCCTTCGTCAGGAGGAGGATCAGGGAGAAGAGACACCGTGACCATTGCACCCTCACGTAAGTGGTCAACAGTACTTATTTTGTTTAACTTTTTGTGCAACATTATATAACTTCGCATTTTGTGTAACTTTTATGTGACAGTACTTTTTGGACAACAGTTTTGTATAACTTCGCACGTAAATTATTAGATGTCATTGTTAAATGTGTGACGTTAGATAGTAAGTCATTTTAAAATTACGTGTTTGATACCTTTTCGGAGAGGATTTTCGTGCCTCTAGATGCGAATTAACTTTTTTTAGTGAATGTCGTTGTTTGTCGTCTGAAAAAAACGGGTTTATTTTGTTTGGCATTGTGTTTTTTCTGTTCGCGCGCTAGGCTTCAGTCGTGTAAGGGTTGAGCACATTCCGGCAGTCACTGTCAGTTCTAATCTCCCCATCGCAGGTCTAATTGCGGAAGTGACCAGAAGTCCCGAGCGGGCACTAGCTCTTCCCTGTTGTCTCCAATTTCGAACAACGTTTACACGCCGACAAACCACACGTATACTCCGTCCACACACACCTACACGCTGCCCTCCTCTGTTACGAGCAACTGTTATGCCTCCCTGACGCAGCTGCCTGTTAGTCCTACGCAAACACTGCCTCATCCCCCGACCCAAACACTGCCTCGTGACTCTTCTTCAACTTCAGCTCAAGAGCACAACGTTTCTGCTGCGTCACTTGCAACACCTGCAGGCAACTCTTCAGTCGCCTCTTTAACATTCGGACCCATGTCGACGGCCTCTTTGTCGCACCCTGCTAAAATCTCTGCATCTCTGGCCCGAGACTGCAGTCTGCCGACGTTCCGCCCAACAACTTCAGGTTCCCAGGCTGGGTCCAAGAACTGCACCCTCACAACCATGGCGTCCGGAGACGGCAGTCGCAACAGCACTCTCAACAAGCGGGAGCTGCTCGTCGATCCTTGCATGGCACACATGCAGGAAAGCTTCAAGCATCTCCAGGTGAGCTCGTTCTCTGTGCGATGAATTTGTCTCTGCATTTTTCGGCCCCGAAAGTAACACTTAATGAAGTGTTGAAGCACGCAGTTTGTGAGAAGCGATGCTTTGATGAATTTCAAGTCGTTTTTTCGGTAACGTAGTGCTAAAATTCTAGTGATGTTTTGATTGGCTGAGCTTAACAAAGTTGAGTTTAACGGACAAGTGATTATAGCTGGCGGTACTAGCTGGAGGATTTATATATAATCTCTCTTGATGGGATTTCTCAAAAAACTTTCATCGAGAAGTGAAGCGCTTATTTAAAAATCTCACTCAAGATATTCACGTTGAAAATAAATTGAGTACATCCGAGCACATTTAAGGATCATTTTTAGCATGATTTTTTAGGTTTTTTTATTTAGTAGTCGTATAATTCAATCATTACATGAAAGCAGTTCTAAGGTTAAAAAATTTCAAGTCAGATCATACATATCCATCTTTAATTTAATTAGATTCAACCACATTTCCGTCCATGGCGTACTATTTTAGTTAACGTTCGTGATTGTGATAAACCATTTACTGAAAAAAAATCGACTTAACTTACACGATGGCTCGGTGGTTGCAATTGTCTGGCTTAGCCCAATTGGGTTTAGAAGTGACAGCTTCCGCTCGCAGCTGAGGCTGGGCGCCGAACGGGGGAACACAAATAGCGCGTTTTATGAGGTCGCTCGCCCCGAGTTATTGTAGGCTTGACGGACGCCTGAGATGGATGAATGCTCCGGGAACATTTGAGTGCCCTCCCGCGCTAGCGTAGAATTTATGTACGGGGAGCAAGTGCCGGAAAATTCCCTTTTGTGTCATGCTGAAATTTATGAGCGGTGTGCAGGCCTCTGCCTGCAGCAAGGTTTTTGGGAGTAACTCTGCAGCCGTAGCAATTTTTGCATCTTTTGTTGTCATCTTGAGATCTTCGTGAGTTAAGGCCTCAGTAAATAAAGGTTCCATTATGTAAGTCTCTTCTAGGGTGAATCGGTCAGTGAAATTCTTTGATACAAATCAATGAATAGTTGAAGCCACAGTAAATAACGGTTCCATAATGAAAGTCTCTTCCAGGTTGAATCAGTCAGTGAAATTCTGGATGCGAATCGATGAATTTTAAATTTACGTGCATTAAAAATATAGATATTACCAGCTCTGTGACAGCTGCGTTCATGCAAAGTAAGTTTGTGAACGACTCAAATTCAAATATTCCAAACAATTGAAACAGGCTTAAATTCCGTCAATATAAAGTCAGTATTCGCGCTTTTTTGGTTTGCGACCGTCGCTTAAGAACCATTCTATCTATCGGAGATTCCACTAGGTTGAAATAAGTCAAACTTACCTACAGTCACGGCAAAGAAGGAGAGCCTCTTGAGCCTTTTATTCGCTACGATTCGAGAAGAAAGTATACAGCGTCTGCGGCTCCGTTCTAACTGGCGAGCGGACTTTCCTTTAATTTAGTGAATATTGAAAGGGTCGTATAGTAGGATGGATTCGGACTGTAAGATCAGCGAATTCATTATGGGAGGATTTTCTCATGTGACTGAGTACGGAAATTTGTATGCGCTGGTTGAATTCATTTAGAGATTCTCACAGGCTCTTAGGACTGGAATTTTGAAAAAGACGGTGTTCCAATTCTGCATTATGCATTACGCAATACTGCATTAGTTTTCTGTTGAGTCTTCTGTGAAGTAAAAGAGAAATTCAAGGTCTTATTAATTCAGGAACGAATGTGTCAAACGTTAACGAAAGGTAAAAGGATTGTTACGAAAGACATTTTGAAAGCATTCACGGAAATATGTGCATTGACCAACATGCGTCAGAAAATCCAGTCGGCTAAGGAAGATGGAGATGTGCTTGAAATTTTTACACACATTTAGGGATTGCGACTAACAAATATGTTTTTTGATTACGTAATTTATAATTTTCTACTAAACGTCGAAAATATTATATTGTGTTCGTTGAGGTGGCTGAAAAATCGATTTTACAGTTTACAGTTGAATCGATATTGTATAATCTACAAATAATTCTGGTAAAAAACCCTAGCTAAATTATAGCGATGCACTGCCTTTAAAAAATTGCTTTCTTTATTACGCATGAAACACGTAACGTGAAGTGCTGAATAAAATAAGTTTGTGCTGGTGTGCGGTAAGAATATTTGGTTCACGGTAGTGGTCCGACTGGCGGGAGCAGCGAGTCTCCACCGTAACCAAGATAGATCTTTGACGGAATTTATTGCTGCGACGTACCTACTAAATTGAGAGAATTGTTGTGTTGGGATCAGGAAACGCAAAAGTAAAAAGAATTCGTGGATTCTGCATTCGTGGGAGTAAGAACTGTTAGGTTCAGTATACACGGAATTGATAGACGTTTTATTTAGCATTTGCGAAGGTAAAAACTTTTGGATTCTATATTCACGGAAGTAATAACTTTTGAATGCTGGATCGATGGAACTAAAAACGATTGAATTCAGCATTCTTGGAAGTAAGACCTGTTTAGTCCAGCATTCGCAGGGGTAAGAAGAACTTATGGATTCTTCAATTCTCAGTTGTAAAAATAATTCTCAGATACAGCATTCGTGAACGCAACAAGAATTGTTAAATTTAGCATTCGAAAAAATACGAGCAGTTGAATGCCACATTCGCAAAAATAAGAAACACTATCGGATTCAGTATCCGCAGAAGTAATCAAGAAAGACATAAATCAGCATTCGTTGATCTAATTAAGAAGAACTGTCGAAATTAGCAGGCGGAGTAGCATGTGCGGTTGAGCTCAAAAGCTCGTGGAGTGCGTTGTGCAGTGCAGCGCAAGTATGTTAACGTAATACGAACAGTTTGGCATAGTGCGCGAGGCTGTAGCAAGAACAGTTGGAATCAACAGACATGCAAGTAGTCACAGCAGTTGGGTCGTTCCCGAAGGCTGAGCTGGTGCTGAAGTTGTGAATGGAAATACGTTTTAGAGTTCGTAAAGATTCTGATAGCGGACTAGTCGGTCAAACGTGTAAAATGTTAATTGAAACAATATAGTTACAAATTTGTCAAATAGATTGTAAATTCGCTAAACAGTGAAATGCTTGCATGAAATGAAGTTAACGTTTATGAAAATAAATCAATAAAGCATTGACAAGAAGTTGAATGAGGCGTCACTTCATGCATGTTACTACCGAAAATGATTAACGTGGTCGAACATTATTAAAATCACTGCGTAAGGTAGAAATTGCAGTGACCTTTACTAATGTACATGTGCCGTGAGTTGATTCAAGCATGTACTGGAACGTTTTTCCTTGTAGTAAGCAATTTGTTCAGCACTCTTAATAAGGAGTGTACAGCGTTATCAGCCAACTGCAAATGTTCCTTTAACGCATGTTGTGCACTGTACGTGAATGATTATTATTATGTTCTCAAATGTTTCGGTAAATCTTGTCACAATCGTGCGTTACTCATTCGTATATATTGATATTAAGAATCTTCAGTGAACACGTTCTAATTTTCTTGCCTAATTTTCCTTCAGGAAAATTGACAATGTTAAGTTTTTTATGCTGTATTCAGTTATATGTACAGTAATTACAACACTAATTTATTGAATCCTGTGGTTCTTTCCAACCTGTTTTAACTTCGAACTCCAAGCGTCGGTAGACTTCTGTATTGTATTATATTACATAGAAGGAAAATTTCATTGACCTTGTTACTGCTGTCCCATTTTTTACCACCTTTCACTTTCTTTTAGAATTTCTATCTTGTTTCATCCATCTTATTCTAACGAAAGTTAAAATTTTTTAGGTATGTGAAAACATGCAAAGTTATAGATTGCGAGTTCTTGTACCCGCCCGAAGAGCCCCATAGATAAATTGGCTCGTGGGATTTTCACGAGAAGCTGCGTCCGTCAATGCCTCCTATGATACAGGAGACATGCTTCTACGCGGTCCTTTTATGCATCGTCGGTGGTCGGGCGTTAGCATTACCGCATATAAGCTTGGCACAGCGGATATCCTGAAGGGCAGACGAAGAATATTATTATAATAATAAAAGTAATAATAGTAACAATAGCTCCCCTCAGGAGGATACAACGATTGTATCTATGGAATTAGAGCACCCAGGAGGAATATGAGGCCCTGGGCTAAGAGGTAGGTAGGCCTTCAACTCCATACTTAATGGTGCGTTCAGCCTTCTTCTCTTTGAACATCTTTGTCCTGGTAAGGGAGGCTAAAACTAACTTATAATCAATCAATAACAGTACGATTATTTACTTCGCAGGTGGACAGGCGACGCGTGAGGCTGACGTGTGTGCTGCTGGAGGGCCGCTACGGGCGGCTGTACCGCGGCTGCATCCAGGCTGACTCTCCTCATCCTGACACTCAGGTGAGAGCTGACACTCTGGTGAGGTGGCAAGGCTGACACTCAGGCGAGGTGGCTGGGTTGACTCTCAGGTGAGGGCTGACACTCGGGCGAGGTGGCAGGGCTGACACTCGGGCGAGGTGGCAGGGCTGACACTCAGGCGAGATGGCAGGGCTGACACTCTGGTGAGGTGGTAGGGCTGACACTCAGGCGATGTGGCAGGGCTGACACTCAGGCTAGGGCTGACACTCAGGCGAGGTGGCAGAGCTGACACTCAGGTGAGGGCTGACACTCAGGTGAGGTGGCAGGGCTGACACTCAGGTGAGGGCTGACACTCAGGTGAGGGCTGACACTCAGGCGAGGTGGCAGAGCTGACACTCGAATAAGGAAGTTTATTTACGTGAAATGCCTGCTGATAAACATCTCAGACTTGTTAATATGGAAATAATTTCTCCTTTACTATGCACACACCCGTTAATTTCAGAAATGAATATGACACTCGACGCTCCGTTCGCTGGTTGTCAGTCTACACGTTGTCTCTATGAATCAAGGCGCTTGTAATGATAAGGTCTTCAGCTGCCTGTTCACGACCTCGTTATTTTCCTCTTATGTTGTGTTGTATTGAATGTTAGCCGCGTTTTACTATGCAGTCGTTCAGCGCTCAATTTCTGGGTGTTTATGATTCTGGGTGAACAGACTTAGAGGCTCACCCAGCTGAAATTATCCCGGTATCACATCAGATCCGCTGCATGGTTCAGTCTTATCTTCCTTTTGAAATGATTGTATTTTTAAGCTGCCATATACTCACATAATTTTTTGCCGACCAACGACCTTACAACCAGAATCGCTAAATTTTTATACGATTCATTGTGGTTAGTTTGTGTCTCAATGCAATCACATTCTGATTATTCTTAAAGTGATTATTGAGTACGACGGATGTTTTTTGGTGTTTGAATCCAAGTTCTGATTATGCAAGCATTATTTTGGTTAAAGTTTGCTTTTTTCTCTCGTTTCAACAGTATCACGAAGTGCAGCGATGCTGAAGTTCTCATAAGAACGCATATAGTCGTAATAACTGCTGAAACATATTAATGACATTCCATTTAACTCTAATCTTTAAATTTTTATAAACTACAACTCACATTTAAAACAAAACTCAAACTGTTTACTAATATTTAATATTTTTATAAATGAATATTGAAGCCTCATTCATGAAAGTTACATTTCTATATAAATAAATACTTCCTGCATGTGTATGGACATTTAAAAGCTATGCGGTGCGGTAAAGAAAAATCTCAAGACGAAGGAGATTTCATATTCAATTTTTTTGCGAAGTCGCCCATTTTTTTTTGTTGCGGAGGTTCCTCTATTAATGTCAATATTCTGCGAGTAATCCTGGATGACGTCGCTTTCAAGCGAGGAAAACTCTACGGAACGCTCCATCTGTTTCTGCCACGGCAATTAACTGAAGCAATTAACGTCCCGTTGCACTCTAATCGATTGTGGCCGTCACGCCCAGCTCTGCCCGGGCCGTGCGCGTATTATTGTAACTCTGCTCCTTAATATTGTGTGTTATTGTAACTCTGCTCCTTAATATTGGTGTGTTATTGTAACTTTGCTCCTTAATATTGATATATTATTGTAACTCTGCTCCCTAATATTGGTGTATTATTATAACTCTTCCCCTTTACATTGGTGTATTATTGTAACTCTGTTCCTTAATATTGGCACGTTCTAACAGTTATTCCCGTAAATACTGCAACGTCATTGAAACCCCGCTGTACTATATTGGTTTTATTGCTTGCTGATCTGCTCCTTAATATTAACAAATTCTTGTAACTCTGCTCCTTAATACTGTAACATTATTCTAACCTAGGTCTTCCATATTGTTAAATTATAGGAACTCTGAGCTTTAATATGGGTTCATTCTTGCAACTCTGATTGTTAAATTGTAACATTATTGTAACTCAGTACCTCAACATAGGTATAAGTCTGCATCGTTAAATGGTTCATTCTTGCGAATCTGCACTACAACATGGGTACGTTGTTATTTATATTGCAATAACTTCATTGGTCACGTGGAGCTTCTTTTTCGATCAACGCTTTAAGTTTGTTAAACCCAATACTGATAAATTTAAATGATTTTGTAGTATTGGCGCTAGCAAAGTTGATACGGTTCATTTTACTCATTTTCATGTGATGTCTCATGCGTGATGTTGTTTACGCAGTTTATTGTTTTTATTTAATTCCATTATTTTCATGATGTTAATTTTAATTAATTTGATCATTTCACATACTGTTACAAGAATAGTGTACGCTTCTGCCACTCTTATCTACCGAAAAACCGGATGTAAGATTAAAATTATCAAAGCAATGGATACAGAATTATCGAAACTCTCTACTGTTGGGATGAAATTGGCTCGAATGCTTTTTAGTATTGTGTACTCCCATTAAAATGTGTTTCGAAGTTAGATTTTTTCAAATCTTTCACTTGTGTTTTTATGATTCATTTCTGATGAAAAATTCCTGTTTGATTATTAATTTCAATTTGACCCTGACATGAGCGAAAGTTCCTTCAGAAAATATAAGCGTAGTTTAAGTGGTCCGCAGAATCAACTAAACTATCGATTTTAAAATTTTCAGGAGCAAATCTATTTGTTGGATATTATTCACAGTTGGCCTGTCCGAGAACTCATCTTTCTTTTACCGATGTGCAACGAAATTGAAGCGGGACAATCACGTGTTTCTTTTTATTGTGAATGTATGACTTGTGCTTCTGTGGCTGTCGCACGGTTGACTTGTTGCTTTTGCTGGTGCGCAGAAAGAGATGCGTCGGCTGTGCTTTATATCACAGTACCGTATGACGCGTCATGCTACATTGCAGGTGCTGGTGAAGGTGGTGCAGGAGGTTATGAAGTGCGTGTAGTGCAGGACAGTATTACACACTGCATCACGCCACATGGCAGGTGCTGGTGAAGACAGTGCAGGACATTACACAATGCATCACGCCACATTGCAGGTGCTGGTGAAGACAGTGCAGGAAATTACACAATGCATCACGCTACATTGCAGGTGCTGGTGAAGACAGTGCAGGACATTACACAATGCATCACGCTACATTGCAGGTGCTGGTGAAGACAGTGCAGGACATTACACAATGCATCACGCTACATTGCAGGTGCTGGTGAAGACAGAGCAGGACATTAAATAATGCATCACGCTACATTGCAGTTGCTGATGAACACAGAGCAGGACATTACACAATGCATGACGCTACATTGCAGTTGCTGGTGAAGACAGTGCAGGACATTACACAATGCATCACGCTACATTGCAGGTGCTGGTGAAGACAGTGCAGGACATTACACAATGCATCACGCTACATTGCAGTTGCTGGTGAAGACAGAGCAGGACATTACACAATGCATCACGCTACATTGCAGGTGCTGGTGAAGACAGTGCAGGACAACATTACACAATGCATCACGCTACATTGCAGGTGCTGGTGAAGACAGTGGAGGACATTACACAATGCATCACGCTACATTGCAGGTGCTGGTGAAGACAGTGGAGGACATTACACAATGCATCACGCTACATTGCAGGTGCTGGTGAAGACAGTGGAGGACATTACACAATGCATCACGCTACATTGCAGGTGCTGGTGAAGACAGAGCAGGACATTAAATAATGCATCACGCTACATTGCAGTTGCCGATGAAGACAGAGCAGGACATTAAATAATGCATCACGCTACATTGCAGGTGCTGGTGAAGACAGTGCAGGACATTACACAATGCATCACGCTACATTGCAGGTGCTGGTGAAGACAGTGCAGGACATTACACAATGCATCACGCTACATTGCAGGTGCTGGTGAAGACAGAGCAGGACATTAAATAATGCATCACGCTACATTGCAGTTGCTGATGAACACAGAGCAGGACATTACACAATGCATCACGCTACATTGCAGTTGCTGGTGAAGACAGAGCAGGACATTACACAATGCATCACGCTACATTGCAGGTGCTGGTGAAGACAGTGCAGGACAACATTACACAATGCATCACGCTACATTGCAGGTGCTGGTGAAGACAGTGGAGGACATTACACAATGCATCACGCTACATTACAGGTGCTGGTGAAGACAGTGCAGGACATAACACAATGCATCACGCTACATTACAGGTGCTGGTGAAGACAGTGCAGGACATAACACAATGCATCACGCTACATTGCAGGTGCTGGTGAAGACAGTGGAGGACATTACACAATGCATCACGCTACATTACAGGTGCTGGTGAAGACAGTGCAGGACATAACACAATGCATCACGCTACATTACAGGTGCTGGTGAAGACAGTGCAGGACATTACATAATGCATCACGCTACATTGCAGGTGCTGGTGAAGACAGAGCAGGACATTACACAATGCATCACGCCACATTGCAGGTGCTGGTGAAGACAGTGCAGGACAACATTACACAATGCATCACGCTACATTGCAGGTGCTGGTGAAGACAGTGGAGGACATTACACAATGCATCACGCTACATTACAGGTGCTGGGGGAGACAGGGCAGGACATTACACAATGCATCACGCTACATTGCAGGTGCTGGTGAAGACAGAGCAGGACAACATTACACAATGCATCACGCTACATTGACGGTGCTGGTGGAGACAGTGCAGGACATTACACAATGCATCACGCTACATTGCAGGTGCTGGTGAAGACAGTGCAGGACATTACACAATGCGTCACGCTACATTGCAGGTGCTGGTGAAGACAGTGCAGGACATTACACAATGCATCACGCTACATTGCAGGTGCTGGTGAAGACAGTGCAGGACATTACACAATGCATCACGCTACATTGCAGGTGCTGGTGATGACAGTGCAGGACATTACACAATGCATCACGCTACATTGCAGGTGCTGGTGAAGACAGTGCAGGACATTACACAATGCATCACGCTACATTGCAGGTGCTGGTGAAGACAGTGCAGGACATTACACAATGCATCACGCTACATTGCAGGTGCTGGTGAAGACAGATCAGGACATTACACAATGCATCACGCTACATTGCAGGTGCTGGTGAAGACAGTGCAGGACATTACACAATGCATCACGCTACATTGCAGGTGCTGGTGATGACAGTGCAGGACATTACACAATGCATCACGCTACATTGCAGGTGCTGGTGAAGACAGTGCAGGACATTACACAATGCATCACGCTACATTGCAGGTGCTGGTGAAGACAGTGCAGGACATTACACAATGCATCACGCTACATTGCAGGTGCTGGTGAAGACAGTGCAGGACATTACACAATGCATCACGCTACATTGCAGGTGCTGGTGAAGACAGATCAGGACATTACACAATGCATCACGCTACATTGCAGGTGCTGGTGAAGACAGTGCAGGACATTACACAATGCATCACGCTACATTGCAGGTGCTGGTGGAGACAGTGCAGGACATTACACAATGCATCACGCTACATTGCAGGTGCTGGTGAAGACAGTGCATGACATTACACAATGCATCACGCTACATTGCAGGTGCTGGTGAAGACAGTGCAGGACATTACACAATGCATCACGCTACATTGCAGGTGCTGGTGAAGACAGTGCAGGACATTACACAATGCATCACGCTACATTGCAGGTGCTGGTGAAGACAGTGCAGGACATTACACAATGCATCACGCTACATTGCAGGTGCTGGTGAAGACAGATCAGGACATTACACAATGCATCACGCTACATTGCAGTTGCTGGTGAAGACAGGGCAGGACATTACACAATGCATCACGCTACATTGCAGGTGCTGGTGAAGACAGATCAGGACATTACACAATGCATCACGCTACATTGCAGTTGCTGGTGAAGACAGTGCAGGACATTACACAATGCATCATGCCACATTGCAGGTGCTGGTGATGACAGTGCAGGACAACATTACACAATGCATCACGCCACATTGTAGGTGCTGGTGAAGACAGTGCAGGACATTACACAATGCATCATGCCACATTGCAGGTGCTGGTGATGACAGTGCAGGACAACATTACACAATGCATCACGCTACATTGCAGGTGCTGGTGAAGACAGTGCAGGACATTACACAATGCATCATGCCACATTGCAGGTGCTGGTGATGACAGTGCATGACATAACACAATGCATCACGCCACATTGCAGGTGCTGGTGATGACAGTGCATGACATAACACAATGCATCACGCCACATTGCAGGTGTGGTGAAGACAGTGCAGGACATAACACAATACATCACGCTACATTGCAGGTGCTGGTGAAGACAGTGCAGGACATTACACAATGCATCATGCCACATTGCAGGTGCTGGTGATGACAGTGCAGGACAACATTACACAATGCATCACGCTACATTGCAGGGGCTGGTGAAGACAATGCAGGACAACATTACACAATGCATCATGCCACATTGCAGGTGCTGGTGATGACAGTGCAGGACATAACACAATGCATCATGCCACATTGTAGGTGCTGGTGAAGACAGTGCATGACATAACACAATGCATCACGCCACATTGTAGGTGCTGGTGATGACAGTGCAGGACATAACACTATGCATCACGCTACATTGTAGGTGCTGGTGAAGACAGTGCAGGACAACATTACACAATGCATCACGCTACATTGCAGGTGCTGGTGAAGACAGTGCAGGACATAACACAATGCATCACGCTACATTGCAGGTGCTGGTGAAGACAGTGCAGGACATAACACAATGCATCACGCTACATTGCAGGTGCTGGTGAAGACAGTGCAGGACAACATTACACAATGCATCATGCCACATTGCAGGTGCTGGTGAAGACAGTGCATAACATAACCCAATGCATCACGCCACATTGCAGGTGTGGTGAAGACAGTGCATGACATAACACAATGCATCACGCTACATTGCAGGTGTGGTGAAGACAGTGCAGGACATAACACAATGCATCACGCTACATTGCAGGTGCTGGTGAAGACAGTGCAGGACATAACACAATGTATCACGCTACATTGCAGGTGCTGGTGATGACAGTGCAGGACATAACACAATGCATCACGCTACATTGTAGGTGTGGTGAAGACAGTGCAGGACATTACACAATGCATCACGCCACATTGCAGGTGCTGGTGAAGACAGTGCATGACATAACACAATGCATCACGCCACATTGCAGGTGTGGTGATGACAGTGCAGGACATAACACAATGCATCACGCTACATTGCAGGTGTGGTGAAGACAGTGCAGGACATTACACAATGCATCACGCCACATTGTAGGTGCTGGTGAAGACAGTGCAGGACATAACACAATGCATCACGCCACATTGTAGGTGCTGGTGAAGACAGTGCAGGACAACATTACACAATGCATCACGCCACATTGTAGGTGCTGGTGATGACAGTGCAGGACATTACACAATGCATCACGCCACATTGTAGGTGCTGGTGAAGACAGTGCAGGACATAACACAATGCATCACGCCACATTGCAGGTGCTGGTGAAGACAGTGCAGGACATAACACAATGCATCACGCCACATTGTAGGTGCTGGTGATGACAGTGCAGGACATTACACAATGCATCACGCCACATTGCAGGTGCTGGTGAAGACAGTGCAGGACATAACACAATGCATCACGCCACATTGTAGGTGCTGGTGAAGACAGTGCAGGACAACATTACACAATGCATCACGCCACATTGTAGGTGCTGGTGAAGACAGTGCAGGACAACATAACACAATGCATCACGCTACATTGCAGGTGCTGGTGAAGACAGTGCAGGACATAACACAATGCATCACGCTACATTGCAGGTGCTGGTGAAGACAGTGCAGGACAACATTACACAATGCATCATGCCACATTGCAGGTGCTGGTGATGACAGTGCATGACATAACACAATGCATCACGCCACATTGCAGGTGTGGTGAAGACAGTGCAGGACATTACACAATGCATCACGCCACATTGCAGGTGCTGGTGAAGACAGTGCAGGACAACATAACACAATGCATCATGCCACGTTGCAGGTGCTGGTGATGACAGTGCATGACATAACACAATGCATCACGCTACATTTCAGGTGCTGGTGATGACAGTGCAGGACAACATAACACAATGCATCATGCCACATTGCAGGTGCTGGTGATGACAGTGCATGACATAACACAATGCATCACGCTACATTGCAGGTGCTGGTGATGACAGTGCAGGACAACATAACACAATGCATCATGCCACATTGCAGGTGCTGGTGATGACAGTGCATGACATAACACAATGCATCACGCTACATTGCAGGTGCTGGTCATGACAGTGCAGGACAACATAACACAATGCATCATGCCACATTGCAGGTGCTGGTGATGACAGTGCATGACATAACACAATGCATCACGCTACATTGCAGGTGCTGGTGATGACAGTGCAGGACAACATAACACAATGCATCACGCCACATTGCAGGTGTGGTGAAGACAGTGCAGGACATAACACAATGCATCACGCCACATTGCAGGTGTGGTGAAGACAGTGCAGGACATAACACAATGCATCACGCCACATTGCAGGTGTGGTGAAGACAGTGCAGGACATAACACAATGCATCACGCTACATTGCAGGTGTGGTGAAGACAGTGCAGGACATTACACAATGCATCACGCCACATTGTAGGTGCTGGTGAAGACAGTGCATGACATAACACAATGCATCACGCTACATTGCAGGTGTGGTGAAGACAGTGCAGGACATTACACAATGCATCACGCATCATTGTAGGTGCTGGTGAAGACAGTGCATGACATAACACAATGCATCACGCTACATTGTAGGTGCTGGTGATGACAGTGCAGGACATTACACAATGCATCACGCCACATTGCAGGTGTGGTGAAGACAGTGCAGGACATTACACAATGCATCACGCTACATTGCAGGTGCTGGTGAAGACAGTGCAGGACAACATTACACAATGCATCATGCCACATTGCAGGTGCTGGTGAAGACAGTGCAGGACATAACACAATGCATCACGCCACATTGCAGGTGTGGTGAAGACAGTGCATGACATAACACAATGCATCACGCCACATTGCAGGTGTGGTGAAGACAGTGCATGACATAACACAATGCATCACGCCACATTGCAGGTGTGGTGAAGACAGTGCAGGACATAACACAATGCATCACGCTACATTGCAGGTGCTGGTGAAGACAGTGCAGGACAACATTACACAATGCATCATGCCACGTTGCAGGTGCTGGTGATGACAGTGCATGACATAACACAATGCATCACGCCACATTGCAGGTGTGGTGAAGACAGTGCATGACATAACACAATGCATCACGCCACATTGCAGGTGTGGTGAAGACAGTGCAGGACATAACACAATGCATCACGCCACATTGCAGGTGTGGTGAAGACAGTGCATGACATAACACAATGCATCACGCTACATTGCAGGTGTGGTGAAGACAGTGCATGACATAACACAATGCATCACGCCACATTGCAGGTGTGGTGAAGACAGTGCATGACATAACACAATGCATCACGCTACATTGCAGGTGTGGTGAAGACAGTGCAGGACATAACACAATGCATCACGCTACATTGTAGGTGCTGGTGAAGACAGTGCAGGACATAACACAATGCATCACGCCACATTGCAGGTGTGGTGAAGACAGTGCATGACATAACACAATGCATCACGCCACATTGCAGGTGTGGTGAAGACAGTGCAGGACATAACACAATGCATCACGCCACATTGTAGGTGTGGTGAAGACAGTGCATGACATAACACAATGCATCACGCTACATTGCAGGTGTGGTGAAGACAGTGCAGGACATTACACAATGCATCACGCCACATTGCAGGTGCTGGTGATGACAGTGCAGGACATAACACAATGCATCACGCCACATTGCAGGTGCGGGTGAAGACAGTGCATGACATAACACAATGCATCACGCTACATTGCAGGTGTGGTGAAGACAGTGCAGGACATTACACAATTTCTTCACGCTACATTGCAGGTGCTGGTGAAGACAGTGCAGTGCACCGCAGGGCAGCAGCAGGTGCGGCAGCTGTGCAGGGAGGTGGTGCGGCTGTCTAGCGTGCAGCACCGAGCCCTGCTCTCCCTCGCCGCTGTGTCCCTCGGTGCCTCAGCGCCGCCGCTCCTCATATTCCCTGACATCGCATTCCATAACCTCAAACTGTGAGTATATCTCTTTTCTTGTCATGTGTGTCCTGTGGAGTGTTTGGTTTCTTCATATTCCCTGACATCGCATTCCATAATCTCAAACTGTGGGTATATCTCTCGTCTGGTTATGTATTTCCTGCGCATTTGCTCCTCGCTTTGCTATTTGGCGGCGTCACTATCCGTGAAGTCTGTCGGTGATCTCAGTTTTTAGTTCATTCGTAGGAGTTGCCCTCGATGTAGATCATCGCTCAATGCTTCGGGTTGGTCTCGAGGATGCACTCATTTCGGAAACTCGTTTCAAACGTGAATTTAATGGCTTATTATTTATCGCTCAAAGCTAAGAGAAAAATTGTTCCGTGGTCTCATGCGTGTTTTTTCGAGTATAAAGTTGGACTGCTTTCTCAAAATCAGCAAATAATTTCACGGAATTAAATTGAATCGGTTTTTGTGTATACTGTATATGTTCATAGCTATATTCCTCAGGATTCTCATTGATGCCCTATTGTATCTATGAGAATCAGTGCGCCCAAAGGTAAAATGGTCTTTCGGTTCCAAGCTCAGGGTTAGGTAGGCATTGCTCTCGTTGGAATAGAATAGGTTGTTAGTTTTGTTGGGAACCGTCTTTGTTTTTGGTTCATTGCTGCTCCTTTTCTCAGCACATATTCCTTTCTTCTTTAACTTTTATCTTGTTTCATAAATTTATTTCAGTCTTGATATTCCTATGTGCTGAGCGTTAGGGACACCCAATGTACACAGATTTCCCGTTCCTTTTATTCCGCGCTAAATGGTGCCTTCCTCCTTCCTCTCTTGGGAGCACCTTTGTTGTGGTAAAAGAGGCTAACGAATTTATAAGCTTGTATGATTTAGCTACATTTATTGCTCAATTTGACTCTTTTGCGACTGTTATAAGGGACAAAGTATCGCCATCGAGAGCATGTTTGCAGTGTATAGTCCTATTAAATAATTTTCATTTCACTTCCAGTTAAAATGTCTACCTTTTCTTTAGCTAGTGTGAGGTTGGTGGGCCTCCTATTCTCTAGCAAGTGCTTCTGGAGTAAAGTTATTTTGGAAAGTTGAGGCGGGAGCTGTGCTCCACTTGCCTGTAATGCAGAACCCTCGCGCAATTTCCCGGGCAGGCTTTGAGGTTCCATTATCACGTCAATAAGATTTCCCTGGCACACATCAAGACTGGCGTCCCAGACGCACGCCATCCATCCTCTATCTTGTCGATCCTGAACGATAGGTCGCAGCTACATCTCGTGGACGTGGTTGCACTTACGCTCTTTGATCTTCTTCAACTGGATTCGCTTACTGATACTTGCTTGACTCTCCTAAGAACTTCACCCCTCACATTCTAATTCAATTTCACTTTACGGCAGAGGAACAATTGATTTACTTATCCGAAAAAGTGGTCAAAAAAATTTACTGATTTCAGTGATACTTTGCATTCCAACTAATAAATGGTTCTCGGAAAACGATTCAGGATTTTGTGTTTTCTCATCTGACGTTAACACTACATATAATATACGAGCAAACCTAAAATAGCTTTATGTTGGTGGCAGCTAACTTTCCGTTGTCTCAAGATCGTTCATTTCTCTGGTTACGAAGTTCACGTCTTCTAATCGAGAAATTTATGTTCGTTTCTGCTTTTAGTAGTATTGCAGCCAATTCTCTCAGTATCATAACACAACAGGTCAATTTTCTTCGAAGAGTAATACTAAACCTACGTAGGGTAATACTAAAACTACGTAGGGTAATGCTAAACCTACGGAGGGTAATACCAAACCTGCTATCATGAAAATCAAGCCATCTAGGTCCAGTTAGGACGTCGACATCAGCGCTAATGGTGGCAAATGGATTTATGATGAGGTCGGGCGACGAGAAGCTCTCAGAGATTTGTTTTAGGTTTTGTGTGTCAGCCATCAGGACGCGACGAGGTGTTAGCACATCGTGTTAATGGCCGTCGCATTCTTGGCAATTCTCGAGGACTTGTGATATTTTAGCTCGACGAGACACTTTGAGATTTCGGTAGGTTACTGGCCTGAGTGAATGCAGGATAATTGAGCTGTCCTTCTTCCTACAGGAGATGTTTTGAAGGGTGTTTGAAGGAGGGATGCTATAACCAGGTTGATGATGTGCAAAGATGGTCTAGCAAGAGCAGAATTTTAAATTTCGGCCAATTTTGCTACCTCTTCACGAACAATTTCAGTTGTTCACTAGTGATTCATTTGAAGTGGGGAACTTGACGATTTAGTTCTTAGGTTTCGGGTAAGAATTTTTATGCGATACTACCGTAAAATATATTTAACAACGAATGATGTACCACTTATTAAATAATAGTGGCTAAATTGGTCCCTGTTGCTGAGTGCTCGGTTATGATGCACTCCGATGGTATTGGAATGTACGAATAATTTCCTCTTTGTGCCTTTCGAATGCTCATTAATTATTTATTGTTCCCTATAAAGCATTATATTTTATTTCATTGTGTGAACAAAACATGATACAAATATCGTTTCGCGTTCTGCTGCAGAGAATTTTGCCCTGTAGAATTCCACTTTCATTGTGAGAAAATGGAAACGTGACAACTGAAGACAAAGTTATAGCTCTCCACCTTGTAGTAATTTTCTATTTCTGGCCGTCGGTGAAAAAAACACGTTACTGGTCATGCTCTTTATGAGTGTTGCAAGGCAGGCAAATATTTCCATCAATACGATGAAACGTCTTTTTTTATAGCCACTTCTGACATTCGAATCTTTGGCACTAGTTTAAAGTTACCGAATAATAAATATTTCACCATGTTGCGCAGTATGCATACTGAGGGATCTATATTTATCAAAATAATTGGATAGTGATTTGAGCCTAGCTGACTGTGGATTTGATGACAACACTGTTGTCATTGAATGTTAATTTAGATATTAAGCTCATAAGTTTCGATGATAATAACGTGGGTTATAAATATGAAATTTTTGGTTTGAATTTTATTGAATGAGCATGCCTGGTATTTTCATCAGCTACATCAATGTTAATTTATTTTCCCCTATAAGCGCTGTTTTGCAAAACTATTTCCGTCAAGTCAAAAAGAATGGTAACTTATTTCTAAGAAATTTCACGGTGACTAAGACCCAAGAGAAGAGCGGGCGTAGTTGAACGACGGCCTGTCCTGCTGCCACCTACCTGAATAGGCACAGTATTTCAGTGAATATCGCACAGTTTTATCTGCGTCGATCGTACTGTCGGAATGTAGCTTATTTTGCGAAACAAGGCTTCAAATAATTAATCACTGACGATAAAACCATTCCAACTGCATTTAGCATAGTTGAGCTAATTTAAAAAAACTTTTCGCTTTATGAATGACAATCATTCGTCTTTGCATTCGAAATCAATGTCCGGAATTGCGTCCTATGTGATTGAGTCGTTTATAGTGAGGTCTGTGAGAGGTTCAGGCATTGTTGCGATGAAATGTATTTATGATCTTCCAACTTTGTATTCAAGCTGCTCGAAAAAGTTGCGTTCGTTTGAAAATACGAGCTCCATTTCCAGCGACGAACTAAATTTGTGCGTTGGTTACCTTCATTTCTGACGAGGTGTCCTGGCAAGGCGGACGGTGAGAAAACCGAAATTTCATTTGCGATTGCTTGAATAGGCGTTGTGGGTGACTGATTGGCAGAGAATGTATTATTGAACATATGTAATTTGTATACAAATGTTTTTCAGTGTTAAGAAATATTCTCATTTTTTAGATAAATAACCTACTTGGAAATTAGCTAAATATAATAGAGAAAATTCACTTCTGAAAAACGCGTTTTGATGACAGTGCTATTCGAGAAATAACTCATTCTCGGATTTGGAAACTGATTATTATAATTTTACACCGACTGATGCTCAAGATGAGTGAAGTCTGAAATTCTTAGTCATAAATGATAATACTTTATTTTGAAGCACTTGTGTGCTTGGGGACGTTTTTTGAAACTTTTATCCTCCATTCATTTCGTTTATTTCTGCCGGTGCAGCACTTTACCACGGCGTCTTTTCACGCGGGCATTGTGCGATTCACGTCGAGGAAAGAATTTTTACAAATCGTGATGTTTCGTTCATGGTCATTGAAATTGATTGTTCTCGCTGGGGAATCTGTGTTCTTTTTGATTCATATGTACAGCATTGAATGCTTAAATGGTAACCACGAATGAACGTTAGAATTTTTTGAGAATTGAAACCGGGGCTTATAATTTCCGAACGCCGTGTGTGAAGTTCAATGTATATAGTATTTTACGCATGAAAAGATAACTGTTATCTCTTGAGTGATAGTATTTAAATTTAAATTTAAATTAAAAATTTGGAATTCGAGAAAGAACTATAGAAAATAAGAAAAAATTAACCAATTTGGTTTTAGATAAAACGTGTCCACGAATTTTCTAAAGAATCTTATGGAGGCAATGTTTATGTGATTAAGCTAAAAAGTTGGTTGTTCATCGTTTTTTTGAACAGCCTATACTTATCTGAAAATTGAGAAGCCGGTAGAGAATCCACTAATGATTTTCGTTGGTGTTTAATTTTCAAGCAGCAGAAAAGGAGGGACCAAATTTCATGTATGCTTTCACATGCTGTCTTACCTGTAAAGAGAGTTAGAAACGTTTCTGAGAGAATTTACATTTTTCATGACCTGATTTCATGGCTAGCAAAACAATGTGACCAACTTCCTGTTAACGGGATGTTAAGCGGAAACAGGGCTAGGTTTAACTGAATGGTGATTTTAACAAGTTTGAACAGAAGTAACGTTGAATCTGTTAGAGAAGCTAGAGAAGCAATTTACTACAGATGGTGGCTCAAGTATCGAAAAACGTGCTACCGTTGTAGATCGCATGAACCATTTCTAAGAGTTTACGGCTCTTTAAGAGCTCTGCTTTTCGATAAATCGTATTTCTCAATTGAACATATAGATTTGATAATTATTTCTAAAGCTGAATTTTGTACAGCATTGTCTACGTGTTTCCCATTCACGATCGAGCCTCATTTGAATGTTTTAAATTGGATGGATGTTAACTTTCAGGTTCTGTAGACCCTCCCTATTCTATTAATACATGGGTTCACTTTTTATGATATACTCAGAGCTAAAAATTTTAGGGTGAAGTTTTATTTAATTTCAAAAGATTTCTCTTACTGATTCGTTTGCTTCCTAAGTTCCACCGAGGTGCCTCACTCCAATTAATGAGGTTTTCTTTTGAAAAAGTTCGTGTAAAAAACTCTGAGTTTTTCTGAGTTTTGAAGTACGTTTGGTTTAACTTGAATCTCTTTAAATCAGAACTAACTTGAGATTTCTACAGCTTCATTGGCCGTAAGGAACGCGATATTTTTTCAGAAATAAATTTTTTCTCAGAGTTGTTAAATTTCTATTTCTCAAAACCTTCTCTGCATGAAGAGTAAAACTCGGTGACTTTTTATACAATTCACCATGGGGGAATTTTCTCATATTCTCCATTTTCTCTTTCTCCTATTGCTTCTTTATACTCATGTGTAACTGATTCAATTTATTGTTGAATTTTTATCTGATGCTTTCAGTGAAACTAAACCTGGGACTAAAATAGCCTTCATATTTGAATCGGACTTTCATTATAGAATGCAAATGCTTTAAAATTTCACAATAGGTTTTTTACCCGTCTACAGTTGGGTATGAAACTCGTGACATCGTCATTGGGAAGAACGTTTTAATTCAGGAAAGCGTCTTATTACAAATCTCCTTCAAATTAAGAGGATAGCCTGCGCTGTTACTGTAGAGGAGGAGGGCGGAGCAGGAATCAGCATTTTTAAAAGGATTTTTCGTATCCATAAGCACGACTGAACAGTAAGCTATGTTATCTTTGGTAAATGAACAGCATCATTCGTTTCATTATTAGTGAGATTTTACTAGCTCCTTATCACTGAACATTGCATTTTTGCCCACCTGTTTGGCCTCTGAAATATGGTCCGGTTTCCCTGCAGGTTTTTGAAGAACAGGTCAGTGCACCTGACTCCAGGAGACCTGCAGCAGGTCGCGCTGCAGGCTGCCCAGGCGCTCGCCTTCCTGCACTCCTGCAACATCCTGCACTCAGACTTCGCTGCACGCAACTGCTTGTGAGTTGTTGTTCTGTAATACGTAGACATCTGCTACCCTGTTTTGGTCGCCCACAAGCCAGTGTTGGTTGTCAACAAGCTTGTGCTGGTTGCCCACAAGCCTGTGCTGGTTGCCCACAAGCCTGTGTTGGTTGCCCACAACCCTGTGCTGGTTGTCCACAAGCCTGTGCTGGTGGCCCACAAGCCTGTGTTCGTTGCCCACAAGCCTGTGTTGGTTCCCCACAAGCCTGGGTTGGTTGCCCACAAGCCTGTGTTGGTTGCCCACAAGCCTGTGCTGGTTGCCCACAAGCCTGGGTTGGTTGTCCACAAGCCTGGGTTGGTTGCCCACAAACCTGTGTTGGTTGCCCACAAGCCTGTGTTGGTTGCCCACAAGCCTGTGTTGGTTGCCCACAAATTGTTGGTGTGGCCTCCGCTTCTGGAGGTTGGTGAAGTTGGGGTGTGAAGTAAGTAGAGACTTTTTTTCTTGACCTTAAATCGAATGGGCGTTTACATAATATTCTTGAATGAGTTGGGCATGCTGAAAGTAACAATTCTTCTAATCTTCACGTAACTTTTTTCGATGGATGTGTCACTTCGCTTAACTTTCCTCATAACTTATTCGATGAAATTTTTGCCAGTTATTTTTTGTATCACTTCTTTGGAACTCAGGCTATGTGACACAATTTGCCACGAATTTCTCTGCATTTTATCTAAACGTGGGAAAGGATTACTTGACGGGAGGGTTAGATACGGAAGTATCTGGAGTGCTTGTTAGAATGGTTCATGGATCCATTTTGAAGGTTTTACAAGCGCTTAGAATTATAGCCATAATTTAAAGCTCACGAGGATGTACTTTTAGCTATGCATGGAAATTATCAAATCATATTGACACGGTGAATGAGTTGCGCAAATGTTTTTACATCGATTACAGGCCAGTCGATTTGAGCGTGAGGTACTCTGCGTTTGCGTGTCGCATGCAACGCAGGCCCTGAAGCAATTTCTTGCTGAGCGCAAGTTTCCGCGGTGATGGCGGTCGTCGTACTCGCTGAGATCGCTCCCTGTGACTTCTTCTCTTCTCCAGAATTAATTTCAACAAAAATAACAAGATATTCTGAGATTGACGATGTATTCAAGTTAATGGGCGAATAGACTGTAGCTCGCGATCTCTTGAAAGTTTCATGACGTATTCCGTAGGGTAAAGTCAACTCATAGCTCATAGTGCGCAGTTTCACGATGGGATTTTTGAATGAGTCGAATATCATTTCGATCTTAAATTCTTTTCGCTAGCCGCAATCTAGATACTTTTGTATCACATTTCGTATTTAAAATATTGCTACTATTTTTCCTTTTGACTATACTTTCGCAATCAGAACCAGAATGCTCTGAATTTTGTAGAGCTGTACATTTAATTTGAAAAGATACTTTAAAAAGTTCTACTCGCGCTAGTTTCATAGCTTTGCCGTAATGAAACAATTAGTGGAAAGTCGGAATAATAGCGTGTACCTATACTTGCTGATATCTGTTTGCTAGATTCAAAGATAATCTATTTTTTATTAATTTTGCTGAACTTTTTTCTATTTGGTCATCGATTTTTATCAATGTTTTAATTCTTCAGCAGACCACGGTGTACAATGTAACTGATGAAAGTAATAAATTCTCCCCGATCTCTTGTGTCGTAGTCAGTGATATTTCTAAGTTAAGATTAAATATTCTCTGTGTGGAATATGTCAGTAGAAAAGTAATTCGTAAAGTAAAAAGGATAATCTCACAAGTTGTAATATCACTATGAACATCTCAGTACTACTTGCTGAGAACTTATTTTCGCCGATGGTAAAAGTTGGCACAGAAGCAAACATTGGAGCCTGCTCGGCAAGTGCGTATCCGTCTCCACAAACACGCGGTGGAGAACGAGGCAACTTTGCTTCAATGTTCCTTTGAACTTGTACTTCTCAGCATAATTCGATTTCCGAGCCCATCTCCTCCCAGTGCTCATTTCCATGCTATTCGGTGAACACAGCTCGCTCTCTCCCCTCACTTTGAGAGAGTTTTTTTATTTCTTTTCCTGTATTTTCCACGGCTTCAGCCTTACACACAAGGCACGGAGCCTTACAGCAATTCTGCTACAGAGCTCGAATTTGGTATTAGGATAAAATATATTGGCTAGTCAAAATTACTTCAACTTCCTTTGTTTGAAGCACTTTTTAGTGCCTGTTCTTTGAGTTAGCTTCAAAGACGTCTTTTTTACTGTCGTTTTTAATTCTGCAGGTTAGATGTAATTCGTACAACAATTTTGTACGTCAAAGTACAAATATGTTTTTTTAATGAGATATATCGCGTCACCTCACTCGCACGAAAGATGTACTGAGTGAGATAATAATGCTCGTTGCTTGTGACTGCGACTCGTGTATGTTCTCAGTAGCTAGTCAACAGATCTTAACTCAAGAGGATTACACTTTAACGCGTTAATGAAATCTTCAGCGTGCTAAGGGCTTAGCGCTCCCCAGGAATTGGTAGGAACTCGGAGCCGAGATGCTGACTCAGCTTATCCTTGCAGTGGCAAGCTAGAGGCCAGTGGACTTGGAGAAGAAAGCTTTTCTATCTGTGTCCTGAGCTCCTTACGGCACGTTGAGTATCTCATGCAGATGTCACTTATCACATGGTCGATAGCGCTTTAACGACCGTTCATCATATTGTTTTGTGGAGTATTAAAGAACGAAGAAAGAGAACTTTCATCACGCTTCTATTTTATTGAGGTTGTTCAAACCGGCGACTTTCGCTATGAAAACACGTTACGGAGAATATACCTTGAAAAGTTTAAATTTCTTTCTTTCAGTTAACAAGAAAATGTGTTATAATTCAAGTAATAAAATTACTTCAACAGGGTTCGAGTTTTCTTTTTATGAAAATTATAATTTTATATCGCATAGCAGGAGCCAGACTTGAAAATTGTGAAATTTTGAAAAATATTTTCTGGAATTTCTGGTGTATCTAGCAACTGGCTCGACAATTATGTACACATGCTACGGAGCACTCATTCAAGTCGAAGACAGTAGAACTTATTAATTTGAAATCTTTGTAACCTTTCTATACACAAAATAAAAAGTCATAAAAATGTTCTTAATCTTTTCAATAAAATTTGAACCGATACATTTGTATACATAGTGTTTGTTTCGTTTACTTAGCCTCTTTCGTATGAGTGAATTGAGGTTACTGATAATTTCACTCGCACTTCAACTGCTTTACGAGGAATTTTCTACGTTCAAAATAATGGATCCGATATCTGTGGTTGTTCGTTAACCTGGCAGCTTTTTTAACCAGTATTGAAATTTTTTTTCATTAAGGGCTAGCAATGACTCATTTTGGCTACCACATTTGGATTTTTCGAGTTTCCGATTACATTCTATTGAGTTTTTTGTGATTTGTTCATAGCACCTCGAACTTGTAATAGTTCTCGTTCAAGTTTAATTTCTCTAATACTTTTAAGTTAGGCTTTTCTCCAATTTCATAGAATGGCAGATTAAATCATCCAACTAGCAGTAATTAGGAGGGTGCAGCTGCATCGAAAAAGCAATTCTACGTTTCAGTGTCATTTTCTGTTGCGTTTTTGACACAATGTTGCTGTGAACTAAATCGACCTTCTGCTATTAGCTTGGAGCAATTTCCCTATCGCTTATTCTGCGTTTCTTTTGTTCTCAGTATCACAGACCAACTGCAGTTGCGTGTGGCAGACTCAGCGCTGTCGGACGACTTGTTCCCAGACGATTACCACGCGCTGCCTCCGCCTAAATCCGCCGCTGACTCGGTGTCCGCAGTGCGGCCCATCGCCTGGATGGCGCTCGAGGCCATCACGGAGGGGGTCTCGTCACAGCCTGCTGATGTGGTTAGTAGCTGCAATACTCCTGACGAATTATACTGTCACACATTTTGACTGTATTTTGAAGTACAAGAAAGCGTTAACAGTCTTGCTCGTATCACAATCGAATGATCACATAGTTTGCTGTTTACACGTGAGTTCTTTTAATGCCATTTGTCCTATACTGTTGCTGTTGTGAAATTGTTTATCATGAAAAGGTTTTTATGATTTATGTTGGAAAATTTAAATGGATTTTGTTTTGTGTTGCGCAGTGGTCGTGGGGCGTGCTGGCGTGGGAGCTGAGCACCCTGGCGCAGCAGCCGTACCAGGACCTGGCCATGACGCTGCTGCCGGACTACCTGAGGGACGGCTACCGCTTGGCGCAGCCCGCGACGTGCCCCGACGTGCTGTACCAACTCATGGCCTTCTGCTGGGCCATCAACCCTCAGCATCGTCCTCGAGCGGCTCTGCTGGTGGAATATCTCCTCGGGCTCACTCAACAGCCTTTCTCGGCCCTAAATCAAACTCTTGTTCCGACCGTGCATGATTTCCAGCTTTCTAATCACATTCCTGCGTCGTCATTCCTGCATAATTCTACATCTACTGCAGCAGACTTGAAAAGACTGAACCAAGGCTACCATTCCACTTTGATGAATACTCCAGCATCCGTGTCAGGAGACGTAAAAGCTTTCCCCCACCAATTTCACTCGCATTCCTTGAACCCCTCGTCATCGTGCGCGATATCAAAGTCCGATTTGAAGGGCCTCAGCCAGTTGGCTCCCCACTACTCCCAGCCGGCGACGCTCATGGCTAACGGAGGCAACACCACGGAGGAAGAAGATACCGAAGCTGACGGCAACGACGCGTCTGGAGGGGACGTGTACAGTACTCCAAGCACCTCGGAGGCTGACATCCAACCTTGGAGATTCAATTCTCAGCGGCCACCCAACGGAGCGGTTTCAGTGCCTCCGCCTCTGCCTCCCGCCAACGGGTCGCTGCCCTCTGTGAGGGCTCCTCGGCCTCAGCAACCCTTGCCAAACCTGAGCAACACCATCGTCTTATGACCTGACTGCCAGCGTGCGGACGGACTGCGTAGGTCCATCAAGTAATTTCGAGTTAATCCAATATGTACGATTTTATACTGTTTTGCCGCCAAAGATATTGAACTTAGCTTGTAGCCAGAATATACTCGATTTTTTTGACATAGTGAACGATTTCGTAATAATTGCTAGTGACGTTGTGGTGTCCTTTAGTGCAGTAGATCGTAAAGATCCAAGCCTCTTTGGTTCGTTTACAGTAGTACGATGGAAAAAATATTGGAAGCATGCGGCTACTTCACATTTATATTTTATTAACAAAATTGTGTCAAAACATAGTTAATTTGCGGCATTATATTCTAGTCATCGCTGTAGTAGGTAACCTTAAATTTTTCAAAGAGTTTTAACATCAATTATCAGAATTCGAGTTCTGATCACTTTATTAAAAAGTGGGAATTGTGAATGAATGAATTTCCCTTCAGTTATATTCCTTACATTTTCCAACTCGATGCTAATTGTCTCACCGTTAATTTCGTGATCGAGCTTTTGATTAGAATAAATACCGTCTGCAGGGTAATGAAAGTGAATGAATTTTCAGCTTTAGGAATCAATTTTCGATACTCAAAATCATACTATTTTTAATATAGATGTAACTTTGTTCAACCACTGAATAGTGATGTAAACTTAATAGGTTTGCTGTGAACATATATTCACGTATGTAGTACTCGTATATCTGATACAGAAGCGATTGAATTGTTGGCTTTTGGAATCAGCACACAAGATCAAAATAAAAACTTAATTTCATCAGCATTCGCTCATTCAAGCGTCCCTGAGCTGTTGCTCTCATAAATCTATCACTTAATTAAAATAAAGCGGCTTCTCAAATCAAATTCGTGTTTCACCTGAGCTGAGCTCAGACACTTCCCCTAGTACTAGCTTCGTCCTCGCGACCGTCGTGAAGGTCCACTTTATTACGTCCTCCACCGTCTCCGTGCTGTCGTGCTGGTTTCGTCCAATATTTTGAATTAGAGTGGAACATTTGCTGTACTGCAATTGGTTGCGGACACACTTGATATATTTGTTAATAATTTTCAAGTTGTTTGAAAGATTTCACTGGATTTGTATTTTTGAGCGAAGCTCAAAATTTTCCTTGCGCTTGTTCATGTATTGGTCTAAATGAAATGAAAGTCAGAGTTAACTGTTTATCATTGCAGCTCTCGTAACAGTAGGTAAATGTTATCAATTTCCAGTTCTTTCGTTTCCATAAATTTTTATGTTGGCTCCATAAATGCGCTTCATGTGATAAAATGTCTTAAATGGTTTTTCTTAATTCACGCGTTTTCGTCCCCTCTTCAAGTTCAGTTGTACACCTGCAATGAGTCAATTTTACGAAAATTAAAATGTACCAGCAAAATTTTCAATTCAGTCGTTGTGTGGCGAGAAGCGAGACTACTTTGTGTGGCGAGAAGTGTGGCTGTGTTGACATGCCAGTGCCTCATGAGGCATGAGCGCTGTGTATGCTGCTGACTCTGAAATGGAATATTTTAGTCAGTACGGTCCGCTTGATGACTGTTTCTTTGATGTCGCAACTACGCTTTGCCTCTCTCTATTGCTGTCATTGAGAGCGGCGCTTTGTGGCCCGGCATTGTGTGTGCCGTGTTGCACGATAACGCTCGTTTCCACCCCTGCGGTTGTGAACTGCAGCCAAGTCTTGGCTTCGTTTCTTGAACACTTGGCTCTTAGATTTTCCCGGCCAAGTCTTAAAGCGGAGTGCTGAAATTTGCAGAGGCATAACGGATTTTGTTTAGTTTTTCAGTGAGGATTTCCTCTTCAATGTTCATTTAACCTTTGTTATTTTGAAGTTCCATTAGTGCAATAATAGACGTATTTTTTAGGTTTTGAGAGAAAGCATTGAATTATCAGTTCATTATTCAAACTCATTTTTATTCTGATTAATGTTTGATTTTTTGTATCAGTTCTATTGACCGAGGAGAAAGAATTTTTGTACCCCTTTGATCAATATTATCGAACTGTTGTTATGCAATTATTTGAACTGGTCCTGTAAATATTGTACATTTCCAGAGTTGAAAGGGGAAATAACGTCAGAAATATTGACTTGTGCTTCCCACTTCGCCTCAGAAGTTGCGTTGTACATATAAACTGTCATAGTCTTTTTACTCGAGTCATGAGAAGCTTGTCATATTGTTAAATAAACCGTATATGACAATCACTGCCGACTTTTATTTCCTAAATGTGAAATACAAGGTATCTTAATTATTCATCATCTGAACATGTTTTGGGTTCACATTAGTTCATGAAGTAAATCATGTAAAGCTCGTTGATTTCTGAAAACAATTTTTAATTTTACTGTTGAAAAGATACAAGTATCCAGCTGAAAAACTGAACTGAGACGTATCAACTAACATTGGAAATCGTTCACAAACCTCGGTAGCGTTCGAATTTGCTATGAAGAGGACGTCTCCAAATCTCCCAGCCAGATCAGACTGCGCAGTATCAATTTCCCGGTAGCTCGCTGCTGGGATCTTCTTTCAGTGATCGACTCCGGAGCCGAGATGATCCTTCTTACAGGCGCTCAGGCGGCGCAATTGCCGCCAGACTGCAGGCCTCGGCTTCACGCTGCATTTCTGGCACCCCAACTTCTTCAGGCCAAGCCGACTCGCGGTCTTGGCGTGGCGAGGTGTAGGTGCGCGGCATCAGGTCGGGTGGGCGCTGCCAGACCACTGCTGGTCGGGTGAAAAGCTTTTTTCCAAGTCGATTAATGTTGCCCATTTGGAATGGAATTGGGTTAAAATATTCTACGTTGTTGGTGGTTCGCTGTGTCACAGGACAGGCGATAGGCTTAGGTTAGTTATAGGTTTGTCTATCTAATTCTACGGAGACTGGTGCTCCCAGGGGCATACTGTAAGGCTGCGAGTTATCTTACCTTTCGTGCCCACTTTCTTTTTTATTAATATCGTGCCTTATTTATTATTCTTCTTCGTTTTTCTTTCCCTTCCTCCCAAATTTTCTGTTTTTATGCGCAGGGCATCTTGTGTGGGAACACACCTTGTGCTAAGATTCCTCAGTTTCCACATTCTGTACTGATTGATCCCTTCTCTTCGGTCTCCTGAGATCACCTCTGCTGTTGCTGACATGTTTTTAAAACCATAATAATATTAATTTTATTGTCGTTAAAAGATTACCAGCCTGTATCCATTATTTTCTATTTAAATTAACCCAAACCTTACCAACTTAACTTGACCAATTTAATTCTGACGCAACGCTACCTAACCTGAACTTTTCGTTTGTATTTTGATGTGAAACAAGACGTGAAAAAAGTACAGATTTCGTTGTCTATCACAAGCTCGAATAGCTTTCATAGTTACATTTTAGCACTGGGTTTTGGGGGCCCTGGCTCTACTGCAGACGGCAATGCATGAGGGCGTAGCGTGGTCAAGCGACGGTCCTCGGACAGGAAATTTTTGCTAATCGGAAATTTGAGAAACATGATGCGGAGATTAATAAAAATGTTTTCAGCAGTTGTGCAGCTGATACTTTGAAAGAATGTAAAAACACCATTACGGAAAACACAACTCACAATACAGAGAAAATAATCTAATTTACTGATGTAGACGCTAAACAATCTTTGTAGAGCTTGCTCAGCTCTGCACAGAGGGATGTAATATTCTCAGCGGCCAAATTTCTAAAACAATTTTTTCATCATAGCAGTAAAGCTGGCAGGATACGTTCACTTTGGAAACCTTGCGCTGCCCGTTGTACCGCTACGACGAAAATACGGTCCGAGGTCTATAAGACTCGCTGCCAACTTTCATTCAATGAATTTCCTTAAAAAATCAGTTTCCTAGATGTGTGTAAAAATGTTCATGAAAAGATAGTGAATTCAGCGTTTACGATACACCTGGAATAAATTATCTCTATATTAGTTCACCAATGAAAGATTGTACCAGGTTACAATTAATAAATTAATAGATTTTGTAGCCACTCCAAAAACGACTCATTAACAAATGAAGCGCGAATTTATCATCCTTTACTATGTCCTTGCGCCACCACTGGACAAGCAGCATGCAGAATCTCCACGCTTCTCTCATGCATTGTTCGACACCTCCGAGTCTCAATGCGTTCAAACGCGAACCAAGGCACGAATTTGATGGACCATAAAGCGGCTCTGCCTGCGTAACATTTACTCACACGGACGCGATGAATGGCCACAATTTCCTCATTGTTTTATCCTCTTTATTATGTATCTGGCCTTATTACACGCACATCTCAGATGCTCTTGCCCTGGATCCCTTTAAATTGAATCCTTTACTTTTGGTCTTTGATTTTGCATGATTCGCTAATACCTTTCTTCTCGGTTTGCGCGTAGTTTTTTCTACTCTATTTTGAAATCCATTCTATGAAGAAAAGTTTTGGTCTTTTAGGTTTTGAATGAGTCTTGACCGCGTTTTTTCCATTCATACTAGGTCAACATGAAAGAGTAGTTACATGTGAACAGTACACAACTTTGCGTGCGTAAAAATACCCTCATGTTCTATCGCTGAGGCATCTCATTGAATTTCCGAAGAATATTAAGCCGTTCATTGTTGCACGGGGCGGATTCCAACAATCTTGGAGCGCCTCCAAAGCCGTCTCCTAAATCCCATTCTAAGGGCCATATTTTGTACAGGAGCGGACGCCGCCGTCGACCCTCCTTTATCCGGCCTGCCCAGAACGGAAGACCTCGTCTGGGCTGACCGAGTAATTTCTTCAGAGCTCGAACATGCGGCCAGTGCCATTTGGGGTGGCACGAAATGGGCGAGATAGACATTATGGACTTGAATAATTAGTGCTCTTCGAACCTAATTTTTCATCTATAGTAACACGAAATGTGATGTATTTTCATCAGCCTTTTGGAAACATTAAGGAAATGATTACAGATTACTCTTGAGTTACATCTTGATTTTTTCCCCAAAATATCCCTCAAATATTAAGATTTCCTGAGTATTTACGAACAGCATCAGTGAAGATAACTGAAGAGATAAAATTCTAAAAAAATGAATCATAATGAGAAAATATCGACTGTAACGCGGTAGTGTTCTGCACACTACCGCGGATCTGACCCTCTCTGGATGACCGTCTGTATACGGAGCACGAGAACACTTCTCGTTCATGGAAGCACCGACCGTTTACTGCCTATGCACGAATTCTGCAGCGACAAAATGCTTCACCTGACGAGTTATTTTACGCGTAATGGCGAAACATAACTGTCTGGAGGTTACAGCGGAACAGAAGCATCGATAGGGGACGGAATTACATATATGGAGAAGCGATTGTTCGCCTGCGCCAGGAAACAGCTAGGTTCTAGATGCAAATATTGAATAAAGTCGCTGTCCTGAAGGGATTCTGCATTGAAAAGCCTGTTGACTCTACTGCCAATCAGTGGTTGATGGCTTGAATTCGCGTATATACTCAGCTAAATAGGGTTTCAGCATTGAGTAATTTCGTTTAATTCGAAGCTTAGTACGTAATTGGTATTGGCTAAAAAGTTCTTTGGTTCTTTGGAAAGAAAAATAAATAATATACAGTACGTCGTTTAGGTCAATAAAAACGGTTATGTTCGTCTACTGAATGTTGATCTCACATATGTAGTTGAACAACTGATTTGCAGAAAGAAAACCCACGCTGGAGTTATCGCACTAATTTAAAACTGGATTTTGAAGCACATGCCTGAGTGCTACTTATCAAAGAGATAGAATTCCTAGTATTTTAACACAATGTTCGCTATGATCTGGGGTTCCGACTACTCTTAAAGTGAAAGGAGCAGAGGCAGATGTGCGGCGCTGATGAAATACACACAAAGCTTTGCGCCGCCTGTCCAGTGACGACTGTTTACTTTGAAGGAGCGAATCATCCTTTTGTTCTGCACTCATGCTTCGGATTGTGATGCAACGATAGAGATCAGGTCTTTATATCGAAGCTCTTTGCTGAATCTTCCCAGATCGATAATAATTGTTGAAATGATGAAGGTGGAGTTGACGTAGATTTCAAACTCTGTCTGTGTGTCGGAAAGCGGAGTATGATATTTCTAAGAGTAGCGCATTCAAATATTTATTAAATCTAATATGCTCTGTTCAAAACCTGTTCGCTCATTTTATTGTTATTTGAGATTTATCAATCATGAAGTTCCATTTCCATGAACCATGGAGCCACTAAACCTGATATTAAAGAACGTAAATTAAGTGAAACTTTCAAGACGAAGACTAAGAGACGAAAGTATATACATAATAAACAGTTAGAATCGAAGGTAGTCCATAGAGGGCTGGCTGCTTGAAACTAAATGTTTATGAGCAGTAGGCGAATCAGCAAATAAAGCACATATGAGTTCCGCATTGAACATTGGCGACTTCGATTATTTAATTTGGAGTGCGCTCGCTAGCCTTAAGCGGTTGCGAAGTGAGCGAGTTGCGCCATGGAAAAGCGAGTAAACCAGCAAAATCAGGCGCGCCTTGAGGTGAAAGATCAAGAAGATTTCGGATCTGAATGCTTGCCTGGTTGCTTGCGAATGCTCTAACTATTCGTCGGTCATCATTCCAAAGAGGGAGATGCTGGCGATAGACATTTGATTTGCTTTCATTCCTGTATGCAGATCACTTCTCAGAAGACTAAAGTCAAATAATGCGTGAGGAAAACACACTATCAGAGCACACGAAATCAAACAATATACCCTTTCGAGTGCGTTCTTTAGGGTTTCAAAGATGCCCAGTCTGCATAATTTTGCCATGTGGTGCGTATATAAGTGCTGCCAAAAAATTATATTGTGAGTTGACTCACACTCTTTTGATCACTGTTCTCGTAATTTCAGAGGTCAATTCTAAGAAGCCCAAAACTTTTGTAACGCTTTGGCAGCAAATTCATAATTCATGCACAGCATCATGCATTGCCTGTAAGTTTTAAACAAGTGTGTCTAGAATCTATCTCCCCGACTTGAGAACTGCGTAGTTTTTTCATCGAGCTCGGTGGAAACAAGATAGTACGCTATTTCTAACTATAGAATTGAACATAAGTAATTACAACATGAAGTAGCGGTTCGGCAGTCCGTGACCTCTCTGAACTTACAAAATATTATCACCAAATTATAACGTCAGAGTAATTGTCGGCCCACACGCACCGGACGGAAAACAGTGACAAAGGCTGGAAATATGGTGTAATTTAAGACATTAAATACTTGAAGATTAAGATAAGAATTTTCATACTGCTGAGCTTCTCGTCTATCTTTAAAGCGTCTCTCGAGGAAACAGTAAATTTATTTCGCATTTCTGTGTCCTTCTTCAAAACACTGCACTGACCGCATGAGAGTACTATGATACAGTGTATTAAAATTTTTGTGGGAAATATTGAGCTATTTTAGCATAAGAACAATAAATCTAAAAATTAGTTGTCCGGCATAATTTGCTACTATAAACAAATAAAATTCTACGAAATAACATTTCAATATTCCTAAGTGGTTTACATTTAGAAAATTTCACTCCCACGATGGAAAAACTATTCATCGTATTTACATGTGAACATTTAAATTGTTCCCTCTATCCCGTCTTCCTGTACGGAAGATAGAATTGCAGAATCTCAAAGGTTGCTAGCAAAATATTCATGGGTAAATTATTTTTACTTTTTATAACAAAGTTAAGATAACTGAATCATTGAAGGGGTATGCGCTTAATAACCAGATTATTGGGATTATATAATTGTTCTGCTAAGACTGCACCGGCGTACAGGCAAGGTAACAATTTTCCTTTACTAACTGCAGCGGGACACGGAACAGTTTTCTTCCACTTACTGCACCTGCGTACAGGAAACAGCCACTCTTGACTGAATGCACCGACGTAGAGGAAACAGTTTTTGCACTGACTGCACCAGCGTATTGGGAACAAGTTCTCTCCGCTGAAAACATCGCCGTACAGGGAACAGTTTTCCTTCAGTAACTGCAGCGGCCGGCAGGAAACAATTTTCCTTCACTGACTGCAGCGGATGGCAGGAAACAATTTTCCTTCACTGACTGCTGCGGCCGGCAGGGAACAGTTTCCCTCACTGACGTCAGCGGCTGGCAGGAAACAATTTTCCTTTACTGACTACAGCGGCCGGCAGGAAACAGCCCCTTTTGACTGACTGCAGCACTGAATGCCGCAGCTCTTCGGTGACCGGAATGGCATGCAGCCAACCATTGATGCTGTGGGCTCAGCCATAACGCGCTCCTCAAAGCTGTTCATAACAATAAAAATGAGGACTCAACGAGGTGAGCAGTTAACTTTGGCGTTTAGATTCGAGAGCTCAAAATTCCGAGACTGAAGTTGGTTGAATTTGTTACTTATATTGTTTCACGATTTTCTAGTTATTATTGCGAACAAACCATCAAAGATTATTACCATGTGCTAGCTGTGATGCTTACTTGATACTGGATTATACAATGGATTTATTAAAGAATATTCATTCCAAAAATTTTATTTCTTGGAATTTAAATTCTGACCTGCGCACAAAAGATTGAGTCATGTTTTAGAATCCTCGTGTTATCGTCTCGTACAAACTGTCTATACAAAACTTCCAAGAGCCCCAGAATATGTAGCAGCGTGAAAAATCCATTCTTATAAAAATTTTGTTTTCAAATAATCGTGCGAATATTCCTTCGAAAATTGATTACAGGTTTGAAAAGCAATTTTAAATTCTGAACACAGCACTTAAAATACTTGTTTGAAAATCTTCGTAAATTTAATATCGGCGCGTGGAAGTAAGCGTATGTTGTGCGAGCTTCAGGGTAGCTCTCCTAAGACTAAATTAATTCGCACGTTTTCCATGACTAGCTCGGGCTTGAACTCTGATCTGAAATTGTCGAGAATTTGTAGTCTCCCCCGTACTCGTTTCCGACTCGTGTTTCCTTGAACGATCAATTTCGAGCGTTTCCTGCTCCTCTCCCTTATCTCGACCAGAACGGGAGCGATAGACAAAGGCAAAGAGCGCAAGGCCGACCTCATCATCGTTAGGAGCATCGCGAAGCGTTGGCCGATAAGGTCATCGCGGCATTCGCGCGTCTTCGCTCCATAAGCGCTGACAACTCAACGACCGCCGCACAATGAGGGGCCAGGCCTCGCTGCCATCTCCCCTCCTGCAGTCAAGCGAACGGTCTTACTTCACCAGGTCTGAATTTTGTTAAAAGATACCGACGTGATTGACTGGGTCATGAAATATTTTCCTTACCTCACCAATTTTAATTTTTGTTAAAAGTTACCGACGTGATTGACTGGGTCATGAAATATTTCCGTTACTTCACCAAGTCTAAATTTTGTTAAAAGATACCGACGTGATTGACTAAGTCATGAAATACTTCCCTTACTTCACCAAGTCTAAATTTTGTTAAAAGATACCGACGTGATTGACTAAGTCATGAAATACTTCCCTTACTTCACCAAGTCTAAATTTTGTTAAAAGATACCGACGTGATTGACTGGGTCATGAAATATTTCCCTTACTTCACCAAGTCTAAATTAGTCTGAAGATAACGACGTAAACGACTTAATTATGAAATATGTCTCTTACCTCACTAAGTCTAAATTTTGTTAAATGATAACGACGAACATGATTAAACAGTGAACTATTTCTTTCACCTCACCAAGTCAAAATTGGTTTGAAAACAACTATGTACATCGCAGAGCCGTGTATATTGTGCGAAAAGTTTTTTCACTTTGTAACGACGACTTTTCCCTGCGCCAAAAACAATTAGGCATTGAAAAGAATGGAGATTCTCCCAGAAGTTTGCTAGGGTGCTTCTGACCCAGCAGTTGCCGTTTATTATAAAAGAAAAAGTTTTCATTATCATAAGATAACCTGTACTATTCAAAATACATCATTGTTGAAAAGTATACACATTACTCAATTTCGAAATCCCATAACTTCTAATTCAAATGTCAACTGTCTCTTAATTAATTCTAACAAACCAAATAATGAGCTAATTCATTGATGTCAGTTCGAATGAATGATGAGATGGTGCCAAACTTTTCCTTTAAATTCACCTTTAAGTCGCATGAACTACAGGTCGCCCGTTTTAGACTGTCTGCATCCACTACATTGATGGAGACGACACCATCTGCCAACTGCCAACATCCAAACACTGACCGCATAAGGCCATGATGAGGGCAGTTGTCACAAGCCCCAATGAAGTCCATAGAAGTGAGAGCTTCGCTGCTGTCCTGTGTAGTGATATTTATGTGTCAGCTATTGATCTTCCCGAGGAAGGTCTGTTGGCTGTTTCTTTCGTTCGGTGTCGGGCATTGGCAGTGTTGGCAGGGCCAAGTTCCGTGGTACCAACGGCTATTGAAATCCTCAGAACCAGAGAGGTGTCCGAATTTTCACTTCGTCTAAAAAATGCCAGGATCGGGAGCCGAGGGGCAAGTGACAAGCGCGAAAGACCCGAAGAGATTTACTAGAGGGTAAGATTGAAAGATTTTTCTCGACTGCTGACCCGAGTTGAAGTTCAATATACGTTTCGTTCATTTTATATGCTTTTTTAAATTTTGAAAATGCACTTCATTTAGTTTTTCTCCTCTCTCTATAGAATCTTTTAAGAAATAAACAAAATAGTAAATCTATAATTTCTGCATTCAGAGTTCCGTCTGCCTTTAAAAAGGCGTCACGGTTCGCTGTTATCTACGCATCCATCAACGTTGAATTCCAACACACATATTGATAAGTTCATGAGGGCTTGCATATAAAAAACATGAGAACTGTAACGCCTGTTAATTCCACAGATTTTATCAGTGGAATATTCCCACGCATTGTGTCAGCGCTCTATCAAAGCGTGACCTCCATTTTTATGATGCAAATTTCATCACCCCTGCTCTCTGATTCGACCGCAGCGCGCAGGACCGAGCCCCTCCGTGTGTGTTCTCCTGCACTCTGCTCGGATGAGTCCCGTCGTTCCTGAATAAATTCCTTCCGCTTAAATTGACAAATAGACCGGTACACCGCCAAGCGCTTTTATTTCCAGTGCTAAAGACCCACGGATTATCTGGATTATTTCGCTCGTTGTCCACGGAATAGCAATGTGTAGATGGAAGTCCAAGCCCTTCGTTTATAGTCCAGAACTGTTACCTGGTGGGATCACAGCTAAAACTTTCAGCCAGTTATAAAGCGATTTCATTATCATTATGGTGAAAGTAGCGGAGATGGGGATTGCAGGGCAGAGAGGATTTGCTTCATTTTCGATGATTTTTATTTAACCTTTAGATGTTAGTTTAAGGTGGGATATGCCCTGCAACGTAGATTTATTTGGCGCTATTTTGCCTTTTGAAATCTATCAGGAAACGATTAATTCTCTTATTAAATTGTTATTCTCAGTTTTGTAAGGTTAAGATAAGATAGTCAAACATTCAATGTTTTTTTTATAGTTGGCAATTATTGTGTGCGTAAACATATCGAGAATTCCTTTACTTAATCTCAATATTTTTTATGAGTTTTTCTATGTAAGTTCATAACCGTGAACGCCAAGATTCCAATTATTAAATTAGCTACAACCATTCTCAAACTTAGGGAAATACCTTAACGATTTTATCCCTGAAGGTCGAATTCAACTTTCTTCGTGAAAATAAAAAGTTGCTGAGCTGGAATTGTTTAGCTAACATTTAAACTAAAATAGCACAATATCCAAAGTTCATTTATCAGTGATATATTCTGATTCTTTTTCTAAATTTTTTATGCTTGGCATTAGCATCTCTTCGAAACGAAACGCTGAGTCTTTAACTATGAAACATTACTTAGACGGCCTGTCATGCAGGGCTAGACACCAGCTTACAGTTCGTTTGAGGTTTAAAACTGAGATCGCGACCTGCAATACTGTGGGGAGTGAGCGCAAATAGAGCAACTGTCGTGTATCATCACCAGAAAAGGAAAATTTAAACACGGATGAACGACTATACTTTCGTACTGGGATTCTGGAAAGGGTTTTTACTGGCGGACTGAGTTTTACGCTTATCTGGGACAGGATGTATAAGTTATTGATCATTATTTCTTTAGTAATTAAAACTGACGAGGGTTCTCGACACTAGTTCATAAAAATCGAAATATTGGCAAACTGAATCACTCAATTTTTGGTTTCCCGACGTATCATTTACAACCTTTGTACGGTTAAAATGTTATTCTTGGAAAATGGTTTCGATTTAGTTTCTATAAATGTTTAGCACTTGAATTCAGTGCTCACGTATGCTTCTACAGCTTGTAGAGCAAATCACGTACCTTCTCAGATTAAAAATACATCATTTGAAGATGAAGAGAAGACTGTTTCATTAGTGCTATATGTAGGACTTTTAGAGTGCTTAATTCACATTTGTAAGAACAGTTTCGAATTCTTATGCGTTTTTTGAGTGTCTGCTTTCTGTTGCAACCTCCTTGTGTTCAGACGCTCACTCGAGAGCGTCGCGCCCGAAGGGAGTTTGGAAGAACGACTAACGACTGGCAAGGACTGGCTAAAAGACCCGCGAACGGCAGAGCAATGTTAAAAAATTGAAGTAATTCCAAAAAAAAAGTCAAAGAACGCGACGAAGATGTCGATTAAAAGACCGTGGCAAGCTTAAATTTTTCTATGATAGCATAAATTGATCTGAATACAAACACAGGGACAGTGTCAATACGGAGGAAATTCAATCAAAGCGTATGATATGTGATCAAGAACGTAATACAATAGAACTAGTAGCTAGCTGTTTTTTCGCATCGGTATCAGTCTAGTGTCGCTGGCCAAGATGGCGGACACTCTAAAGCTATCGAAGCCACATTACTCCTCTTTCTCTTCCAATGGAGCTATAAATCGTAGCAGTCAACGGCACAATCTGCAGCCGCCGCACAGAAAAGAAAACTCGAGAAAGAAAGTCTTAAGCGTTGCAGGAAGAAAAGATGTCGCTATCCGATCCCGCAGATAAAATAAGGCGGCCTGTGTAGCAGAGTCCCGTGATCTACGCTTGGTCAGCCCCAAGACCCGTGCGCCTCAAAAGGCAAGTCGCTTCAAAGGCCAAACCTAAAAATCTGTTGCCGCGATTCAACTGCAATGCTTTTTGTGTCTTCTGATGAGGAAATTGCTGGGTTTTGATCTTCGCTTTGATAAGGGAAGTCACTTTTGCTCCAAAAATGTCCAGGAACGCACTTCAGAGCAAGAAATTGACAATTCACCGAGGACAAGCATGTCACGTTTGATATGCCATTTGGGAACTGAGCTGACCGCCACGGAAGGGGAAAATTTACTTATTCATGCACAAATGAGAGCATAATATCATGAACATCTGCATGGAAGTTCATTGAAAAATAAATATCAAAATTTTAAATGCATCTCAACTTCGTATGAATGTATGAATGTATGTTGTCTTTTTCCTCGAAAATGTTGGATCTACGTTTGCAATGCAAGTTAAAAAGTATGCTCGTATTGCTCTTTAATAAAAGAGATAGTTCAGTAAGAAACTAAATTTATGAGACAAGGAGCCTCTTAGTTCTCTCTTTTATGAGTTATTGTTGCATGACGACTTACCGTAAGTCTGAGTAGCTCGATTAGTTTTTTCCCCAAAAAAACTCAAGTTCACCTTTTTGCACAAAATTTGGCCAGAACGATCCCTCAGTATCTGATATCACTGCAGAGTTAACCGATGTTAAGTAGTTTTAATAATCAGATACTAAGAAGAAAAATTTCGAATTTAAACAGTTAGTCGAAAAACATACAGGCACCCTCTCACCCAAAGTGTAAGACTTCTGCGCATTTTTGAAATAATTCGTATTTGTTTACAGCAGTGGTTCTTAACCTTTTTTTGGCAGTGACCCAAAATATGTCCCAAATAAGTGCCGCGACCCAAGCCTCCATAATAATAAAAAAATCGTTCATAGTACGATTATTCTTTTGAAAACAGGTTACTATAGGTTTGCACTCCAGAAACAGAAGTGATTGTTGTCGTGTTTATCAATATAAACAGTACATTAGAACAACAATGACGTCTGAAATCGACAAACATATTTTCCATTATTACAGACACAAATTAGGTATATATGACCTTCATGCTTTCAAAATGGAAATAAAGCAAAAATTACTGTGATGAATCTCTTCAAAATATTACAGTTAATAATAAAAAAGTTTTATGTTTCCACTACCGTAATCAGTGAGAACCTCGACCATGAATTGTGTTGGTCAGCTCCTCAAATCTAGATGATTTTGTAGTTAGACTACATTTTAGGTCATCCTAGGTTTGTGAGCGGTTTTTGTACTTTGTTTTCAATGACTGTCAGGGCAGAATACCCTGCGTCACACAAATATGTTGTGGCAAAAGGAAGTTAAGCTTTCATGGCTCCACCTCCAAGAATTGGTTTTTCTTTGCACACTTTTATCCAAAATGAGCCCAGTAATTGGAAAGTGTTTTATCATTTTGAATTTCAAAAAGCTGCTCCTATAGGTTGATGATGTTTGGAATATCCTCGGGTTGTTCTTCAGCAGCAATGTTGAATGGTTTTCTTATCGAACTGTATTATGCGTATTTTCTGAAATATTATGGTCGAACTCAGTTATTAGCTTGGACACGGGTTGCTCAATGTCTTAGACGTCAAACTCAATGAGAAATTAATCGGTATTTTTCAGAGGTACATTTAACAATGAAATGATGTTGGTTTTCTTGCTTTTAGTTTATTAATCCACAACTTTAGTTTTGTTTTGAATTATGATAATTTTTCAGAGAGCCCAATCAATGTCTGATCGCGTCCGTGTATCGATATATTCATGGAAATAATCTCAGCAAATATATCTGCAAGGAATGCTACTAGCATCAGACAATTTGAAGCTGAAATCTATCTGTAAGCTTAGGTTTCTTTTCAGCCAGAAATATCTCTGTTTCGGTCCGTAATTCAAGCAATCGTTGAAGAACCTTTTCTCGATATCAGAATCGATATTTTTAGAAATCGATATTTAGAATCGATATCAGAACACATTTGAGAAAATAACCTGGAGTTGAGGGCCCTAGCTTTGATGAAATTAACTGTTTGAATTACTTCCTGCATCACATTCTGCAGCTCTTTAGAAAACTTATGAGCAGCATGATTTTCACGGAGAAGAAGACAGTGAACAATCACCACAGATGGATTTTCCTGCTTAACTCGAGAGGTAAAACCGGAACGAGCTGCTAACATTGCTGGTGCACCATCACATCCAAACCCTACAACACTGTTTCCAGTTAAGACCTTCTTCTCTGAAGAAAGAATTCACTATTTGGAAAATATTCTATCCAGTTTGTTGTGGTTTGCAGTGGTTGGCAAAACAAAAACTCTTCTAAATGTACGAGGAGTTCGGAGACTCGAACTCAGGACTTCAACTCATTTCTTAGAAGGAAATGTCGATAAAATATTCTTGATCATTGCGTGTGTAAACGCGATTCATCCTGCAAAAGAAATATTTGTGTTTGAAGCCAATTGTTCTGAAGAAGTTGAATCACATAATTAGAGTAATTATGAAATCGCCTAAGAGCTTCTTGTAAGACAATACATGTATTCAAGAGCCCCTCGTAAACTCTCATCTTCTTCAAAGGTCACGACACTATAATAATTAGGTTTCCTCCCTATAATTTACGTCTGACTACCTGTTCTACATCCTTGTGAGGATCCAAGATAGGTCGATGATATTTCTAGGAGTTTGAAGCAGTCATGTTCAATTTCTTCAATTACTAGGTCCGATGATTTCTTGGAATTAGAAATTTGTTCTGAAATTAAACTTTTTTTAATCAACAACAGATTTCCCTTGTCTCGAACAGTTTTAAAAAGGCTGAGATCATCAAAAAACGTGTTGGACCTCATATTTATAGCACGTCATTCCATGACGAACTGAATATAAATTACCCAATTACATACGAAGAAAATGCTCATTTTTTTCTTAGAGGATCTGAGTTTTAAAAGAATATTTCGCGATGGCTTAGTATATTGAATATAATCAATGGTAGTGCACCATTATAACAAATCTAACTGTTGCTGCGGAACACTCTCATGTACATAAATACCCGCCCTGTGCAAACGCTATTGAGATGTTGGTCAAACATGCTTGCTTTCGCTGGCTGAAACACGATATCTTCCATACCGTTAGAGTTCTCTTGCAGAGATTGCTCTGAACTTGTTTGTTTTTTCGCGCCATCTATACTTTATTTCTTTCTCGCGTCTCATTAAAAGAAAAGAATGATCGTGGGATGCAGGTGGTGGCACCGAGGCACAACTAGCAGCACTTCAGGTGGCACTGAGCAAACGAGTCGCCCATTAGCGAGTGTACGCTGCCTGGGCCCACAAACATGTCTTGTAACTCGACCCCCCTCAGCTCATACAGCCCTCCACCGCCGCCGCCGCAGCTCTGGTGTACCAGAGGCGCCGTGGGCTTTGCTGGTGTCGGCAACTCGGTGTTAGGTCATACCGTCAAGCACTCGTCGTGAGTTTTTTTGGTCTAAGCTTAACGCTCAAAAATAAAGCGTCGCTGGTTACGCTGTCAAAGAGAACAGCGCATTTTGAATAGTGTAAGACAGCCCAAGTGAGCCGAGTGGCTCATTCACAGGTTAAGAAATAGTTATTTAGTTATGTGACAAGTTTGGACTGTTAAATACAAGTTTACATTTTCGTAATCAGCCGTTAAAAATTTTAAAAATGTGTATTTTGCACTAGGAGCGGGCTAGATGTTAGAATTTTTTCCATGTAGACGTGGAAAATTTCGAAAAAGTAATTCAATAAAGGTTACTAATTTATTGATTGACAACAGCATTACACGAATTCAGTAGGTGAGCAACATACTATAGGATCCTTGCGAAAAGTTTCGCATATGAGTATTTTTTCAACATTAATCATTTCCAGCCTGTCTTTGGAGCAGAACTTCAGTTTAATCTGAGTTCTTTTATACATCATCCGCGTTAGCTTTTGGTCAAATTTTGCAGGACTTAACGTTAAATCCATATGGGACAGTCATACCTCAGGAATTCCGCCTCGGTAAGCTTACCTCAGCATTTCTCCACGGATACATTTGTCATAGTTTCCTCGCTGTAGTTGCGCAGCAGATATCGAAATTTTATAGGAAAACTGCAGCTCATTTCACTTCCTTTTCTACTCTTTTTGTATCATTAAGTTCATTTGTGTTTTTAATTACTCATATTTCTATTAGTGTGGATAACCGTAACACACTTGCCTCGAGGGTTTCAAATTCATTGACTGAAACAATAACAATCCCGTCGTGGCACGACCAAACGCCTGTATCGCATGCTCTCGATTTCCGTTCATAGAGGCTCTTTTGTGTGAACTCTGAGGAGAATGATTAGAGCTTGTTGGAAAGTTTTCGTTTTAGTCCTTATTTGTATTTGTACGTTTGTATTTACCCTGAAAACGATATGTGGTCTATTTTCACATTCGTTACTCTTTTTTTAAACCATTTCAGAGGGGCATGCTCAGTGTAAAATATCAACTTCTTCATCTAGAATTTAATTTTCCACGTAAAATTTGGATGGAAGCAGGTAGTTTTGTTCCGTAGTTCAGCGACTGAATATTCCAGATCAAAAATAATATTTTTCAACCTTATTTTTTACACTTTAACGCAAAACAAAAGGGCAGGTTAGTGTATATTTTATGCTTGCATTACTTTGAAAGCTCATTGAAGTGGAACTTTCAATTAACCTTCCGTCATTACCGCCCAACAATTAATTTTCTTAGAGCTGAGGTAGCACACGAAATAGCGTCTGTCGTAACTGACACTGATTTTAAAAATAGGCTTGATTATATACAATGAATGCGACATGAGCTGTTTTTACGGTTCGAGTGTCAATCATGAAGAATTAAGTCAATCAAAACGTAGAGTCAGTTTCTTACTCCACGTCATGAGTAAATTTGAAGTTATTGTGTATCACAAGTTTCCCTAGCACTCCTGATTTTTATATTTTTAAATCATGTTTTCCGCCACTTTGTTGTAATGTTTCGAATATTTGTGAAATTGTGAGGAAGAATGTAACTTTTATTTCTAAAACGTATTTGCGTGACATATTTAAAAAATTAACGTATTTAAAAATTGTGTTCAATTTTACAGAAACATTTTTGTTTGTAAGCTATACAATTCAGTATTTTGTGAAATAATTTACTTCTAACTCCGCGTACAATTTAAATTTAGTTATAATAAGACAATAAATAATATGAAACGAAGATTTTCCATGCTTTTGCCTCGAAGCATTTTGAAAGGCACGAGTGAAAAATTCAATTTCGTCGATAGTCATTTCTTATAAGCTCAACAACATGCTCGTCGAGCAAATGATTTGAAACAGTCATGAATTTATTTAAAAAATGACTCAGAATATAAATCAGGCTGGCTGGGTACGCTTCACCACTTCTTTGTTCAACACGACTCATCCACTGAAACGTTTTTCTGCTTTCGTTATAATAAAAAGCTTTATACCTGAAATCAGAACTAATTAAAAATGTCAAGCGGCAAATTATTCTCAATATCTAGAAGTGAACAGTTTAAGAAAATATGATACTGTTTTATAATGATCGATGGACACATGAAGCAGAAAGCGAGCAAATAAAAAAACTGGCATCTTGCACCTGACTGCTCCGTCAAGACGAATCTCATCATTAGGGAGAAGTACTTAATTTTTGTCCAACTATTATATTGTCTTTGTTAACTCAGATTTTCAAATTTTATACAGCCGAAAGCGATCAAAGATACACTTGGTGCGAGCAGTAGCGAACAAAACACACAGGACATCAATAGCGTTTTATCTATTGTCAAAAATATATGTACAACATAAAATAACTATCATTTTTCAATTACACAAGTAATGCTTGTCAAAGTCTACAAAATTTCTATAATAAATGAGAATGTCCAGGGGAAAATATGATAGTAATTCTCACAATACATTTTAAATTAACAGTGCTTTACAGTTCTGAAAAAGCTCTTAAAAACTCTGGAAAATATATTTTAGTCGGGAGAATATCTAGTATTCAGTGTATTAATTCTTCTTGCTTCAAGAACTAATGAATCTTTTGTAATAATAATGGAAGCCTTGCAAGTCTGCATTTCAGATTTTGCATGATTCTTCTCGATTCATGAATTTTTATCACGGGACACGGTATCTTACACCTTTTTGAAATTTCAACAGCGTTCAGATCGTGGCTTCTAGCGTGGCAGATCATCGACCAAACCCTGCGTCGTAAAAAATATCGCAGCTTTTGAACTATTTAACGATAACCATTTTACTGCATGAAATATTTCAGTGAACGGCAATTCAGGGAAGTATGTATAGGGGGAATACGGTTCATAGTCTCTTAATTGTATGCGTTTCTTAATGACTGAGCTCCGACTACCGCTACATGTGAGGCAAGGTCTAGTTATGTACACACGTGACGGTCACTTCACCTCTTTTCAACAAACGCGTTAATTTTGGGTCATATCTGATACGGATACCGTTTAATTGTTCACAAATATTGCTCTAATCTGCCACAACAAATTAGGTTTGCATTCGACTCCAATCTAAATTAAATTTTTGGCCCCTGTTTTTCAGTTCAAATAATTTGATACTGAACGGATTAGAAATGACTGAAATGTTCTACAACTTACCTTTTGGTACTTCCTTGCAATTAGCTGCTTCAATTCTGACATATAAGTTTTATTAAAATCGTTATAACCTAGAGATACTGATTATCTATAGAATGTTTACTCCAGAAGTCACTCAGTTTATGAGCGGTAAACGCTGTGCTTCTGAAGCTGTCTTTCGTAGACGTTTTCATAAAAATGCATTCTTTTACGTGCTTGTTTTAAAGTATGTCGATCGGCCACAGACTTAGGTTTCAATCCTTCATGTTTTTAATTCTAATCTAGAATAATTTGCACCACATTTTCCCTGACAACCTGTGTGAAAAGACAGAATAATATGTTTGTAATAATTCAGCTTACGAAAGTCTGTGTAGCGTTCATTCAAACCTCAATGAAGAATTCCAGCTCTTCAAATCCTAGTGGAATGCTCGCGCTATCTTTGTCCATTCAGTGAAACGAAAAATAATTGTTAAAGATATGTGTATTAACTTATCAAGTTCAATTTGTGGTACAGGATGACCACTTGATTTCTTGCAGTCTAAATCATATACTCATTAATAATTGAGCATTGCGACAATTGCAGTGTGTGGACCAAGTGTTTGGACAAAGCCAGAGGGGCGGTACGGGCAGAGAATAATTTTTCCAATATGTTTACTGTTTTTTACTGAGGAGGTAAAATGCCAACATTGCACATAGCTAGTTGCCATTCTTCACTACACAGTAATGTTAAATCTAGTGTCCAGCGTCTTTTAAAGATTATTCACCCTTACCCTTTTCCGTCCTTAGCCTTTTATCTCTCTTGCCTATTGAATTATTCGACTTTATAGTTATTTGCGATACTCAAGGCTGTAGAAATGGCAGAAGAATCATTTCATGTCTTTGTCTTTTCCTGCCTTGTAGCATCGAGTACGCACAGCTGCGTAGCATTTGGCCTCCTTTCAGGCATGCTATGTTTGCGTCACGGCTCAGATATTAAGCAGTCAATGGCTTACAGAAATATATGTACTCTTTTGCTTTACAATATCGTTCTTCTCTCGTTCTGTCCCGTATGTATTATATGCTGTTCATGCTCACCAATACAGTGTAGTTTTCTGTCGAAGCATTTCCTGATAGTTCCCTCGAAGAGTGAGCTAAGGAGCCGCCCTCAGGAAGACGTTGCCTCGGTGCATATCAGAGGCTGAGTTGCGACTCCGAACAGCCCCTGGCCGGCCATTTATCTCCAACGGAGTTAGGGAAGGATTTCTGTGCTGCGACGCCCGCCAGTGTAGCAAGTGTGCAACATTTGAGCTCAGTGTCAACAATTTTCCTTCTCGAAATACTCTTTTCAACCATTGCACTCACTGTCCGGATCGAATTCTAAAAAATTTTTACCCAAACAAAAGAAATTATTGCGTTTGTTGAGAAACGTAGTTGGTATTTTTTTCCCTCGTATTGTTTAGCGAATTGTCCAAGCGATTGCAATATATTGGTAAAAGTTACTGGAGAGGATACAAGGAGTATTACAGACGAAAAAGTTGGTTCTATTTCTCTGAGCGTATAGCTTCTATCTGAACCATCCCCTCGGCTGATTGTACTTTATTGCTCTACAGCGTCTCTATAGGCTGGGCTATGATTCATGTCTAAGATTTTTGCATTCGGCTCCTCTCAATCGAATCACGCCGAACATTTCACGATAATGCAGACGCAGTTAGGGACCTGCTTTATTAGAAATTGATATCTCGCCCAACACACGATCGCTTTTTTATGAGGAACCCAGCTTTTGCAGCGCCCGAGTGTTCCACCCCTAACACGAAATGCGCTCTTTTAGTTTTGGTGAAATTATTTCACACAAAAAAGAGAAAAATATTTCAGCATCGTTGGAAATCGAACGCAAAGTTTTCATGGTTTAACACCATGAATTTAATGTCTTTCAATGAAATAATTTAAAAGTTAAAAATATACTTGTAGTTTCTTTCGAAAAATTATTTATCGTATAAGTTTTCGATGTGCCTTTTTACAGCCCTTCAATCAAACGTGATTCTTAAAACTTGACCCAAATAAAAAAATTATATCTGTGAAAACAAACTAAAAGATGCTATTCATTTCTTTTGAACAGAATTCTTCATTTCTACCTACAGCTGGTGTCAGGCCAAAGTCTCTCTCTTAGATGGAGGAGGCATTGGTCGGGCCAACCTAGTCAGAGAAGAGTGTACGTGTGTGAAGTTCTTGATCAATGATGACTATGAGTACGAAAAGATGGGACATGAGGATGAAAAGATGGGTAACATTGACACACTCGTGGTGGATGTGTAGAGCAGATGCCTCACGGGCATGAGCAGCAGCAGCACAGCTGTGGGTGTTGTGTCATTATCCCTTCATGAGCTCGTGTGAGGAGCTTCCAAGTGCTCAGCGAGGGAGAGCTGTGTGTGTGTATGTGTGTATGTGTGTGTGTATGTGTGTGTGTGTGTGTGTGTGTGCGCATGCACGCATGAGGCAGTCTCATAAGATTGCTAGATCAACCATTTCGCAGTGTAAATTTTTTATTTTTTATTAATTAAATATATGAATAATAATGAACGCACACAGTATCATATAAACAGTTAATGAGTGGACTTTACGGTAAAACCTCATTCGGGAAAACGCTCAAACATGAGGATTTTAGCCAGTAGCCAGAGAAGGTCGATCTAACAGCCCTGAACCTCATTGTTGAAACAAGCTGCCACTCAAGGGGAGCTGCCAAGTGGGGCAGATTGGCAAATTTGGATTATGATGTTCTCATGGAAGGGTCTCGCTTATTTGGGCGTTACACAACGATAAAGTCGTACTAATCGTGTTCCGAGAGAATTTCAGAAGCCACGCTATTCTATCATGATATATAGTGCTAGTTGCATACATGAATGATGTCTATTAATGAGAGACGGTGATTTATGTAACTACTGGCCATGCATGTGACGGTCAACTGATATACCGTTATAACCTGGTCAAAGTTTGGGTGGTGCGAATATTAGCAGCATTTCTTTCTATGAAAGAAAATGAGGAGTCTTGTAAATGAAAGATTTTGTAAAATTTCTTTGTCTGCATGCTTGCCGGTTGGAAAGCACATTAGTATCCGACTGTCGAAGTAATACGAACCTAGGTGTGGCGTGTGAAGTTCGTTATAGGATGCCTTGAAACGAAAGTAAATGCGTCCTGCGAAAAGTGGTCAAAAATTTCTACGGTTTTCACTGAAAGAGTAGTAGGACAAACCAGGGAAGCTTTAATCACACTCAATTGTATTGCTAGCTTATTAGTTTTGTGAATACGTTTGTGTGCTTTCTTGCACGTGTGCGTAGCTCAGTCAGTCTTTAATTTCCGACACTAGATGCGTGGATGATGCGTGGTCCTGGTTACTTCGAGGTGATAAAAGCATAGGTTTGCATCAGATATGAATTACTGGAACAGTTGTATCGACTCTGTCAGGAACGTTGACTATCGCCGCTCATCTAATCAATTCAATATCGTACTATCAATTCATAAAATATCTTGTGTGGAATTAATGGGTTATCGTCAATTTCGTATAAAAATTAAACAAGCTCAGAGCTGAAATGGCATAGAGAAACGATCGACCAGTCTCTCGTTGATAAACGCATATACTTAATATCTTTGCTACAGTCATCTACAGAAGGATATGTATTTGTAGATCGGAAATACAAAAGGTCTCCTTGAAATCTCTGAATTTTTATCAAAGTTTTCATCTGCTTTACGCATTACTTTATTCAAGAACATGAAAGGATAACATGCCTACTACGACACGAATAAGACACCTGTTGCTTCAGACTTTACATAGAACAAAGGATAAATGAGTGTTGTTACAATCGATCGTGTACTCCTCGGAGACAGGTTGAAATAGATGGTTCTAAGTCACACATGTCTAGTGAATTGCATTCATAATTCGTTTTGAACCGCTCAGAAAAAGCAATGATGATTGGAAACTAAAGCCTCTTGTCTTTTACTGCAGTAATTTGAGAACAGCCAGTAAAACTCTTCTTCACACTCGTAGCTCAAATTTACTCTGGAAGGAATACGCTGGAATAATAGTTTTACGTTTTAGTTTAATAGTACGGGCGATGTTTTTATTCGTTATATTCGTATAATTTTTTCACCTTTTTCGAATAGTTTATTTGTTTACATATGCAATGATGCATAGTAAACATTATTTAATTACTAACACTGTTTGAAGATATTTGAGACGTAATTGTTTCTGAATCATACGCGGTGCTTCACGGAAAAATTAATTAGGAAATAACAACAAACTATCAACTACATAACTGCCATAACTGTCTCATACGCTGTGATTTAGGAAAAAAGCAATTAGAAAACAACCATAAACTGTCAACTACATAACTACAATAACTGTCTGATACCCTCTGCTTCAGGGAAAAAAGTAATTAGAAAATAACTAAAAATCAAACAAGCTTGGTGTTATGTACATTTACAACATTGGGTGGGCTGCTCGAGTGTTGATTGGACCAAATTTTGGGTGAGGCGATCTTTCGACTTGAGTAAATCGTGATGATAGGCATATTCACGGCCTTGTGTGGGTATCGGAATTAGTTGTGATTTAAAGATGAAGGTGTAAGCTTAGTAATAATATATGTGATGGCGAAATGAATGTTATCATGATACATATGAACAGTAGGATCATTTAGGATAGATGAAAATATATTTCATTCAATTAAATTAGACCTGAAGATCTTCAAACATCTGCTCAATGGAACCCAATATTTCTGATCGGTAATTCAAAATAGATTATCACTCAAAGGACATTTCAAAATATTTGATTTCAATTCAATCTTATCTAACGACGACGTAGGAAAAAACATCAACTCTGGTTTGAAAAGAACATAAAAAAATTCTTCTAAAAAGCTCGGAATTGTTTGAACAAGTTTTGTTCGGTAGCAAAACTCCGAATCCAATTTCTAGCTAGATGTCATGTCGAACTCCACCAGTCCACCAGATTTTATATGCAGAGGCATGTCGAAAGAAAATGCTGAAAGAACGTTCGTAAAAAATACAGACACAATTGAAAAGTGTGGGCCGCGTAAAGGTGCGGCTTTCGCAACGTATGGGAGCGTGAAAAAGTGGTGCAGAGAAGAATGCGTTGGACGTGAGAAGTAAGCTTGTGTTAAAAGCCCTCGATGGAGGGGAGAGGACAAAGCCTGGGCAGTAGAGATGGAGAGACGCAGGGTGACGTTCAATGGCTTTGATGACTCTGGCCGTCACCCCGGTGTGGGACCTCCACATGCAGCCACTCCTCCACTTGACTCTTCCCAAATGGCATCTGCGGTTGATGCGAAGTTATCATGAGTCGTGAGTTTTGGAGCCGTACGTGACATCTGTTGCCCTGAAACTCTTAATAGGAGCAAGAGCCGTCCCTTGACGGCTCTACTTTAGAATCTGGGTCAAGAGAATTGGATTCTGAGGTACGGGAAGAATCTGTTGTGGTGAAATGTGCGTAAAAATTATTATGACTTTGATGCAGTGTCGTACACCAAAATGTTGATTTGTTGAAAAATTAAAATCCACGAGCAAAGTTTTCGCCTGAGGATGAAAAATCTTCATTCAATTTGAATAACTTAGGGCAAGAATATATGTAGTGTTGTGGAACACTGCAAATATAAGCTTGATTTTTATAAAGGATAAAATATTCTCTAAGTCAAAAATTGGATGAGCTTCCTTCCACCAGCCCGCATCTCGTGTTTTGGGTTTGGCTACATTTGCGAGGGAATGTCACGTGCAACTTTATCAGTTACGTAGGATGATGCTAGTGTGACAAGGACGGCTCGAGAAAACGTGGAAGAAAACGAATACGAAAGGAAATTAGACGAGTGAAAAATTTGCGTTTCACGGTATGAGTAGACCTATTCAACTGTAAACTTGAATTAATAGCTTCGCTTTCGAACAAATACTGCCTATGAGCGTTCATATGTTGATGTTTAACTGTACATTCGAAGTTAAGCCTTTTCAAACCCCATTAGGCAGCACTGAAAACACCATGCACGTGGAAAATAACCTGTAACCTCAAGTAATCGGTGGAATGAAGTTCATTTTTGTTCAGCCATTGTGCCCGCTTCGGGAACTTTTTAAACGGGCAGATTGTGAACAGGGAGTTTTTGCCTAGAGTCCACATGATAACTGCCTCTGTGACGACAATTCGGAACGACTGCACCAAATTATTCATGATGCAGCGGTGTTGAAGGGCTAGTCAAAAATTAATAGCAGCAAAAGAGTCGCATCAATCTACAAGAAAAGAAAACGATAAAAAATTACATTCGACAAAAATAAGGTGCCAGTAGCTGAGAACTTCGTGAAATTCCAGTACATGTATTCTACATATATGCTGTAACATGAATTACAGAACCTGGAGTAGACACCAATTTCAGGTAATCCTGTAAAAAATATTTGCCTCAAAATTTTCTAAAAACATGATGTTTTCAAATTAGTAAAAAACCGTTTCCTAATTGAGCTATACAATTTAGTTATTTTGTGAATCAATCATAAGTTGATGAGACTCAATTTCCTTCCATGTTTATTGCATAAATTGACTTTTAGGAAAAGCCATGGGCACGAAATCTGTCTAAGTTCATGCGCATGCTAGTGGCTTGTATTTACAATCGCAACTACAATCAGGCGTAATTCCCTTCATTACGGCCGTTTATTTGACACATAGCACGAATGTATTATAGACTGGGTCACCACCGATCTGGCACCATGCCGTGAGCTTGGAAAGGGAAATTTTATTAATGTTGAACGGGAATTCATTATTCGACAGAAGTGCGATGACTGAAAGCACTGGATGCTGCAAGCCCGTCAAGAGACACGCTCTGCTCATGTATACACAACTTCTAACGTCTACGTCTACCCCCTGGAGCAATTGTGACTATTATTATTATTATTATTATTATTATTATATAAAAAATTTTTAGCCTCCCTTTACCACGACAAATATGTTCCAAGAGAGGAAAGATGAAGGCATCATTAAGTATGGAGTTGAGGGAACGCGGAATCTATGCACAAGGTGCATGGGAACAGTTAGCTAAGAAAGAAGAGCATGAAACCAGAAAAAGTTTAAGAAGAAAGTAGTAGGTACTGAAAAACAGGACAGTAGTGAACCGAAAAAAGATGGTACATAACAAAACAAAGACCTATTCTATTTTAACAAAAAGAAAGACTACCTAACTTTTAGCTCGGGCCCTCATATAGTCCCTTTGGGAGCGCTAATTGAGAAAATTATTGTGATAGCTTCCTGTGTCTCAGAATCTGACTTGTCTAAGATAACTAAGCTAGAGAAGTAAAGATAATTATTTTTAACTCCACCTTCTGATTCGTGCTCATTAGAAACATTTGTTTATTCATTAGAAACATTTGTTTCTTATGAATAAACAGTTCTAATTTCTTTATTCTTTATTCTTAGAATCGAAAATTTTGGTCGGTAGAGAGATTTATTTTTGAATGGTAAAACAGTAATGCATATAAACCAGGCAGTAATGCATGTAAGCCAGGCAGTAATGCATGTTAGTCAGGCAGTTATACATGTAAGCCGGGCAGTAATGCATGTAAGCCAGGCAGTAATGCATGTAAGCCAGGCAGTAATGCGTGTAAGCCCGGCATTAATGCATGTAAGCCAGGCAGTAATGCATGTACGCCAGGCAGAAATGCATGTAATTAGCATGTAAGCCAGGCAGTAATGCATGTAAACCCGGCAGTAATGCATGTAAGCCAGGCAGTAATGCATGTAAGCCAGGCAGTAATGCATGTAAGCCAGGCAGTAATGCATGTTAGTCAGGCAGTAATACATGTAAGCCGGGCAGTAATGCATGTAAGCCAGGCAGTAATGCATGTAAGCCAGGCAGTAATGAATGTAATTAGCATGTAAGCCAGGCAGTAATGCGTGTAAGCCCGGCATTAATGCATGTAAGCCAGGCAGTAATGCATGTACGCCAGGCAGAAATGCATGTTAGTCAGGCAGTAATACATGTAAGCCGGGCAGTAATGCATGTAAGCCAGGCAGTAATGCATGTAAGCCAGGCAGTAATGAATGTAATTAGCATGGAAGCCAGGCAGTAATGCGTGTAAGCCCGGCATTAATGCATGTAAGCCAGGCAGTAATGCATGTACGCCAGGCAGAAATGCATGTAATTAGCATGTAAGCCAGGCAGTAATGCATGTAAACCCGGCAGTAATGCATGTAAGCCAGGCAGTAATGCATGTAAGCCAGGCAGTAATGCATCTAAGCCAGAGCTCTGTGTGGATTTACAATTGTAAAATATACAACTAACAAAATAAAAAATAAAAATTCGTAAATGTTTAAAAACCTTGTTTGAGAAGAGCGTCGTGAGGTCCGAGCATAATTAGATAACCTACTTGATTCATGCATATAGAATATCTAACTCATCATACATGCCGTTTCACGTGCGTCAGTAGCACCTCGTATCGTTTTACCTAGATAAGACAACCTGGTTCTGTTCAAACATTTCAAGCGCGGGATACAGTACGTTCAAGGCAGAGAGGTGTTCGAAGAGCTTCTGAATTCCGTCAGGCACCACCCAGACAATCTCAACTACTAAGAGCCAAAAGTATTACTCTTTACTTACAGGGTCACAAACTAAGTAAATGACGAAGATAAAACGGAGCACATTCAGAGAACATTGTAGTAGCTGTGAATAATTAGAGCGGTGGAGGGCAGGCGCGAGATAGCGCGTGAGTTACGAGGTGCAGACGCCGACAATGGCACCAGCGGAGGGTGAACCGTCGTAAAGAGTCGCGTTATGATACGATAACGATCGCCAGCGCTGTGAGGGAGCAGAAGAAGATCACAAGCCCTGAAAAACAGCGGGGTCTGCTCAAGGAAGTATGAGGGTCGTAGTTAACTGGACCGAGCGCTGGAGCTGATCTGTCCGCCGTCTCAGGATCAGGACCACGTCAATCTGTCCGTCGTCTCAGGGTCGGGACAGCGTCAATCTGTCCGCCGTCTCAGGGTCAGGACCACGTCAATCTGTCCGTCGTCTCAGGGTCGTGACTGCGTCAATCTGTCCGTCGTCTCAGGGTTGGGACTGCGCCAATCTGTCCGTCGTCTCAGGGTCGGGACTGCGCCAATCTGTCCGTCGTCTTAATTTCTGGACCGCGTCAATCTGTCTGTCGTCTCAGGGTCGAGACCGAGTCAATCTGTCCGTCGTCTCAGGGTTTGGACTGCGTCAATCTGTCCGTCGTCTCAGGGTCGGGAATGCTCCAATCTTTCCGTCGTCTCAGGGTCGCGACTGTGCCAATCTGTCCGTCGTCTCAGCGTCGGTACTGCGTCAATCTGTCCGTCGTCTCAGGGTCGGGACAGCTCTCTCTGCAGTGGCTGTGGGCAAGGCAAGCGTTTTTTTCTTAGTTTATTATATTATGATATAAATGAAGCTCTCATTCTCTTATGATGGTCATAATATTGGCAGTCATTTTTGTCATTAATAGTGAGCAATGATGATTACTATAATATCAATTTGGTCTTTGTTAAGTAGGCATACATGCCGTGGTGATCGACTTAGCGACCGGTTTCTACATATATGGTTGCAACTAGAAAAGTTATTTTTATCTTATTGTGAAATCAAGATATGATGAGTGCAATTGACCCTCATTATGATAAATAATTCGTTGAATGTTGTTCACTCATGTAGTGTTGGTAGTCGACACGCGTCGTAAGTTGTCATTGTGTCACAAGCACTGTGAGCGAAACTCCATCTAGCGAGAATACTAATTGGAAATCATTTACTTAAAATTGCGATTCCTTTTTAGTGGTACAGGACACGGATAAAACTTTTTTCTCGATAATATTTATAATTCAGAAAAGTTTTGTGTCGTGAGTGGTCTGAACACGCTTTAATATAAATCTTGATCACATATGTCCACAGGGCTGCTAGTATACGAGTGTGACTAATTTTTAAGAAAAACGGTTCGTAAAACGGGAGTTGGCTACAAATGGTATTCAAAATGCAAATTTTGATAGTTTTAAATTGTTCCCTATGCTGCTACTAACTGCAGGGTCTTGAATTTTGTCTTGAACTGTTACTCAGAGCGAAGCGTGGACGGTGACTAGCAACCAACCAAATAAACAAGATCACTATAGAGTTTTGTGAGTACATACATGGTACGACGAGTGTAGCAGAAAAAAGTAACCCAATATCATAGTAATCAATTTCCGGTTTCTTTTTACAATACGTACATTCCAGTGGCTGTTTTTTTTTCTTTTTTAATCAATGGTAAAGTTCGTAGTTCAATTCCCACTGCTATTGAAAATCGAAACAAGTTTATCTTTCACAGTTTGTAAAGTACATAAATTTGAAATTGGGATTCAGTTTTTTTGCCACACCTTTAAAAGACCACTCCTGGCCTGTTGAAGTACGTTGTCTACTTAACTACAATAGTTTTCATTTAAAAATTGCTTGGCAGGCATACTTTCCGCTAAAGTTGAAATAATTCACCATGAGTGCAATTATTCATGATTAGAAAAATTCAGCTAAATTTACTGATGGAACAATACGAAATATAATTTGTAATATAAATATCTTTAGCAAGCCGTATCCACAATGATTAGATGAGTATGACAAGTTGGACAATAACAATGTGAATTTTCCTTTGCGTTTTAGTAATACTTGAATGTTGAAGAACATAATCAATGTTCAATTTTCATATTTACTTACAATAAGCTAGGTATTGAATTTACCCTCATATGATTACTGAATACAGTGTGGACGGCTACCAGCAAGCACAAATGAAATTATCAGGGTTTCATAAGTATGAAGAAAGATTGGGAGCATCCTTCCCTTGGTTTTATGGTCTTATACTATTATATATGATTATGTTAGCACAATGCGTTTACTACCCTTTGTATAGATTTTGTTCGCTAAATACTAGCTCTTGAGAAAGAAGAGTTCTCTGGCATGCGTCGTCTTGATCGACAAGTGTTAGTAAAAATGGCGAGGACGGAGGAAGAACATGCGCCTACGAGGTGTATTGTTAGGAGAGGTAGTGTCGCCTAGTTTAGTTTCAGCATAAGATTTTTACGATTCAGGTTCACTATAAGATGTCCCGAAGTAATTCCATTGGTTTTCAGAAAGTCTTCACGAATTTGCAAGTTTAATGTTTTCCTTCGAAAGTGTCGTTGGATAAAAAATCGATCATAATTTATTCCAAATTCCCATGCATCACGCATACATTTGAACTTGTTAAATCAACGATTTTTCGCATGAAATTAGCATAAAGAATAGCTCGACTTCAGAGAGGGAAAAGTTTGGATAGGCAAAAATTTAAAACTCTGACAGAGTTCCTCAAAAGACATAAATTATGTTTTCTTATCAAGCATCTGTGTAGACAGGATGTAAAGTTTCAGTAGACACTAAGGCGAATATTTTTATTTCCAACCATGATTTTTTGCCACAAATACACTGTCATGACACGCACGTACTTCAATTCATTCCTCTGTCCATTTTCAAATAGTTTTCAAAGGGCATTTGAAATACTGTGCACTTATATGTTTTTAGAAGTGTTTAACACGTTAACCGCCATGAGTTAAACTTAAGTTCAATATTAAACTCAAATTTAGAGTCAATGTAGTAAGAATTTTTTTAAGTAGTAAACATTAAGTGAATCGTACCTTCGTTTACCTTGGATTAAAATTTATGAAAAGTGTGTTTGTGACTACTATAGAGGCTGTCATCAGCATCATGATCGAAAATTCCCTCCGTGTACCACCGGTGGTTCCCATGGCGGTTAACCTGTTAATTACATGTAAATGGCCTAGAGGATGGGATTTCCGATGTGCTGCTAAAATCGCCTCACATCTGAGGGAAGAACGCACTAGCGATTAATTTGTGGATTCCCCAGTTCATGAATGTCCTTAATTAATTTTATAACAGGGGCTAATTGCCTTGATGTTCTTACACTTGTCTTCAATTAATTTTGTTTTATCTGTTGATTTTCCATGCAGAAACATCCCGAGTTAATTCGTTATTAAAGCAACACAGTTGCAGTTAGCATAAATTAAATCGGAATTTTTCCCGCAAGAAAATAAAGGAAATGAAAGTGAATTGAGGGCAGGTATAAAAGTATTGGACCATCCCTTATGCTGAAAATCGGAGACAGTTATCCCCTTTTGCTCATTTTTTGGACGAAATTGGTGTAATTTTTCTTTGAACACTTGCTACAAAGAACTTTGATCTTGTCATCCTCTTGAATAATTTGCGTAATGATATTTCACGAGAGAAAACTCATGTGTTTCGATGTCGTTTTGTTTACCTAACATGCTGTGCTAGAACTTTTCCCATTCTGATCAATGTTGTGATGTTGTGAAACCGTTAGTCAGTGACAAAATAGGCGAAATGAGTACTTTGATTTTGTACATAACTGATATTTCTTCGAACTAAGAGCATTTGATCATGAACTGAGGGGTCTCATGTTATAAAAGTTTTATATTTCGTAAAAGTTTCTTTCGCACGGGTCTGAAAGAAACGAAGAACTAAAGCTGTTTTCGGATTAAAACTCATTGTGTCTCTCCTGTGAGAAAATAGAATTCGGTCGATTGGCATAATCGTAATCAATTTGACATTTTTGGGGACCTAGTTCATTAAAAATTTCTTTTTTTTGCATAATCTTTCCCCTTCGCGCAAACTTATGGGTTTAGTTTACTTGCTGAGATAACACGGAGCAGGCACGTGGCACTGATTTTAAAGAATTTATAAATAAAACGAGCCCACCCTTGGCATTCACAGATATTTTTAAAGACGGATGCTATTCCGAGAAGACGGTTGGGAGAGTTTATGAGAAAACCCTCCTACTCCAGGCTTGCGTTTCCTTTCAGGTTGACAGCTGAAAAACCATTGAAATTGCATACAAAGTGCTATTTTAAACTACAGCATTCAGAGAAGATTTCTTGAAGGAAGATGAATCACACGAACACGAAATATATTTTCTTCTCGTGAATATTTAGTTTGTGATCCTTTGCGTCATCATACCATAATGGAGTCCCTGTTCTACACTGTACCACGTTATAAGTCAGTAATTGCAGCTAGAAGGGTTACGCAGTTTTGCCCTTCAGGGCGTCGCTCGATTGTGTGGTCAATTAGTGCAGGCTTTTAAAACCTAATCTTTGAAAGGAGTGACTATCGTGCACTGTGGTATAGAGAAGGTCCCAGGTAGAAATTTCTTCTACAGCTTCAGGAGCAAAAAACGAGACCTTCCATTAATCCCTTATTGATACGTCAACACTGATGCGCAGATGTCTCACACACGCAGGCAAGGCTGCAACAGCTCGATGGTTCCACTATGTCCGGGAAGTGTTTTTTGTACCCACCCAGGCATGTTTATCATAAAATGTCGATGCATCTGGGTCTGGATTATATATGATTTTAGAACTGTAAGTTGCTTCTAGCCTTGAATGCTAAACTCAAAAATAAGTTCACAGCGCATATATTGTCTATGGCTTCATTTTCGGGTCATGAAAATTATCAGCTCTGTCATCGCCGATTAAGTGTCATTTTATTGAAGCACGAGTTCCCATCCAATTTTCCTCGCATTGAAGCTATCAGAAAAAGTAAGTACAGCAGTATTCTGGAAGGGATTAAAATCATTTGTTCATGCTTTAGAATAAAAATATAACGTTAGTTTACTCTACAACTTTCAATCATGTAATAGTCATTCCGGTATGCAATTATTTCAATTAAATTTTTGATATTATTTCATTCACCGAGGTTCATTTCCAGCTTGTACCTAAACATTTGGTTGCGTGACGTGTTACGAAGTCCAGTTACGTTAATTTCCCTGTTCCTTCAAAAATTTTGGAGCAAAGTTTTCATATTTCAATTTAATCCCACAGCCGGGCTAGCATTGTGAATGCCAGCTGTAAAACTTTGGAAAATCATAGAAGTTTATTCGCCTCTGCGGACAAGAAAACGGCTGTCTCATTTTCTGGAGTATGTATGAGCAGTCATGACTACAGCAAAGGCTTACTGAATAAAAATACCAAGTGTGCTGGATACATTCACCTTAACAAAATAAAAGTTCGGGGAGCTGAATAAATTTCAGTGGGAATTGAATAGTCGCTTCTTCATTCACAATAAACAGTGCAGCAAAAAAAATGCTGAAATAATTTATTTTCCGACGCAGAACCATCACTGCCAAGCTCCCATAAAACAGTGCACGGCTGCAAAGAAAATCATAGTGGGACTGACGAAGTTTGCCTTCTGGCTCTGAAAACCCACAGCTGGGCATTCTACAAACAGTGATAACTGCTACGGATGAACTCAATCAAGTAAAGGTAAACTATAAAGAAATATTTTCTCCCCTATCAAGAAACTTTCTCTGCTATCAACAAACATGGGCGAAATTTCTTTGATTATTTATATCAAAGTAACTTATACAGTGGAATCTCATTTTAAAATTCATGCTCAATAATTAATAGTTATAGGGAAATGTATGTTTGATACTTAACAATATCCACATGCACTTTGACTTTGAAAATGTTTCATTACTTATCAACTGCAGGTTTTTTGAATCATTGCTATTCAGAGAGCACTCAGTGTAACAAACAAACGAGGGGCAACTCTAGCTCTCAAGTTGTAAAAGAAGGCACAAAAAACTGCTGAAAAACATCTTCAGATGTATTTCTACTCAGCTAAGCCAATATCCGGTCTATATAATAACGAACATTTTTTTTACGAATATTTTTTCATCGACTAAATCGGCGATATGCGATTGAAGCCCTGACGTCAAAATTCAGAGTTAGGGTGGCGGCGCGTATTTTATGGGCTTGAATTGCCCCTACCAGCGTCGGTACACTTTCCTCAGGAGCCCAATATTTCCGCCTAAGCGCCGTAACAATAACATTATAAGCGCCAGAATGTAGGTAAGTGGGCTCTCTCTCATTATTATGGGCACACTTAGCTCCGTCTCGGAGGGGAGCGAGCGTGCTGTGAGGTCATTATCAGAACCACCTTAAGCAAAGACCACCGCCTGAGTCATCATTTTTTGAAAACCACGATCTATTCAGACAGTTTAGATAAGTTTAGCATGAGTCTGAAAAATCCCGTACATGAACACAAGTCTGAATCACAGATGATGTACAAAGGCTTCTTCGCGTCCTTTATTATTTTAAGTATTTTTTTTTGTAGCAAACATTGATGGAAAGTTGTTCGGTTTTAGTTGTGAATCTCGTGCCTTTTCCAACGCCGTTTGTTATACACAATTATTGAGTAGATTACGAACCCTAACATTTTCTAGGAAAAGATAAAATTTACAACATTTGACGCAAAATAAAATTATTTTAAAACTTTTCCCGGGAGTGAAGATCGTTTATTGTGTACTTGAACACCTAATTTTATAATCTAATCAACTAACAGCTATATATTATCACGTAAATCGCCCGTTCCAATGTACAGACACATTAAAGTTATTTTCATAGTAGAAAAAAATCCATCACTAAATGAAGACGTGGAAGTTTTGAGTAGGAGTAGGAAATTTAAGCTACCTAAAAATCCCACTATGTACAATGCAAGCACTCAAATTATTTATGTGTTTAAATGGTAACCTTTACACGCTTTTAATATTCACGCTGAGCTCGTACGAAGCCCGTGAATGACTTTGAACGTGGAGAGCAATGCCGATTTGAGCAGTCAAGTTAACGAGTTTCTATTTATGTTTTTGCGTACACTGGCATCAATATAGAAAAATTGTCACAGTTCATAAGGTTTTTAACAAATACAAAATAATTCTGGAATTTATTTAGCAACGCTTTTCCCGCACTAAAATAAAACAATTTTCAAAATATATATCACGGCCCTTAAAGTTTCATACTGACATCTAAATCCTGTACAAGCTATGCAAAATATACTCGTGTATTTATATTTTTAATCAAGCTATATCCGGATTTTATTTTGAAAAAGCCTGGATGGAAAATATCGTGTTATTCGTTTTATGTGTTGTATTCCACGTACAGAAACTAGATATTCCAAACAGTTAATTTAACGAGATAGGAAATTTACAACTCAGATTTTTATTTCAATACTTATTTTCCATTCATCATACGTGTGTGTAGAGTTAGCACTGTAGAGGAAGGAATCCATCGCGTACTGGTCAAGCACGCGTCTGAAAAGTTTAAACCAACCAAAATAAAAATTCCTATCATATATTCAGGTTCACTGGCAATATAAACATTTTCATCGCAAGCTATTTCTCGCGAAAATAACCCGACGATAGGCAGCAGATAGGCTCACCAAATAAAGTTTAAAAATCTGAACAAGTTTGCGTTATCCAGCTGATGAACTTTGGAATTCAAACGTTGTTCATTCTTACGGTCATAAATTTGTGGTCACGTGACCCTCGAATGGAGCAGCCGCTGAACATTAAGTGGGGAATAAATTAATAGAATGATGCATGCGCTCACTACGTGCTCAGTGTCTCGCGTGTGAAGTTACAAGGGGAATATAACGAACGATTCGACGCATGATCGCACGAGTCGGCGGGCGGGTAGCTTTCGTCATCAACCGGGTCAATTCATACCTGCTGAAGAATTGTGAAAATCACTCTGGGTTATGTGCCAGCGAGACATTGAGCAGAGTAATTATTAGTGTATGAACATATAAAGCTTCAGGAGCGAAGCGGTTGATCATAAAAAGTAATTTTCATCTTTTTTTGCTGCAAATGTATTACGTCTATGTAGATGATCTATGACACAATTCGCTATGTGTGAGGTCCTAAAAATCAGGTTATTCTATGTCCTGTACTTATGCATGCATCAAGTGTAACACACTTCAAAGTTAACCAATGCAATTGAATGTTTGCTTCTGCGAAATCAATTGACAGGAAAAGAGATTATAAAATTGTAACTGGCTTAGAGTGACGGTAAGTAAATTATTCGGTCGACCAATTCGTCCACATCTTTTAGTTATAAAACTCAGTCTATTTTGATTGATTGGCTCCTTGTTTTAGTGTCGCCCTCCACGACCTGCTTCTAGCAATGACGAACACAATTTAAAACATCCTAAAGCACTGTGGTGGATATGATTCGCTACGAAAGAGAACATTTACGAAGGATGCACTCACAAAAAATTCGTATCAGGATCCTGAACGGTTGGCCTATAGAGAATGTCCATGAAAATCGAAAAACAAAACCCGATATGAAAATATCATTTTATAATTTACAAAACAATATGTTGTGGTTTTATTCTATTTCGCTCATATTCTTTGTAGAATGATTTTAAATAAATACTATACATGTTAGAATAAAATATTTTCAAAATATTTACTTGAACTCGTATTTACTCGACTGAAGGCTCTCAGAAACGTGTTAGCGCAGGAAAGTCACGCAATAAAATTTACACGCCACAATTTAATTTAATTTTAAATAATAAACATGAAGTCCCTACAACCGCTCTGTATTAAATGATTTTATTGAAAATGCTGTGAACATGTTTTAAGCTCGAATTCCTTTCACATGTCGTTCATTTCTGTCCACGCACTTTCAGATCATGATTGCATCAATGAAACAACTCATTTGACTAACTATCGATCATTTTAGTACATTGAATTCGTGAGTGGTTCTTTCTTGCAATTCATCAGTGTTTTGAGAGGGCTGGAATATACTTTCGTCTTCAAGTGTCCCCGTTGAAAATAATCACACGGTGTTAGATCTCGGGATCTTGGAGGCCACTCAATTTATTGATTCAATGCAACTATGCGGTTATTAAAAACTTCTCTCTGCCGTGTTGTGAGCCGGTGTGCCGACCTGTATCCACCAAGCTTTGTTAACTCAACTAGCGTGAATATTTTCGATCTCTGGGTTTACATATTCATTGTAAGCGTTCAAGTCCCCAGCACCATTAATGTATTGTCGTGAAACACTGGCCCAGTTACATGTCCTCTTCTGCAAATTCAGGCATAAACGCACAGTTTTTCCTGACAAGTAGGTATATTTAAGTGCAGTAGGGCTGTTAATAGATGCATACTATCGTAAGTTATGGTTATTGACTCTACTATTCATGTAGAATACCGCTTCATCACAAATTATACCGTTTTCCAAGAAACGTGCCGGCTTATGGAGAAGCCGTCGAGAAAACATTCCGCACTGAGCAAAATTAGTTTGAGGAAGTTGATGCTTTACATACATCTTATGGGGATGTCATTTCACGTCGTTGTTTACAGCTCGGGTAAATGATGATTTTGACAGTAGTTGTCCATTCTTTTTGCGTGACACCCGTGGATTTTCGGTTAACACTGTCCAAACATTTTCATTGTTTGGTTCTACACTTACTTCTCTTATCCGTCCCGAACGACCTTTGTTAATATTCAGTACAGTTCCTTCCTCAGCGAAATTTTGGACGTTACTCCAAATTGAAGATTTCCTACGCGTCGGCCGCCCTTGAAAAGGTATTTGAAATGAATCTTTTATTTCTTTATTATTTCCAGTCCTAATGTACTTCGTGACCACGAATGCTCTTTGTTCCTTTGTTTATTTTATCTTTTCTACATAGTAGGGAGGTTAGAACAGTTGTATGAGATTATTATGCTTATGGGATTCATACAATTAGATCTTTCTTTAAGTCAGATATTGGGAGCACAGGTACATGTGATACCAATATCAGTGAACAGATTCGGTGAACTTGTGACGTTGTAGTTGTACTAAAACTCAATATAAAGTTAAAAAATTTTTGTGGGATGTACATTTTATTGTTTGATTTTCTTGCCCGAACATGTTTTTGAGAGTCGTCAGTAAAATAAGTTAGGTAAGTATTTTTGGAAATATTTTATCGAAATGTTAAAAAATTGTTGAAGAGCGTTCAACGAAGAATATGGTCGAAACAGTATGAAAATGCAGCAAATAGTTTTTGAATCATATTTATTTCATTCCGGGTTTCGTTTTCAGTGGAACACCCTGTGTAATGGTATTTCAAAACTCTCATAATCTCGTTGATTTACTTGCTTTCTCGGTTGCCCCAAGCCTAGTTCTGCTTTCAGTAACAACAAAAATCAAAATCGAATTCCCTTATTCAAGTGAAGTGACAACACACACTAAAGTAAGCATGCATTTGAATTTTGAATACGATCTTTACAAATATTCACGCAGTAATTTCATTTTCCATTTTTTTTTGCAATAACTACACAAATAATAAAAATATAGCTAAATAAACAACCTTGGGTTAAGCAAACAAGCTCACCGGACGAGTTCGCGGGTGGTCCATATTACATTATATGTTTCGAAGTTATTTACGGACATCTTGCGCTGACTTTCAATGATTTCTATTCGCTTCTCCCGGCTACGGGGAGTCTTTTCTGAATAGGCATCCGTATGTATTCCAGAAGTTTAATTTTGCTTATTTTATCATGCGAAAAAATATTTCAGTCAAAAATAAGAGACAGATATAATGCAGATTCGAGTATTATGATAGTTTGTGCATTGAAAAATCAAACTTCTTATTCTGAAGCCACCGTCATGAGCAATTCGATTTCGAAGAAAATCCTAAGTATTTCCAACTTAGAAACCGTAAAATTGGTCATTAAATGGTAAATGGCAAAATAATAAACAGTAATTTAGCATCGTAAAATTCAAAGTAATTATTAGCGAATCACTGCTAAAAAACCGGATTAACCTTTGAAACTATCGAGAAAAAGTTGTCAGCTAAATAACTTTACAAGAAAAATAATACTTCTATAATTCAATGAGTACCTGAACTGTAAATGGAAGAAATATAACATCATGGTAATTGAAATTCAACCACCTTTCAGGATAATAATTAATTTACACAGTTCGCGGAGCATATTCACTCATTTACATGATTGTTTGTTTTTTTGTTTTGTTGCTTGTTTGGTGAGTTCATTTCTATTTCCACCCCTTGTTGAATGAATTTCTGAACACAACATATAGACTGTATATTATTGTTTTTTTCCTCGATTGCAGTTAATCTACATTGATTGATTTTCAAGTCAACTTTCCCGAACAGAGAAGTAGAAAATCATAAGAATAAACGATTCGCATTAAATCGATTCATTGAAGAACAGTTTTCACGAACAAATTCTGTAGAGTTCTAATTAAAAAAATCCTCATTTTGGCTTGCTGAGTGTATTGTATAGTACCTGCCGTCAAACATGAGACAATAATGTTGTTAATGTTTCGCGTGAACTTATGAAGTATGCTGAAGTTATAAAAAACATTAATTAGTTAGAAAGACGTACTATTCATCCCAGTAAACGTAGACCTAAGAAAAGACAGGTCAAGTTACCGTGTATCAAAGTTAACGAGCCTCTATAGAATTTACCGCCGTCCAAACTAGTATAAGCTTTTTCTCGTTCAGAACGTTTCGGTTGTCATGCACATGATTGAGTGAGACTCACAACGCCGTCAGTCAAACTGCCAAATTCCAAAGCAAAGAGAAACCCAGATGAAAAATATACTGGTGACTGATTCTTTGGAATAAAAAAATTTGTCTTGGTAGAGGTACTGAAAAGGAGGCAAGGGCGCTTATTTTCGCTTTATTTCCATTCATAAGATGCTAGTTGAGGATATTTTGGAAAAATTACTCAGTGTCACGGTCTTGGTAAATATTTTTGGAACTACTTAGAACAAGCTTCAGGCTGAAAAGAGCGTTTCAAATTATTCGAAAAATTCAACAAACATTCGCAGATGATAGAACATATTTGTCAACGAAAGGGTTTGTAACTGAATCCAATTGACATAGCAGCCAGATATGAAAAGTAGAGGTCGATACTAATAATAAAAGATGCAATAACCATTTTAAATCAATTGGCAGAACCTATCAGCTTTATTAGGTCTTGCAGTTACATCTCTAAAAATATGAGCTGAGAAACAGAACTCCAGCTTCCTACCCATAAAGCTAATGGAACAATTTCTCATCCAATAAAAGATGGTTCGCAAACATAATGTCTCCTGCAAAAATAAAGTTCACATTGTCGAGAGCTGAAATAATAACTATACACATCCTTTTTCAACACAATAAAATATGGCTGGTCGATCATGTTTCTTCTCCCAAAAAGTGCAATAACTGTCACCGAACTGACAATTGAGAGCGAGAACGTCACATTTCCGCCACAGAACTGGTGCGCCGCAGCCGTATCGCAGACTGCAAGCTTTCGCAACGCTCGCAGTGAAGGGGATATCAAAAAGTAAGACTGTCGCCTCATCGACAGCATTTGTACTTTTTTGAGGGAACATTCGATAGGGTAGAATTATTTTTAAATGCGAAGCCTAAGTTCTAAGATTTTTATCGACGGGCGTCGCTTAAATAATGAAAGTAGTGCTCGTTTTCACATCACCTGGCGTCTGGCGGTGGTTATCAATCAAATGGGCCTAGTTGTTTAATTAGCAGATAAGAAACCGCAGCAATGTTTATATCATAAAGTTAGAGAAATGGATTTGATCTAAATTTATCTCATAGCTTCCGTAGACGAGAACGGATCAACACCGACTTTCTGGGCTTACTTCTTTACGTCTTTTGTGAATGATCACGTACAAATAGCTCGTTCAAAATTTAACAAAACGTCAAAATCAGAATTACGTTCACGAGCACGTTGAGCATCAAAGAAGATTTTGAAGCCTCCTTCGTTTCATTTTTGATTCCCCAGATAGAGACTCTCGCAATAAAAATACTCCTTATTGCAGTGCTATTGCAGTTTCGCTTTTGATCTCAGAATAATATTACTCTACGGTTCAAGATCTTCAACTGGATGAAGCGACCGTCAAAGAATGTAAAAAAATATAAAAATGGAGGTAAAATAATTTAGCATCGTAAAATCTCTATCGTGAGCCTTTGTAATGGTTCAACAATACCGGTTTTACTAATAAAAGGCTTTCAAAACATATATAAAACATTCAGTTTCAAAATTCTATCATAAAAATGGAAAAACTTTCTTTATATGACTTATTTAAGAAAATATTTCAACCGTTCATTGTTTTTCACTTCAACTTCTCTCGATGGCCTCAACCACGGCTTTGTGCCTTATGTTGTAACCCATCTTCAACCTCAGACTTTGTGCCTTATGTTGTAACCCATCCTCAACCTCAGACTTTGTGCCTTATGTTGTAACCCATCTTCAACCTCAGACTTTGTGCCTTATGTTGTAACCCATCTTCAACCTCAGACTTTGTGCCTTATGTTGTAACCCATCTTCAACCTCAGACTTTGTGCCTTATGTTGTAACCCATCTTCAACCTCAGACTTTGTGCCTTATGTTGTAACCCATCCTCAACCTCAGACTTTGTGCCTTATGTTGTAACCCATCTTCAACCTCAGACTTTGTGCCTTATGTTGTAACCCATCTTCAACCTCAGACTTTGTGCCTTATGTTGTAACCCATCTTCAACCTCAGACTTTGTGCCTTATGTTGTAACCCATCTTCAACCTCAGACTTTGTGCCTTATGTTGTAACCCATCTTCAACCTCAGACTTTGTGCCTTATGTTGTAACCCATCTTCAACCTCAGACTTTGTGCCTTATGTTGTAACCCATCTTCAACCTCAGACTTTGTGCCTTATGTTGTAACCCATCTTCAACCTCAGACTTAAACCAACAGCCTGGCAGTTCGAAGCACAAATGTGGCTCTAGCTCAACACCTGAAAAGCACATTCCTACAAGTTAAAATTGAATCGCCATTCAATTAACGATTGAGTCGTTGCAATTCACCTATATGGGAGGCATTGGTACATGACCAATCGTTCAAAGCTTCAAGAGGTGTACAATTTGCAGTTTTTCGCCGCAGTCTAAATGTTTTTGCATATTTAGCAAAGAGAAACAAATTATTACCAATTTTTACATTCTTTCGCAACATAATTTTGGCCTTGAAAAAAACATGGCTTCGGCCAATCGCATTAAAGTTATTAGACTATTCTCATAAGTAAATAAAGTTTTGAGATCTTGTTTTTACAATATAATTTTGTTCAATTTTGTCTTCAGCAAATTGAATTAGTTATAGCGACTCAGAAATACGCATAATTTTTCTTAGAAGTTCTAGATTTATTAGTACTAAGTTACTCAACGGTACCTGACAAAATGAAGCACAAGTAACGAGCGTATTTTTTGTTTACTATATTCACATAATGTGCAATGCCGAGTGCTTTCACAATAATTCAGCTACGTCTCAAAAAAAATAATAAGAAGAAATGCTCGTCAATGCCAGATCCTTCTCGCTTGCAGCGCTTGACATAGAAATTTGTCGATAATGAATAATAAGATGCGTTGTTAATATGATGGGGACTCCAAGGTAACACATTTTTGCAGTTAAACAGCAGAATTCTTGCTGCAACTCATCAGATTTAATTAGATTGAAGTTAACGACTATGATCTTGTAGTTACGTATTGTGATGTGAAATGTATGCTATCTTTTTTATTCCAGTTAAAAATCCCCGTCGGCCTCTGCATGTCAGAGCACTACGGCCTGCATAGCGTAGTTCAGCGCAGTGACGTTCGGGTAAAAGCAGGTCGCCACGATATCTTAGATGGTGGCCGAGGATGTCAATGGGCAGCACAAAACTGCGCCGGTTTACGCAGGACATTCGCAACAAAGGCAACTACTGCCTGCCGTAAAAAGGACATTTTTGAGCAACAGCTGCACAGCACCAGTGCTGCCAGCCACGTCAATGATGTGCTGATTGCCGGCGACTTGCGGCAATCACGGCTGCGATTTTAACTATGATCTCACGGGTGTTTTCTTCAGCACCTCATGCATTTTGTCTTCGGTACTTCACTTTTGTCTCATTGGTTCCATGGGTATTTTTTACTCTGTGTCTCATGTGCTTCTCATGCAGTATCTCGCAAAATTCTTATGCAATATTTAACGATTTTTTTCAGTATTTTAGGTTTTTAAGAGCACTAAATGTGAAAAGCACAGTTCCGTATTTAAAAAGTACAATGTGATAAGATGTCAGGAACGAAATTGATCGCCGCAGCCATGTAGACGTTGGGCGATGCTTTCCGGGCATTTCAGCTATCAATTTTTAAATGCAAGAAGTTTAATTGCTCAAAGTTAGAGCGTAGATGTAATTTGGAACCCCTAATCTAATATTTCATTAATTAAAAGATATGTTTTCCAAAGCATTAATGAAGTTAAGTTCCCATAATTGGGCTGTGAACGCAACTGTTCATGAAATTACATGTTAATGTGTTAGTAACGATGCAAGTATTGTGTTTAAAACCAGCTTGCTCAACTAAACAGGCCTTTAATGTCAGAGTTCTCGGCATTTCGCCTGGCCCCTTTTTTGGGAAAGGGGATAGAAGCAATCCGATAACCATACACACAGGTTGGATTCTGTAGAGCCCAACTTACTAGGAGAGTCCGGCTGAAGAACGTTGAAAGTTTCAACGAGGTACGCGGGCGGAAAACTATACATACTAGAGAGCTACACACTGAGTACTGCTCGATGAACTGTGGGGGATGTTGATCAATTTGTCGAACGAACGCTTAAAGTTTACAACAAATTTTTTTCTTTTGATATTGCGTAGTAAAATTCATTCCTCAGTCGGACAACCTTGAATTTTTTTCAGCAACGTTCAGGAATTTCATCCTTTACGTCCCTATAAATGTGACTTAAGTTTTATATCTCTAGATTTGTATTTGGAAATAAGAGTTTGCGTTTTCAAACTCCATTGGAATTTCTTCCTTACATAGAGACAACATGAAAATATGACACTGGTACATAAATACAATGCGATAATCAGAGTATATTATTAATGTTTCAATAAGAAAGATATTGCATCTTTCCGTACATGTCCTAATGTTCGTTCGTTAGAGTAGGTCCTGTATAGAAAATCAAAAACGTTGCCCAAGAATGAGGGTAATGGTCATCTGTTCTGGGTTTTGTGCGGGAATGATCTATATTAACTATTAAGAATGAATACACTTCAGATTGCTTATGTACTCGAAATAAATATTTTTCTTTTAAAGTAATTGCTTCTTTTTTAGGAGAATAAATGTAACACTGTTGTTTTTCACTTCATTTTGACACCGTTTCTCCACTAACCTCACATTAATAGAAATTTTGGGTTACATGCAATTCTCTTCAGGTCTTGAAAATTTCAATTTTCCAGCACGAGCTGAGAATGGTTTTGTTCTCCGTAGTGCTTTGCATCATCCGTTGCATCGCCTAATGGTTTTGGGGCCTTGTGAAACTTTTCGCAATCTGATTTAGAAGTCCGATAACTCGCGAAAAGAGGACTTTGATCTTTATAGTTTTTCTATAATGGCATCGCTTCAGAATAGATCATCAAAGTGTCAGAAGTTTGGCGGCGCTCAATCTGCCGTCGTCATTACAGTAGATGTCTGACTCCGGGCTAGCGCGTCACAAGTTGTAGCTCCTGAAGAATGTTACGGCAAGGAAAACTTTTTTCTAAACTGAATCAGGAATTCCAGTCCGTACATCATGCTAGATCGAAGAAAAGAGTGCGCTCTGTTGTGAGTGCATTTCGATGAAAACTATTATAATTACAATACAGAAGGAGTTTATCAGCACTTGCGTGGTTGATATTGTAAGCGTACACTGTGTTCAAAGTTAAATTCAAAATTTACTACTGAATGGTCTAATAATTGAAGAGGTGACAATGCTCCTGAAGTAAACGTGATTATGTTAACAGTAGAGCCTGCTAACGATTTAAAGAGAAAATTTTTGAAAGATTTGTCCCCATCGTTATTGCTACAAGTAAGACTCATGGAAAACGTAATATTTAACTGTAAAAATGTGAGGGCTACATGGGGGCCGTACAAACTTCCGGGTAACCTGTCAGGAGAGGAACAAATTCCGAGTAAAAGCGTGGAAAATTTTTTAAGTTGTTGTGCTTCGAGCTTAAAATTAGTTAAGGCCCTAAGACACATGTACCAATATGAAATAGAGAGAATGTACACCACAATATTTTAGTCAATATTTTTTTCGACAAGAATTTTTGGAACATATTTATAGTTAGATTATTTTGGATCATTGGTGGTTCATATTAATACTTAGTTTTTCTGGTATATCAACATGGTGAAGGAAAAAGTTCAGAACCAATCTCGTTGATGTTTTTTATGCAAATCTGGTATTTATTAAACATGTTTTATTTTTCATTTGCTTAAAATTTTGAGACCACGCAAGATTCAAGCTGCTTGTGAATGTTGAATAGGGGAGAAGTGGGGCCTCGCAATTATCGTCAGGTATAGAATTCTGGAATTAAGGGCAGCAAAACGACATCTATTTTACGTTCTGATATTTTTAGATCTGATTAAATTGGGTAGGCTTTAACAAATTGCCGGACTAGGATGTCTGGTAGCTCATCGAGCTCCAACAAATAATTAATGAAGAGGTCTGTCATGAGCGGTCTCTTTACTTGGCTTCACCAAAGTTGTTTTTCAAAACGCTAATGACTTTTTTGCATTCTAGAATTTTAATATTCATTAAAGAACAGAATTTAAAGATAACTCGCCGGCAAGTTCTTGAAGATAATCAACTCAACAGTTCACTCACTCCTATCTTAATAGGCGTCTTGTTTCAGGAAAAAAAAATATGCATAGATCCAGAAATTCATTACCCAACCGTTACGTGAACTTTCTTTACGCTTTGCATGATAATTAATTATCAGCGCTACAAACATTGGAACCAATGTGCATATTAGTTTGTGGTCCTCCCCAGCACGGGATGCCAGGGCTGTTTAGGGCCCGCAGGGCACAGTTGCAGGGCGGAGTGGTTCTCAGGAGGTTCATGAATCGCGCGTTAGGAACTGCTTAACACTCTCTGGAATACCAAAAGCCCTCGCCCCAAAACTACCAACAGTTCAAGAGCCGCATGAAATTTTTGGTTGGAGAATAATATCAGAGTCAGGAATTCAGTATGCAAGTGTTGTTTTCACTGGTTTTAGGAGAAATATTAGACTCACCAGCTGCTTCAAGCTTCTTTGATGAATCAAATTAACGAATAGAAATGATCATCAATTTGTTGCACATATCATATCGGGAATTAGAAATTCTCAGTTACTCTCGTTTCAGAGCATCGTAACAAATAGAATTATATTTGTTACGATCTTAGTCTTTACAAGTGGAAGCAACATCAATATTAGTTATGATGCTTAATATGCTTAATATATATGTGAGCTTAATATCATTCATATCTAAATTTATTTTAATTCAAATTTTTTATTTACTTAAAATTATGGAAATTATTTTAATTGTTATTCTACACATAGACTACATAGGCTGCAACCAAGCATGCAGCCTGCGAAGTAGAATATCAAAAATATGATTTCAGTAATATGTAAAATATCTTACTAGGCGTCATTTTCTCCAACTATTAAAACGTACTAGAAGTAAATAGTTTTTTCAAATAATAATGAGAAGGCTAATTGTATTTTTGTTAGTCACCATGCTTTTCTGAACTCAAACTTGACCAAAGCTCGTTGTTTAGATACAGATAATATAATTTATGTTTGATTAGGTTGGCACCCTTATAGGGAAGAAAAAATTTGCGCAAGAACTATACGTGTGTTGTGAACCTAGACGACGTTGTTTTTATTTTGAAGTTACAGTAATATTTCAAAGCCAAAAACGAGTATGAGAACTGAAACCAGGCTTAGAAACAGTGCCCGCATTTTAAAGTGACGTCACCTTATCGATCCCCCTGATATTCTGTCCCAGATTCTGTATCAATTTTTTCTTCATATCTGCAACTTGCACAGCTGTCCCCTTAGAGTTGAAGTATCGACACTTCAAGATATCGTGCATGATTTCATGCTTTCCAACGATTTCACACACATAGTAATTGAATTTTTCAAAATTTATTCGTTAACCATCGAGATTAAAAATTCGCAGAAACAACTTTTCGGTGCCACCGTGAAAAGTTTTCCTGAAAAGAGTCAATCGTGTGCAATATTTTGTGTATTAGGCGAAAAGAGTGCAATCATTTCCAAAACTCATATTTTACTAATTTAGTCTCACAGTTAGGTCTTAGTTGTTCATTGCATTATGACTTTAAAAAGTTTAGCATCATAACGCTGCTAAACTTAGCATGATGTTTTCTGATACATACCTTAGGGGCGTGTAATTATTTCGGAGTTATATCCTCGTATTTTGAAAAGAAAACATCAAAAAATCATTTTTAGCTGAAGTGTAACGTTGTCAAAATATGCTGTGAAATTACTGTGATTTTTCTACACCAATCACAAAATAACATTTCATTTGGAAAGAACTCAGCTGAAGTGATCTACGGGAGCAATTCACGTCCAATATATTCTGGTGCGACACCTCAGCCTTGAAGTTACAAGCTTGTACAGCAGTAACAGGTGCTGAGCGCTGCACAAACGACAGCGGCAGAGAGACAGTGTAGGGCCACGAAGCGAGGTTTTCGCGTGCACAGTAGTCTCCAAGTAGTCCGCGATTTGTTGGCATCCCTGTTGATGATGATCAAGACCGTTGCGGCTGCGGCTGGTGCCGTTATGGCGGCAGGCTTTATCGGCCGCAAAACGGTCGTCGCGCCTGTGTTTGGGCACGAAAAGCAAGCAAAAATTTGCAGCCAAATCGTAAGCAAATGAGAAGATGCGATGTGGAGCTGCTCATGAGAGCTCCTGTCTCGTTACCATGCAAACGAGGTGCAATTTTATGGAAGACGCGCTGCCGCCGCTGCTCGCTGGCTTGTGGCGTGTGCTCTACAGCAGTCGAGCTTTCAGCGCTGCCCGCTGCGTCTGCTAGAATAATATCCATGTAAAGTTGAGTAACAAACACAGACAAGAAAATACTTCTTTGCATCACATTAGTAGGGCTAAAACAACGTCGTAACATTAATTGAACTTTAGTTTATGCTTCTGCGTTTTGTTACGCAGTAATATTCTATAGAGTTTGAATTCAAGCTCTTACAGGCATGACTGATTCGACTTCATGCTTTTCCCGCTAGACTACTGTTCATGATGAAGTGCACATGTAGATCGTTCAAAATATCTAAAGATGCACCAGTTATTTTTATTTTGTGTATAGATTATACCATTCATCTCTAACAGAATATAGCCTGGTCGAAGTTATAATGGTCGATTCTATGGTCAAATGATTAAAGACTTCTTTCTACGATAGTTGCTTCGAGGTCGTAGCCCGAAGCGGTGGTGGAACTCTCGACTGGATGAAGGTTTCTCTCAACTGGGCTTTCATTAATATGGAGGTTTTGTTTGATGTTTGAGGGCCGTAAAGCTGGCCTCAAGACACTTCTTCAAGGGCTCCGTAGGAATAGCATTAGCGGGAGGCGCGCTCCAACGGGGCACGCAAGAACAAAGCTAGTGCGGACTCTCCATTGGGCTCTCAGGGCTCTCAGTCAACTCGAGGAGTTGATCAAAGCTTCGGACTCTCGAGGAGGACTTGGAATGTCATCTGCAACCAAGCAAAACTTGGATAAACATGACGCTCCTTCCTCGGGCCCAGTCCATGAATAAGAGAACGAATTCTAAAGACACTGAGGCTCTGAACAACCGCTTCCCTTTTGATCGTGCACGAACATTTCTTTGGTTAATGACTCAAGATTATGGTGCTTGTGAAATTTGAGTGTACCTTTCGAACACGCTGGGCTTAAAATGCTTTTTCATCAATATAAGAATATTTTCCCGGTTCAAGAAATTCACATTTTCATCAATAATAGAACTTTTTACGCACGTGTATATGGTGGATATAATTATGTTACATGAACTCTCCTTGGTGTGACATTTTAATCAATGTTAGGGTGTTCTATTAACTCAACTCGTGAAATCAAATGAGGTATTCTGAATCAGGATAACTTCAGTGCGGAAACTGAATTTTATAACAATATTTAAAAATTAACTTCATTAAATTTTAATCTTCAATGAAACATGAACCGTAACTTATATAGTTTCAAATTTCATTTTAATTTTGTGCGTTTTAAATTTCATGTTATGCTTAAATACAATTTTATGCCTACTACAATTGCCTACTTTTTACCATCTGTTGAGTACAATGAACTGAGAATAATTTTCTAACATTACAGATTCAATAAGGAGAAATCACGTAAAAGATAGCATCATTTCAATCATCATTGGAGTGTATAACTATTAGATACGAATACAAGTGAGCTTGTACAAAGTTCATCAAGCCAAGTACGAGTGTGAATAATTTTACAAGATATAGAGAATTACCAGAATCATAAAGTACTTTTTGATCATAATTATTAAACAAACGAAGGTTTCTGGACGTGATTTAAAGACCGGATGCGTCATGGGGGTACTGTTCTCTTTTTTATTCGTTTGTGTGGCGTGTTCATTAACTTTTCTGCGTGAGCTGCAGTGAGTGTAAATTATGGCAGAGCCCGTGAACTAAATGAAAAATAGTTAGTGCAATAGTTAGTGAAGTTCCTAGACTCAACACCGAAGAAGCAGCAATTCTTTCCTAAGAATATCTGCATGAAGGTTTGGCAAAAAAATGTCCAATATAGAAAGAATTTCGAAAGCGCTGTTCAAGGATAAGACTGGAGCTTTTTTACTTCTCATCTAATGATTCCGAAAATTTTCTAAGATTCATTTTAATTCTTACGGTGAATTTGTTGGAAATAAAGGCCAAATTTTACTTCTGTTACATTTTTTTTACAGAAGAGGAAGTATTTTTTAGGGGAAAGTTTTGGAATAGTTAAAAATGTGAATGTTGGTCGCATTTAGTTAGAATTTTACGTTTGATTGACAATTCGCTCGTCCAAGATGGAACTGATTTCTTTTTTGCGCTTCAGAGACATGACTAGTTATTTTCTCCTATTATTTCATCCTTCGAATGAAATGACGTGAAAAATTTTGAACGTTACTGACTTACGTTTGAAAACGAGACTTTTTTATTTGGAAAACGATTACATTGTGGGAAAAATACAGATGAAAATAAACTTAGTCTACAGAGCACAATTTATCCTCACCGTCGTGGGGATTAAAATAGTCTGTAAATTAAAGAGAAAATGGGAATTACATTCTGTGCAAGCTTGATAAATTCATTAAATTATTTATGAAGAGACCGAAGTATTAGAAAGTGGTTTTTACAATCTGATCTTTGTTATTCCATACATCAGTGTTTCGTTGATTTATATTTTTTCAATCAGTTGTTAGAAGTCATTGAATGAAGTCAAGAGAAAAATTTCATACCCGTTTGAAAAAGATTGAGCGAAAACGGGCAATCTAGCAGATGTGAAAATCATACCATTTCTTGAAAAAAAAAACTTTAGAAAGCCTGATATTGATTAGTAATGTATGACTGCTCAAAAAAACGTAAACTAGCTTCCCAAGAAGAATTGGCCTTTTTAAATCCAGGTTTTATTGGTAGAATATTATGTTCATGCGGAACGAAAAATTCCCATATTTTTAATTTTCTGAAGTTAAGGCCTATTTCAAGTCTGCGATCAGCAGTTTTGCGAAAGTTCAGCCCGTCTCTGGTCGAGGGAAATGCGCAGTTCCTGATTTTCCTGTAGGCTGCCAGCAGTGAGAACTTTCTATTTTACGAGGTTAGAGCGCATGCTGGAAACCTCTAACTTATGGTCCAAGTTATGACCCTACAAAATAAGGGAAGCTTCTAATCTATTCTGAAAAGCATCATCAGTAAACCGGCGCTAAAATGTGCAACGTAGTGTTTTTGGGGAAGTTTTATGCGTGCAAGCAGTGAAGGGCCTGAAACATCTCTCTGGGCTTGCCTTCTTTGCCCCGTCTTTTGCTTGTAAACTTTGGCTGGTGTTATGATTTTTTCTTTCATTATTTACTGAAAAGTGTAATGTTTATTCCATTTGACGCACTTGATTGCTATTACCTATGGAAAGCATTAATTCTTTTGGCAAACCAAATAAACTGAGTTATTTTAGCTGATATTTATTGACATTGAAAGTCCCTACCTTTTCCTATACAAAATTAGGTTGTTTCATTAAACTTGCTCTATTGAAAACGAGTAACGGGCGTTGGTACACTAGAAAATTATAATCATAATTTGCTTCATGATGCTGATCATACTTATATTGAAATAAAATGTTCGAATTTCTGAAAAATTAACACACCAAATTAAAAGCTCTTTCAGGGAGAGTTGTTATGTTTTAGTGTTATTTTGGTACGGAATACTGCAAAAAATTTAAAGCAGCATGAATAGTACGAAAATGATCAAAGCTTCTAGTACGCAGTAAAATATTAGAATTTTTTATAAATGTTATTTCCTACTTGTATTTCTTCATTTTATTTGGGTAAACAATATGTTTTGCAGGTGGAACGTTCTGGAGTGGCTTGATAAGAAAAATAGCGAGTGAGTCTGGACCCATTCCGAGTAAGAACTCAGTCTGAGTCTTGACTCAGTTTGAGTCTGAACCCAATCTAAATCTGGTTCCAGTCTGATTCTGAATCCAATCTATGTCTAGACACATATGCGCCAAAATTCAGCAAATACTTGCCCAAATCTCAGCTCACAGCTAGTGACGAACATCTTAGACGGTTATTGCACAGAATTTCACGACTCTTTGAAAGTATAAATGGTCCTAGCAAAGGTATAGATTTTCAAGTGGAGTGTATGCTGTCTTTTAGGTATTAGGCAGGGATGTATTAGGGGCTATAGTGATGAAAGTGTAAGTCATAGTAGGGAAAGGGCTAGTTCTTGTAGCAAAAACGTAAGTTTTCGTGGTGAATTTTAGCGTTCTAGTAGCGGAACTGTGAGTTTAGGAAGCTCAGGTGCGATATCTAGCAGCGATAACCAGTTCAACATCGCTGATGTCACCGTAGAGAACGTATCGCTTTGAACGAGCCACACCAACTCACAGCAGTACAATCAGTGTATTTTATACTCTATTTTGGTTTTAACTGAGCGATCTTAACCCGATTTACATAAAATAAACTCAGATATGTTAATGCCGCTCGTGTAATTCGGAAGCTCAACACAAAAATAAACATGCAGGAACCTCGAAAAGAATTATTTTCCTGCTTAGAATATCCTGTAATTTTCTGAAGTTTTGTGTTTATTTAGTGTGTAGCAATAATAAACAAACCACTGTTTCGGCTATTTTTTGTGATTTTCAGTTCCTTTTATTTCTCATTAGAGGGCCGAGACAAGTTAAGAGTCGCTCAGCTTTAGTGCATCAGGCTTGTACTTCACATTTTTTTTTATATTTGTGTATTACAAAACTTGGAATCTAGAACGGTAAAGATAGGTTGTGTTTGTTTTCAACATCTAAATTACTGTGCCTTCATTAAGAAAAGTCGTTCGACTGTAAATGAAATGTCAGGAATACTGTCCGTGGATTTTAGTAAAACTACTCTCCCAACATGGTGAGCTATGCTTCGTAGAGACGGTACATTTTTTCAAGATTTTGTCTTGTATTTCACTCGCGAATGTAAGGACCAAATCAGACAGTGTGTAGAAGTGAGAACAAGTTAGAATGAGCTGGGTAGAATGGGTTGCGTCGATAAAAATTTGATGAACATTTGAATAAGTGTAGAGTACTTGTGCTTGCAGGAGAGGCCGGGGAAAACTTTTCAAGTTTAATTTTTTCAAAAGTTAACGCGGTTTTTATTTAAATTTTACATACGGCTTAAAAATTTTCATGCAAAAGTTTTTCAAAATGGGAATCATTCAAGGTTCACATTCATTTTAGAAAGGAGACATAAAGTTTTCATTTTTATCAGCAACAGTTGGAGACGAAAACCCAATAAATAGGCATATTTAGTTATAAAACTTTAGGTTTACTATCGAGGCATGATTTATTTTATCAAAATAAACTTTATTTCATCCAACATAAACTTAATGATCAATCTATGTCTTGTTACCAAATAATCCGGCACCTTGTTCATCCTCGAGGTATTTCAAATGATGAAATGATTTCCCAATGATTGTTTTTACAGCGACCGAACGAGGGCATTTCCTCGCCACATCCTGCTGACTTCCACGTCCGGAACATCCACGCTCGATCGGTGATCTTACAAAGGTGCAGTGATTGGTTCGGTCTTTGTATCATTTCTGGAGCGGATTTCATGAAAATATTTCGACGTCCTTTGATAGAATTGTTCTCAGACCTCATCGTGGTTGCATTCTGAAATGATTCCCTTTCAAGATTGCAAATGAATGCACATAGAAAATCCCATTGGAGACACCGCCCATGAATGTTTGCAGGACAGGGACTATTTCTGAGTTCAAAACTCGATGATAAATTTGCGTGTTTGAATATAAAACATTTATTGCAGACCGAAGTTTCAAAAATTGCTCCTACACTTTATCTTCATCAATCTTATTTCAATGTCTACGTTTACAGAGTTTGCCCCAGTTTACTGATACATTGAATGGACGAGAAGAAAGGGAGTCCTTCTGAATCTTATCCAATGACGTTTACCCTGCAGCAAATCGCGTTAGGAGCTACTTAAGCGCCCAGCCGCTCGCTCCCTGCACGGCTCTCCTGCTCCCTCAGCCCTGCACGGCCCAAACTTAGCCTCTCACGCTCCACTGGAGACGCACCAAAACCTTCTACACAAATTTCCCGAAGGCTTGCTGAATGTCCCGCAAGACTTCGAGAAATGTTTGAACTCCCTAGTCAAAATTCTTAGAAAGCAAATGTTCATTTGCTATTTTTTCCCAAGCCGTAATAGCTCTAATGCAAGGCAGTAGACAACGGATCACGGCATCATTCTCAAGCAGGTTTTCGCAAAGCTTCAGACAAGAATTATTTTCAGTATTTTTTCATGTACATTGATTTCTTTATTTGACTGAATGATGCTAACAGTGCCTATACCTGCGTTAGGGAACAAATATATTTCAAGTTTTTCACAGAGGGTAGGAAGGGCTTACGTAACGAAACAAAACCAAGCCGCCTAGTCATGACACTAATCCGCATCACATTCTCACAGCGCGAGCTTAAATCCACCGAAGCTCCAAGTTCACTTTGGCCAATGAACTAGAACTACATTTGTTAGCAGATGAGTTATAATTTTTCGATATTCCCTGAGGCATATCAGTCTTCTGCTATCGAATTCCGAAGCTCAAAGATGAGGCCTTAGGCGCGCCTCCTGGATTTGGACGCTCTGCGCTGCGGTCAGCTTCTGATGCGTCCTGGAGGAGCCAAGCTCAATAAACTCAGGCCGTTGCTCCCAGAATTGAAGCTGGCAGCTCACGCACAGAGCGTGTCTCTTGCTCCGTATTATCTTGAAAGTGTTGGTCAACTTTGTAGGTTGATACTAATGACTTGGTTAGGGTATTTTCACCTTCTTAGGGCTGTAGACATTTAAGGGGTTTATATTAGTATTAAAAAAGAAAAAACGATGATTTTAAAAAAATTTCGGAGTAAAAAGCAGGGCCTCTAGTAAAATGCATGTTAAAGAGTTTTCATAATTGAGAAAATAACATCTCTAAAAAAAATTCTGCAATTAATTGAATGATTGGAGTTTTTAAAATAACATGGACTGCTTGCGTACTCACAAGTACAGAAATAATTGAACAAATTAAAAAAATTATATATATTTTAACTGTGTTTTTCTAATGATGACGTGGATAATGCTGTCGAATGAAAAAATCCCAACTAGATTACAGCTTACCTCGCACCTCATAAATGATTTAAGGAGCTTACAAAATTTCCCACTATTATTCAGGGTAATTTCCATTCAACTAAGTTTCTCACTACCTATGCAATTTTCATTTCTTCATTAATGTCCGAAAATATATTTGATACGCGTTAAACAATTAATAACGCTTCATTTACTTTAATGTACTCAAATCAAAAACACAAATTCGTTTCCTGATTTGACTTCAACTAAACTGTCCTTGTAATCTTGGTATTTTCCAGTAAAATCGTTTACGAAAGAATATATTTAAGCGTTAGGAGGCCCGTTACGGCGTTTACGCAGCATCGCTTAGTGCCCAGAGATTCATTAAAAGAGGCACGTATAAGGAGGCGCCCGAGGCAGCTGGGATGCCTCAATGGCCTTTCCATCTCGAAAAGAACATCGTTGCCGAAGACAGCTCCGCCGTTTGCGTCGGAATGAAGGGAAGCTTCACTCTGCGCATCATATGGACCAACTTGGCGGGATGGCCACTAGGTCTGATGGCTTAAAGCGTCAATATTTGCCAATATTCGAGTCTGGATGAGGCTCGGCTTGAGAGGTATCGTCTAACTTCGGCGTGAGCGGGAATTTAACCATAAAAGTGTTAACACAATTGAATTGATTGCCGAACAAAAGCCCATGCACCCAGTCCCATGGTCTAAACTTGAGAGAAAACCCTTAGAAAGTTCTGTGGCAACGAGTCCATTGTTCAGATAGTATGTTTCTAACCATTTCGCTCATTTATACGTAGTTCTGGTCGGTAAACATCACTCAAAATGCATTGCGTTAGTGCGATACACTCGTATTTTCTTCCCATGAGCTTCCCTAATTTAGGAAGTTTTAAGAATAAAATGCAACTGGTACATCTAAATACGCCAACTTCAATCTATTGAGTGTTGGACAAACAGGAATCACGCGGGACCCTCTCTGTAATCAAACATTAATAGCGACCTAATGACAGCCTAATGAAATGATAGGGGACCGCCATTTCCGCGCACAAACCAACCTTCCGCCCAAAAATGAAAGATTGCGCACCAATTGGAAATTTCCTGGGTTTTGTTAATGTTTCGAGAGCTGCAGGAAAAGTTCTCGAGCAACAGTCAAATTGAAATATTTTATTTTCATATTACTGATTTCTTCTGGAAAATGATTTAGGGTTTAGCGATCGGTAAATTTTGGAACGGATGTAGACAGAGAGAAAGAATTATTTTAATTGAAGTTTGATGATAGACATAATGTTTGAAATAAATGGGTAATAATGAAAAATTTCATAAATTATGAAAAAATAAAAACACCGCAATTGAATTATCTCCAAAGAATTGTGCTTGGCCGGTCGAAAATGATGACATTCGACGAAGTTCGGTAAAACACGTGAATTATTTTATTAGGGTCTAAATTGAATAAAACATCATTAGAATCTGATTACATTAGAAACAGAAAATGTATGATGAATGTATCTACGATTTAGGTTTCAACCCCTTTACAATCTTCCCTAAATTAATTTTTTAGGTGTGTACATCAAAGAAATAAATCCATTATGATAATCAACGTGATTTAATTGTTATAATTTTGCCAGTGTGTGGGTAAACTATCATTAACGGATCAAGCACTATCAGCAGTTCTGTTAAAGAAAAAGTCTCGATGTTTTAAATGAAAAATGAATGCACCACGGCAGTTATGGATTTTAAAAGAAATAACTAACGAAAGATTGAATGCCAATTTAGGTGAGTGAAACGAAGATCATAGGATAAATTTTACCATCTACCTTAACTTTGGTTACCATAAGGCTGACAGATTCCTGCGTCTCTCGATGTCATTCTCGCAGAGGAACCTGCGCGTCCTCCTAATCTAATTTGCCGCACCCTCAGAGCCACTACAGAGTCCTGCTGAAATCCTAGTTCCTGGTGCACTGTATGTCAGACACAAGTTTCAGAGCTGTCCGAAATCTCGTCAGTGTTCTGCGCAGCGTCGTTGTCTAATTATAATTGGTTCTGATGCAAGCGAAATTTTATTTTTTAGCTTTTAAATCCAATATTTAAGATTGATAGTACTTGGGATTCAGAGGAAACTTTAGGCTTAAAGTGTCGCAATTGGTATAGCTTTGGCCTGAATTTGAATGATAATTATTCATTATATACAGAGCTTTTAGGGATATCTAGCGTATTAGCTTAGTCATGAACATAGTTCATCAATATGATTGTAAAATTTACGAATATGGAGAATATTTTTGGCGTGAAATAAAAATAAAAGGCGTAAATTACCTCTCAGCACTTTTAAGACCTCTTCATCACCTCTAAAACCCTTCCATTACACACGCTGAGCAGCATCTCGATGTTTTGTTGCTCGAGAAGAAAACAGCCGCCTTCTGTTCTTCTCCAGCTAACGCAACGAAATTTTCCCTCTGATTGATGTCTCGTTTTCCGTCAAGGCAGGCTTATGTCGATCCCTCCATCATCGATTGTTCGCTTTCGGAACGCTCAGACTCCTGCCTGCCAGGTTTGTCCTCCGTTCTGGTGAGAATTTGGGGTCAAAACACGAGCCGCAGGAAGGCGATACCGAAAATCGCTTCATTGCACTCGAAATGCTTAATTTAGCTTCAGTTTTAAACGACTAGCGACATAAAAAAGAAGGCGTTTGATAATGTTCAATAGAACGCGTAAGTCGATTGATTTTTCATTAATTACTGCATAGCACATCAACAGAATTTGATTACTTCAACAACTGAAAGTGAGTAGATAGCGTATCTTGGGCACAAGCTTTAGAACTTGTAACATTTTACTTCCATGAATTTTTCAGATGCTGTCACCTAACAATACATCTTTTTGTAGGTTTAGAAAACTCTAATAGTTTCATTTATTTGTATGCATGGTGATTTGGTAAGTTGTCTCCGTCCATGCTCTGATTTCGGTAATAAACAGGGAAGAATTCTACTGCTTGCTTCTAGTAATAACGAAATTCTCTATTTCTCAAGTGCGAAATTCGCTATCCTGCTGTTGGTATTCGTGAAAGGCAAAATTTAACATTCTTGCACGCTGCATTGTTCATACGATTTGATACAAATGTTGTCTTCCCGAAGAAGATTTTCTAAAAGTTAGTTTACCCCGAATCGAGAAAAAACTATATGTACTATTATTTTGAAGATTAGTGAAAAGTAACTAGTAATAAACAATTCGAGGAAAATTGGAACTTACTGTTTAAGTATTTCTTTCATTGAAAAAATGTGTATTTCTTTCATTAAAATTGTTTTCAACTTTGAACGGTTTCAAAACTCTAATCAATTAGGTTTTGACCGGGAGTGTTGATTCAGATCTTCAGTCTCTTTCAGAAGTTCGTCATTTTCATCTGAATCATGTCCCATAGAACATCGACGACGCGAGCTATCGCTGCCTTTAGATCTTCGATACTTGACATAGAAACACGCGTAGGATTCCAAGTGAACGTCAGGATTTTAGGTTGCACTATCATGTTGAAGCAATAGATCGTCAGCGTTTTGACCGGTGATGAATTCGACAACCTATATATGAATGGAGACAACTCTCAAACATGGCAAAGAATCAGAATCAATCACAACAGAAACATCACTTTCTTCGGCAAAATAAGGACTGCATGAGCTGAAACCTTTCACGGTAGACCAGATTGCAGGTTGTAGAGTTGCAGGGTTAACTATTAGGCGAATATCGAAATTATTGTTCGATAACTTTGCCAATAACTGTAGGAGCACGTCATCACTGCTAATCAAAATGTTGTTCTGGAAATCTTGTCCTTGTACGGATTTTACTCACATTAAACACCTCCCGTCAGCTGCATGGAAAAATTAATAATGATATCGTGGTCTAAAAAATGTGCTTAATGAACTCCAGATGAATTGTTTGTTTCTTCGCCTGCTCCTATTACACAGAGCTTTTAATAGAGTAAAAATTATCGGCAACGCTGAAAAAAAAAGCCGAGTCGAGGTAAAATTTTTCTGGGCATTGACGATTCAAATGAAGTGTTCATACAGTTTGAAAACATTTAGAGGGTGAATATTACTGGATTTTCTAATAAGCTTTTAATGCATTAGTACCTCACTCAACAATATCTTTCTGAATTAACCAATATCTGACGACAGAATCACAACAAAAACAAGCATCCAATGAATTTATTTTGCTGCAACGACGCTAGCGTCGTGGTAAGTTTATTTGAACCGGAAAAGTTCTGATATATAACTTTAGAAATTTTCTGCCCCGAACTGAAACTGATCGAATGTGTTTTTGGTCAGGCATGTGTACGCGCTAATTTCTAGACAGCGCACACTTCATATCTTCTTCATACTCTCATTCTGACTTTGTTTTCTCGAAATTGAAATGAGTTGAAAAGTGAATTTTTGTTTCCTATTGATGGTTTTAAATGCGATGAGCCTAGCCCTCGTTGTCGCAGTCTCATTAGCAAAAGAACAACACCGCTAGAACCAAGTGCAATCAGGCCTCGCACATTTCCTGGAAGCAATAACAGCAGTAAGAAATGGCGGCCTTGCCCAACTCTTTCGAACAAACTTTGGAAATGTCAATAAAAACCTGTCCTCGGAAACAAAATTTTTGAGAGCTGGCCTGAAACGAACTCGTTTTTCCTCGACTTCTTTGCCAGAAGAAGTTTTCAGATGAGGCGGCTGTTTGTGTTATTTTAAAGCCTTGCTTTGCTCTTCGCTTTCTGTGGTAAAGGACTTTGCCTTCAAAGCTTCGTTTGGTGAGTTCAAGATCTTATTTGCGCATTAATTTATCCATACAAATACACGATTTCAACAGTGAATGATTCAGCAGCTACGTGTGCAAAATAATGAAAAAATAACATGTTGATATCAAGACACTATAATTGGGGATTCTGTAAACTTCTATTCTGATATCGCAACTGGTAGCTCATACCTCCGGAAAACAAAATGCGAATGCATTTTCGGAAGAGATTAGTATCTCTGAGTCGTTTTAATCAACGGTGAATTAGTGACTTTCTCTGAGTTTAGTTTGAAAGTATTCGAAGAGCTAGAAACCCCTCGTAAGCCCTTAAGAGAGAGACTACTGACTCGTATTAATCATCGATGAATTATCTAAATAAAATAATATTAGCGTCAGTGTTCTAAGCCACATTGATCGACCCAGTTTTTACGAATTTAATGTAATTCTGTAGTTGATAATGACTCTTTGATTCGCGACCCCATTGAATTTATATTGGTGACGAGGCGAAGGTCATATACCGGGAGAGTAACACACACACAATCAACGGCAAGAATATCACATCCTTATCTCTTGCATATGTTTCAGTCTTGCATAATGTTGGTAATAACATGAAAGTAATTTCAAAACGTCTATAATCAATAAGATGAAAAAAAATGATTCAAGGTAAAAATATTCATAATTCCTCAAATAAAACCATGTGCGGAGATGAAACTCATGATTAACTTCTATTTAAAGATCCTTTACGCCCCTTACATCTCTCAAAAGAAACTGTGAAATCATAAAAATGAGTCTTTTATCGAATATGATAGGCATTTAATTCCCGTTAAGATGAAAAGCTAAACATAAGCTTAGTCTTTCATCATGATCACAAGCCAAAATTTCTCGTTCCAGCATGAATAACTTCACGTAAAATTCAGTTTTAGCTTATGCAAGTTCTTTAGGTGAAAAATTTCTACATCAATTGTTTAAACTCACTTCCTGATGGGTTTCTGTTTCATGACATGTTGCTCCTGGTATATACCCTCAACCAACGCAAAATTACTTGCATATGTAGTTCACCCTTGTGAATATGAATAGGTAAATATTAATAAGACATGTCTCACGCAGATGGATTTCATATGACTCGGTGCCGTACAGGAAGTCAGTATACAGGTGGATGCCATTTGAGGAGCTGAGTGTTTTTAATAAATTCACTTGAATATTCTCTCTGAAAAGTAAGTAGATACAGTGCAGGCAGATACCATGCATGCAGATGCTATGCACGTATAAGGAATTAATGGCATTAAGGCCTGTTTGTATTAACAGGTAGGGGCCACCGTCTGTACGTTTTGATTTACTAATGCGGTTTGAATTGGCAAACGAGTTCCGGAGGAGAAAGTTCAAATTTTGTTCGCAAATTAAAGTTCCCATGATATGCTTTCTTATTAGTAGTTTGGTCATTTCATACTTTTGAAATCCGGAATGATTGGCATTTTAAATATTGCCAACGATCATTGATTTTTCAGGTGTTGAAGAATGTTCGTTCGTCCGATTCGTCTAGCGATATCATATTTTGAAGTATATAATTGGTTATTATTTGGCTGAAGTTTGAAGATATCAAAATCAGACCGGTAAATATTCGTTGTTATTTTATTTCCAAGCCCTGAACAGAGAGGTAATTAGCGTTCGCACTTACGTTTTGGAGGTTATAAAGTATCATCATAGCGTCAAGATGAAGAGTTATCATCGAACGCAGCGCCGCGAGTTTCTCTTCAGCCACAATTGGTGTTTACTTTCAGTGATTGCATTTCTCGACTCGCCCTAATTGCGTGGTCGCACTCAAGGAGTATTCGGGAGGAAAAATAAATCTAGGTGCTGATTGTGAAATGAATAATTGGGGTGAAGAACAATCGAACAATTAAAATAAGAAAAAATAGGCAAGAGAACTCGGTACAGTTTTACGAAGAGGAGGAAATTTGAAACTTTACCTTCAAATTTTTTGCTGTACCCGGGCGTAAGAGAATTTTAATGGTGTTCATTAACTATAACTTGAATCATACTCAATGAGCATGAGGAGTCCATGTAATATTAAGTCATTGTATGGATAAGTCATTTCTATTACCTGCACCGCACTATGATTTCAAATTTAAATTTTTAACTGTAAAATTTAAAAATGGTTCTGAAAACTGCTACGCTTAATTCTGTTTTGGTTTAAACTTTTTTCTTCTACATAAAAGTAGGACACCGCAAATAAAAATTCTATTGAACAGGTACAACTTCCATTTTAAACGCGAGCATGATTTACATATATTTTTTATAGAGGTAGAAGCTGTAGAGTAAAATATTACGTTAAAAGTCGTTCCCGATAGCGCTTTTCTCTGGGAATTTACCTTGGATCATCGAGCATTGCCTGGGTGAAAAGAAAGTCTATGACCAGCTGTTTTGTGTCCGAGTAATGTTTTTCAAACTTTTCTTCCCACAGGACACAAAGGACAAAAAGTCTTTCAGTGCTCAGAGATGGTAATACTCGAACTCATGAGCGTTGCTACATGGGAGGTTTAAATTAGGGAATGTCATCGAGTTTCAGCTGAGACAAGTCCGGTGGACTCTGATTGGTGGGAGGATTGGGTAGCTTCACAGGGCTCGGGAGATGCTTTTTCGCAGGACTCGGAAGGTGTTTCTTGGCAGGGCTCGAAGGGAAATCTTTTTGAGGACTAGGAGGAGCAGATTTGTCGGGACTTGGTGGGCGTTTCTCTACGTTCGCTGGGGGAGGCGGCTTCTTCTCAGGAGATTGTTTCGGAGCTTCCTTGGCAGGCTGCTTCTTGGGCACCGGTTTGTCATCGTCGGAATCCGGGTCAGTATCATCGTCAGTGTCGGGGCTGCGACAAAAGTTCTGGAGGTAAAATGGTTGCATCGGGCAGAACTAAGCTATTATCTGTAGCCTGCGTTTATATTCTTCAATGTATTAATGGTTATTAAAGGGTAAGGGTACTATATTTGAAGTCCCACACAGAATTATATGCAGCACACACGATGCAGCACAAGTGGCTCACAGCATTCTTAGTTACGACCATAATTGTAGGCAACGCATGAAATTGTGAGTTACTGAATTAAAGCTATTTTATAAAATTTATAGTTACGCAAGGAATTGAAAGTATCTTATGGAGTTAAGAGCTACGTACAGAATTGTAGATTACTTACGGAATTCCGTATCCATCAGCGTAATGGTCCTCAGGCTTCTTGCCGTAAGCTTTCCCACAGCAGGACTTTCTTCCATCCTTGGCGTTGCAGCAGCAGTCGCCGTCGTGCCTGCAGCACCACATCACCAGGGCCAGGATGAGGATGCCACCTATCAGGATGCCCCACAAGGTGGCCTAAGGCATCGAATAGAGGCAAAACGTGAGTGATTCGCAGGGACGCAATAATTGTTATGCCTAGATGCTAAATTTTTGAGTTTAATTATATTGTTTTGTGATACAATAACTTTCGCGTTATGTAATAATTTGTGTCTCTTTGGTTACAAATGAATAAAAACTACGGAATAGGTTATGCAAAAAAATTTGATTGTTTTGTTTCTCAAATGTAGTCACGACATAGCTCAAAATGTAAAATTTGAAATTAATGATGTCAAAGATACGTCAACATCCAATGCGCCGTAAAATCATCTGCTTTGAAATGCTTTTCAATCGGTGAACAGCTTCCAGATGATGAAGCCATAGCGAGAACTTAAGTACGAGATGTTGGGAAATCCTGGAAAATAATGTCAAAATAGTGAAACATGCAATGCATGAAGAAGATATTTAATCAATATGAAAGCCTCTGTGAGTACTCCTTTTTCTTAAGACGGGTGCCCACTCTCTCAAATAATTTTTCATCTTTGCGATGTTTATGTCGGATTTGTGAACAAAAGTACATGCAAACGCATGCATTCACTAACGCTTTACAGCCACAAGCATCAACTTATTATATTTTTACGATACATAACATACCTAAAAGGAATGAACTCCCCATATAATAAATAAGTAATGGAGGAAAAGGTTGTAACAATTTTCTACTATGTCCTATTACGTTACCATTTTCAGGATAGTTATGATACAAAAATAGGAAATCTTTTACAATTTCGTGGTAGCTTTAACAGAGAGAAGACCAAACAATCACACATACGAACTTCAAGACTGCTGTTTGTAAAAGCCAGGTCTGTCCTATAATTGAACACTGTTTGTAGAAAAGCTGAAGGCCATAACATTTTTCTAACTTTGGAAAGCAGTTGATAGCTGTTTAGCTCATGGAATTTAAAGAAGAGGTGAGAGCTGTTCTTACGACGTCGAAACAAGAAAAACGAACAATAAATAAATTTGAACTGATTTTTTATATCAAATGTCCACCAATAATTATTGAATTAATAAAATGCGGTTGTCATGCGGTTTTGCCCTTTTCTTTCGAAATTCCCACACTTGTCTTTATTTAGGTACATTTGGCCATAATATCACTCAACACCAGACAACCCTTCACGGTTCAAGGTGCTCAATGAGTTCTACCTCCAAATTTACCGGGAAACACAGAAGTTTCGAATTTTAATCAGAAAATGCTACTCTGACAGCCCTGAGCTAAGAGAATGAAGTTGCGTCACCTGCTCCTTTATGGCAGTATCGTTGTCTTTCTTCTGGCAGCAGGACGGCAGGCCTTCCTCCCGGCAGCAGGTGTGGTCCACAGCGCATTTGTAGATGTTGTTAGGGTCAGTTCTGTCGCCATCCTCGTCAACGTAGCACTCTGTTTTTTCGCCGTCTGCGGGAGGAAAGATACGAAATAAAAATTTAATCGTATCATAAGAATCAAGAGTCATGTAGTTTTTGCTTACTTGCGTGTATAAGGGTAATTGAAACATAAATTAACGAAATATCATGGAATGAAGAGCCATGTAGTGTTGGAATACATGCGTATGGAAGGGTAATTGAAACATAAATTAACTAAATATCATCGGTTGTCCAACTGGCTGGTTAAAGGTGGTGATTATAGGTGTTCACGCTAAATGTGGAGTACTACCAAGGAGGTTACATAGGAACTAGTGTCCATTCTGGGAAATTGCTTGTTGAATTTCTGACGAGGTTGAAGTGGAAATTCTGGTCTTAGACCGTCACACCCAGTCACACTAAAACTGTATTTATCCTTGAAGATGCAATTTCGTAAACTTTTATTTTCCATGATGACAGCTTCTAATTTATTTATCCTGCCGGGTTTTCCTTAACGAAACTCAAAAGGGCGTGCGAAAAACATTGCTTGGTGACATGTCTAATGCACTTGAACTCGAAATCTTGATGACTGTATTCAGTCTCAATATTATTAACTAAATTAGAGTCCCATTAGATGAAATTTTGTAAGGAAACTGACCTCTAGCGAACGATCACGTTTAACTTCTCAATGCATCACCTTATACACTCTGAGAGCAAATAGCTACAAACTTGAGAAGTACTCGAATATCAAATTTGGTCACATGTGGCTTCACTTGCAAAAAAATTCAGTAGACTTTGAGCTTTCTTAAAACATTTCTCCGACGCGTCAGTATCATATTTTTTCAGCTACCATCATATTACCAATTGCAGATGCGTCTCAAATAATGCACTTCAATTCCTTCTGATTATTGAGATACTGCAATTGTATTCTTAAAAACAGCCCGGCATTTTTTCTCGTTGGAAAAAAAACGAAGCCAAAGTTCCTCACTTCACCCAAGTTTGAAAAATTGGTCCTGGTTTGACAGGAGGTAACGATCATTGTGTCTCCGCATTAATTTTAAGCATTTGGAAGCCCAGTGCATTGTGCGATGTGCATCAACAAGTACGGAATGAAGCAACCTTCATCGTGTAATACATGGGCTCAGGCAATGCCACAAGTGTAGGTATCACTCACAGCAGTAAGCGACAGCGCAGATGGCCAGCACACAGGCAGCCAAGCGGCGGTCGGGGCGAGTGCCTCCGCTCGACTTCATATCTGGTCCGCTCCTCGACCTGCGTAATATTTCATGTTTACTCTATGCTAAAAATTATACTAAATACTGTGGTAGGCAGAACTTTCCCCGTGAAGTTTACTTCATTTAGCTTTGTTGACAAGATAGAAATGGATACATGTGACGGAATGTCAGAGACCAGTAGAGTGTGTGAGACATAATTTAGACAAAATTTAAAACCAGAAGACATACTTTGTGGAGTGATGTACCAAGACTTTTAGTATGTATTTTTCTATCGGGCTTATGCAATTTTTGTTGTTTTTTAATAATGGAAACAAAGTAGCAAGATCCCGAGCAAGAATCTAATTTTCGTGGAGAATTTTCATAAAATGTTTTTCAAGCTACAGGTGAAAGTTGCCGAGAAACTTCCCGTGGAGTCATTGGTTTTGGATCTACGTTCATTTAACAAACAATGAGAAACGGCCAATATAGAAGTTCAGTTTGGTTTTGTTCTCTCTCTATGAGTAGGCTGGAGGTAAAGTTACTAGAACAGCAAAAATTAGAGTTGAGATCGAGATTCGGGTTGATATCAACGTTGAGCTGATTCATGGCTATGATGATTCTGTGCTTATCTATTGATTTACAATGCATCGTTTTCTGCTTATAATAATCATAGGGAAATAAGGTTTGAGTTTAAGCACAGTTTGAACCGCTGAATGAACTAACAAAAGACATTTTCAAACAGATTTACTAAGAATTCTAATCTTGTTCCGAGATGCATAGTGTACGAGGAAGTTAACTAATTTAATTTATTTTAAGATTATTTTATTTGTTTATAAATCACTAGGATGAAAATTTGTACCTTGAATTGAACAAATGTAAAAAGCTGTTAAAGTAGGTATACTAGAGTATACCTACTTTAAAGGTATACTTCAAATAAATACCTAAGGTAGGTAAAAATACCTAAAGTAGGTATTTCAACTGAGGTAACCTTTAGTTGGAATAATTAATCCGTAAAGAAGATAAATTAGAGTTATGGGCTGGTGACAGATTATGACAATTTGGTTCAAGTTTCGTATTTCTCAGCTTCTGATGTCACACCCATCTCATTTGTGAACAACTCTAGCTCTGAAACGCTGTACTTGCATGAGAATTTACCCTGCTGATTAAACAAAATTTATTCTGAAATAATTGTTCCTACTCTGGTTTGATCGCTTAGATACTAGCGACAGCAATAAAGATAATAAAATGATTAGAATGTTTTTAATAACTTAAAAATGGCGGAAATGATTTTGGAAGAAGAAAATTATCCACGACATTTTAATTTTATCGAAATTTTCGCTCCGTTATTCAAAAATTGCGTAATCATTTAACTTGAGGGCCAGAGTGACATTCCTTTGACCGGTAATGCTGGCATAGCGAGCGAATAGTTTCAAGACCGTACATAGGAAATGCAGGTCATTATATTGGCGCTTAAAGCATTCACTAGGCAATTAAGACGTAATTTTTCCCTCGCTCAGGGAAGTAAACTCGTCTTACAACTCGAGGGAGGTAGACACGTCTCGAGAGATAGACCTTGCTTGTCTTGATAAATCAATGCTTATACAAAGAAAAGTCTCACAAACTTTTCGCTAGTGGTGCTCATCCGTTCATTCTGCAGCGTGCATGACTAGTATGCGTAAGCGACCCTCTGCTAGCATTGTTAATAGATGCTCGAGAAGACGAAAAGCCTCTGACTCCTTTCCAAGTTTAATTACCAGTAAGTATATCATTCCTGCAGTTCAGCATTAAAAAGGAATCATTTATTAAATTCAAAAGAGTATTTTCGATTTTCTCGAAATAACCCATTTTCATAATTCACATCTCGAAACTTTAAAACGTCCTCGTCAAGAATAACGCGCATCGCGTTTCGTAGAGTGTGAGTCGCGTTACAGTGTTACAACCAGTACTTTGTGTACTAACTACGCAAAGTAAAACTCGTAGAGTGGAAGCGTTTATAGAAATATGTATACCTACTGAACTTTTTATCTCGGTCATTTGCACCGATGATGCTTAGGAAGTCCAGAGGAGTGCCTCTTCAAGCAGCTGCAGATGCTGCCTTATCTGCTCCACGGGCTGAGAAATTGACTTGGTGGATCATCAATCGCAAAATGGTTTCGGCAGGAAAGGGCATGCACTTTCGTAGGGTGTGCATAATGTGCGCTTCTAGGCTTGCCTGACGGTTGCTGTAAGTTTTGTGGTGAAGTTACAACGAAAGCCTTTTTCTAATATTTTCGTCCAAGCTTTGCGCTGTAACGAAGCTGAGTACGACAGATTTTTTTAAGAAATTTAGTTTAAAGAAATGAGCCTACGTCTTTTTGAAGTAAATCCCAATACACTTTCTGATCGAAATATTCGAGCATTAAACTGTATATATCATGTTTTAAAGGTGGAATTTTACAGTCATAACAGAGGTTCACGGTGCGAATCAGAGTATGCCCGTCGGTAATGGCAGCCATCTCTCGTGCAGCACCTTCATATCTTGAAAATCGATCCCGCTCAGTATAATCATGGTCTCCAAGTGCACGGTCTGCTCGGCTCCTAGCAACCTGGTAAGTCGCACAATTCTACCTGAGAAGTGTACGCCGGAACTACGTTTACATTGCTCTCTGGTAATTATTTCATCTGAATTTCAATCTACTTGAAGTCTCAACACTTCTCAGAAAAGATATGGGTACATTTTAATCAAAAGTCAAAAAGTCTAATCCCATTCATTTTTTGCAAGTGTTAATATTTTGTAAATGCTATCTTAGTATCGCGACAAAACCGTAAACAAAAGTAAGAAACATTACAGTAGCTGAGTTGATTTGGGCTCAACAAGTCGACGCCAGTCAGATTTATTAATAATCATCAATTAATTTCAAAGTATTAACAGCGTTCCGAGTTGGGGGACTGCTTCCTGTTAAACTTTGTTGATCATGAACGAAGAAGGCTGAACATTTGTGGAATTAGTGTCATAAGCCCAACATTTTTAAGAAGTCAGAACAGAACAAGAGACTCATTTATTTAACTCACGCACTTCGAGCTGAGAGTTAGCTGAGCTGAGTAGCCTTTCCATGAGCTACTGCCACAGCTACAGCGGAGTTATTCTCTTCTTTAGAGCGGGCAGCATAGAGCTAAGCGACTTGTGCTCGCATCAAACGGTGCCTGACTCGACTATTGTTAATCAAATTGAAAGCCAATTGGGGCTCCATTAAACGACCAAAGTTGGTTTTCGGGCTGTAAATAATTTTATGTGTGAACCAGGAACGACGTCAAATGTGACGCTGGTCAAAAGCTTTATGAGCTAATAAAGAAAAGAGAAATTCTAGTTTTATTAGCCGTGCCTCAAATGGAGCTGAAAACTTAGATTTGCCGAATTGTTGTAACGGCTCCTGTTCATTCAGGGTAGAGGACAAAGATTGCTCGAACTTTGAATGAGCTTAAATAATACGTTTCTGACATAGAACATGATTTTATTTATCAAAAAGCAGAAAATTCTTGGTCCTCTGGGTGAGCTATTTTATTGATCCACTTTTTTTTCATTCTTTTTCCTTTTTTCTAGAGTTCGAAGATGACGTTGGAAATTATTTATTTCAGTTATCATTTCTAAAAGTTAAAGCCTTCCAATTGCTTCCATTTTGCCGATCTTGCCTGGCGTCTCACGACGCTTCTTAATTAAAGCGAGTAATGGTTGGGAAACACACTCCAATCCCAGCAAAAGTTGTGATGTTTTGTAATATTTTATGAAGAAAGCTCCTATGAAGTTTAGCTTACCGAATAAAACTTACCTCCTATAGCACCTCACTTCTGTGTCTGCAACTCATTTAAAATATTCAAGGTCTTTATGCGCTTCCCTGAAATTTCGTGAAGCTTTACAATGTTGAGAAAGCATTCTAGATGAAGTATAGGGCCATTTATTCAAGATTATTAAATGGTTGGCAGGTATTTGTTTGTCGAAGGAGCGTTCTTGAGGGAAGATAAGGAAATAATGTATACTTTTTTAATATTGCAAGCTTACAACATTGCATATTGATCTTGAATTTTTATTTTATGTGGGAAAGTTCGATAATAAATTTCGTGTAGTGCCGGACCCGATATTTGCGAATAATTTTGAAATGATTTATATCACTCAAAGATTTGCCAAAACAGCGTATCAAATGACCTTCGGGTACACGTTTTCCTTAGTATTCGTCTTCTATATTATATGTTATTATTACGGTTTTAAAATTGTCAACCATTCAAGAAATGTTGAAACAGATAACAGTGACAAATTTTTCTCAATCGAAGGCACCAGTAATCGCACCAGGTAGGAGAGCAAGATATATTAGAAAAATTGACAACACGAGTCAGCCCCTCAAATGTTATAATTTCAAAGCGCGTGTCACTTTGGAAAACTTTAGGAGGTATTATCGAGATGAGCAGGGCAGGTAGACTAACCAATGACTGCATGTTTGGGTGATTGAATTATGCGACGCTCGTCAGGAACAAATAAAAGGTTCACTGCAAAAGAGATGCTCGTAAAACGTGGAATGGGTGACTTGCTGTAGAGGCTCGATAATTTTGTGTCTTTTTCTCTCTACTCCAGCCTTTGGTATCAATCTGAAGTACTAAAAACAAGTTTTGTTTGAACAATGAAAAATTGGTGTAATAATTCTACATGCATTTGCAATATTAATTATTGGGGATTAATTATCGATGCCATGAATAAACTTGTACGAACTTCAATAGTATAATACTTGTACACAACATAAGTTCGATTAAAGGTAAATACATGGCAGAATAAACGCTTATAGTGAAGTAAAGGTTTATACTGCCATCAAAATGACACGACGCTCATGGAGGTAAAATCACCGTCAAATTTTTCGTTAAAATTCTTGTCTTGTAATGATCGGAGTAAAACATCTGTTGTTCCTTTATTCGGGTGGAAAAGTTTGAAATGAAAAGGAATGGAGACAAACTGAATTTAATGGAGTTTGGATGTGTTAACAATATCAGTGATCAGAAATTACTGTTAACCACGAATTTCTAATTTTTGTGTGCTGTGGTTGAGATATGGTCTGAAATATTGTATTTTACTTCTGATCTCCAGACCCCTTCAACTCCCCATATACCTTGCATTGATCCAAACTTTCTGAGAGCTTGGCCTAATTATGAGAATACTTGCCCTAGCTTTGGCAGGCCAAGTTATTAACTTCCTAAAATAACCCTGCGATTAAATATCGGTAGAGAAAAGTAAGCTAAATTTGGCCTCATAAAAAAAGAAACTTACCACTGAATGTTGAATCTTGTGTTCTACACCATAACTTAATTCAAACCACTCACCTTATGTAGGAAGAACGCTCACTGATATTCAAGAATACGCTGTCAAAAGTAGAAAATCTGAAAGACATGAAACAATCTTATAATTTTGCTATTGGATATACTAATCACAGATCCATGTTTTTGAATGACATTGAAAATAGGGCGATTTCCTTACGACAAAAAATATGAATAACTTAATGCATTTTTTACAATAAATATTTTTCTTATTAAGAGCAGTACAAAATTGTTTTATAGTGATTAAGATTTAAATATGTGAAAAGATATTCTGAAAATATTTTCCACAACTTCTAAAGAAAGAAATAAATTCCTGGCGGACATTGAATTTCTGACCCACACATTTAAGGAGGGAGAAATTCGTAAGTTGCAGTGGCTGCGTTAGTAAGTGAAAAGTGTTATAGCCATTCCCTTGACTATGAGCGGCAGATTATCCGCCGATTGAAAGGCTTAAGTGAACGTGAATAAATGCTAAATTTACTGCCTCAATTTGTATTTGGGTGTAATGGCTATAAATATTTATAAACATAGCCCTAATAAGCTACTTTACAGTCAGAGGATCTGTTGAGCAAGGATGTGATGAAAATACCAGCGCAATTAAGGAAACAAAGGTGACGACGCTTTCCTGAAATTTGCACGCCTAAACTTTGGCCGAGTTGAAAAACCACTAAAAAATAAGTAAAACTCGTTTAACCGACTAAATTTGAAGGATGAGCACTTTGCATGTCTTTGAGATCAAACTTAACCTCGCTTATGTCGAATAATTTGAATTATCTGAGTTTATTCGCTGTTTTAGGGTATTCTGCGACTAAATAATCAGAATTAGAAATTTAGATTTTGAATTGAGATTAAAAATTAGATCTCATTGCATAATATGGAGCGTTACGTCCGTTTACTTCAGTTCTGTGACTTTCCCTCGAGTCTTTTTCTCGTGTGACACGTAGTGTGGGGCTTGTGAAGTGACACAATGTACGTAGATGCACATAGTTCACAACAATATTTTTTAGACGATGCAAAAGTGAGGTCTCCGGGGAATTTGCTTTTGTGCTTTTAAAAGGATACGATCATGTAGATTCTCCCGATAAATATCTGAAGCGATGTTTGAGGAAAAATAATGAAGTCTGAGATGTCAGTTTTCGCTTCAGTTTTTCCAGTGTGCCCAAAACATGGAAATGAGTAAAATAATTTTGTTTGGGGTCATTTGTAGCGGATGTTTTTATATCATGTTTTTTTGCTGAAGTAGGTTCTAACTTTTGATTAAACTGTGCCCAAAGGACATGCATTCGATTTAAATAAATAAACGTTGAAGTTTGAATTCAGTACATGAAAGCTGATTAGTCAGGCAAATTTTGAAACCACAAGATAAATGAGTTTTGATACCATTAAATTTGAACAAGAACACGCTAAAATCAAAAAAGCTTAAATCGTAAACCTGAAAGAAATCACAACGAGGGCGCACGCGCAATTCAAAATAACCGTGAAATATTAAATTAATTCTTTCCTCATCTAAACTTCACATCAGTGAGAATGATGTCAAAGATGCTGATGTAATGTAAAGTTCATAGTCACTGCTCAGAGAAAATGGAATTTGAGTGCCCACTGGACTTCTTATTGAAATAAACAAAAACTGAGGCCTTTTAAATGTCTTTCCTTGAGTCAAAATTTTTGATTTATTACCAGGAAAGATAATCAACGACCACAGCTGGTACGCGGAGGTGTATCAGTAAGTCTGGTCAGCGGAGCACTGGTCGCCGTAGACAAATTTATTGAGATCTGACAGCGTCTTAGCAACCTTGTGTTTACTATCCTTGACAGCTAATTTGACTCTTATGTTCAAATTAGTGCTAAAAACCCCAAGAAGGATTTTTTAAAACGTCAGATGTTATGTTTCCCGCAGATGTTTTTGAGTGTATGTTAGCGTGTAACGTGAAAACATTTAGAGCTCAAAAATATTTTGAAGATCACGCATACGGTGACTGGGAGGTGTGGTTCTCTGGGTGAACTCGACGTCACGGCCGCCATGGCAGCGACGCGCTGGTCTCCACAACTGCACCGCAGGCCGCAGCTGCAGCTACAGCAGCTGCGGCAATGGCAGCAGCAGCTGCAGCACCAGTAGCAGCAGCTGCAGCAAGAGCAGCAGCAACTGTAGGAGAAGCAGCAACAACAGCGGCAACTGCAGGAGAAGCAGCAACAACAGCGGCAACTGCAGGAGGAGCAGCTACAAAAGCGGCAACTGCAGGAGGAGCAGCAACAACAGCGGCAACTGCAGGAGGAGCAGCAACAACTGCGGCAACTGCAGGAGAAAGCAGGGAGAAATTCGTAAGTTGCAGTGGCTGCGTTAGTAAGTGAAAAGTGTTATAGCCATTCCCTTGACAACAGCGGCAACTGCAGGAGAAAGCAGCAACAACAGCGGCAACTGCACGAGAAGCAGCAACAACAGCGGCAACTGCAGGAGGAGCAGCAACAACAGCGGCAACTGCAGGAGGAGCAGCAACAACAGCGGCAACTGCAGGAGAAAGCAGGGAGAAATTCGTAAGTTGCAGTGGCTGCGTTAGTAAGTGAAAAGTGTTATAGCCATTCCCTTGAAAACAGCGGCAACTGCAGGAGAAAGCAGCAACAACAGCGGCAACTGCACGAGAAGCAGCAACAACAGCGGCAACTGCAGGAGGAGCAGCAACAACAGCGGCAACTGCAGGAGAAAGCAGCAACAACAGCGGCAACTGCACGAGAAGCAGCAACAACAGCGGCAACTGCAGGAGGAGCAGAAACAACAGCGGCAACTGCAGGAGGAGCAGCAACAACAGCGGCAACTGCAGGAGAAGGAGGAACAATAGCGGCAACTGCACGAGAAGCAGCAACAACAGCGGCAACTGCAACAACAGCCGCAACTGCAGGAGAAGCAGCAACAACAGCGGCAACTGCAGGAGGAGCAGCAACAACAGCGGCAACTGCAGGAGGAGCAGCAACAAGAGCGGCAACTGCAGGAGAAGGAGGAACAACAGCGGCAACTGCAGGAGAAGCAGCAACAACAGCGGCAACTGCAGGAGGAGCAGCAACAACAGCGGCAACTGCAGGAGGAGCAGCAACATGAGCGGCAACTGCAGGAGGAGCAGCTACAAAAGCGGCAACTGCAGGAGGAGCAGCAACAACAGCGGCAACTGCAGGAGAAAGCAGCAACAACAGCGGCAACTGCAGGAGAAGCAGCAACAACAGCGGCAACTGCAGGAGAAGCAGCAACAACAGCGGAAATCGCAGGAGGAGCAGCAACAACAGCGGCAACTGCAGGAGAAGCAGCAACAACAGCGGCAACTGCAGGAGAAGCAGCAACAACAGCGGCAACTGCAGGAGAAGCAGCAACAACAGCGGCAACTGCAGGAGCAGCAGCAACAACAGCGGCAACTGCAGGAGAAGCAGCAACAACAGCGGCAACTGCAGGAGAAAGCAGCGACAACAGCGGCAACTGCAGGAGAAGCAGCAACAACAGCGTCAACTGCAGGAGAAGCAGCAACAAAAGCGGAAATCGCAGGAGGAGCAGCAACAACAGCAGCAACTGCAGGAGGAGCAGCAACAACAAGGGCAACTGCATGAGGAGCAGCAACAACAGCGGCAACTGCTGGAGAAGGAGGAACAACAGCGGCAACTGCAGGAGAAGCATCAAGAACAGCGGCAACTACTGGAGAAGCACCAACAACAGCGGCAACTACAGTAGAAGCAGCAACAACAGCAGCAACTACAGGAGAAGCAGCAACAACAGCAGCAACTACATGAGAAGCAACTACAACAGCGGCATGCAGGAAAAGCATCAACAATAGCGGCAACTACAGCAGAAACATCAACAAATGCGGTAACTACTGGAGAAGCAGCTACAACAGCGGCATGCAGGAGAAGCAGCAACAACAACGGCACAACATTGGCAGCGTCAGCAGCCCAGCGTCAGGATCATCACCACAAGCAGTTGCACAACTACAACACTCGTGCAGGAAGTTCCAACGAAAGAGAATGGAGGTCCAACAATCTTGCATAGAAGCAAGGTCTCTAACTCATTTAGGTTTTGCTCGCTGAGCCTGTGACATAAAAAGCATTTTCAATGCCGCAACAAACTGAGGTAAATTTATGAAGGTAATTTCATATATTCGTAGAGACAAAAAATTAGTTTTCACCCAGGCGTATGTTACATAAACTCTGTGGTAGATGAGAGGAAAAGAAACCTGAGGAGTAAAACTTCAAGGTAAGAGCGTAACGTTTTGATTAACTACGATGCGCTCAGGATATATATGGAAAACTGTACTTCAGTTCACACCGCATACGACATGTGAACTGTACGGTTCGATTAAGACTTGAGAATCAGAAATCGAACGATATTATCCCATGGGCATAATTTGCTAGGAACATTGCCCAAAGAGAGCCAAGACGCTCCACTTGTGTAGAGCGAAATAAACTTCTTACACAGTTATGCGGTGGCAAAGAAAATTTACTCTAAGGCTTCGTGGAATTATACATTCAATGTCGATATCATAATTAGTATTTTGCTCTATTTCTTGAAACATTCTTATGAACGTTTTGACAGAGAATTTTAATGGGGATGATAATAAAGGCATCTGTGGCTCCCGCAATTGAGGTCATGTTTTTATCATAGGTGGGTTGCTCTGATGCATTAACCAACTGTCCAGCACGAGTCTAAGTCCAGTAAAGTTTGTCATTAGGCGGTGTATTGCCCCTTAACTCATTTAAGGTCACCGAGACATATGGTCAATAATTATCATTGATGTATAGCGGTGCACTGTAATATAAAGTGTGAGTTCGAAACCGCTGTATGTTGTGGTAACTTAAGCGACGAAGCTTATGATGCTTGTTCGAACGTTAAAACATTACTCAATGCTTACCGACTTATCAAAGAGATGACACATTCATACCACGTAAAACTAAGAAACAATATTCAGTGCAGCCTACATTATGCTGATAGCAAAGAACAAGACTGCTTGGGGTAAGTAACCTTGCCACAAAAGGGATCAACAACCATTTGATTTGTGCGCATACCACGCCGGCGAAAGCGATCCAATGCTCGGTTTTGGGAAGACGCATTTTTTGAACCCCCGACTAGTTTATAATAATTGAGTAGTGTTTTCATTATTGTGGTCTAGATCATCATTGCGAAAGTCATTTTCAGAGCTATCAACGCCTTTTGCGAATCTGTGGGAGAAATTGATACTGTATAAATTATAAGGGACATAAATTACAGTGTTTTCGGACTTTATTTTAAAATTTCATATATTTTAGTATAAATATCCCTGCAGGAATAAACATTTGTGTGAGAGAATAGGTGTATATTTTGTTACGATATAGGCAAAAAGAGTTATACATATATACGTAGAGAGGATAGGCAGGCAACTACATCATGAGCAGGGAGGAGTAGGTATAGGGGTAGAAGCTGTATTGAAAGCTAGTGCGCAAAACTATACATATAATAAGACGAGGGCAACTTGAATACATAGCACAGAAAATAGTAGGTTAAAAATTCAAGTTCATACGAGTTAGGAAATAAGAGGGTTTTGGGTTTATTTTGAAAAATACGCGTAGCAATATTGTGAAGTAAGGGACACGTCAGTATAGTGAGGTGACGCTCGATCGTTAGTCAATCGCGAAATGCCACGTCACTTTCAACTTTTCGCGGGTAACGCACTGCCGCACGGTGCTTGTCCTTTGTGCGGGTGAGGTATAAAGGCCTAGGATGAACATACAGCCAGTCTATTTCTGCGTGCTCCTGACTAAATGAAGGATGTAGGCCCACGAAATCCAAGATGGGAGGTGAGATGTTGTTCTTTGTTAGAAAAAGTGAAGGGAATCCTAATCTCATGAAGCTTATTAAATTTGAGTTCTAAAAATATTGGAGTGATTCAAGTAGATATGGGTGATTAATTTCACACACGTTGTGTGCTAAGGCAGGTTAGAGTTGGGAAGTGTCATCGAGTAACGTCTTTGTATTTTTAACCGGGGTGTGTCAATTTATTTGAAAGGGCATGAAATGGAAATTCAAAACATTTCTGCTTTATTTTAGCGAGGTGAAGTCTTCATATTTCATTGAAGTTGGTGTCTAGGTGGGGCGCAGTGATTTTCATTGTTAATATTAGAATGCAAATTAGTTCTTTGGGTTTTCATTTATTCTCGAAATGTTGACGTGTTTTGATCGAGTTTCACTTTAATATGGGGTGAAAGAATTATTTAAAATGTTTAGAGAGTTAGTTAAAATTCATGGTGTGGGGAAAGGCTAGATTGTCTCTCAAGTTAAATATGCGGAATTAATGTACTTCGTCTTTAGGACACATTCAGAGGAAAAATGAATAATTTTAAGTGTAGAGGGAAGGAAATATTTAAATACAATTAACTTTTAGGGAGATTTAATGACGTTCATGTCTCGGGGAATAGATTATGCAACCCTGTTCATTGTTCACAGGCAGGTGGGTCATTTTTGATCGCCGCAACCTGGGTGATCTCTGCAACCAAGGGCTCTCGACACAGCTGGGGAGACTCGAGCACTTGGGGGGCCACATCGAAGCGATGCGAGAATTACAATGATTCTCACCCGATCGCGGGGTGACACACCGAAGTGTGGTCATGAAACTTCTAAGCACAAATGGAGCCTAGCCGCATCTGCATCTACACAAAGGGAAGTTATGGCGTGGCAGTCTTATGCACAGTCGCTAGTGCGTAAAGAAGAACGCGGCGCTAATCCATTCGTGTGCAGCTTATTGATAGGTGCCATGTGTTAGTTGACATCATGCTAATTGTGTTTATCCACGGGCGCTGTGATCACCTGGGGTTGGATAGGATGTGTTTCCTACTAGGTTGCCTTGGTAGGGTTGCGTTACCATGTGCGTGCAAGTAGTTCACTAGAGCTGTGTTTCGTAAAGGAAGCTCATGTCAATCACGTGTTCCTTAGTTCACTTGAAATAAAGTAATCAATAATGTACCATTAACTGAGCGTTTCATTTTCCCATGTTGAACTAGAGATACTGGTGTGGGTGAGCAGATCTGTAGTTATTTGCCTGTATTTTCCACCTGTTCTATATTTCCTCCTTCTGTGTTATTTCCGCTCTGTGGTTTCATTTTTCCCTTCCACTATGAGGTTTCGATTCCTCACTACGAATAGGGATGAGGCACCAGCCTTGTCCTAGTTTCGTGACAATTTCCAATAGGTCGATATAAATTTATTACGCGTGAGAATAGTTGTATTAATTTTTTTCAAACATACGATTTTAACTCGGGACCGAAATCGTTGGGAAGCTGACGCCAGACGATCCTTACTCATTTCGGACGTAGCTCGCGTGACGGCAGTCCGCAGTGAAGCTATGGTATAATGAAAGAAAAGAAGAAACAATGAACGAACATTTTGTACAAGAAATTTGATACCTGAAATGTATAACCACAAGTTGGTTTTTAAAAATTTTTAATATAAAGATCCTTAATTGATTAAAAAATTATAGAAGGTGTACAATAGCCCAGCCAGAGGTTAGTTAGTTATGTTATTGAGAGAAACAATCAAATTATTTTCTCTTGGATATTTTACCCAAGGCAAGATGGCCGAAAGCTTATAAATATTTTAAACATAACTAGAGAATGTCATTAAAGCTCTTAGCAATAATTAAATGCAAATAAAATAAAACATGAAAAAATCTGCTGAAATAAGCTGAGGGTTAGAATCGGTCTCTATAAGCAAAAATTTCAGCATGGCTCTACAGGTAGTTGTTAATATGGTTCTAATCTTATAATCTCGGAGAGTGACATGAGCAAAAAGATTGTATGTTAACCATTCATGGGTAGGAAGGGATTAATGAGACGATGGTGAGTTTTGCAGAAATACTTTCGGCTCTCCATTAATTGCGTGCTTCGTCAATGCAGGGCTTACTAACTCTTTCCATCGCCTCAATGTTTCAACCCGCATTAATTCTATGACCTTATGCAATAAATTGAATAGATATCACTTGATCTTCGATACTTACTGCTCTTAATACTATTCCATTTGCTTGAAATTCTGTGCGCATCATTCTGAAAACATCTGACATTGCCATTACCTTCCTTCAACTCCAACGAATTTAGCACACAAAGGATCTATCAACATTTAGAAAGTTGCTGACACTTAAATCATTATGGTTTCTCTAGTTGGCATGGTTTTTTTAAGTGCAATTCTTAAAAAAATGGTAAATACATAATGCATTAAAAACTGTAACAAACCCCAGAATGAAAGGTCCTTTAAATTGTATAGTAATTGTATAAATTTGGCTGTGTTAACTAGCGAGCTGTAATTAGGCATTGTTGCAGTGCCTCGTTATGGAGTGGTTAATGTTTTTTGTGAAGCCTGTAATGTTGTACGAGGACACTCAAGTCTGCGTTATGAAGTGCCAAGTAAAGTCAATTTTAGGAGCGGACGTTGATGTTTAAAAGGATTAAGGTAAAACAGGACAAGCATAAAACCGAACGTTGGTTACACCAACCGAGAGCAAAATCGGATGATGTTAAACCCGGATTTTAATTGAACTGAATGGTGGTAAAACAACTCGAGGGTGAACTCGGACGGTGGTAGAATTTTGGTTGATGATGACCTGGATGATGGTAATACTGGACTGTGAAAAGATCTAATTAGTGTTAAAACGGATAGCGGTAAAACTAGATGATGGTCAAAAAGGATGAAAGTACAAGGCGTACATCGAGTGAGTGCTACATTTCAGACCTTTATGACTAACAAATCATGCTAGGGAAAGGCATATGTTTTCTTCAATGTTCACAATGATTATTTTTTTTCCTTCACTCATAAATTTCATCATGTATTTCTTATGTCTATCCGGAGAACGTCCAGGCAAAATTGGATATCAGGTCATGTATTTTCCAACATCTCCATAGTTACCGTCAGTGGTCCTGCTGTAACCCTCACCTTTAAGCTCTCAACAGAAAGTTATAGTACACGTTGCACATACGCTCGGCACACGTGTGTACAGGTGAGTGCAATGTGCAACACTTTATACTGATCAAAGCACAACGCACGGACTTTCGAGGACTGTCCTAGAAGACGCAGCGCAGAATGTCAACTGATGCCTCACTTCTCTTTCGGTTACGACTTGGAACACTTCCAGTCAGAGTGAAGTTTCTATACCAGGTTTTACCGCTTTTAACATCTGGTGATTTTTATCGATACTCATTTCTGAACTTCTGTTGAACGGCAACATGTAATTTTCTTTTGTGGTACCATATCACACACTGGGCTTTTTTCTGGAATGTCACTATTTTTGGTATTCATGACTCAGCTGTTTGATAAAAGTGATCACAGTGTAATCTAAAGAATTTAAAATCTGGTAATTGCTCAATAGAATATAGAAGTAGTACGGTCATATTCACAAAGGTTTTGAAATTGATAATTTTATAATTTGTGAAAAGACTTTTGGATCCCCCTGTACGAGTTTTTCACGGCTTAGTCTCTTAATTGTTGACAAATTCTAATTAATCAAGAAAATTAGCTTCAATTGACTACAGCTCAATCAAGCAATAAGCATTTGAAACCTTTGTCTTTTATGTTACTACACATGTTACTACAAATGCGCAAGAATTTTGCTAGATTGCACTTAGGGTAGACAAGTATCTAATAATCTGAAAATATATATAATACAATTTCAAAAAAACTAACTTAACGACTCAAATTCATACACAAAAAGCTTTGAGTAAGTCTTCTATTTGTCAGTCACATTTCAGATATTTTAACTCATCGCGAAAAAAGTACTGACAGCAAGTAGGAGAAACGAAAAAAGCGCAAGAGCAGCCACTGTAACTGCTTAGTAAATACAAATGTAACTTCTGCGCCTTTGAAACTTCCAAGGTCTCAGGAAAGGCTCAACTGCTGCCCTGGAGATGAGGGAGCTGAAGTTCAGAAAAGTCGGGAGGGGTTGGAGTCAGAGGAAGCCCAACAACACTGCAAAACGTGATCTATTTACAAAGGGTCCAAAGGGCGGCATGGCAAACTTACCGCTGCTCTGAAGAGCATGTGCCCGCAATTCAGTTTAAGAGTTAAAAGTGGGTATTCAATTTACGGGAACGTGCCCGGCTCGGAAAGATGCATTTGAAGAGACTGAGAAACTCAAGTATGATAAAAGAAGTAATATTATTCAGGCCTTCGCGCGTGCCATAGTAGGAGTCAGCTTATGGTCCTGCCTCATTATGTTTTGTTAAAGGAATGCCTATGCGGGCCGGACTTCATTACAAGAGAGCTCCGTAATTAGATGGAAAGTTTATGCTCTCATATCGCGAAACAATTGTTAATTAAAACGTTGTTTCACCATCTGAAGGAAAATTCAATTGAAAAATAATTTACTAATGATGAAGAAAACTGGAAAGTGAAATCGAGGTCAATCATAAAACTTTGATAATGATATGTTAGTAATAATCACATAACACAATTTTCAATGAAGTGCATTTAACTATTGCCTCGTGTTCGTATTGCATCGGTATAGTAGAAAGAAAGCACAATATAACGGGAAGTTTACATAGCTCAGTATTCAATTAAATGTTTAGTTGGGTTTTCTAAGGTGGAGTTTGTTTAAAAAGTATTTGAAGTGTGTGGCGTGTGTAAAATTTTAACAATGCGCCCATGTGTTATTCAAAGCTTTTTGACGGGCTTCAGACAATAAAAAATGAATATCATTGATCACTTTCAGTGGAAATAACCATGATTTATCTGAACGAATTTTGCGAAAAAAACAAGAAAATTCAAATACGATCATTTTCTTGAAAAAACTGTAGATTAGATTCCGTCTATTGGGATTAATGAGACGATGATGAGTTTTGCTGATATATACTTTCGGCTCTCCATTGCGTGCTTCGTCAACACAGGGCTTACTAACTCTTTCCATCGCCTCAATGTTTCAACCCACATTAATTCTATGACCTCATGGAATGAATTGAGAAGGTAATTGTCTTACCACGTATGAAAAAAATACTTTTACTAGTATTTTGTTTCTCATACTTTTGCACTACCTTCCTGCTTTTTTGGGGCTTTTGAAAGCCTATCGTGACATCAAGCCTAGCTCATATCCCAGTACAAGAACAAATCTTTTTAATTTTATGAAATATTTAAAATTTAGAAGGCCAGTACCCTAGTCCAACTTTTTCGCCGCCTGTATGCATATTTTTCGCCGCCTAAGCGATTCCATCGCTAATATCGCTGAGGCAGCAAAAAAATGCATGCAGGCGGCGAAAAAGGTAGACTCGGGGGGGGGGGGGGGGGGGGGAATTGATATAATATATTTCCTGTTTGAGGTTTGATGTTCAAGTCCGCGAGGTTTCAACGCGTTTCATAAAATACTCGACATGTAGATACATATACTCGTATTGTAGAAATGTGCGGAACACCATGAGACAGAAGTACAATCCCTTTCCATGTCGATGACGCATCGTCTTCATGTGTCGAGGTGTTCGCGTTAGGATCAGTTTAGGGCTACTGCAGAAAAAAAACGTCTGAGATTATAGCAAATGTTTGTTTCGTGGTGCTCATGAGCAAAATTTTTGATGTAATGCAGAAGGACAGTTTTTAACGGTTGATTCGATGGTTATTAAATTTTTGCTTCGGAAATGAGCTCACAAACTCGAAAACGCATAACACATTTCCTATAACACAAACTTAAAAAGGGACAAAGGCAGTGCGAGAGTAACTGATCTGTTTTTGCAATTCTCTGACATCGGACTTTCATGCTGCGCTTGGTAAATAGAACGGAAAAAATCAGGTCAAAAGTTTTAAGGATTTTTAACATCTACTGTACGTATTTTTTGTTAGGAATTTTTTAACCTTTATCTGTTTCTTTAATATTTCTAATGACTTACCTGCAAATGTGACTTGCATCCTTCGTCAGAATTTTTTGTTATCAACCCAAATGTGGTGCTTTGGTGTGGTGGTGCCAGCAGGCAATGGGATGTGGTTGGGTTAGGAAAAAGAACAGTGATTGCACAGGAGCGTGCTGGCGGATGAGCCTTTCATTTCATACCAATACTTAACAAATATAAATGAACTTTGGTTAGCAAGAAGAGCTTGCATCAATATCTTTAGACCTGCACTAATTAAGAACACCATTACACTGTAAATGAAACAACCCTTTTTTTGGGACCAACCATTGACTACAGCATGCAGAATGCTTTGATTTGAACAGAGTGAAATGAAGCGCACTCGAATTGTTTGCAACTCACAATAAAAAGAGGGATAAATTTCCACTCTATGAATTGGATTTATAGCATTGCATTCGGGCACTCTATTCATTTTATTTGTAAGTGATTCGGAGAGGAGAACTTTAAGCAATAGAGAGCGACTCCTAGTCCGCACGCATTTTGCGATACGGTTGCTTTCTCGCCCGCCCATAACTGGGAATCTGTATGTGTTGCTGCCAGCAGTGGGACAGGGGTCGTGTGTTCCACAATTTATTGAATAAACACGAACCTCGCGATAAAATGCTAAGAACCATTTCCCTCGCGCAGTGTTTGGAAAACTGGACAGATAGCCTACGCATTTCCCGCGTACGTAGATACTTCATGTGATTACGCTTTAATCGTTTTTAAGTTAAACGTCTCATGTACTTTTAAATAACCTCCATTTTGGAACCACTCACGTCGGTGATTCTGGCAGAAGCAGAGGCAGCAGTTACTGACCTAAAATATTCCTACCGACTCGGCGAGTAGCATCCATAAAATCCCCACGTATGTGTGTACACTTTGTGTCTACTCTGCACACGAAACTCCGACTTACTCTCTGGCTGCTATTTGAGCTCTTCATAAAACGCGAGATTATCAAAGGCATTTCCTGCTCCACGCAAAGAGAGGCACTTTTCTTTTGATTTACCGCTTGTCGGCCGCATTCACACTTCGCAGCACCGGCCAGAAAAGTCAGAGTTACGACATGCGAAGCTGTGCCCTATCTTAGAAGGGCTGCGCGGGCTTCAGTGTGTTTTAGGTTGCTATGAATTTCCGTTCGCTTCGTATTCACTGAAGCAAAGACGGAATTTTTTGAGAAACTTCCGGTGTGGGAAGAAAGGTTGCAAGCTGTTTCTGTTGCTCAAAGAGATAAGGATCAGTTTTGAATCATCCGCATTCTCTAAGGATTTCCGCTTTATTTGGTGTGTGGTATGGGAGAAGACGGCATTCACTGGAACCTTTGTTTCGGTACGTGTTTTTTCAATCGAGCCAGAGCATTTTAGCAGCCTGGCGAATGTAAATTTTATTTCATGAGTTATATTGAGAAATGAAGCCTAATTTCACGCGAATACTCTTCAAAAATTATTTCCCATGAATTTTTGCATTATTTTCCCCGTCCGTATTCACATTCTCTAAAACAAAGCGTCAGCAACGCATAAATATGAATTACGTGGTTTTGAAAGAAAATGTTTTATGTTCGACGTAAATTTTTGCAGCCATTATTGCGTAACACGCTGCAAGGCGCTTTATTATAGCGCATAAACTTCCTTTGTCAGCTTCTGGTCATGAAATTTCATTAAATTTCAGCCTTGGGCTCCAGGAGCTTTTACCTCATTGACCGCCGTAACTAGATAACCGAACGCCGTGCAGCAGTGGTATACAGTATGAATTTTACACCGCATTCGATGTTTAATGGGATTAGTGGCAACGCTTTTGCTGTACATTCACCTATGAAGACACTTTCTGAATACAAACTATAATTCGCATGAATTTTGATAAAAATCCGCCGAAACACTACAGGTTCAATAAAAAATGCGCTGAAAGACTTCCAAATCCGGCGCAGAGCTCAAGCTATGTAGTCCTTTGGGCATTCCTCAATGCAAAGGATGAGTGCTATCACCCCTTGAGCATGAGCTTCAGCAAGACCGCAGCTTATGCTCTTCATCAGCTTTGCATACTCGAATAAAGGGCGATTGCGTGTTGGTGCTTCAATTCGAGCAGACGAACTTAATTGACTTCAACACTTCATCAATACTCAACCGACCGAAGGATAACCAGTCAAGCCTTTGATTAATTAATTCCGCTTCGGCGCGCGACTGCGCAAGAGCTGTTGAGCTCATTGGACTTCTCATGAAGTGACTCAAAAGAGATATGGAAGCGCGCGTCGCCGACCGCTACCGTTATACGAGCAAATCTCGCATTGACATCTTAGCGACTGAGTTGCACACATCTGGGATTCCACTCTGCCTTACAGCTGCATGCTATCAGAAGCTAAAAGGCGATCGGTTACGAGGAAAGTCTCCTAGGAATGCACTCGATTTCTGCCGTGAAATGTACACCGACAAGTTTTTGAACTCAAAGGCAACATGAAAGGCTATGTTCGTTTGGTGCTCTGCTATACTTTTGGCTTAGCAGCTTCCGATGCAACGGCTGGCAAGAGTTCTCCTTTCAGGGGAAACAACTCGATCTTATGAGAAAGCCAAAGAGAAGCTGCACGATAAAGAAAGTCTAAGTGATATTAGGACTCAGGAACTCAGATGGAAAGGGCCATATGAGGCCATTGCAGACCTTTTTCTCCTTTCAATTAACGCGGGTCTTGGCTCGAGCCCCTCGTTTCTGTGAGCAACAAGCTTATTTTCTCTGCTGCCTCTGACACAAGAACTAACGGGAGCCTTTCTTAAGTAAGTGGCTACGGACGTTAATTTCTCTACAGCCCTAAACTTGTCTCCATTGGATAAAAGCTTCAAACTGGCCGGTCATCCTTGTACAAGAAAGCATCTATTTTATCATTACGACTACAGAGCATTTTGTACTCGATAATTTCTATACCAAAAAGTTTAGTAAAAATGGTGTGGTGTGTTTCTAGGGAAAGCACATTTATTGTTCTCTGTATAACGTGAGGCGCACACGTTCAGATGAGCGAGCATCGCTTTGCATTACGTATTATTTATGATTCGTTGATGTGAGAGTCAAGCTTCTATATTGCAGGTCGAGAATTCCAGAGGAATGTCGCCGCGGGAAATGAAAGCAAAACTGCGTCATCTCTCAAGGCACTGCAGCCAACACCGTATCATGGAATGCTGTTTCTTGGAGAGGCGAGGGATCATATCCCAGCCGCTTGGATTTTTCGTAATATTTCGGGAATAGGCTACAGCTCATCAACTGCAACGTTAAAAATTTAAAAGAATACATGCCAGCAAAAATAATACACGCTTTGATAGAAAGCTTCATTGATCTGAGCATCCGTCACACATGCGCTTACAATTTGTCAACAAATCAACTGGATAGCGAGCGGGAGATGCTTTTGATAGCAGGAGTGGCGTCCGCCATGATGGAAGCGCATTTAATTCTATCATTTCATTGAGGAGAAATGAACGTTTCATCTTCATTCCGTAGAGTTAGGCACGTTTATAGAGATCATTACTTTGTGTTGCTCGCGTCTGGCTGGCTCGAGATTAGATTGGCTTCATGGTTGCAGATTCTCACATTAAAGGATTTGCCAAAAAATGAGTTCCAATGTTTGCGCTGTCGGTGTAATTAATTTTTTTGGGTGGGTGCGGTCATAACTCCAGGAGCTCACAAATGCAAACAAGATTGACACAACTAATTTTGCAAGACTACAGTTGCGGATACTTTTGGGTGGGCGAGTTGAGACTCGTAATCTGGCATGTTCTCAAGGCCTGATATATTATGCAAATGCATTCAAATGTGAAGCTCCGCGCGTTGCCTCACATCTGCGGGTATAATGGACGAACCTAGTTTACCACGACTTGATGCCTTCTCTTTGGGTCTTTGAGTTGGCGCATAAATGGACCCAAACATTATTGGAAACTAATAGCAAATTGTAGGAAACACTGAAGTCAATGTATGAAATACGATTTCATGATTTTGTACGTAGGGCATAACTTTTGAGGTCACAACAGCTGTGAATTCTTTTGCACGCATTTTATTTCAGACGAACCAAGCGTCTGAAAGAAAGTAATGCTATTTCTTAGGTTGGAGAGACTCCCATTTTACAGACTGAGTCCTGCAGGGATTCGTCGGCCCTCTCCTATTCTGCATCTAAATCAAGTTGTAGCGCTGATGACTCCGATGAGAACTGCACGAGCGTCTCTCTGGGGACCAGGATTGCTGGCTCCGCGCCGCGCCGGTCTTTCCTTCCGCCAAAAAATGAATTGTGCAGCGCGGGTCGTCGGTCTTGTCGGGGCGACAAAATTGCAGGAAGTGGACGGACCACCTGGAGTCCGTGGAGCTTCTGCTGTCTCACTACAATGCTTGAAGTTACTGAAGGGAAGCACGCAATGTCTTTTTGTAACAATTAAAAAAACATCAGGTATGGATATTTGGGATTGCTATGCTTTTTTTTTGAGCATGAAAATTATTGACTGAGGTCGCTAGCTATGTTTACACGCTTAAGGTTCATTATCATGAAGCAATATTCGTTTCGGAAGCCCTGGACGTTATACAAAACTTTTACTGTCGTAGCCTAATTCATTGAAAATAAATAACAAAATTAAAAATTTAAATCCTCACGCAAATAAATCAAAGAACCTTTAATATATGAACGTTGAAACTGGTGTATGATTAAAGCTGAAGTCAATCCGTAACTCGTTGGAATGTTTTGAAGATTTCAAATCAATCATATTTTATATTAATCATACCAGGAAAATGCACTCCTTGAACCCAGGCATGCATTCTGTACTCGATCTGAAACTTGTCACCTGCACACTCTGTACTCGATCTGAAAGTTGTAACCTGCAGTTTGCACATAATATAACCCTGGCCTGGTGCCTGCCTCGGTGCGTGCCACGGTATACCGTGGTGTGGACTCATGAGCTACACCACTTCTCAGCCCTCTGCCGATCGAAAGGCACCCGCGTCCTGTGTGGGGTAGGTAATCGGAGTCATCGTTATGATGGTCCTGAATAAAAAAGCGTGAAATGTCTAGCTGGGAGTTAAGGAGTTAATTTTTACGAAGTCAGTTAAAAAAGTTATGAGCATCACATCCGAGTAAAAACACTCGATATGAACTACTTTCAACTTCTGTAACCAAAGCTGTGCAGACACTAATTGAAATGTGATTTGGAATTCTCTGTTTAATTATAGTGGAGCGAATTTTTTGGACAATGAGCTATTAATTAACAATAACTTATCTGAAATACTTGTTATCTTTTATAATTCATTCATTTTTAAAGGACGGAAGCGTAACCTGAGTGTAGGATACCTGGAGATGGAATCCAAGTAGCATTTTTGAACTTTAATAAAATATAGTTAAAATGCATGATTTCTTTCTTTCTCTCTCTAATTATAACGCAGCAGCAGGAGAAGAGAACGTGAATAAACTTGAAACTGCGACAAATTATCGTAACGACGATGATCTGAGCGCACCGGAGTTAGGCACCAGCAGTCAGGACGTAATTGAACATCAAACCCATTGATCGATTTCAGGCAAGGTATGGACTGGTTAAATTCAGCAGCAAACATCAATGTTGGACATATATAAAAAATTCATTAAAAAGACAGAAGGATTTTATAAATACTTTGAATTGAGTAGGTCTACTCCGTACTATTTTCAAGCCTTATTTTATTTTGGAATTTTTTTATCTTGTTTTAATAAGAATGCTATTCATCCATGGTTGTAGGACACCTTTCTTTCGAGAACAACATGAATGACGAATCACAAATTCCTGCTAGCGGAGTAGAAACATTTTAAATCCTTCGAACTTTTCTGAACAAACGCAATTTTTTCATTCTATAATTTTCTGGTTCGTATTTCACTTCCATTTATTCCGGAAAGTACAGCATTGCATTTTCATGTCAATTGTCACTTTTTTAGATTACCTGTATTGTAATTTTAAACGTTACCTTGTGACAATAAATTCTATGGAGAAAATTCTATGAGTGAACACGCTAGGACGGACTTCATTATTACTCAGGGTGTCAATGAAGTTTCTTTACCAATTCAAAAATTTCTTACAAATGCAATTGATTAGATATTTCATTCAAATTTTTCTCATATTATTGAGTGTTTACTAAAGTTTTAAATCACATTTGCATTTACGTGTTTTAGGGATTCTGTTTGTGAAAAGTGCTGCTGAATGAACTCATAAAAAATGGCTACCCCTCAAGATTACGCGCAATGTGTCCCATGGTTTATTGAAACAAAATCGGATACGCAGACTCAGCGAAACTCAGCGAAAGTATGGAAAAGATCCACCATCACGTGCATCAATTCGTGCATGGCACAAGAAATTTATGGAGACAGGTACAGTGTTAGCCAGTGCCACGATTGAAGAGGCTATGCTACAGCGATTATGGCCAAAAATCGAGTACCGTCTTGATGTGCTTCGTGCAACTAATGGTGCCCATGTAGAAGTCTAATAAATGAGGTTAAATACTTCGGTAAACGTTGAAGATTATAGAACAAATCTGAATAAAATAGATAAATTGAGTTTGTGATAAATTTTCGAAATGGTTAAGAAACTTTGTGGGCACCCGGTACTATTCCCTTCTTCGATTGATATTCATACGACGCAGTACTTAAGTTGATAATGTCCTTTCATCAAATTTACATTCTTAGATATTTACTATCAGGCTGATGCATGAAAGAATTCACGGACTTAAAACTATGTCCTTCACCTATTTGTGAAATACATTGGCAGTTACACTGAACAGAATCAAGAATGATTCAAAATAACTTTGAAAAACCTAAAAAATACGTCAAAAAATATTTCCTGTTAACACCAAGGGTACATTTTAAGACACTTTTTCAAGACTCGCACTTGAAGATTTTTGCATCATAGACTCAGGTTCATGTAATTTTTCAACACAAACCCTATAGAGTTCAAAGGTGCCGGGATGATATTCATAATGAACATTGCGCCAGACCTACAGAGTGTTGTCTGAGCTAAAGTAATCTACGCTAGTCTTTAACCCTCAGACGTTCGTCTTGATCCTTGTCAGAATTACACTCTGCTTGATAGACCATCAAAGATATCAAATAACATATTATTTTTCTACTTTCTGATGTAAGTTTATCTCTTCATTGCTCAAAGTCTTTAATGACTTCAGTATGTGAAGTTCGAAGAAATTTAACACAATTTTCAGGTATTCATTTTCACCAAGTTGATCTAATCACATCTTATTAAAAGAATGCTAGACATTTTTCGGGTCATACTCAAAAAAATCTAATTTAAGGATCCCTCGACTGAGTTCAACCCAGCTGTTCTGAATATAATTTCATTCATGTAGCCGCTCATTTAATTTAATCTCAATATCCACAACTCATGCATTCATTGACCCTTCTGGTACATTCGAGCCAAACATAACTGAGATTCAAACACCCCACAATTCGCGATGGCACATGACTAGTTTGTTTCGCGAAGAGGAGCTCGGGAATAACAGTTCATGATTTGAGGACGTCAGAAAAAGCAGCCCCCTGAGAGCGCCAGGCAATCAGAGGGGACGCCGCGTCCCTCGCTTTGATGTCGCAAATGCAGGAGGGTTCGACCGCCCCATTGAGGTAATATGGGAGCCGCTATGGATGCCGCCTCTTAGTCTCTCTCATTCTTTGGGCGACAACGGCGCTGTAAACAAAATTTTGCATCATTCATGCCCAAACTGAACGAATAGTTTGTATAATTCATGTGTAAACTATAATAAGAGCCTCGTTTGTCCGCACATCAGTAACACTTCGAAATCATCGTTAGATTATGTCAGGAGTACATAGACATGATTCATTACAACATAACTTTGTACAGGTAGAAGGAGCATAAAGATACTTGATGACATTTCTGTTCTTAGTTTATTAAATAACAGTTGAAAGAGCTTAAAAATAAAGCTGTTCTGTGTACACTAGTTACTGTAATAAGAATGTAATGATACTTATGGTATAGCATAGTTCTTTTGTACAGTTTCCAGGTATCGTGTGACTAGTTAAGTAAACACCAAGCAATGATCGCTAATTGCCTAAAAAATTAATTTTCAATTTCTCTATTAAAAAAATTATTTTGTCATCAAATTTTTGAGAATAAAATTAAATTGACATTACGAACCCTTCAATGTCTCAACGGCTCATTCACAGGGAGGATCTTGATATTGATGCGTTTTTTGAATTGATGCCCGCAAATCACTGCGGTGTGCGCGGTTACAGTGCTGTGCTGTGTGCGCGGCACAGCACTGGATATATTTTAATATTCAATATTTAATATTTTAATAGTTTTAATATTTTGGTCAATTCCATTGTAAATTTTTTGTATATTTTCAGCCTATGTCGAAACATTACTTTTTATCGGCTGACCGATATCGCATTTTGCCAATTGGGTGTTTCAATAAAAATGATAAGTAATTTTCTTCGTATTTTATCACGTAAAGAACTTGGCCCATTCCGTCGAATTGAAAATTTGGAAAATAAATTGATCAATTATTGAAGAAAATGATCAGTTCAGATCATTACTTGCTGATGCACTGTAAATAAATGTTATTTTTCATTATTGAAGCAATCAATAGTTCTTCAATTAGGTAGTGTCAATGAAATATGCAGCTACTTTGCTTTCTACCAATTGAAACATTCATTTACATTGTTCATGCTCTTTCGCAAGTGCACTGAGAAAAAATACAGGGTCATTTTGACAAACTTAAGTGTGTCATACGCATGTCCCAAAACCGGCGTACAGTTGTGTGTCATAGAGGCGACATGACACACTTTAGTGTGTCACATGACACGGTTAGGGCCGTCATGACACACCTAGGTGAAATCTACGGAACCTAAAATATAGATTTAACTTATTCCTACCATATTTATGCTCTGACCTACCCGTGGATCAAGAAAAATGGTTACACTGAACTATTGAACTATTCGACGCTTATGATGTACCAACTCTTGATTATCAAATTCGAAATTATCACAATATTTCCACAGAACAAATACAGTCCTTATAATCATGCTCGCATGACAACAGTCGCCTTTATTTTATGGTTTCACAAAGGAACGAAGAGTAGGTTTTAATTTGCTATAATATCATTTGACGCCAAAAATGTGCCATGGATTGGTGTGTTCAGTATTACAATGGCTAGTTTTATAATTTTTCCTGTCAAAGAATTTTCCTAACCAATCAAGTGAAAAGACACGAAAAGCACTACAAGTGGTTAAGACTATCGAAACACTACTCTTCTAATGTTAAGTGTGAATTACTTTCACTGTTTCTACGTCTCTTCCGTCTAAAATCGTTTGACCGGTTATCTAGAAATGAGCAACTTGGAAGAAGCAAACTTAGGTTTCTGGTAACGTTTTCCACCTAACTTTATTAACTAATTTCTCAACGATTTAGCCATGAGACTCTCAGAGGTATTTTACGGAATTTAAAAGACTGAGAAACATTTTAGTTAGGCTTCAAACTAATATTTGTTGGCCGATTGATCAGTATATCATGGTGGTCAGGTTACGATGAATAGCGAAAGGTGGAATCATATGGTTCATTATCAGTATCCACCCAACGGAACCAATTTCGCATTCGTTGGGGCGGGCACATCACGCTGATTTTATGGAGCTAAGTCGAAATATTCTGTGGTTCTGGCTCTGTATGTGCCTATATGGCTTTCTTGAGCTAATTCCCGGGAGATCTCAGGCGCCAAAACACCTCATTTGGGAGGCTACTTAGCTCTCTTTCTGGAGCGATTCTGAAAGCAAACAATATTAGTGCAAGCAAACACCTGCGCAGACTTGGCAGCAGCTACGTAGAGCAAAGCCCGGTTCCAGGGAAAGGAGGATGGCAAAATGATAGAGCTCTATTCTCCTATCGCTTTGAAAAAAATCGGGTTTGGAAGTTTTGAAATTTTTACAGCGAGGAAACAAAATTCTTAAAATTAAATTGTTTGAGCCTTCGTTTTTAGTGCTTCAAACGCGGCTAATACTGTACCTCTGAAAGACACCGAGGTGAAGCGCTCGGATCAGGTGGATACAATACCCGGAATACCATTTAATTTCTAAAACATTTATGAACAAAACTGGAACCGCTGAGTCTCAGTTTGATTATTTTACATAAGGGAAGGGTTATTTCTTAAACATTCTTTGAGCTAACATTTTCAGCAACGACAACAGAAGTGAAGAGTGGCATTTCAAACCTGTCTCTCTAACAGATGGAACAGTTCTTCTTGGTACCGTGATCTTCTGTTAGTTGTATTTATTGTATGGTCTTTACCCCTGATTCAGTGTTCCTAGTACATTTTGCTTTATGCGATCCCTTTATACGGGTTGAAGAAACACTCATTAACTAATTGCGTAATTAGAGGCATTGGCAAAACCTCTTCTCATAAAATATTGCTATAATCAGCGCCATTACTTGGTCCAAACTTTACCGTACTTCATGGCCCTAATATCGCAATCATAAAGGCATTTTGGAAGGCTCCAAAATTAATGCTTTCTGGATTACAGAGAAAACGAGAGACAATTTATTTGAGTTTTTTGCATCTTCTATTAATTTATTGACCATTTCTTACTTGCTAATCCCCGATCCCCGTTTTAATATGCACGTTGCTTTTAAAAATATAAGTTAAGCCGTAATGGCTGCTTACGATATTGGATTTCATATCTCGTTATATGAACAGTATTTTTTTCATGCGACATTTGTTTTAGTGATATTCAAGCAACAGTATTTTTTTAATTTCTATTTCACTGCAGATGAAGATTCGACTACGATTAGCGCATTGTGCCTAATTTCGGGATATGGCAGGCTTTGGAAAGTTGAGAGTATTGAGACAGAAGTTCCTTCTGTTGCAAAAGCTCTTGCCAAAATTAATTTTTTTCCAGGATATTTTTGAGGACTGAGAATTAGATGAAAAATTCAGTAGTTCTGTTCTCAAAGTTATAATACTTTAAATGAATTTGTGTTTTGGTTTGAAAAAGTGTTAATATCTTACATATAACTTTCCTTCTGTCCGTCTATATGCTACTTTTTTGATCACTATTATGAACAAATATGTGTAGCTGTTATATTGTCTGCAATTCATGTTGCTCACAATATCTCGCAAAATAAAAGTCAACAGAATTCAGGAGCCTGAGATGGGTGCGTACGCTCATGCACGATGTAAGCAGTTTGATACACTTAGGTAAATTTATTTTCACGATTCAAATTACAGACTTGGAAATGAATACCAAAATGGAAACTAATGTACATTTCAAAGTGATACATAACGAAATATTTTCAGTGAAATTTTTAGAAAAAGTTTTTGAGATAACAAAACTTTAGTGAAGTTTTAGGTGTGTTTTAGTGAAGTTTTTACTTTACACTTGACACTTTAGGGAAGTCGTTAGAGTAAGAAAACTGTAGCATGCAATCGCTGTAACATTTTGGTTAGCGTGAAGCGTACCGGTTTTCTTGAGTTATTTGCTTGTTTATCATATGAAATGTTTTCGAGTTTTCTTTCACCTGCCCTGTATTATATTTGAAATTTTCGTAATCTTCTTAGCTAAACTTCTCTTAAGGAATTGTGTTTTAGCAAGCTCAGTTTCATTTGACCCATTTTTCTTGGAAGAATGTTGATTGCTTTCGAAGTATACATGTTCCATTGAGTTCTCATACTAAGTTTCATAGGGCCGACATCATTTTCCCGAAAAATGATCGTGACTTTCATCCAGGAGATTTTCTTTTGTTGTATTAATTTACTTTTCATTTAAGCCCACTTCACTTGAATACACTGATCTTTCATCAACGGTTCATGTAACTTGTACCCGCGTGGGTAAAATATTGAATTTTCAAGTAGTGGTCGACATACATAAGATAATTTCTGTGTAATCCACTTTCAAATAAAAATCGTTTTGACGTTTGGACACATCATGTATAAACATAATCTATCGGAAATAAAAGATAATTATTCTATTAGGATATTTTCAGGAGAGTTAAAACGAGTTACCTTGCGATTCAACTAAAAAACGTTATTTTATTCCAATGAAGTAGATAAATTTCATTTCAAATGTTAGGTTTAAAATGCCCAATAATTAACACCCCCAGAGCGCAATGACGATTATCACCCGGACGAACCGGTACACGTTTATACCCTTCGTTAAGTCAGCAATTGTCGCCATAGCTCTTTACCCATCGATGGAAGAATCGGCATTTGCCTAGGGTCCGAACCTATAGACCTTCATTAGGTGATTACTAGTGTTCGTAACTGTTTCGTTTATCGGATGTTTTTGTTAAGAGGAAAAGAAGCTTCTCAGTTTTCCCGTCGCCAGGTCGTGTCAACACAGGGCGCAAGCGCAGGAACTGCTAGCTCAGACATCCTGATCATCGTGTAGAAATCGCCCAGCCAACACAGGGAATCGGTTCACGATTCAAAGCGAACAAATTTTCTGGAGTACAAAAAAAAATGCTGCGAGAAAAAATATTTCATTGACGAATTTCATTTACTCACTTAAGGAATCATACACACAATCATGCGTCATTAATTAATTTCACGTAGGCAGTTTAAGCATGTAATACTTTATTTTTCTTCGATAATGTGCAGTGCTATATTTCACAGATAAATAGTCCTGCTCTCATTTCCCCATTGTTGCGCTCGAAATAAAGCAAATCATTCTCAATATCTAATAAGTTGGTTTAACAGAAAAGCAGATAATAAAATTATGAACTGGACTATGGCGTTCGTAGTGAGGCCACACTGTTGACTTCAGAGAATATTCTAAATGCTTAAATTACACAGAAATAATATTTAAAATACATAATATCCTGAGCTGAAATTCCAAATGCATAAAACAAAATATTGCAAAGGGAATTTCGTTCATAAAATTTAGTATAATAGTTGTTAGTATAGAAGGTGTCAGAAACTGTCTGCTGGACTTTATCAATCTCATTTCTACGAAACATGCTCTATCAGGGGAGGAAGAGCCGAAGTGAAGTTCATTAATAACTGAACCGCGTTAATTAAACAACGACTTACATCCAGTACTTGGATACTCGCCTTCAACACTTGATATCTCGCATCCATTACTTGATATCTCGCATCCAGTACTTGATATCTCGCATCCAGTACTTGATATCTCGCACCCAGTACTTGATATCTCGCATTCAGTACTTGATATATCGCATTCAGTACTTGAAGACTCGCATCCAGTATTGAAAACTTGCATCAAGTATTTGATAACTTGTATTCAGTACTTGATAACTCGCATTTAGTACTTGATAACTCGCATCCAGTACTTGATAAATCGCATCCTGTACTTGAAGAATCGCATTCAGAACTTGAAGACTTGCATCCAGTACTTGATGACTCTCATCCAGTACTTGATAACTCGCATCCAGTACTTGATAACTCACCCCCAGTAATTGATAACTCGCATTCAGTACTTGAAGACTCGCATCCAGTACTTGATATCTCGCATCCTGTACTTGATATCTCGCACCCAGTACTTGATATCTCGCATTCAGTACTTGATATATCGCATTCAGTACTTGAAGACTCGCATCCAGTATTGAAAACTTGCATCAAGTATTTGATAACTTGTATTCAGTACTTGATAACTCGCATTTAGTACTTGATAACTCGCATCCAGTACTTGATAAATCGCATCCTGTACTTGAAGAATCGCATTCAGAACTTGAAGACTTGCATCCAGTACTTGATGACTCTCATCCAGTACTTGATAACTCGCATCCAGTACTTGATAACTCACCTCCAGTAATTGATAACTCGCATTCAGTACTTGAAGACTCGCATCCAGTACTTGCAATGAAGACTTGCATCCAGTACTTGAAGACTTGCATCCAGTACTTGAAGACTCGCATCTAGTACTTGTATCCAGTACACATTTTTACTTAACTTCATGCAACTGAAATTCATCTGAAATAATTTCGGAATGAAGGACTCATGATATGGAGCATCTATTTTAAATGTTACTTGTTTACTCAACATGAATGACGCGTCTGCTAAAGGTTGAGAAATATTGCCCAACTTCTGTCTAATTTGTAGATGTATTCGAGTTTTAAATTACACACAAATGATATTGATGTCAAATTACAAGGTTTTACCCTAAGTCATTGTTTCAGACAAACCCCATTAAAACTTTCAGTTACGAGTTATAATATTTGTATTGAAGCAGTTATTTTATGAAAACGTTTGAATTTATTTATAACTCATCAGTGCAACAAATTCCTCAGGTATTGAATTATTGTACTCATTCAGCAGCAAAAATTTATTTATTGCTTTCACACAACAAAAGTGGAAAAATTTGTAATTTAACGCAATATTTAAGAATCGAACTTTGAAAATTTGAGTTATTCGTTTTTCAGAGGACCGCCGAGTTATTTTATCACATTTGGGGCAGTTTGATTGGTGAATGTACGTAGCTCATCAAAGGTTCATCGATAGTTCGAGAACATATCTCACCGCTTTATTTACCGACGTCACTTCATATTACACATGTCTCTCTAAATTCTTGGAAAACAAACATTTAGGACAACTCGTATGCCCCCTAACGAAAAGTATTTTAGCTCTGAATCAACAAAATTTCTACAATTCTGAATTCATGACAGTAAGCCCCAGAAAATCACGGCAATTCGTATGCCCACGACAATTGGTTTCATCAAAACAACAAAGCTTCTACAATTCTGAGTCCATGACATTGAACACCAGAAAATCATAGCAATATGTACGCCCAGAACAATTAGTTTTTAGAGTCAAAACACTGAAGTTGCTCTATTTAAAAATCGGTGACATTGCCCAAAAACACGACGAGCGTGAAGGTGCGATCACCAGCAAAGTGATAACTAATGGCGCACTTCCGCCAAAGAGTGGACACCGTCGGCATGAGCACCAGGAGCTGGAGGACACGCGTAAGCGATGCGGCCATCAGGTCGTGATAGCCCCGCTGGCCGTGACTGATGAGTACAATCAGATGGTGCAGAGCGGCCTGATGTGTTGTGTCCTCACAGCTGGTGTCTCGTCCTCAAAACAGACGAGGGCGAGCTGTACGCTCCTGCAATGGTCGTGTCATAATTGTGGTGGGCATAGAAGTAAAAATATTTTGATATTCGCAAAAGACTACGTGTGTTTAACCCATTTCAAAGATTTTAGCGATGCTTTATGTTCGTTAGGGTTTAAGTTGTGAAGTTTATAATGTATGTCATTGGTGAATAATGATTAAGCTGTTCACAATTCAATTATTCAAGCGTTGAATTCAATTCAGAATTCAATCGTTGCATGCAGAACTTGCGTGGATCGTTCAAATTAAGTTTTAAAATAATTATGCAATTTTCGATTCACTCAATTGTAAATTAATTGGTCTCGCACTCTCCAATGCACACAAAAAAACAAGTAAAACCTATTGGAGGTTGAATCGTATGACCTTGCATCGGTAAGGTATCATTGACTAATACGTGCAAAGATTTTCAAGTAAAGTTGGCGAGCACTTGAAATAATTTTTACAATACACTGTTCACTACTAGAAAATCTAGTTGATGGAGAGATTTCCGGAGTACATTTATTCATCTATCATGACGCAAATGGTGTTGTATACAATTTCACATAACTCTCGGCAACAATATCATTCAACCCCTATTTAGATGATATCTAATATAAAACTAATAATAAATATAACCTAAAAATCGAACTAGGTAAAGGATAGCAGCCGGGATTTGTAAAAGAATGTTAAACTATTGTGGACCAAGTAAAATTGTTTCAGAAATCTATATTGACTGTTTATCTTCGTAGTTTGGAGGCAGATTCAGGAAATGATGTGTTTTGACTGTTTCAGATTTATTTCAAAAAAATGCTACGTGCTTTATCAGAAGAGTGCTCTAGATTTCAGCATAAATGGTCTCAGCCTGCCGTGATACAAGCGCTGAAAAGTGACGTACGGTCGCTTGTCGATACAACAAATTCACTTACAGGGTACATGCGTGCCTGTAATTTGTACTGTAACTCGCTTTTTAAGTGATATTTAAGTTGAAATTATTCATAGTTTGCTTGATGATTCTGCGGAATAAAGCTATATCTGCCGAACGAACCGTCAACTCATGTCCATAAGTGACGAATAGTGTACATTGTTTTGTTGGGAAATGCAACTAAGTGAAAGATAAAATTATTCCGTTTTTTTAGGGCTTCATCACTATTATCAAGGATGAAAAATTAGAGTGGGGAAAGAAATGCCAACAAAATCCCGCGTTGAGTAAAAACTTGTTCCATTTGCCTTGTAGTATTTACAGAAGCAGTATCACTGGGCAGCATCTTCTCTCGTTTTGTATCATTTTAACTAGTGAATAATTATTTAACTACTTTGGTCAAATTACCAGTCACATTTTGACGTAATGAGAAACGCTCAGCGATGGAGAACTAACCTTCATGACCAGAATGCGTGTGGGTGACAAACAGGGAAAAACTGAAGCGCTTAAACTTGCGCTCGAAAATTTATGTTGAGTTTAAATGTAACTTGTTGAATAATTTCTGGATGAACGCCATATCCCTTAATATTATTGTTAAGGAGGTTTCAATCAAATTATTGGTGGTAAAGAATCTAACCAAATTGGAGTATTCGAAAGCACACTTATCGTGTTTGTGTTCAGAGCATATTTTGCGTCTAAAAATAAGTATGCAACACTGTATACAAGCATGGTGCACGCAAAATGTTTCCTCTGATTTCAAATTCGTTATCGGTAGAATATAGGGTGACCGGCACTTAGTTGAGTAAATTTTAACAAAAGGTTGCGACCACAGAAATAAACACTTCTAACATGTTAACTGCGTGATCATAAACCCTTAATTAGGAGTTATAAGGACTTGAAATCTGCAACGTATTTGAGAAAAATTCGTACTTTGAGAGTGGCAGGGAAATAAAATGTTAGAAATTAGGAGAGTATTTTCAGTTTGATAACGAAAGCAAATTAGCAGTATTAATTATTATGACCACAAAAACAGACTTTGAGATTAGGTCTGGTATTTACAACAAATCTTCATACAACAAGACATTTCTGCTACGATGCAGACATGAAAGCGACGGTTAAATGATGATTGCCGGACGGGATTGAAGACACCAGGAGTTTCACGAATCCTTACGGAGGCTCCAACATTTCTACTGATGAGGTTTTCTGCGGAATGAGTTGGTATATCGTACACAATGTTTTTAAACGTCCCCAGAGGAAGAAATCCTCGGACGGATTATCAGGAGACACAGTGGCCCCGTAAAAATTTCAATCCCTGGTAACTCTTTAACAGAAGCGTTTTCGAACACACCGTTATTGAGTAAAAAGTCTTTATTTTAACGGTCCCAACCTTGTGTTAAAGTTTATTCAACAAGGTGCCGATTACCCTGTGTATCTATGATACCGTTCAACAGTATTTCCTGTTTTTATCTCTTCGAAATGCTGCCTGATGAACATGGTCCAATAACATCCTTTCATAGATGCGTAAAATCAGTGGATATATTTTTCGTATGCCTCATTTTCGTATGAACTTACTGGGTAATTCAACTTATTTCAGACTTCATCTGAGAGCTAAGTAAGAAAATAGCAAAGTGAGAACAATGCATAATTAATCGTGACTGATATCATATCGTCATGATATCAAAGTAAATATTCAAGAAGCTCGATGTGCCAGCAACAGAAAATTTTGAACTTATTTCATATAATTAAGTAAATGATGAACATTTTAATAACTATCATGCAAGAGCTAATATTGCCTAAATTTGAAAAAACCTCGAGCGTTATGATTTTAAAATTGCAAAAAAATAGTTTAACGAGATTTCACCATATATTGTTATTCACGAAGGCGAATGAACGGAAAAACATGGACACGTTCCCGAGTTCTCTAGGAGAATATTGCAGAAGGCTAAGTCACAAACGAAAAGGACATATTTTTTTTGTTTTCGCGAGGATTTGATGACCGTTGGGACGGTTATACTTGCTCTTTGAAATTCTTTTCACAAAGATTTGAAATTTTATTCCAGGAAAATTTCTCAACTTGTTCCTCTAATCTCAAATTACTTTCAACTATTTCAAGCCCAATTTTTTTCGGGCTTGGAGTAAGTAGATGTCTCACAGTTCTTCCCACCGCTATTATGATCAAACCTTCCAGCAATTTTCCAATACTGTAATAACGTTTACATCATTTTTATGTGTCAAACGTTGATTTTTTCTAAGACCCTCAAAGCACGAGATTTAATAAAAATATTTTTTAAAACAGTGACCTCTTCAACCGGTTTCATTCTCACCTGCTCTCTTGCAGTTTTTCAACAGTATTCGTAACTTTCGACGGCACTTGAATAAAGACTAAAGATGAGCACCAGGGAATGAATGTTCCCATTACTGAAGACCTGCATGGCCTGGTTCCATTATCTATTGTTTAGTCGGCCCGATAGTGATGCTGACTTAATACGTTTCTTAATTCGCGCCCTCTCCAGATGAATATTCAATTCAAATGATATTTCAGTGATTTTATCAATAACTAGTAATTTCTTTGGAAAATTATTACATTGGGAAACGGACAATTTCCCTTTTATGATTTTCATGCAAACATGTATTATTTTAAACGCATGTTTTTCCCCAACTGCTTGAAAGATTGTATTGTCAACCGTGACCCACATTCAATGGCATAATTATCTGTTTCGAATTTTGCAGCTCTCCTTGCAGTGTTTCTGAGTTGATTTCTATAAATAAAATCGAAAATGTTCATTTCAGCAGGCAGAAGGTAAACACTTGAACGAGTCGAAATAATTTTTTCAAACTGAAGTATTTGAACGTTTTCCACTAATCATTTTCGATTCCCGTAAGTTAGAAATGTTGTAAATGACAAAGACAACTCCCAGATGTTTTCCATACACCAGTAATTTGAGAGTGATATAAAGGAAAAGGGGTCTAATTTGAGCTCAATACCATTTTTTTGAAAATTCACTGCACCAGCAGCGTCTGGCTGGCTGAGCGTCTGAGTGAGCTCACGCTCATCACGTCGAAGCTCTTACGTTGCAAGTTTTAGACAGCGCTGTACAACACCGAGAGAGCGGAACTGAAGGCTTTCAGTCATTTCTGCAGATGGAACATCTGAGCCAAGGAGTGGCTGGCGTGTAGATTACATCGCTTTACGATCGTCCTCGATTTTCGCTGCCAAATCGGAAGGCAAATTGGATCATGTTAGCGCGGCCAGTTTTACACTCGAGCGATCCTGCACTGTCTCCCTCTCTAGTAATTAAATAATTCCCGACATGGAAGTGAACAACAATATTTATGTAATTATTTTGTTGTAGAATTTACCGGGGAACCAGCAGCCAATTACTAGCATTGACAGAGCTCATGGTGATGATTGCTTGGAATGACCAGACAGTGGCTCCGGTTTGTATGAACAATTCAAAGTCTCAATCTTTCCACACGAAATCTTCATAGTGTTTTGTTCCTCTCACATCCATGGGTGTGATTGGAAATTAGCTGGACACGATGACACTAACCTGTCGGTAGAAGAACTAGCAAATGGGATCTTTTTTATTTTTTATGAACAAAAATAAATTTCTCCGGGAAAATAAAACCTTACTACCCGCTTTCAATGAAAAACCAGTCTAAGCTAGGCTTTACGATATATTTCTCAATTGGAAATATATTGATATCCTAATTTACCGGCTAACTATTCAGACTATCATAGGATTATTTAAATGGTGCTTCTAAAAATGGAAATACATTTTGAACTGCCTTTAGTCCCTTGCGTCCTACCAGTAGATCATAATTGAACATTTGATTTAACCTTTGGAACATTTAATTAAACCAAAAAATATGTACATTAGCTAAAATAGGCGTGAGCTAGATTATTCCTGAAGATATGGCCTCGTATGCTGGAAAATGAGTTTACTAAGAACACTTAAATTATTTTCAAACTTTTTAACCTTCCTGTTTCCTATTTGAAGTCTTTTTTTAAAAAATGGTAGAGTTGAATATTTTATAATTAAAGTGACGCGTTAATTTGTGCATTTGTGATTGCTGCTAACATTTGTACGTTCGAAGACTATTTTTCAGCCATTTGTTATGCACTGCTTTTTTATGTCTTGTGAGAGGTGTTGCTGTGACTCCATGCACAATTATTTTGCGATGATAGAAACTTGTTTGAATATTTAAGCGAACACATTTTATTTAACAGATATTGAAATAATTTCAAAATAATTTTCGCATAAAGTAGTTTTTCTATTGGTTTATGAGTGGGATTTAGATCAATAATAACCTCAATTCCACCAAACTTATGCCCTCCTATCATAATAGTCAACGAATTGAGGAACTTGTAATCTCTTTTTTTGATTAGCAATGAGTGTATTTATTTCCGATTTTACGTCTATCATTAGATTAAGACCTTACGCTAACATATTTGTTTTGAATTTACTAAACCAGTATTGAGATAGAAATTGAAATTTCAAGACGTTGGCTTGTGAAAATATTTTTCACCACTTATTTACCTTTAAAGAGAACTTCTGGGATTAGGGTGTTTCACACCCTAATGCTGATAAATATGGATTGAATTAAAATAAAATAATAACATTCCACGGAATTTCACTTTAAGATTAATTTGATAACATTTCCCTTATTTGCATGTATTACTCTCTGCAAAATCACTCGCACAGTTTTCATGACCGTACTCGTTGATGACCTTTTTGTAAGGAGGCCATTTGAGTCAGGATAATAGTTGGTACCCTGTAGTTCTAATCTGCTATTCCCATCGCACAGAACGAAGCTGTGTCCTTGCAATAAGAGGGCCATCTCTAGCAGTGTTACCGTGGTGTAGTCCTCTCTTCAGGATCTCCCCAGGAGCCCTCATCAGAACGGGGATGCAGCTCATCAAGAGCATAATCCACCGCGCAGAAAATTGCACCTTCGCTCCATTGAAATTTTGTGCCTGCTTTCCAAGAAGCGAGTGCGAATAAAGGCAGCCGTGGCGACCCCAAAGGCAGGTTCGCATTGGCAGGTGCCGGGGTTCATCAGCCGCCACTTCCACGGCTGCGTCAGGCGCCAGCAGTCATCAGCATCGGCTTCTTTTGGAAGCTCTTGATTGCCTCCTTTAAAAGTGCCACCAAAAATAGCTCCGTTTTGCGTTTTCCATGCTTTGATCGTAAAAGACATGTCAGGCTAATTGAGGGTCATCTGTTTTCAGAGTTACGGCTGAGATTTTAAATAAAAGTTGTAAATGCCCCTTAAATATCATTTTCATACCGAAGTCTTTTCAATAAATAGACCGATTACGATGTTCGAGAACAACATTTTTAGAAAGTGTTGTGAAAAATTACTAAAGGAGAAACATTTCTGGTTTGACGGCATGACACTGACGAAAAGCGTACAGAATAAAAAACGCAGAAATTATTTAATTTTGCTTAAATATGATTAAACCATAATTATTATTAACGCATTGAATACGATGAGTTAAACTTAAGTTCAATATCCAACTCAAATTTGAAATCAGAAGTTAAATTTTTTTATAAATAGCAAACATTAAGTGGGTAAAATATATACCATTAAATTAAAAAGATTGTTAAAAAATTCCAAAAGCCCCATCGATGGGTTGTTTTGCAGCTGTAAAAACTTAAGCACGACTCACCGGTGGGTCATAGCGCAATGAATGTGTTAAGTCAGTTCTCATTCAGGGTTGAAATTAATCTAACGTGAAGGTTATAAACATGCAACTTGGTTGCGGAATTAGATAAGTCACTAAGATGTGTTAGAATCTCTGGAAAGGGGAAGCCTACGCGTCAACATGAAAGATGAAAAGCCTTCCTATTGAAGTACTCTCTTACCAGTGAGGCCAAGTAATGGTTTGAATAACAATTACTATTCTTTCGCTATTTTGATTTTTTTTCTACGGATTGTGTCTCAGGAGGAGAAGTTGACTGACTTGAATATGAAAAGCGCTTTTGGCGCACAGACATTTTGTGAAAGCGCTTTGACTTACAGCACTTACGACCGGGAAATTTAGTTTTATTAATTTTTAGAAATGAAATTTTGGTTGAATTGAAATTCAATGAGTATAGAGCTAGGACAACCACTCAGTCGTAGTTGCTTACTAAATGAGTTCAAACGTATTTTGAAGGAGCAAAACTGAGTCGTATTAGCAACACGTTATGGTAGCAGGGTAAACACGCAACAGCTCTGCGATTCAGACTAGGCTTCTAATGGTACTAAGAAAGAACATATCTGCCCCGAGCAGCTCCCGTACCGTAAGACATCTGCTTATGACAACATAAAAGGAAAACTAAAGTTGTAAAAATTGCACCTGTGAGGGACCAACGCGGTCCTGCATCGGATTTTTCAAGTATGTTGTATGAGAATATTCAATTTTTAAAATATTGTGAATCACTTGTTCAGAACATGCCTCTTGCATGCCTTGTGTATCTCATCTGTGTCGTAGTCCTCATTTTTTACATCTCAATGGAGAAAAAAAGCCTTCAATCATTCGGTGAGTCAAATTAGTAGCTGATGACAGAAGTTAAATCGATCACTATGGATGGGTCGCTAGATTTTCAATTTCTACAGCCTCTTCGCAAGTGAACAAAGAAAACAGTAAAAAATCTGAAAAGTGACAAGTTTGTTGAATTCGATCAAATGACAATAACGAAACGTGGCACTGACGTAGGGATAGGAAACAGTCAAAAGTTTAGGTTAATTTATTTCATTTAGTTGTTAAATGACCGATATTCCTTCCCGCGAATGGGCTGGACGACGGGAGAGCTGGGACACCAGCACGCCCACAAAAATCCAGCACCCTCCAGCACCGTGCCACGATCACTGTCACGGGAGAACAAATATTTAGTTACAAGAAAATAGAGTCGATAACGACTGCTCAAAAATTATGAATTAAAATATTGATTCAATGCACAGTTAAGTCATGCTGCAAAATTTGACGAGTCAGAAAAACCGCGTAAGTTATTTAAGAAATAGCGACATGAGAGTTAGGTACAGGGTGAATGAGAGTCATGCAGAAAATAATGCAGGGCAACTGTGTTCAGCTTTAGTAATTTATCAAGTAATTGCTTTGCTAGGATTAGATGTAAGAACCTAATTCAAGTCTCGGTAACTGCTAAATCCTACGTTAATAATAATTAAATATACAGACATTAATTTCAGTACTCTAAACCTAGAACACGAAATTTATAAATAGTTCGAAACTAATGGCAAGAATTGCTGTACTAATAAATATCAAGAATTAAATTGTAAGAAATATAACCTCCCATTTTATTTAAGGTAAGTAAGGCAGGTTCTTTGGAACTGTAACTGACGTCACTAACGTAAAAATGTGGCGCTAACCATTTCGGTGACTTACATCAGTAAAGCAGCCGAACTCGAGTGACGAGGTAGAAGCGAAGCGCAGGGAGGCAGAAGGTCGGCAGAGTCAGAGTCAGAGTCCGAAGGTCCGATCATGGATGGCACCGTCAGGGCCCTCTCGATGTAGGAGAGATGACGAGCTGAAGACAGTGGCCTCGACACCGGCCACACTCAGAAGATGTAGGTCTTACGTAGGCTTATCAAGATTGAAGAGGAGTGCAGGTGGTCAAGTGCGGTGGAAGGCTGGTAGGCAACAACGCTGAAGCTATGGCATAGGCTGCAGAGGTTGCTTATTCTTCGGTGTATTCGAGAAGAAGAAAACTTTATAGTACAACACACCGAAAGGTTGCGCCTTTCATTTAAATTAATTTTTAGTGACGTTTTATTTTAATTCTTTTTAATTTTTAAGGGAGTCTTGTATAAAAAAAGAAGTTCGCCATAATATCGAGAAGAAAATCGTTCGTTTTTCTACATCAAATGATACCTGATCACCATTTTTTAGTGTACTTTTTGTTTCGTAAATTTGTCAAGTCATCTAAAAATTCACTGATATACAAAGCTATTTAAGTATTGTTTCTAAGAATCAGCACCTGAGTTTTAAAACGCAAGGTCATACCTACGTTTACCCTGGGCACAAAAAAAAATCAGGTTATGAGTTCCTATAAGTTCTAGATTCACTATGGTTATTCCTTAAACCTAAAGCAACGATGAATGAAACCTACCGATTGAAGCGTTACTTTGTATTCCAAGCGGGGGAAGAAATTTATCAGTGGGAACTTAAATCACGTTCTACATTTTTTCTCCAGCTCAAGATTTCTGATCTTATACTGTACCTAATCTTGAAAACCTGACAGCTGAACGCCCGTATGTTGATGGTGTGCTCGGTGTTAGTTCTTGATCTCTCTTATACTTTGAACAAACGGCCTGTGTAACTTTTTTAGACGCCCCCGAAACAGATATCGTTTTCCAATACGTTAGACCACTGCAAAGGGACAAAGGGAACGGCGTTCGTTTGATGTCTCTAAGCCGCACGCCCTCGTCTCAGAAAGCATTCCCTCGCATCCTTCTCACAAAATTATCTCCACCCGAAAATTTCGATACAATTGAAAAATCTAATGTTTTATTTTGATGGCAGACGTAAGTTCTGCGGTTGCGTTATTTCGAGTCTCGTCTTATTGAGTCAAAAACTTTCCGCTTGGCAAGGCAGCTCTTTGAGAATATTGAGTTCTCCAGAAACATGTCGCACAAACGTAACTTTTTGCAGAGACGAGCTGAATTTTATGGCGGCAACATCCTCAGTCTTTTGCTGAGCGCGATTGAATTTAGATCGGACGAAGCGACAAGATTTGCTCGAGGCGACGCTCTTCAAACCTTATTTATATATCAAGTGATATCACTCTACGACGCAAGAGTTGCCATAATTCTTCACTTCACTTCTTATTTATGAACGAAAATCTGTGGCTATAGCTTAGAAAATCCGAGATTTTTGCAGCGAAGAAAATGATTTTGGTGAAAACTGTTGTCAAGAGACGAGGCTTTAAAATTATTGATTGCTTTCGATCATTATAACCTAACAAATAATTCTATACTCCGTGGGGCAAAGGTCAAGGGCTCAAGTTGAAGGTTTGGGTTGTTTTGTTGGTTTATATTAACCGAATATGCATTTTCATTAGAGTCCAGAACTAAAATTCTACAATAGTGAACGAACTTGAAGTAAGCAATGTAACCGATATATGTCACACAAACAGAAGGTAGCTCGATTATTTTCGACAGTTAATTTTAAAAAAGAAATGATTACACTTGCAGAAAATTAGGATATTCAAATCGAAATTTTTGACAACTATCGGGTCACAAAATTTGAATTTTATGAAGAACCTCTCAATGTGTAAAGTGTGAAGTTGAATTCCAAATGGAATTGGAAAATTTGATGTTCTTTGGTTTTGTGTTCAAGTCTACTTGCAAATCTGCCTCAAATTTCTAGCTGCGCACCACTCTGATTTTGTTCTTTATGAATTTTTCTTTGAATAAATGTTCACCGCTGCTTGAGGTAGTATCTAATCTATGCCTACCAAACCATACCAACCAAATCGTAATACCTACCAAATATATTTGCCTACCAAACAGCAAAAGTTTGATTTCGAGCAATATTTGGTTATTTTACTTTAATTAATGGGAAAGAGAATAAGCTGAACTACAAATAATGAAATTGTGATGATGACAACAATCGTGATTCCTATTAAAAATGATGCAAATTCAACGAAAGGACAGGTTAACAAGTTGCAAAAAAAGGGATAGTTTTTCTAGAATTTGCAGCGATCATCTTGAATTTAATCTTGCTAAAAAATGTTTCACGAACCACGGGATGAAAGTGTTAAATTTTATATGGAAGTATGTGAGGCAGAATAATTTTTTGTAGCAATTTAAATTTTACCCACCGCAAGTTGAGCAGCTTTTATCTTTAAAATTATTAGTTTTAATTTCAAATTTACCTGCTGAACAGTCACCTTTACAGTAGATTTCAGTTGTTTTTCCAGGGAAAAGAATAAGAATTTCGTTGACGCAAGACGACGTTTCTCTCCCTACTTTTGCTGACATAAGGAAGAACACGTACGGGTTGTAGAGGCGCTCGGTGCGCTTCCTAAATATTGCCTTCCACGCCATCCGTAGCGCAAAATTCAGTTGAACCACGACACGGGTGTCATGCAATGGCGGTTTAGTCGAACATTTCGTCGGTGGAACGGTGTTGTGCGAATTTATCCGAAGCACGCAGGACATAAGAAAACTTGCGATTGCGCTTCTTTGATGCTACCGAGTGCGGACGTGGCCATGATCGGGCACAGGGGGTGAAAAGTGTCGCTGTCGCGCCGTAGACTGTGTGGGATTTGCTCGGCGCGGAAGCCATTGCAGACAACAGAGAACGTGCTAGAAATGTATGGCATTGCCAATTGTACTCGTACTCTAGAGGTTCTAAGGTATAAGTTTTTTTATGAAAGTTTCTATTCGAACGCTCATCGATTATCGTGGTGTGCTCTGAACACCTGTGAGGTTTGCTTAAATGTTGACGGTCTAAATCAAAATTGAACTCAAAATCAAATCCTATTTAAATCCCTATTTAAAAATCTAATTTAGCGCAAGCATGTGCACTGCTTCATAAAAGACACGAGAACAAACTCAGTGTCTGGCAACTACAGTTTTCTGGTTTAGATATTTAAACTGTTAAAGCTAAGCAATGCTGTTTTTTCATTTGTCCTGTATTCTTGAACTGATGCTTCGATGTTGAGGAATGGAAAAAGATTTCGCATAATTTTTGTCTAAATATAGACAATCAAGGACAGCACATAGAAATTTTTAAGCATTTCATTTGATAGCTGCAATTTAGAGCATAATAATAAGAATGGCAGCAGCAGACATACATATATTACTTTGATGAAATGTGGTCGAAAGTGGTTACCTTTAAGAACAATCAAATATTAAGTCACACGTTGAAACCTTTACTCCCATCTTCAAAGTTCCTTCAAGACATTTTAACTAAATTTTTTAGCCATTTGTTTGATGCATGGCCTTGGATGTATGATAATTCAACTGATGGTAAGTTTCAAGTAGGCGATGACGAAGAATCTGATCAGTGACGTCAGTTGCGGGAGGGACAGATCTTGTAATTTAGCTTGGGTCTCTCGCCGTGGCACAGTGGTTAAGGGATCGGCCGTGTATGTTGGAGACGAGGGTTCGTATCCCGGCGCTGGCGCGGCGATTTTCCCCGTTGGGTATAAGGGAAAGCTCAAGCACAATACCCCACTCAACCCAGGTGTCGGAAATGGGTACCGGCTGTACGGGGGAACCGTCATGGTGTCCTATATATAGTGTTAGTTATAAGACATTTGAAAAACCAATGCTCAAGATCATATGTATCAGGCTTGAATGAAAATAAAGCCTCCCAAAGATGCCGATGTTTGTTTTTTGTTCAGAGTACTTCGCTCTGAACTGCACTTGTATAAATTTTTCCTGCAGCTCGCATGCTTTGCTTTGTGTAGACTACGTGAGGCGGAGTACTGTACATAGTGAGAACGGAAATCATTGGTCCAATTATTTTATTTAGCAGTGATTGAAATTGAGTTAATTCTTTCCCCATGGACTAAATAGTTGACTCCACGTGAAGAATAGGCAGTGTTCCAGTTTCAGATAGATCGAGTGCGTGCTTCGTGGATTATATTAATTTAGCTCTAAAATTTGCAGTCATAAATTGAACGATGATTGCGGATGTTTCAGCATATTCTTGGTACAACGTAATGAAACTTCAATTTCGACAATTTCCGTTCATTGAACCAATTTCTCGGCTTTCTAAGTTCTAACTAGGCGTTTCTTTATGGTGGTATGCCGACGGCCAGGCAAATTTCCGTCGAAGGTAATGCGATAAAGTAGATCCGGACCAGTTAACTCGATTGGTGTAACACGAGGATGTCCGAGTTTCAATTAAGCCAAATGAACCATCATTTTGGTCGATAGCTCACTGTTAAGTGCGAATTTGAACAGGCATTTGCATGTCGCAATCGCGGGCTACACGAGCGCGGTCAACTCTGCACCTCCAGGAAGCTGTGGAAAAGGTCCGTATTTTTTCCACTCAATTCTTCAGAGTTCACTCACTGACGGCAGGAAGGTTCACGAAAAAAAGGTTCAGCGGTTGTAAGGTTTGGAATTTCGTCAATTTTCAGCTAAATTTTTCAACCAGTTAAGAGTACTTGAGCTAGAGTGATTACGGGAAATCATTCCGCTCATGGAAATACATGAATCATTTCACCAGCGTTATGACAGACTTGAAATAAAGAGTTCTAAAGCAGCCATCAAACAATGACTCTTTGGTCAGCTGCCAAATGACATTTGCATGACCGTAAACATTTGTTTGCAGACAACTACAAAACATACGCCTCCATCAAAATACCATTCATTTTATGATTTCATTGCAGGCGCCCTAAAATCAGTTATATCCTTGCGAACGAAATAATCAAACTAGGGTGGAATGTGTGCCCATAACAAGCGAGGAGCTGTTGAATAAGCGAGTGTCCTATTGAGTGCTTGATATGACCAGAGCATGAGTTTTCTAACTTTACTTCTGTCTATCAGCCCGCTTTTTTTCTCACAAACTTCTGTGTATAGGAGGATTTCAAGATCTAATCTCGTGAACAGTTTTAATAAGCGTTATTTCTTTCCAAATTTCTCTCATGCTGAATTCTTTGAAATTCATCACCAAGTATTATTTTATTCCCTATTCTGATGGCGACATCATGCCAGTGCTAGTCCAATTACAGCGGTTGTAATGACGGCACATTGAGCAGAAAATTAAAACTTGAAAGATAGAGTACTCACGTGCGCTATTTTCAGATCTGATTTGTTGCTTCTGGGCAATAGGGTGATTGTATTTTATGGGTAATAGGTTATTATATGTAAGAGATGTATGTAATACAAATTTCAATTCACGCCCGTCTGATTTATAATGTATCATTTGATTTGATGATTTATTGGTAGTAAGTACTTCAATTCGTACACTTAAAATAAGTTTTCTATTTTCTAATTTGTATGCATTAATAAGCTATACACATTCTTACGTTATAAAAACTGAACTTCAGAGTTACTGTTACTTTTTTGTGCCTTTTGAAGCAAAGTTTTGTTTATTTTAAAAATTAAAATAAATTATAAGATAAGTTATAAATGCAGTCTGAATCGAATAATATAAATGTCGATAATATTTGAAACTGACAATACTTATTTTCCATCAGCAGAAGATTCTCCTCCTTGTGTTCGTTTCCTCTTGACAGTACCTGAAGTACCCCGGGCAGGTGAGTAACATCTAGATTCTTCGTTCCGTTGATAATAAAAAACTTGTTCGGACAGTTTACTTACATTGCAAAACTTTCCGCTGTACTTTGAGTTCTTGTCTTCCTCGTTCCACAAGTTATCGGGTTTATGCAAACATATTGGGGATGAATTCTGATGCACTATATGTGCAACTAAAGAACTTTTATTCTCCGTTCTAGCAGCTGTTGAGGAGTTATCAAAGAAGGTACAATGTAGGTAAAAGCTTACAGTAATCTTCTGCCTTTTAGCAGATGGACATTTGAAATAAAATGTAAATTGATAATTCCAGTGTCACTGTTAAATAAAAAAAAATGAAAACGTCAAGAGCTTAATCTATTAATCTAACATGAACAAAAATTACGTAAAAGCAAACGGATCAAAAAGCTGGGTAAATAGATTTTAGTAAGTTTGAAAGTGACGCTAAAATTCTATGGCTAGTTATTTGAAAAAATTTTTTTGCATGTGGTTCATACCGTTATTACGAAAAAATGACATGCTATGATACTCGTATCATGAAGTGAGTGCAAAATCGATCTTGAGCTATGGACAACGCTGCACTTTTACGTCATTCATTTAAATCACTTGTTACTTTTAATATCAAATAATGCTCTACGGCACTTCGTTTCTATTCTAAGAAAAAAGCTGTTTTGTAAGTTGAAGCTGTTGATGACGGAATGAAGTGCTTAATAGTTCTCTCGCTTGCAGACTCTTTAGGTCATTATATAAATCGCGTCATAGAGTTATTAGTAATTAATAAATGAGAAAATTAGTTAATCTGTCATATATTTAACTAAGTCATAGCATCAAATTTATAAAATTAAAGGCATTAATTAAGTTCACTAATTAATTCAATAACGTTGAGAAGCTCGTTTTCTTCCCTTCTATTCGGAAAACTAATCTCTATTTTTAAGTTTACCCGTGTGTTATGATCCAGGTAGGATACTTGCGTTGCGTGCGTTCGAAAAAGGGGAAAACTTCCATGATTTTCCTTTCATAGACCAATGATCATACTCATAGCATGACGGAGTGCAAGCATTATAGGCCTGGGAATTATAGGGTACAGAACTAGCCATGAGGCTAAGACTGCTTTTTTTCCTGGCTGAAATTTGCCACTCTGTTATTGGCCCCTCTCAAAATAATATTTGACCGCAAAAACATCTTCGTATCACATAACCATGTAGAGCTGCAATATACAATTTGACAAGACGCATATCTCGCAATTTCCAAGAAAAAAGGGAGATTTGAAAATGTGTCTATTAAAAACACTACCTTGGCAACCCTCCCTGAAGCCGACCTGTATAGGTAGCCTCCACAGCCGGAAACTTGTACGGAAAGAAGAATGAATGAACCGAAACAGTTACTTAAATTTTAATTTGAAATTGAACATCAAATACACGTAAACGACAAAATTATTTCATGATTTTCAGGGAAATATCTCTAGGTTAAGGACATCTACAAATCGCATAGCGGTGCGACCCTTTCATCTATAAATTATAATTTTCTTCGAGCGACTTGAAACTTAATACAGTTGTGTTTTGTCTGGTGTACCCTTCAGTAAGTATAGTAATTTGCTAGTACTTCCGAATATTTATTTATGACTTATTTTTGGCACCTAATGGATTTTTTTGAGATCTGAAACTATACAAACTTTGTCACTGGTTACTTTCATAAAGTTGTCAATGTTTTTCTCTGTTGTTTCAGGTTGGATTAGGTTTGGCCTGCCTAATACCACGCTGTTTTCTTATTTTTGCTAGGAATCTAAAGCAAACTGTTAGTCTCGAAATCCCAGTGATATCTGCTATGCTCTGTTTCTTCTACTTCTTAAGTTATCACTTTATCTCCGATTCGTTACTATTTACTGATCTTTTTGATTTGTCAGCAGCTATTTCTTTAATAATAATTATATAATCGAGGTCATCTGTTTCTTTTACCTTGATCCCCAATAAATAAAGAATCTGGTATCCTGACAATGATAGAACTTGACGAATGAACGTAGATAGCAACGGAGTATGTATTCAGGTTGGCATTTAGGCTTGCGTCTTTGCTGTCAGTAGACTCACAAAAAATCCCTAACGAAGATAACTTGCGACTCACATTCCAGCTCTAATCCAATGCTGGCAATTGTAGCAGTGATGCTATTTCAACAATCACCGTATGTTGCGCAGTAACACAATAACTCTCACGCATTCATTTCTTCTACCATTCAACTTTGACCTCTTTTAGAGGGAACGCGCTAACAATGAACGCATGATGAAGGGAAATACAATAACTCGACAATGGTGAGCCAACAATTGGGTCAGCAGGGAGCCGGCAGCCGGTCTGGAACAACTCAACGAGCTGCCATTGTCACCGTAGACTTTACGCATCGTCACAAGTTAGCAGCAGCCTCTGGAGTTCGCCTTCTTGTCAGGCAATGTTGCACATTTCAGGCGGTTACGGAAATCTTAGGATTTGATTCTGTTACGCAAAAATTTAGTTATCGAATGAAGAGATGTGAAAGGTAGAAAAATTAACACGTGTTAGACACTACATTTGAAAGGCATATGTCCTATGAAACAATGGGTAATTTTCTCTAGGCCAGGGCTCATGCTGTGTGTCGACGAACTCGACAATCTTATCACAGATTTGCGTAATTCTCTTCAAAGTGAGCGAAGTAGAGTCCTTAACATCGGAAACTCGCACTTGCCTGAAATAGACGAAAGGATGCATTTATTTTGATTATCGTGCGCTGCAGTTCCTTCATAGTTTAGTCTGTTTTTACGACAGAGCTAGTGTTCGATACAGGTGCAACTATTTCCAGTTTATACTCGTCCTGAATTATGCTTCAAATTGAAGAATAATCCCTTCATTTTCGAGAACATTTTACTCTGTAGATGTTATTGTCCATTCAGTTCAACAATTTGATACATTTTAACGACAGTTCTTCACATGTCCTATTTTTATCTACTCCCAATTCAATTTAGTGTCATGTATTTTCGTTATTAGCATTTTATAAATATTTAACTTGATTAAGAAGCAACTGGTAACTCTAAGCAAAAGCTATTTGCTTAACGACCAAAATACGCTGTTTTTGGAACAGTAATCGATTTATTTATGCTGTTGCCCTGTGATAAAATGTCATCACTCCTATAAAGTCATATGGGCGATAACCTGCATGAAGAACAATGCTTTAATTGCCTAAAATGAATGCGTATTACTTTAGTTCCCAAGGTGTTATTTAGGTAGGTTAGAATATATTATTGAACCGATTTAGCGAGCGATGAAGATAACGCAAGAATCTAAGTTATTTTAGCATGTGTCATTACATCAAGATGACAAAAAATAAGAGAGGTCTTGTCTTCTTCGGATAAAAACACGTCAAGAATTTCTTAGTGAGTAGGAGTAGAAATAGAGATTGGTACGTGTACCAGCATCAGCCGCCCACCTTCAGTCACCTCAATAACCGTCACTTGTGGAGGGTGCAATTTTAGAAGTGTCAAGGAGTGTAAATAAAGCACGTAAAAACTAGTTAGATTGCGCTTTCGGCGTAAGGATATAAGTTACTGCAGAAAAAAATATTGGTTCAATATTAACATAGATTTCAGAGTGAATAGTGCCTATACAGTACACCCTATATCCACCGAGAGTCAATCTAGTTTTCGATTTACTTGGCTAGGCCACGACTCAATTTTTAGGTAGGGCTCGAGCTGTGGAGTCAACAGCCAGATGAAGGCTATAGTCAAAGATGTTCCAGACGACCGCAACTATTCATCACTACTACCCACCCTCACTAAATGTTCTCTGGAGGTCCACAGGACGAAAGTGGCAGAGAAAACCGACGACAAGCCGCCCGGTCGCTGAAGCGAAGGACTGCTCTCGTGTCACTAGCTCCCACATCGCATAAGAGGAGACCGAGCAGAGGCGGGTGCGAGGCAGTCAGTGAGCTCGAGACGAAAATGATGCCCGTCTCAAGTCCTTAGCTCGTCAGCCACCAGCCGGGTCCATGACGGCGACTATAGGGATTCGAGCCACACGTCACGAGCGTTTTACGAAGAAGCGCACATACTAAGGCAGGGTTGGAGAATATATATTAATTAGAGACTCATGAACTCGGTTGTTCTGCGGAATAAGGTGTGCGTGATATGGATGCTAAAACGTGTCTGATTTTCTCGCAGCCACAACACTCTGAGTTGGTTAATGAGGCGCTCGTTTTACAGGGTTAATGGTGTTTTGTAAATGATAGGAGTACATTGTATCGAACGTCCTCTAGCAACTGAAAAAGTTGAAAACTGAACAAGTTAATCATTTAAAATAATAGTTTCTTAATACTGATTTCCCACAAAAGAAATGAGTTTTCTTAAACATGTGTAACATGCACTCCCTATTTCGATAGCGTATGCTAATTTGAGAATGCAAAAATAAGGCAAATTTTGAGGAAAGAAAAAGCCATCATTTTTTCTTCTGCATGGACTTCAAACATGTGCAGTTCAATGCTAATGAGAACGTGTTGCAATGTAGCATCACCCTGGAAGGTATGGAGTATTGTCTCCCGTGATCAAAGAATGTAATTATGCGTCTCGCATTTGCACACTTTTTGCTGCAACATCAGTTCTCTTGGGAGGGACAATTTCTTTGATCCTTCAGATAGTTTGATGTTTAAAACTTCTTTGCTTTGCTTCGAGCTCTCACGATGATGAATTTTTTTTCGGCTGAAGAAACAAAGGCTAATGAAGTCTCCTTACTGACTGATGTCAATCATTCTAAATAAATTACTTTTCTTTTCGTAAAAGAACAGATGAAAGCCCCGTTTCCTAAATCTGTAGCATTAGTACTCATGCAGCCATTAGATGAGCGAAACAGCCGAGTAAAAATCTTTTCTTTGGGGGAGCTGTATTTTGTGAAGGAATTCAGTGCCGTTCAAAGATAATGGGTACTTGAGTCCCAAAAAATTTTTGGTTTCAAAAAAGGCCTTCTAGCGTCCTTTCATAAAAAAATTACGTCATAGCATTCCGGCTCCGAAATTCTTCGTCGTGGTTTATTCCAAGTACCGCTTGAAATGGTCAGCCTTTCTAGGAGCTCGCGAGCGTGAAATTTATCCCCTTAGAAACCACGGGAGCGAAGGAGGCAGCCTGCATCGTTGACTCTCTGTGAGAATGCGAGGATGAGCCGCCGTGGAAAGAGTTGGATGCTTATTAGCCTATAAAGAAAGTGGAAACACTATTGAACATCAAAGCTTATAGTCATGCCTTGAAATGGACTTGACAGCAGTTGGAAAATGTTCGTGAGTACTTACTGTACAAGAATTCGTTTCAACAGTTCGTTTAAAGTGTTTATAAATAAATGTTGTATTTGTCTACTGAATTATGTTGTATGTTGTAACTCTCTCTTCTGCGTTGATGTTAAGAAAGAACGTGAGCCTGTTTAGAATAATCCCAAATTATTTTACATTTTCAGATTAAATTGGTGAATGAATTAACAGATGGCGTTTGACGGGAAATATGGCCAAAAAGAATTTCGATTCGAATGTTAGAGTAAAGTTTCCATTGAATCTGAACACAACTTTGCAGGGTTTTTCTTAAGGTTCAAAATACGCATGAGCTTGATTTTATAACTCAAACTGCTTTTGATATTGTCAAATTAAAAAAAATGTTTTTAGGATTATCAAATATCGCAATACAATCGTCTGATATGAAAAGTGAGACCTAGGTCTCTCTAAACAGAATAGGGGAGATAGAATTTAAAATTGCGGAGATTAATTACGAAAATTTGAGAGTTACAGAGACAGCGAAAGGGGAGTGGGAAAAGTATCTGCATCTTCGTGTAATTCTATATGCATTTTTCTTCGACAGTTCAAGAAAAGGGGAACGTATTCAAGCTATTATTTTTGGCTAAAGATATAAATTAAAAGCGTGGGCTTAAGAATAGTGTACACGACGCAGTAGAGATTACCGGTAGCACACGTTATGCTCTGCTTCAGGGCGTCCAGGGCCCTATCTAGAGGGAATGGAGGTCATTGTGAATGATGTTAATGGTTATAGGTCTGATCTACTTGGATTCATGGAAAAAAAATTCTTACAGGTTTATCAAAGTAACTTCAGAGACATCGAGAAATACTATATTCCTGGAAACGGCTTTTTGAATAATATAATTTACGATATAGAATGCATCAGAAGTTCATATAAAAAGTCGACAGGATTGCAATTTCAGTTGGTTTTCATCGGTAAAGAAAAGTTTTTTCGGCGGCAAAAGAAATTCGAAATTTCTAGTCAGCAAACCAAACACACATTACTCATTCCAATATTGTACCAGCTGTCAGCAAGGGTCAATGGCGAGTATTTGAAGTTCGAGCATCCCTCTGAAAGCTTCATCTCTATAAAAAAGAAAACGACGATGTTACATTTCAGAATGGTCGAGCTCACTGCGAGGACCACTGAGCAGCTGCAATGATCTGATGATGAAAGGTGAAATTGCTGCTCTTTTCCGGCTCAGCAACTCTGCCTCAAATGAGGAGGGCTGTTGTGAGATCATATTTTGGGTAAGTAGGTTGTACCTGTTCATTTTGTCCATGTTTTCTTTTCCTTATGGAGGCGGCCGGGTGACGGAGCATTTAACAGACCTTGATTTCGTTCCCGTTTTATTGTTTTATTTTCGTAACTTTACTTTTCGTTTGTATGAGAAGTCTATAAGTTTTCCTTTTTACCGGCGCTAAGAGACTGCGATATTCAAGACGATAAGATTTTAACTATCGGAAGAAAAACAATTTTCTAAAATAGGTCATGGAAAATATATGTATTAGGAAAATTATGGTTCTAAAAGAATTAGCGATGTATAAATAGACGATTAGGCTAATTTTCTATAGAGAGAAATCATTTTTAACGGCCTGGTTAATGTTATTCTTCATGGGCAGCTTTTTAGTTCTTTAGTATCTCTTTAATTGATTTTTCATTCATTGTTTGTTCGCGTAATCGAGTTTCATTAGTTTTCGTCTCCTTTTTTATTCATTTTATAATTATTTAGTATTAATGACCCTAGTAATTTGAAATATCAACCTCACAGAAATCGATTTACCAAGCTTTTCTAAATTTGATCGTTTTCAAGGTTTCATAGGAAATAACTTCCATGGGAAAAAAATAATCTTTAGAAATTATTGTACTTTTTACATCGGCATAGTAGTTGCGACAGTCTCGGAAAAACGGCATGGGTTTCACTCATTTATCCGTTGTTGCTTATTATAGAAATTAATATTTGTAGGAAAATCAATCTTTTTCGAAATAAGCAACTGCAAAAAGCTGAGCGTTAGAAATAAATATTTTTGAAATCAGGTACTGCTTAAATAGTTTTGCACGCATTGAATGTCATTGCATATATCCGAAGAGCATCGATTAATGAAGCACATAGTTTTTATAACAGAAGGCTTGTGGCAGAATCCACTCTTGTTAAAATTTGAACCAACGCAAACATAACACGCAACAGACTATTATACCTTTGGATGAATTGTAGAACATTGAGTTGATTGAAACAAATATGTATAAGTTTGAGTAAATATTTCGCTTAATTAAGTCAAAAATGAGTAAAGGCTAAGAAACACACGACCCGGCCTTGTAAAAATGGTGACAACTGCATGTATATGTTCAATTTTATCTAACTACTCTACTTTCTTCAAGTTGATTTGGCATTAGATTTGATCAGTGCCCTGATAGTTTGAATTTATTCTCTACACTTTAAATGACATCATGGGCTCTTGAAATTCCTACAGCACATGCTTTCAGGAACATGATTTTTTGTGAAGCTCGTTAGCGTGGGACCTAATGAAAAACCAAAATTGAAAACAAATATCATTTCAACTTATGCTCATTCCTGATAATGAATCTAGCAGTAGCAGTTGAGAAGCTTATAAAATCTGCACAAAAATTGGCAGCTTATAAATAAATTTGCATTTTTACGATACTGAGTTGGTAGAATTTAATATTCAGAGCTAATTTATTCTTTGAAACGAATTCGAAGCAGGGTTTGGCAAATGAATGTTCATTGAACAAGTAAGTATAAAAACGATTAACTGTTCAAAAATCGGAACTGGACGGACTTAATTTTTAATAATTTTTACGTGAAGGAAGAGCGATTGGATGCTGCTGGTAACTTCATTTCAAAGAAACAAAAGAATTAAAAATTTAATCAGTTCATATATAGTATGCACATCAGTGCTAGAAAATTTTGGAATGCAACAAGGGGGTTGAAGTGGAAAGGGATGGGGGGGGACTGGGAGCTTACGACTCGGGTAAGTAAGTTTGATCAATTCGATTTAATTTTATCTTTTTGAGAGCTCTTTGGAGTTCCTACGTTTTTAAAATCTTAAGATTTGAAAATCTCTTGAATTTGTGCTTAGTTTATTTCCCTTTGGTTTTTGATGTGAAGTTCGAGCATCTAGCTTGGATATTTTCAAATGAATTTCTTCAGGCGAACATTTTTTTATACAGAAAAAAATTTAAGTTCAAAGGATTCATGATTCCCGGGCACTGTACCTTTGAATATATGAAAAGCAGGGAATGAAACTTTATCGAATTCATATGAAAAACTGATTACATTGTCGTAAACATAGATTGAAGCCAAAATGGATGAAAATATTCAACGTCGAGGATATTCCGAATTGAACAAATAAGCTAGACTTCCTCCTGAAAATCTCCCCATAAGAAAGTTCCCACTCTGGCTTCATTTTCATTCAACTGAGTTCTCGTAGCTTGGCAGTAAGATTCCAGTAGTGTTCGTTTATGTCATAGAAATATCTCAGGATCATTCTTAAGTGGCGCGCTAGAAATATGCTTATGAGGGACTGGGGAGAGCTCAGAGTGCTGGGGCTGCGAGTTATCGCCATTTAAGTGGCGCGACATCCAGATTAGGATTTGCATATTGGCTTCAGACCCAAAAGCTTTTGGACCCGAGGTTACGGAGTCAACTAGCGCATTTGCTGCAGTAGGCTGAACTGAACTGGTGCAAATTTCAATAGCACACCTGCATGGCTGAGGAACACAGCCTTGTGTGCTTTGACATGTTGAATTCAAACACTGTTGCTGTATGCAGCAGTGTACACAGTTATAGTGTACAATGAATACTCAGCTTTCAGCTTGAACAAATCTTGCAAGTAAGTTATGTTGTTTATTATCGGCAGTTTGTTTAATCGAACTGAAACGAGCTGGCCTAAATGAATTTAAAGTAACTGTATTATTGACGCCAGTGGGGCGTTGAACGTAGAATGAGCACGCGAGAAAACCTTATGTTCAGGATACAAATGACGCAGTTACAATAGTTAGAACTACAGTATGTTCTAGCGCGATTAATTCTTGAGAAGTCTCTAACTAAAATTTAGAGTAAAAACAACGCAGTTTCAATATGTTATATTGTAGCACGATTATTCCTTGAAGAGTCTCTGAGCTCGCTATCGCCGCAAGATCACGAGGCGCCTGCACAGGAGCGTCGTTAGGATGAGTTTTTAAGCGGCAGCCCCCAGGTTCAGCGGCGGTGATTCGTCTTGCGGCCCGGACGGTGACACGGATAAAGCCAACTCACAAGACCGATAGCTGAATAAAAACGTTTGCTTCTCCTATCAAATACCAAAGAAATCTTTGGCTTTGTCGCAAAACACTCGAGAGGTCTGGATCAGGCATATGGTTCTCGCCTGAGAAAAGCTTACTTGCATTTACGTGAGGAAAATGGAATACTTTAGGGCTGAAGACGAACATTAGCATTCTCAATAGTATCTCTCGTGAATGTGAGTGTGTATTTCACTCCAGTGTTAACTTTATGGGGATGTATTTTATTGGTGAAGTTTGAAACAGCCTTTCATTTACACGAGGAGGAATTTTTCAACTACTTTTTTGATAATTTATGTTGTAGAGTGACAGATATCAAGTAGAAAGATGCAAAATAACTGTAAAAATGAAAGGCAAACTTAATAGAGCATGATGTTAAATAAATCAGCACGATTATTTCTGAAATATCAGTTTCATTTTCCACGATCGTGTCGATAAAACAAAAAAAACATAACGAGTGACCATGATAAATTCCAAAAATAACAAAAAAAATCGGTCCTAAAAGCAGCATGCCCGAAGTTGAACAACGTATCTATTTTAGAGAAATGAAAATTTTTGGCTGTATGCTTTAAATAAGATGCGAAATGTCGATCTAGGTGCCTAAAAGTAGAAGAAAAAAACATACTGGTCTATATAAAAATATAACAACCCATGGTCACTCATCATAGTCGGTGTTACTGACACTGTGATCGCTTCAGTCGCTCTTAAAGAGCTCCAACTCCCTTAAGTGCACTATTGAGGGACGAGCCAGGCGGTGTTGGCTTGGGGCGCTCAGGAACGTCTTATTCAAGTCATTAGGTCAACCATTGCACGCTGATAACTGAGCACATTGACGCGTGAAGTTATTACTACGACTTGCGGATCAAAGGTAAAAATGACAGATAATTCTATGGTGCGAGTTTATAAGTAATATATATGCTTTGAAACGAAAAGTTCAAAATTTAAAACCTAGAACTGAATCCCTACTTGCTGCATTCTTCATGTACAATTATAGTAAAATACGAAAGAAAATTGATTCTCCATCAACTATTTACTATTTAATGATTTTCTTTAACTGTGTTATTTAACTTTAGTGAAAAGGATAATGCGTGCCCAATTAAGTCACCATGCTGTTACTTTCACTAAGTGTAGTAAGAATTATTGATGACATTCAATGAGAATAATGAATGAAGTGAACGAAGAAGCTTACAATTTTGTAATTCATGAAGTCTGCGCATTGTTTACGGTCGTAGATTTTCGGGCATTTGCCATTATTTTCCCCAGAGTTATTCCTGTCCTTCAACAGCAGTCTTGAGTTCTTAGTTCCCCCTCGTCGTTAGTTGACCGAGGCACACCAACTTAAACAGTTCGTTAAGCGACATTGCAAGTCATGTTGCTTAATGTACGTCCATTACAGGTCCTCTAGAAACATTAAACGTTCGAACAATATTGTGCCTGAGCGAAATTGAGTTCCTGTCCTGAGAAATGAAATGTGATAAGTAAAAAACACTGGAGATGTAAAAAAGTACTTGAGTAAATAAGTAAAATAGACTGTAAGATAAACTAAAACTACTCATGGAATTATTAGATTATGACAAAAATGAAAAATTCGTTGCTGTTAACCAGGAGTTTCGAGAACTTAAAGTAGAGTCGTAGAAATAAATTGAAAGGCCGATTCTAGAAGAGCACGTTATCGATAAGTTGATTTTTAACAATGCGTTTTTACTGTAACCCACGACGTACCACAAAAACAAGTTGTTCTATCAGGAAGAATTATTTGTTTTTCAGGGCTTAATGCTGCAGGTACGCCGTTTGACGAAAATTTAACAATGAATGAAACGTTCATTTTTTTGCAAGTAAGTCCGAGAAGAAATTCCTGAGCACTTCTTAACATGATTTGATTTTCGGCGCCGTGTGTTTCACTTTCCTTCTCGGAAAGTGAAAATCTTTTTGGATGAACTTAACCCAATCGATGCACGCATTGTCCTCAGAAAAATATTACACGTTTTAGAAAGTTCATGGCTTCAACTCATTCAATACTTCAGAAATATTGGCTTTCTTTTCAAATGGCTTGTCATTTCATGAGCTGAAAAATAAATTGCACAAAATAATTCATACAAAGAGAGCTGAAAATCCCAATCAGCATCTTATCGTTAGGAAACTCTGCTGTGCGTACAGATTCATGTTGTAGCATTCATTGCGCTTTGAGATATACCTCTTAACACTTTGACTGCAACAAGAGCCACCAGGGATCACTTAGGGAATTTTCATAATGCTGCTGATCGAACAGCAGTCACAAATTTAATCTTCAAAAAAACTTCATCAAAGCTAAGCGAAGGCACGATCCAGTTAATGTTTGCTATTTTCAAAATTGCTTAGTACAATCGACTTTAAATTTGAGTTGGATGTTAAACTTCAATTTTACGGGTTGCAATCAATGGTAACCGTCATGAATCCTAGACTTCCTTGTATAAAGCTGTGATGTGTTGAATCATGCTAGTAACTTCGTCCGAAATTAAGAGAAATTGCAGTGTTTTTCTTAGATTCATCCAAGTAACAGAATTTCAATCGTTATAACAGTAAGAAAATGCACAAGACAAGATTTGAACTCCTTGAAAAATATAGCTCGTCATTTATAAAATACCATACGAAAGAATTTAAGTAAATCAAGACCCCCTTAATAGCACAAAGGAAAATTTAGTTTATTTTGTTCAGATGAGGTAAAAAGCATCAAGGTTGCATATTTTGTTGAGCGCGTCTGCGCGGCCACGGTATCGGAACACAGAGACGCTTATTTGACCGCTGATGTCGAGGCCTTGGCACTTTTGACTGCCTGGACAGCTCGCTCTCCAGGTGGCATAACCTTAATGATACGACTGCCACTTCACCTGGGAATTTTTTACTTTCTCATGCCAATGAAAGTCATCTGAATTAGCCAAAATCGTATCGCACTGTTTATATTGAATGAATTGAGCATGTGTTGCAGATGGACGTTGCTGCTCCCACATCGGTCTGTCATGCTCCATCATGACCGCGTCTGTCAGTGAATGTATCAGCGCTATGAGACTAGTTCTTCGTAATTACTTCGATTTTTAAAAATAACTGAGTCGTCTTTATTTAAAATATAATTTGTCACAAACTTCCCAAAATCTCACCTACGACCATATTTTGGATGTTCTAAATGTTCCTCAGAGAACAAAGTTCAGACAACGAAGTCATCTCAGGGCCTCGCCCTAACCTGAGGTGTATGTTAACGTGTTGATTTGACATCACCTTCTTGCTCGCGCATCTTTTCATTACATCTTCTTATCTCGCTCACCTTTATTTAGCGAATCAGGAACGATCATATTTAGGAGAATTTTCTAGCCTAAAATTTATAAATGGATTTTTAATTTATTTGGGATACATTTGTGTACACTTACATATTTTCTCGCACCCCGATGATACGCATTCATTACAGTGAAAGCGGATTGCTTTGCCATGGCTTGCGCGCCCCTAACACCGCAAGCAGTAGATCTCCACTTCTAGAGGCGTCTGGAGGTGGGTATGGCGCCAGGCACTTAATTCCACATCAGGGTGTAGAGTGCCGTCCTTTGACAAAATGTCTACATCCATTTGATGAAACGTCTACATGCATCCATTCAAGTCTAGAGTTTTCAACCACGCCCTGACGCTTCGCTTAAAATTCAATTTAAATTCTTTTCTGTTAAGTGGGAAACTCATAAATCAAAACTCATGAATCAAAACTCATAAATCAAAACTCATCAATCAAAACTCATAAATCAAAACTCATAAATCAAAACTCATGAATCAAAACTCATAAATCAAAACTCATCAATCAAAACTCATAAATCAAAACTCATAAATCAAAACTCATAAATCAAAACTCATAAATCAAAACTGATAAATCAAAACTCATAAATCAAAACTCATAAATCAAAACTCATAAATCAAAACTCATGAATCAAAACTCATAAATCAAAACTCATAAATCAAAACTCTTCAATCAAAACTCATAAATCAAAACTCATAAATCAAAACTCATAAATCAAAACTCATGAATCAAAACTCATAAATCAAAACTCATAAATCAAAACTCATCAATCAAAACTCATAAATCAAAACTCATAAATCAAAACTCATAAATCAAAACTCATAAATCAAAACTCATAAATCAAAACTCATCAATCAAAACTCATAAATCAAAACTCATAAATCAAAACTCATGAATCAAAACTCATAAATCAAAACTCATAAATCAAAACTCATCAATCAAAACTCATAAATCAAAACTCATAAATCAAAACTCGTAAATCAAAACTCATGAATCAAAACTCATAAGTCAAAACTCATAAATCAAAACTCATAAATCAAAACTCATAAATCAAAACTCATAAATCAAAACTCATAAATCAAAACTCATGAATCAAAACTCATAAATCAAAACTCATAAATCAAAATTCATCAATCAAAACTCAAAAATCAAAACTCATAAATCAAAACTCATAAATCAAAACTCATAAATCAAAACTCATAAATCAAAACTCATAAATCAAAACTCATAAAAATATGTCCAGTGGGAGTTTATTGTCCAGTGACAGACTCTGTCCTGCTCAATTCGGCGTCGTATCGATACATATTTGAGTTAGAATCCGTTTCCAAATCACTGCTGAGTTCTCTTATTTTTTTCATTTTCACCAGTGTGAGGGTGGAGAGTGTAACTAAATTGGTCACAGAAAGTATAGTTACATTAGATTATAGAATGCAATAGGTAGGTATATAGTAATAAATCTTGAATAATAGCCGCCAGCGTACTTTCATCATTTTGCTTTGGAAAGAAATGAATACTACAATGAAATGATTTGATGAACAAGCGAAGTCTGCATTACAATAAATAACTATCGAATTTCACGATATGTTCCGGCCATGTTTACCTTTCTAAATGACAAATTTACATCATCGCTGATGAGCTTGTAGTAGCTGAATCAAATAATTTACTGAACTATGTGATAGTAGCAGATAACCGTTAAATTGATTCTGAAGGCTAGCATAATTAAAAAGGAAATGAAAAACTATTTAGAATATCAATCGAAGAAGAATATTCAATGATTTATGAGAGGACGAGAATTTAAAATAGAACAACCTGATGTGGGTTCCGACCGACTAAGATCTACAACAGAGAAGCGCAACGAAAGATAAAATAATCCAGAACCAAGAGGAACGCTACAGATTACCATATCGTTGTTAAATGCTACCCCAGCTACTTGCGCAACACTATCATGCATTTTTGTGTTCCCTCTTACAGTTCTCAAAATTTATTTCTAGTTTTTCGTTACTCTCACCACCCAGTGTTCCTTGTCGACGGCGAATTTTTGCATTAATCCGTACTTTCATCATAAATAAGATTCAAGAGCCGAAGGTTATCAATGTGGACATCAGTAAGTCAACTGAGAGCATGATTCAATTCACTGGATTTGCATAATCGAGTGTAGCCACACGATGTACAGGAAAAGATTTGTTGAATTATTTAATATCACTATTATTTAAAGTTACAATATAATACCCTAACTTGAATGCAAGGAAAATTTTCCAGTGAGTTTGACAAGTAAAAAATAGAGCGCTGTAATTTTTTTGAAAGTATGCTTATGACTCACAGGAAAGAGCATCTGAATATTTTGCAAAGTTTTACTTGTAAAATTTTTTCGCCATGAGGAGTTATAAACCACTGCCTTCATCTGAAAATCGAAGCTGTTCTCAATGTGCACTGTGCAGGTACATAAAAAATGAGATAAAATGACACACTTTGCTGCAAGAAATAGTGTTATTACGTTTCCGAGATTTTACCGCACGAGATACTAGAATAAACTATATTTAGTCTTTCCTATTACCACAAGAAGTCATTCAAAAACTTACGTTGTTGCCCGCTGGAATGATGACAATTAGTGACTGTCTTGTTGTCGAGAGACTCTGGCCGACACGAATAGTTGTTCAACCTGTTGTCGTTTTCCGTTTTGAATGATCATAACGCCTATTCTTTTTTGAGTCGTTGGATGCTTTTACATCGAATCTTTTGAAGCTGTCTGTGATTCAGCGGAACGTTAACTTTTCCGGCGTATGATGCCCACTTTACAATAACTTATAGTACATGTTGCAAATCATGTGTCATTACTCACACTACGTACAAAGATTTCTAAAACAACATGTGAATTTGACTAAAAAATATCAAGCATATCGTTATGCTTCTTTTTTCGTTGTGGTCATAGACGCTATAGATATTTACCCAACCATGCACTGCAGTCTCTGTTTGTTATTGTCCTACTTTTTTGGGTTATTGTATTCTTTTTGTTGCTCGTCATATATCAGCGATAGGCTATTTTCTGCGTTCTCACTTTTCCTCTGATACGAAATCATCGACAGATTGTTAAAGTGATCGTTCTTTCAAAATAAAGTGATTGTCACACCTTGAGGTTTCGCTACTTTCGCATCTTGTATATTCATAAATCCGTTTTTTCGAAAGAATTATCCCGTTGATTTATTGATAATATCAAGCACTCACATATCTTCTGTTTAACTATGCTTTATACACTGTATCCTGTTCTTGTCACTTCTGAGCACCACAAATCTATCTCGAAATGCAATACTTTAATTTCATCAGAAGAGCATAATTCTTTCAGCGATTTAGTTCCAATCCTCTATCAATTATGGATCATCTATAATTCAAATTATGGCTACTCTATGACTGTGAGGATTTTCATGTTTTCATGGTTTTGAGGTTTCAAGGTAACAAATCCTTGAATATCTCCAAGGACATTTGCAAATCTATTTCTTTCACTGAAGATAAGAGGACTTGAGCTGGGGAATAAGCTACTCTATCTATCAAAAAGAAGTCTTGCCAACAAAACATGGCACATTAGAGGCTCTCGTACTAGGGAATTAGAGAGATGAACCGAACAATCAACACGATCACAAAAAGGGGGTACTCAACTCGCTTGTAGGTCGCTGGAGGATGAATAGAGAGGGATGTAGAGCAGCCAGACTCATCATTGAACGCTTTAATACTGATAAAATACAAACAAGGATCACTAAGATGGTAACTAATAATTATAATCGTCAAAACATGTGCAACTAATGGTTTAATTGACTGCACTTGGAGTTGGGACGTAATATTCTATATTTTGACGATAAAATTAGTTTTAGAATGAGTCTCCCGTTCTCTTCGCCAAGCTCTGAAGAGTAGATGAAGACACAGTATAGCCTTCGTAGTTGAGGAAGGAGTCTTAAACCGTACGAGGGAAGATCTTTCTGACGCTGTTTCGAGATGGCTTTTAACGAAGTTCTCAAGCGAGCGTCAACATGTCAGAATTTAAAATCTAGATTATATTCCCAAGATAAATATTGACACATTAAATGAGTTGCAAATACCGTCTTGTATGATTTTTTCTACAGAAGCAATCAAAATAATTGCCAAGAATATACATGAAAAGAGAGATATTCTCTCGCTGTCATAAGGCAAATGGCGTTTCAAACGCAAAAGCTTCGTCCGAATGCAGCTCGGTTGGACCTGTTGTCAAGATATGATGCAGGTGCACAAGTAGCACGACGGAATGCAAGTGGATTTCAACATCGAAAGTTAAAGCATCCTCCAGTATCTCACTCGGGCATAATTATTATTTTTTTAATTGCAGACGTTTTACGTTGAGCATAATGAGACAACTCATAACATTGTTTTCGTTTTGTTTATTGATCATCATATGATCTAATTTTAGCAGCACATTAAAGTGGTCAACTGGAGTAATTATTTCTCAGCTAAAATAATACTCCAAGCCAACATAATGATTCCCCTACTTTTGTTTCTCGGTGAATTCGGTGAATCCGTGGCATTCTACCATTCTGAGCACTAATCTTTTCCCGATACAGGATAGGCAGCGGTACTCAATTGAACTGTTTCATGCAGTAATTCTACGTGAATTCAATTCGCATAAGACTGTGTCTAGTCTTCTTGAAAATCTGTGCTCCCGCATTTTTCACTCATTTGTGTCTGGTCTGCTTGAGAGAAGTTTATCATCCTCAACACTGCTATACACTCCTTGAGAAACTTCTTACCTAGCTTAGTGGCATATGATGGTTGAGTAGAGCAATGTAGCTCATTAGGTAACAGTTCAGGTTTTGAACTTGGGTTGAAATCATATCTGTGCTCAGCAAGTTTGTTTAAGAAATATATTAAGGGTGCATAAGTTTTTGTCGTTCCTCTCTACGATCAACGTCCAGGTTTGATTATAATAAGGTTGTCAATTATTGCTATGGTAATACTCGTATAGTTGCTAAAAAATTGAGGAAATATCAAACTCATGTTCTGAAAACAAATCAGGAGCCATAGTGCAGCACAAGCAAGCAGAACCAACCGGTCGCTATTTCTTATGCAGATATGTTCGGTCAACCTTAACATCCTTCTTATCCTCTAAAAGAGCCTAGCGAGTAAATTCTCCACGAGAAGACTGCATACGACAAAGCTCTTAGCAACGAGAATTCTACTGAGTACAGACATGTCAAAGTTTTGAAGTTATGAGACTCTCACAGCCAGAAGCGTCATGTTGACTGCGCTTTACATGCCGCCTTAAATACGACGCAGATTTTACAGAACGACTTGGGCAGTGAACAGAACGCCTAACTGCCTGCGACATGAGGCAGTTTTGCGTCGTAGGCCATTAGGGTTTGATGTGCAGTGAGAGCAGTCCGTCGCTACAGCATGACTGTCCTCTGATGGCCTAAAGTTCGTAAATGACACCGATTCATGATGGCCCCAAGTTGCTGCCAGGGACATAACTTAGAAAGCTCGTATCCTCACTGCATCCGTCTGTCGACCGCATCTCAGTTGGAGCTCCAATTTACGGACGCTCAAACCAGAGCTTGCCTCCATGCCAGCAAGCCTCAGCTGCGCGACACTTGTTTTGTATTTAAATGGAATACTTGAGGCTGAAAATTGTCACTTTATAGCTTGCGAGGAACGAGACGATATTATTCGTGAACGGAGAAGTCGATTTTTACGCATAGTTTCTTTTCGTGCTACGCATATTCTTCAGCACTTCACAAATGAATTTCATTGTTAGATGGGGATTTTAATTAGTCTCGCGCCTCATTATCCTACAGGCTTTGTGAATCTTCGTTGTGCAGAGGCATTAATGATTTATTTTATATTTTAACATTTCTTAGTTATTTTATTTGAGTCCATGAAGCGAATACTGATTACATTGACTCAGATTTCCAGACCATTAGTGCGCGATGGGGGTCTTTATGCTTTTTTCTAACGCTTCATTGAATGTCATCAATGAAACCCATTTTGCGATAGTGACAGTGCGGCATTTTCTGAGACAATGATATTGTAATTAACGCTGGTGCAAAAGGAAAACGATCTTTCTATGTGAGCTCTTAATGATGTTTCGATCTCGATTGAAGTTGGGATACAACAAAATTTGGTATATTTGAGCTGTGAATGGCACTTAAATTTCAGTGAAATATTTACTTTGATATGTGTGCTTCTGAATAAGAAGAGGATTCCTCATGATTAAATGGTGCTGGGAGGCTAAAAATGGTTGTTCGCGAAGTTTTGAGTTCCAATGACGCTGTAGCTCGAAACAAGAATTGCACTCCATATTTTGCGGACGAAATATGGGTGCGCTCAAAATGTTAGATAGAACTGCAGAGCAGCCCGCAATGGCACAGAAACAAACTGTATGAGGCGCAATGGCGGCCGATAATGGGATGGAGTGATGCAGAATACCAAGCAGATGAATGTGGGGAGAATGAGAGAGAATTGAGTGCAGTTGCTACTCTTTTGTGTCCTTTGGGAGAGCACTTGTGAGGGGAGGACAACCATGGAGGAAATTCAATCAGGTGCGTGAAAAGAGGAGTTCCCTGGAGTGTAGAGACTATGGATGTGCGAACACATACAGACGCGGGCCTTTCGCTACTGACGTATGTCTGACCAGATTGTTGTCCTGCACTCCTATGTTAACAAGTTCTTTGTGTCCTTATTTATTCAGAGATTTGATGCAAATGAGCGTAAGATAAAGTGGTGTACACTTTCCTCGGCGCAGCTTCAGGATTGATTTTTTTCCTGCACAAACTAGAGAGTTACGATCGTGCTGGCTGGATATGTCGAAATGTAGCGAACAAATTTGTGGTAGGAGAATAAAGATTTTGATATCTTTAGCTTGAAAAGTAATTTATATATCTATAAGTACATTCTTAATTGTTGCATAAATGTTTTCAACTTCATCATCATTGCTGAAACATGGCAAATGCTTTATTGTAATATTACATAATATATTAGTGCGATAACTTAAAATGGTATTATCAGGACGGAACATTACTGGAAGTTCTCTTTAGTACAATGCCACGAACAACACAGTGAATAAAACTTCTTACTGCACTTGCTTATCTTAGCCAATTTGTGGTTGGTACTTCGAGATGCTATGGTTAACTTCCTAACATTGCACCGAAAGCTTGGACAGCACAGCGCACCATCCTAAAGTTTGTCGCTCGCGTGAGGTGGTCTTAGTGAACAAAATAAACGATTTGGTTTGCTTGATGCGACTTTGAATATTTTCTGGGTCTGAAAATTGCAGACCTTTACAAAAAATTAAACAAATTACTGGCGCTTTCAGAGGGGCTGATTTGAAATCAATCTATTTAACATATATTGGTACTCCTGTATCATACATAATGTTGGGCCCTGGCATAAATATTATCAAACTAATGTTCATCCTAATTTCATTCAATTGTGATGAATTGTAGATTTTCTCATTCTTTTTCTTAAGTTGAGCGATTTTATGTACGTAGTATTGAACAAAGCCTCCGTCCCTTCATTTTAAAACTTAAGTTAAGTTCTTTAGAAGGAACTTGAACACTCACTCGAGGACAGCTTATCGAGGAAAGGCTCATAATTGTAAGAGTATATTGTAATATTTAAAAAGTTTTAAGCGATATCAGAAGGAGTTTTAAAGCTTCACAATTCAATCTGCGTAACTTCTAAATTAAATCTCGAAGTACGAGATCGTACGGTATTGAGCCAGAAAGTTTGATCATCTCCCTTCACTACTTTAATTCAGAAGTTTTCGGCTTCGTATTCGTCATGCCGGCTACTCCCTAGCAATGTAGGATTAGCTGTTCCTCTCTCCGACAAAAATTAATAAAGCGCTTCTTCAGAACTTTACAGCTGTCCTCAGCTAAAGTTATCATTTTTAGTCTTGAAGTGATAATGATGCATCAATGCCATACAATATGAATTACGCCACTATATAAGAAGTACAAATATGGAGTAGTCACCATCGTTCGTTCATAACAGGTGCCCTTATAGTAATAACCTCTACAGATTATTTTGTTTCACTTCGTACGTGCCACATTTTTTATTGGACTCGGAGCCTTTTATTTTAACACTTCCATTTTATAGAGCGTTGGCTGGCTCTTCTAGATCGTTTTATGTTTAATTTAAATTTTGTTCAGTAAAGCTCTGCGCAGCCCTCAACTGTTATGTTATTGCTTGCCTTTAACTTAATTGGTCTTGGAATAGGCTCTGCATTTGCCGCCTCTGTCCTTCTTCTACCATTCTTCTCTCCTCTCAGAACAGATTGCTGTCTTGAGTGAGGTTTTGAGGCGACAGACAAAGTATCTTTAGTCGTTAAATGCGAAATGATTAAACGAAACTTTCGGGTGTTCTGTACACGTGAAGTGATTTTCCAAAGTGAGTGTTTGATGACGTTTTGCTCTCGATCTCAGCTCTCACTACTTGGCCTCAAAAAACTGAACTCCGTTAAGCTAACAAAATTGAAGATACATTTTTTTTTATCTTTCGGATGCTTTTGTCATGTGACACCCAGTTATGACCATTTTCTCTTCAGACAGCGAAGCGTGTCAAGAGAAATTAATATACTGTACATTTATGCATCAATACTCTTTAACCTGCCTTCTTCCTAGTGTTAGGTTTATATAACACAACATAACACAAAATTTTGCTGCCAATAATCTCGTCAATTTTTTTAAAGGGTTCTTGGATTAAACAGACCAGCAATAGTTGGACATAGTACGTCACGCCGATAATCTGCTCTATTGGTCAAAATTGGTTAAAATCAAAATACGAGTAAAATTCAACATCTAGGTGACTATCCAAACAATAGTCACTAGAAAAGTTTCTTAGGCTATTAGGCAGAAATAAGATTGGGAAATGTGATTTAGGAAAGTTTTTGTTAAAATAGATTAGGTTATACTATGGTATTTAAATGGAAAAAAATAGCAGTGAATTTCTTCACGGGTCCATTAGGTAAACATGTGAAGACTAAATCCAATTTTCGCATACATTGTGGTGAGTAATATCATGAAGCTAAATCCTAATTTTAGCCGTAAATAGTTGACGGTTGGAGTTCATGCAATCCAAGCTTACATCTCAAACACACAAACATTTTGAATACATTAATTTTAATGCCAATATTTAGCATGTATTGAGATCCCTATCAACTGCATAGCAAAAGAAAGAAATTTTTAAGGACTACATAAGCCCTAAAGTGATACGACTTTCTTCTTCATTACCGCTTATACTGCTTACAAATGAAACAATGCATAGGAAGAATAACTGATATTATCTGAAATTTTCTCGTTCGAATACTTGAATATCTATTGGAACTCGAGTCCTTCTACACGTAATGTTCAACAACTTTTCCTTTCGTTAGAATGGATGGAGTCACAGAAACTTGTAATAATATTTGTCATGTGGATGGGGTAGTTTCTGTTGCTTTCTTCCCTTTTTTTGCAGAAAAAGAACATTGGATGCCGGTAATGCGCTGCTTGGTTCACCATTTCACGGGCGACAGAAAGCAAAAATGTTAGCAGTTCCCAACTTGGAGGGTTATTACTCTCTGGCGTAAACATCCTAGCTGTACCGATTACTGGATTTAGAGAATAAGAATATAAAAACTACAACTATAAGAATATAAAAACTAGAAAGTTATTAATTTCATAGCCTTAAATAACTAATTAACCCAGAGTATCAAACATCGAAATCTGTATCGCATCATGGAGTAGCTTTCAAACTATCAGTAAAGGCTACACTCTATGAAGTAAAATATTCACTATGGGTATTAAGGGTAAGGGTATTAAGGTATTATAGGATCAGATCCCTAAGAAATTTATCAGTCCAGTCTAAAGCCCAATTGCACGTTCGTAACAACTCGTCAAGGTGCTCTACTCCTCAACCTCCAACTTCAGTTGAGTAGGCGAATTTTTTTACTTTCTAGCGAGGCATTAACTGCTCCTTTCTTAGGTTTTAAGGGGTACCTAAATCGTTGCGAAACGATGTTTCAGCAAATCTCTGTACGCGATTAAGCCTCTGTTTCTATAAACTTCCTTCGTTTGATGCAATTGTGTTATTATCCATTTACCTTATAAAGAGAGGCAATGACTGCTCCGTACCATAAATAACGACCGAAATGCACGAATATTGAATCCGTAACCAAAATATCATACTGGCATCATTTATCATCATTTATTCTTGAATTATTATTCCCATGGATGAACAAACGATTCAAAGACCCCTGTAATGGAGCAGCGATTCGTAGACTCTATCGGATGAATATTACGGTGATACAATGTGAAGAAATATAAAACAAACGTATCATTTGAACGTATCATTATTTTGATTGATGGACTATGCAGAAAAGAAAATAACTACACCCTTAAAGAAGAAGACTATCATCACAGCACCTAACGACTTTTTATTCGCTAGTTTTACATTTTTACCTCACTTTGAATGGCTTTAGAGTTCATTTAAAAAGTCTTACCGTCTTCTAGATCCTAGAAATATCGCGTGAACACCATTATATACATATATTTTAACGTGCAGGAAATCGCTCTTTAACGTAAAATATGAATTAATTATAATAAACCAAGTTCTGCACCACATTATTAGTAATGTCAATGTAAATATGATTCCCTGGCGCTATTCCTACCGCTAAAACGATCTAAATCACAGCATCTGATAACGTATGCGCCGAAATTTTCCCGGCATTTCCAGAGCAAAGTTCTTCGCCGTAAGGCAGAAGTCAGACCAGCTTTGCAGACGCGCTGTTTGTCGTAGAAGTTAGCGACGCGCTCATGACTCTGAAGTAAAGACTTCCAACATGGTTAGGTCCTCACAACTCTTCATGGCCCTTCCGACCTCTGCTCCCCTTCTCTCTTAATTCAATACACAAAACTGTCGGCTGCAATACTGACTTTATTCAGAGTTTGCAGGCACGTCGGTCTAAAGCATTTCTGTTCCAGCGCTATTTGCTCATCAGCGAGGCTCGTCGACACGAACCCGAGTTTCCATGTTTGCTCGCCGTGTGAGGCCAGCCGATATTTTGTCCTCTGAAAATGATCCGAAGATTTTTGTCAGACAAATAACAGGGCTATTCTGATGAACATCAACTTATTTCCTGCCGAACATCAACTATCGTACCATATGGGTGTCGACTCGAGCCCTCATCAACAGGAAGTACGTATAAAGCCTTGATACACACCTTTACATGCGATACATGAGGAAATCTGCAGATTGGTTGCCCTACCCAGCCAAAACATATTTTATATTTCTACAACACATTGTTTCTTTCTCGTACACTGACACGATATTTTTTCAGGCAGAAGAATAAGCTTATTGCTATGTGAGGGTAGTTGTTTTAATTTACAAATTGTACGCACTCTTAATTCAATACGCGAATGAGTGATACTTAAGATAACGATGAGTAAATGTTTGAACACAACGTCGTTCTGCATTTCCGACTGTGGAATAATCATCGCATAAAGTAAAACTTTGAAAAAATAAGTGCGGTTCTACATATTGACAGCTAAATATTATTATTGTAAATTAGCATTTAACGTATGTAAATGCACCTCAACTGCGGTCTTTGGAAGTTTGTTTTGGGGAGCTATTATTAGTTCGTGTAAGCCACAAACGTAGATGGAAGTCTTTCTTCTCCACGAGCAGCTTGGTCTAACAAATAAGTGAAACTATGTGGAGTCAGAAAGGAAGTACTTCAACTCAAGAGTCATCTCGAAGTTTTAGTGAAGATTCACATCGTCTGAATGAGACCCAAATTTTATTTTGATCACGTTTTTAATTTTCTCTCCATCAATGACGATCTTTCAATCGAATCGCTTGCTTAGGGATTCCATGCTACCATTATCATTTATGTCCTAGGCTATCCGGATCTTATCGGTTTCCAGTTCTATTACACAATTTCCATGAACATTAGTTCCATGATCCATGGTACAATCGGTGGTCTACGTTGAGGGTTAATCAGAGCTGTGATTGGTGGATTCGCTCTATGAAGACTTACATTGAGCACTTACATAATCTAGTGTTAATCAGAGCTGAGATTCAGATGGATTCCAACTATTAATACTTACATTATCTAGCGTTAATCAGAGCTAAGATTGGTGATTTCGAACTATGAACACTTATATAAACGATAACATGAGTTAAATCAGTTTATGAACGCTTTGAGCATCGACTGAGAGATGACTGTGTAGTTTGACATCGTTTTTGTCTAATTCAGACGTGTCTACAAATAAGATTTCTATTGGTCATAGTTTAATAAGCCTGCTACGTTTAGGGCGTTTGAAATAAATTGTATTATATTGTAAAACATGAACTCTCCATAATCTCAATTAAAAATGTAGTTTAAATTTTTCTTTCGGTACGTCTTAGAAATTTTACAGCATCGCTTTGAGCTCAGCAAGCAACGTGAGGAGCTGGGAAGAAGGGAAGAGAAGCAATGATTAACATACCCTCGCTCGTTTATTTGTACCAGTCATAGCTCTAGCCTTTGTTTAAAAAGTTACTTTATTTTAAATTTGGAAACCCTTTTTCAACTACTGACATTATAAACTCACGTGTTGGGAATTTAATACAATTACTTTTTGTAAATTTGGGTTTCATCATCCAAACATTTATTTGTTATTTTAAGCATTAAAAACACTACGCAAATTATTGAACATACTTTCATTCTTACTAAATGTGGGAAAAATACCACCAAAATTGTTCTATGACATTCGTATGTAATAATAATAAGCATTTTATCTAATTTCAATGTGTATCTTTTACCAAATTTTCCTATCACTTTTTTAATGAGCGTCGTCAACTATTGGGCTTTACCCTCGAAGGTGTAGTTCTGAAATTAGCTTTTGACGGAATAGAATTGCAATGAGCTGAAAATTTGTATGTTATATTTCAACATTTTAGGCACGTAAGCAGTATATAAATCATACTCAATGTAGATATTATATATTGAATCTTTTAATGTTAATTCAATATTTTTCCAGGGGTTTTCAGCACTAGGGCTCAATTTCGATGTTCTATGATACGTCAGTTCTAAATTATGAATTGACTTTGACTGGCGAATTCCTGCTCAGGTTCGTTACTCACGCCAAATTTTTTATTTGTTGTAACTTTTTCCGTTTTTACTACAATATGATCTAACTGAACGTAGTCGTTGCATATTAACACTGATTATTATGTTTAAGCACTCAACGAAATCCTAATCAAATATACGAAAAATTACGTTCGCCAGTCTTTGAATGAACACTGCAGACTTGTGAATTATCGAGTACCGAGGTCTTGTAATCCCAAATCGCTTCTACGTTTAACTTATCATCCGATAACTCACGTCTACAGTAGCAAACCGTTAAGCAGAGAATAATTTATTTGATGAATCCACTATTTGTCTTAAGTCTGAATATATGTTCTCCAAATTACGTTTCATCAAGGGACATCTGGTCTCCACAGTCTGAAGAGTGAGCACATGCTTGCACCATTACGAGAGTGAACACCGGCTTCAGCCTTTAACAAGAATGAAGGCATGGTTGCGCTTGTTATGAGAGTGAACACAGGCTTGTGCCTGTAACGAGATTACAAGGGCGGACATAAGCACGCGTCTGTAACAGGGTCGAGTGAACACGGGGCTACCTAGTCAATACAGGCGCCGAAATGTTATGGAGGTGTGTAGAGTTACCGATAGTAGCTTGTTGCCTTTACCTTTTACTCTATTTACAGAATAATTATTGTCCAGGTTGTTCAGAACAGCGTGACGTATGGACGTAATAGTATAAATTTCGTTTTGCTTTCAAATTATAATCATGTAATTTTCAGTAAATCTAAGGCATCGGGTGCTCAGAAAGTGGTTCGACTTCATTTCTTAACCCCGAAAAATAGTTGCGTAGCATATTTGGTTATAAAACAAAAATAAAATAGCGTTTGGTTACAAACATTGAAGGTGTTACTGAAATCTACGTAAAAATGGTATTGTTGAGGTATCAAAATGCCAAATTAAGTGTCTACCACGTTATGAGTGGTGTGAGGCACTGATCGTCTTCGAAAGGGATTCTGTATGTGGAAATCTTTTATTCAAATATAGACCTAATGTTTCATAAAATATTATATTTCTATAGAAGGCATCTGAAGAAAATTTTGAAAAAATAGTTCGGGCTGAGGAATGACATTTTGAAAAATGAGTCTTCTATTGTTCCACAAAATTGTTAATAAACATTCCACCATTTTTGTTTTATTATTCATGTTTTTGGAAAATTTGAACGCATTTTGTTCACTTTAAGAACTTCCTGCGCACTCCGCAGATAAAATTGAGAATGCACTCTGTACATTCGATACTGTGCGGTGTTGCAGAGAATCAAAATGGCACGGAAAAATTGGAAAGAGTTTTGTTTGAGAAGTATTCATTGCTTTCATTATAAGTTTGCTTATGATTGAAGGACAATATAAGCGATTTAGAGAACGTACATGGCGATAAGGATCATTCGTGAAGTAATTTTACAAATCCTGCCGATTGGAAGAAGCAGTGAAACTTATGTTAAGTAGTAAAGCCAGTAGCTTCTCATTTATCATATTTAAGTAAAACGAGAATGAAAATAATTAAAAAGACTCGCAAGTCAATTTCTTTTTTCCAAAATTTCAAGATCTCTACCTGTAGTGCTTTTCTACGGTTAACGTTGGAAACTATGCGACTGCCAGTTATATTCACTCTCAACAGTTATATCTGAGGCATAGTAATAATTACTTTCCCAGTCGTTTGTTAAAACTAAAACAGAAGTGAAACAGTTTTCATCTTGAAATGTTTCATTTATGAACACCTTCCATACGAGCTTGAAATTCATTCATGAAACATGGTTCGTGTTTCTATTCCAGATTGCTGTCTCGAGAGAAGCTAAAAAGTGTGTAAATAACTTTTCAATTCAAGCAGATTCTATAAAGTAATTGAATATAAAATTAGTCTTTTAACTTGTCGTCACGTTCATGAAAAATATTCGGTTTATTCCCACTCAACTCGAATATGAGACGAAATTCTACGTTCTGCCACGCAAATTTTTCTGTTAATCCATCTTTATCTGCTGAAGCAGCACAATGATTCCTCTTTTTAATGAGGCACCTTAATCAGACTTAAAAAAGCCAATTAGCGTTCAGAGGGCCGATGATTGGCTCGCAACTCGCACTTTTGTTGGGCGCCTGCGTATTATTTCCTGACGGCAAAGATCCAGATGAAAGGACAATCAGAACCCTCCATTTCATTTCTTGCGTCTGAGAGCTGGTTGATCGGGCACTCTAGCATTGTGTGCTTTCTCATTTCCTGGCCTCATTTCTTTTGGTTAATTTATTTAATGTAAATTACACTATGAATAGACACATGACGCAAATAGAACGTCTCGTAAAATAAAGTAAATGTCTCGTGTTTCTTTTTTTTAATTTATTTAATTCAAATTACACTGTAAATAGACACAAGGCTCAAATAGACACGAGACGTTCATTTGAATGCAAATGAGTGCGTCCAGGAAAACGTGTTGACGAAGTTGGCGGCGGTGGCTGGTGGGCCTTGAGCGCACTCATGCTCTTTGTTGGTGAGCAACACACTCAAGTTTAACGCTCCGTGTTTGACTTGAGTCATCATAAGCTACGGTTTGTTGTTCTTTACAAAAAATATAAGACCTGAATTTTTGTTATATGGTGGATTATCTTCGAAATGACATAGGGCGAATGGGACCTGACCTCTTTTGTTAAAGTTGTCATGGTCAATTTTGGATTCACGGACATTTTTCTGATTTTTTTAGCGTCATATTGCTGGATTAAGACATTGTAAGGGATCTTATCATTTCCTAAATTATGTGACTTAACCTAACTCGTTAGAGTCCAGAAGTAACTTATACCATTTTACACATTTATTACCTAAAAAATCAGAAGATACAAAGTTATAGTCATGCGCAAAAGTAGGAGGAGTACTGAGAATTTTTATTCAAAAATAATTTTATTCGAATGTCTTCCATTATCATCTAAACCCAAACGAGCTTTTTATTGTGAGCTTTGAATCACACTTCTAATATAGAATACCTAGTGAAATGTTATGCAATATTTTATCATATTCTGTTTCAGTTCTTGCAGAGTATTCAGGATATTTACGGACTTTATCCTTCAAATTTCTCCGATGAAAAAATTTCTAGGTGTATCCGGCGATTGAGGTAGCCAAGGAATGTCACCAAAGAATCGAATAATCCCCTGGAAATGCGGTCAGCAATGTCATAGTGTCTCTTGCCGTGTGAAATATGGTATCATTTTTCTAGTGTACCTGTAGGACTTATTCCAGTATCGTCTTAAAAAAATACATTTCACTGTTGATGCTGTTTTTCCCAGAGAAATCATAGCCATATTTAAGGGCTTTCAAAAGTATGCTATTGTTGAATCCGTGTGTCTTTTATGTTTTGGCATTTCGTTATCATAAATACAAAAGATCTCAATTATCCTCTTCCGTTTACACTGAACTAAAACTTAGTATCCTTTAAAGCTATGGCGAAATAAATGTTTAAAATGGTACTGTGACTTTTTGGCCACCCTGTATTATCGAAAAAATATTTTGTCCCACAAGTAATTAGAAGAATTCACGAACATTTCCGATGTATCTTCGCGTTACTGCGACTATGATAGCATAATTTTCAGTTGCAAGGGCCTTGACTCATCCACGCTCTGATATTCCGTCGTGAGGATTTGCTCTGTATGGACGTACTATGTAGACGTGCGGGAGTCCCGCATTAGCAATGCAATTAAGGCGTTTGCTTCGCATTCATGTTCAGATCAAACGCGGCGTGGGCGTTGAGCTCGCCAAAATTAAAATTCATCCCTATTTCGACAACATAGGATTTTCGAGTCCCCCGTAAAGGAAATGAATGTTTTGTAGGTCATGTTCACAAGATACATTCATGTCATTTCCAGGAAATATTACGTCAAAAACAACAAATTAACTTGGAATGTGACAACAATACGAGTAGACTCTTGTGTTACGTATTTACTTCTTTTGTATTTTTTGCTTATTTGTTGCAAAAATTTTGAGCTTCCGAGCGAGGTGCTTCAGAGTCTTCGTTTTCCAGCGGTCCATGTTAACGTTCGGAAAAAATTTCTTGTTCACCATCAGCGCTAATGAGGCCGCCAGTTACAGCCTCGCTCTTTTGAGCCTCAAATTTTTACAACACGTGACAGAAATTCACACATATTCTTCAAATATTTCTCAAACAATTTAAAATAAATGAAAAGGGATGTATTTAACAAAGAAATATGTTCTGCAAAGTTGCCCTAAATAATTCTCAGTTAATTGTAAGAATTGCACGTGCTCATTATAGGATCTTGTTTTCATGACATTTTGAAAAATATACAGGGTAGCAGTTGGAGAAATGAGGAAAACTTCCACATTTCGGTCCTCATTGGCGGCTTCAAAATGAAATTTTGCGGCTGGAAACCCCTGTATCTTATCTTAAAATAAATTTTTGGCTTTTATTCGCGAAAGTAGAGTTTCAAGATACATTGGAGATGACTACAGATGAATGATTTGAAATAAAAGTTCAGTTCTCAGGAATTTATACGTGCAGAAGAGACCCGACAAACGGGACAGCCATGTTTTTTCATGGAACACGGAGTAGCATACGAGCATGTTAATGTAGGCCAGCAGGAAGCACCAACTCCAGGGGCGTGCGCTCCTCACGCCATCATTTGTCAATTCACTGCAGTCTATTTCATGTCTTTCCTTGACATAGTTACCTAATTAGACACCTTCTACCCGAAATTATTAAACAAAATTAAGGTAAAAAAACCTCTCAGTATCTGAATAGGCTCTGTATACAACCAAGTTTCATTTGAAAAAGACCAAATTCCATGACTTTGGTCATACAAAAGGTCTGTCTGGCAACCCTCGTCCACTCGTCGACACCTCGGAACGAGTGCTCTCTCTGGAGGGTCGTGGCGAGCCCCTGGGGACGTGTCTGCGCGGTGCTACAGCGCGGCTCCCAACGCGACTCGGCTCCTCGTGCACTGGCAAGCAAATTATAACTCACACAGGAGAGCCAAGCTTCACTTCACAGATGAAAGATGGTTACCGAGCAGACGTTTCTGAATGTGTGGCAGGAATGCTAAAATTACCAAGTACGAGTTTGGAATTCTAATTCATTTTTACGTGTTCATAACGTACATCAGGACGTTGTTTGATAAGTTTAGCTGTCATAATCTAGTTCATAATAAAACTAAGGAGCGTATGCTGCCGCACTAGACAAGATTCACTAAACGTCAATTTCAAGGAAGAACTTAATGCGTTCTTCAGTTCATTTTGAGGATAGGTAACTATGTTGAAATTCATTAATTTACTTGTCATCGTTTTCATAAGATGCCGATAGTTTCATCGCAACATGCAACGAAAACAGCATTACAGCATAGAAATTAGTGCATATCTCCATCAAATAATTTGTCATTCATTGCCCTTACATAAACATTTATAACTATATCTCTGCAACTGTTTTGTGCTTTTGTAGTATAGACGGTGGTAATTCCAGTGATGAAATTTAAATTAAATTGAGCATTATCAGAAATATTGCTGAACAGAAGCTGGGAAATATTTGCTTTGAGCACTCAAAATCCTCCACTTAACTTTCGCAAAGAGAAAAGAAATAGCGTTGCTTGAGTCAGAAAGTGTGTCGACAGCTCTCAGATTTTCTCGGAAAAGAAATTTCATGTACCGTGGTAGGATAGCTATCGATTGCCGACAACGCGTTAAAAGCCCGTTTAATTGCATAAAAAACACAATTATTATTTACAACTTTGATTTGATAACACATTCAACGATTTTTTATCCTTTCAAGTATGTTGTTAAAGAAACCACTTAATTTTTAGGCGTTGGGAATTTCAGCTTGTAATGATTTCTGGGAAGCTTTTTAAAAGCGGGCGAGCAACCGAATGTACTTAGCTCTCTTTTTGACGAGCTTCATGAGTTACCTAAGAGATCGTTTCTCGGTTTCTTTGATCAATCATGTACAGTTAAACGTGTTCCTAATGAAGCTCATCTGTCCGAGGCTATTTGCTGCTTGAATACATTTGCATTTTTCCCTCGTAAATGAGTCTTTCGCTCAGCTATTTCACTGCTGTCCATGCCACCGTGCCTGTAAAGATTTTTGTGATCTTAATCTCGTATTTAACCAGTCCACACTGATGAGCATGAATGTATCATTAGTTGATATCTTTGTTTCATAGAAATAATCGTACTAAGCTTCGGCTTATAATGGCACTTCATTAGATGAAGACCAAGGTGTTCTAACGCAACAATTTTACAACGTGAAAATAAGAAAAATACGTATGCATTATTCACGAGGGCTGTATTTTTAGAAAACAGATCTTACACTTTATGTTTAAATCATGATCTCGACATTCAAGATACCGAACTTGATGTATTACTTTCGACAGTATTCAGTAGTGCATACAGTACGCAAACTGTAAATTTTTGCATCCTTTTCTCATTGTAAGAGTTTTACAGTGTTCTCATAATGAGTTTTCCTCGATTAATAAAATCTTTTAGACTAGCTTGAACAATTCAATTTGATAATCTTAAATCTCACATAAAATTTTCATGAGATGTTTTTTCAGCTATTTTCTATGAATAATGTATTTTACAGAACTATGTAAAGCAATGCAAAATCCAAAGAACTTGGGTTAGTGCGGCAGACATACGTAGAACTAAACTCACTCAGATTTATGAAGTCTAACACGTTCTGTAGTTTAATAATATATGTTAGTACTTTCTGCGCGTTCGTTACAGCTGCTGTTATTTACAATGTTCCTGGGCAGCAGCGACGGTCAGGGCAGGCATTAATTAATCAACGTGAACAACGATGCCTGTCATTCTGAACTGAGCCGCGAATTTGCATGAACAGATCTGCCAGTCTATTGTTTACTTGAACAAACTTTTTTATTTGTCATGGAGTACGCATTGCTCTTTAAATTGGAAGTAATTTACTTATTTTGGAAGGGGGACTAAGGCTGAGTTAGCTGTGAGCAATATTGTAAGGATATCTGTGTAAAACTCATTGTGAGAACACTGTAAAACTTATACAATGAGAAAAGGATGCAAAAATTTCAGATTGCTTACTGTATGAACTACTGAATGCTTTCGAAGGTAATACATCAAGTTCGGAATCTTGAGTCTCGAAATCATGATTTGAACAGCAAGTGCAAGATCTGTTTGGTAAAAATACAGCCCTCGTTAATAATGCATGCGTATTTTTCCTATTTTCACGCAATATTGGTTCATTATTCTCTCTTCTGAACATTGTACACAGAACTGCAGAAGCATAAGCCTCATGAACGATACTATATTTAGGTGAAAAGTCCCTTACCGAATCGCACCTCAGCTCCACATTTCCGCAACAGTTGTTCTTACGACTCTTGTCGTAATTTTCCCGCAACATGTTAATGGACTTGTGTCGTAATCTCAACGCCCCTGGTTCTAAGCTGATTCGTGTCGTAATCTCACCACCGTCCTTCGTAAGCCAACTCGTGTCGTAGTCTCTACGGTCTGGCAATTAGCGTTGTGGGGCTGTCCGCTTATTGAAGATTATCGGCCCTGTGATTGATTGCCTCGTGCTGAAGAATGGGCGCCTCGGAGCCATCCTCTGAGGCGCGGATTAGACTGCTCTCTGATGACACATTTTGCGCCTTCGAATGGCCACGACTTTGATCTATCGACTAGTGAGATGGTGGAAATTATTTAAATTGGATGTTGGTAGCGAAAATATTGCAGAAGTAATTTTCTTGTTAGAGGGAATCTATATATGGAAGCTTTCCACGTGACTGGGTGTCTTACTTTTCGTAAAACAGTCTACGTTTCGAGTAGTTATTCCACCTTCGTACAAGTGTAGGGTTATCAGCTTCGTGTGCCTGCTTTTTATATATGTTCTCTCAAAAAATGCTGTGCTGTCAAAATTTTTTCAGATTATGCTTGGTTTCTCAATGGCATTTATTATTCTGAAACCGTTCATGCTTAATTAATTGATAATTACATTTTCGTAACTGACTAAACACAACCGAACTTATTTTGATAATTTATCTCGTAAACATTGATGAAGAAAAGATATAGTCTCTTATATGAGAGAGATTGTATCATTACGTTGCAGAACATATCGGTCTTCACTCCATGTAAACTAACTCAGCTTGAAATGGAAAGAGAAGAAGAATAGAAGTTCTGAATGAGCATACCATTTGAAAAAGATCTTACAAGTCCAAAGGTATTCGTATAACTTATTTGTTGACATCGCCGAAGAAAAAGAGGCCCTTAAGAGTCCATACTCAAAGTTTATCGCATAATCAAGTATTTAGATTAGACAGTAATCTTCTGTTTCTGTTTCAGTAATATCTTTGTGAACTGCTTCTTATTCTGAGCACATACATAAATGATATAATTCGGAAGTATTTGAAACAAACTCGAAAATACTAGAAGAATTCCCTCACAATGCAGTTCTTAAAATACTGTGCGTAGAAATACTGTACAAGGAAATTTTTTGATAGATACAGTCAATGCGCAGCGCATTGCCACTTATGACAATTTTAGTCATGAAATCTACATGTATATTTTATTTAATTTCGTCAAGCTTAAATATTGAAGGTCCAATGTACAGTTTTTTCAAGGGCCTATACCGTTTTATTAACAACCATAGTTCTATAAACAACTATAGTTTGTTCTATTGGCAACTAAAGAATAAACTAATAGGAATATATCTTTCAAAATGTTTCGCACGTCAATCGTCCTGTACTCAGCCTCGTGTCGCGACAGTCTACCAGCAAGTGACGGCAAAGGGGAAAGTAACATTCGCACATCTGCCGGTGAAAGAGCGGCGTGAGAAAAATTTTTTTCGAAAGCAAAGCTCCTTTTTATCTGACCTGCCATCCGTACAGAGAGGCGTGACCATTGAAGTTCATCTTGCAGGAGCGTCCGCGTCTGGTACATAGAACTTTGCGGGTGTTTCAAGAGCCAGCGTGCCAGGAGTGATCACATGTTGAAGTGGAAATGGTGTCCTCTATGAAGGAGATAAAATTAATGTGGGAAAATCAAATTTGACCGACCGTGATTGACGGCTACTGGAAAACATAGTCACCAGAGACGTAACTAAACTAGATGACTTCCGAAATGAGTGTTCATCGCCAGATTTCCATACTCGTTAAAACTGTTCAACGGGATTTACATGCCGAGACCATTTACAACTATAAGTGGCGCCCTAAAAGTCATTAGTGACGTCACTGGATGTTTTCATGTATCGATAGCAGTGGCGATACCGCCATAATTAAACTAACAGCAAATGGAACAGGTAGTCTTGTCTGACACATCATTAAATACATTATTTCAGACCACCGTACCAGCGTTCGTCTGGCGAAAACGGCAGAAGCGTTTTACGTCGTAAGCCGTTTTCTCATCTTGGAGCTCATTACTTGCATGGATTTGATATCTTTTTGTAGCCTAGGTCTAAGCATAATCCTGAAAATGAAGATCACAAACAATGGTTATCTCAGTGTTCTCTCAGATCATTCACACCCATATACTTCAGATTTTCTCTTCTGCTGAAAGTCTTTTGAGAAGACAATGCTCTTGGTCACACGACTCGCAAAGATAAAATGAGGTTATAAGGCAGTAAAGATGAAGTGCAACATTTCATGTGGTATCTTCAATGCCATGATTTCACATATGTTGAGCCTTGGTAAGAATTTTGGGAAAGAACTTCCGCCATGCCAACTTAAAATCGAGACCGTATTGTCGGACGAATGGCTACGAATTCCCTTGAATCTTGTGCACGACCTTGATATTAGCCTCCCACATTGAATGCAAACTACCATTTGAACCGAAAGGGACCCAACTGCAAAAGTTTTCTCTCTTCTGCACGTATTTCTATTAGTGTCTTCTGTACCAGCATTCAGACACTCTGAAGCTTTATCGTTTCAAATAATTTACAGCACATCATGAAACTGAGGAACTGACAAGGTTTTCTACTGGTAATGGTATACTTTCTGAAGTCACGAGCGAACTTATTGGGAGTTGACATTCACTAAAAGAGGCGTTGCAATTTTCTACAAGGCTTACCTGATGTTTGTTTTCTTGTTAGATTTTAGGAGTCTTTCTAAAAGTTAATAATAGAAACAAGCGGGTGAGCGAAATGATTCAGTGGGGAAGTGGTTGGTCATCATTTTTTCGCAAGTATCATAATACCAATAAACATCTTGATCTTATTAACAAAATTTGTAATTGAATCAGTTTTGCTTAAGACGTTGGATAACCTAAGACGGGAAAGACGACCAGTTAGCTAAAGCTTTTAATAGGTTACCCAGTAATAATAATTGCTTAAAAAAATAAAAACAAGCACAAGCTTTTTCTAATTCAAAACGCAAATGACAAGGATAAGACTTCTATGTGTTTTTGAAAGTTTCGAAAGTCCTTTAGTTCCTTACGATAAAAGCAAATATTTTGCCCTCAAATTTAAAATCTTCAGAGTCGTTCTGCCATGTGTTGATGAAAAAAAAGATGGCGCTACAATATCAAGTTCTTCTGCTGGAAACAATTAAATTCAAGTTTTGAATTCGGCCAAAATGTTAATAATTTTGTTTACATTTCTTCACTCAGGTTCCACGTCATCACAACATTGAAGTTTTGTACAACGTGCAATAAAACTAATACATAGGTATCTATTTTTATGAAGGGCAGGAACTTTTTGCGCGTGTGTTGAATGAACTCTGGAACAGTAATAGGTGATACTTTGTACATATTAACTATCGAAAATAAATTCATCGCAATGACTACTGGCAGCCCCTGCCCCTCAAAAACAATAATTTATATAGAAACCGCACAAATTAAAAACTACAAAAGGGCCCCAAAACTCAAAGGATGTCAACATTGGAGTCAGAATACGACGACACAGTCGGCGTCACGATCCACTTGTTGTCTCCTGGTCCCCGTAATGATGGGAGCCATTAATACGAATCATTGCGTGCGCGGCATGCACTAACGATGCTCGCATGACTCCGGCTCTCCTCGGAGTCCGACCTTTAACGGGCCGTGGCATTGAGCGGCATGCGCCCGCGTCCCTGACGTATGTCCGAGCACTCACTCGGACGGCGCTCGATTGTGAGCGTTATGGTGGCTCCCGTAGGGGCCTTTGTAAGCCTCATGGGCCCACCTATTGTTGATGACTTCTATTTATGCTCGTGTTTCCTGCTGTGTCGCTCGCACGCAAGTAATGATCCCAACCACTTCTTTGCTAAGTGCTTACAAGAATAAATTGTTGTTTGGAAGCAGGATTTTTGGAAACTTTAAAAATTGCGTGAGTTCATAAACAAGTACTTTTCAACAGCTATTAGCTTTGCTTGAGTCGGCTAGAAATACTTCCCAGGACCTGCATTGATTTGTATTAAGATTTGCAAGTGCAAATGAAGTTCTAGGTGCCTGCGATGTTGGCGTTTCGTCACAATAACGCTTTTGAATAGTAGCTCCGACGAAGGCTAAGAAAAAGTTTGTTCTAGTGCACATTTAGGTTAGCAAAATAATAAATAAAAATCTAGAAAGAGTGAGCTACGCATAAATGTACAGTATCTATGTATGTTATAACATACAAATTAGCATGAATACTTGCATAACTAAAGGGTTTCTCCATCAATTTCTGTTCTTGAGATATTTCGTGGGACGAGAGGTGATGCTCAACTTTCTCGGAGTTAATTGAACTCTTGCATTACGATGTGTTGTTGGAAAACTACTATTTACATGTGCCCGTATTTTAACGGTGAGATTTGACGAAGCTAAGAATATAAGAAATTTAATCCTCGTCTTATGCACGCCCAAATGCCAAGGCTTGTCTTTTGCAAGAAATCATTTAAGTTAAGTCACGTGCATTTGTTCCGAGTTTCATTTGAGAATCTAACATTCTTGAGTTCATCTTAAAATTTGTTTTGAATTTTTTGTTGCTTCTTCACCTCAAAAACATTAAATTCTTTTTCCTTCCGTACCAAGGTTGTAACGCCTGTTCGTAACGATGCTTACCATTGTATTCGTTTCCAATACTTAAGTATAGAAAGATCGTAATAATAGCTCGTAATTTTACGAGGTTCTTTGATTTTTATAACTATTCATGAACCATTGGAAAATTAAAATTAAATTCAATTATTCGGTATTGGGACAGTAAAAGAAAATTGATGAGCGTTTCTACCAGGTTTTACAAGTCTCCTGTATCTAAGTTCGTGCAGTGATGTTATAAATAAAAAAGTTGTCGGTATTTTTAGCGGTAAACCATTTCCCTATATCCATGTTGATAGATATTTACAAAGAACAACGGAGTGATATGAAGAAATTTATTTAATTTAAAACGAAGACAAACCTCGACTCATGAGCCCACAGATTTTCCATTTTAGAAAATTTTCCAAATTCTAGAGTTCAACTTTTGCAAAAGTTGCCGCAGCCATTTTCGTACTAGTAAATCCACATCCCCCTCCATACTTTTCACGTCACAGACGACGAAATTAAGCACTGTATGGTACATATATACAGACTGAGAGTTTTGACGCATTTCCACTTATGGAAATGACATCTTGACATCTGGCCTATAAATAATATATCCGAGCAGCATTACTGATGTAATACAACAGTGGTTTACAGTGTGCCATCCTCGTTAGCGAAAAAGAGGAGTTCCCTTTTATCTTCAGAGCCTAGCTAGGCTCAAAGCTTTCGAGGAGGTAGCGTTTCAAATTACTGCATGAAGCGTCCTCCTGAGATATAACCTGAATTATTCACATAATGGCACAATTTTATTCATCAACTAAAAATTTGTCACAAATAAGGATGGAAATTCTATGGAAATAATGTCATCACAGTTGAATGGAATTTAAATTCCCCGAATTTGGAGGGTTTGATTACTGCCTATGATTTGCGCGGTCCTTTCTATCATGAAATGTATCGAAAAATCTAGCGGTTCATTGAGTGGTAGAATATTTGCGAGTAATGGATAAAATTAAATTTAATTATGTTCCGTGAATCAAATTTGAACCTCGAATAATCAGTAAAGGGATGAAATTAAAATAAGGAAAATTTGTTTGAGATCGATACTTCTGTGCGAAAGTTGTTAAATGAATTTTGTGGCAAAAAAAAGGTGTGAATTAATACTACATTGCAGTGAAACGGTTTTCATATCATAAAATGCGGTTTTGTGAATAACACAGTTTACTCCAAAAGTTACAAATTACACCAATATTTCCTCTAAATAGTCATATTCCGTTAAATACCTTTTCCCACCCTGAATTTGCATCACTGACCTGCTTAGCGCTGTAGTTGCAGTCAATTTAGTAGACAGAGGGTTAATAATATCTTTGAAACACGGAAATAGACATATTCGCAGAAGAAAAACGCTTTGATAGAATTTCCTGCAGTTAAGGTGCCATGAGAGCAGTGCCTGTACGACGACAGCTTCCTTGGGTCTGCTAATATGTTCTCTTACCTATGCACGGAGCCCTGGTATTGGATTCTTAGATATTGGGCAAAGTATGGTTTCATTAAATCTTCCAGTATAAAATACAGATTCAGATGGAAGGACTGAAGAAGAGGTTTAGTTTTTCGAACAGTTGATCGTGAAGCCCTTCCTTCGCCTCTCCTCGATGAGGGACTTCTTGGAATTGTGAATTGTTCTGACTTTAAGACCTGACTTCTGTGTGGATGAGAATATCACCGTCTCGGAACAGTTTTAAAATAGTTGCCTTATACTCTGAAAGGAGTATTGTAATACGTATATGAGAAAAACTATGAAAAGTTTCGAATTAGTTAACAGATCAATGTGTCATTTACTTTTTTAGTTGCATGTAGATAGGCTTCACCCTTTCTCTTGCAGTTGCGCAAAGAATGTTTAATTTTCAGTCTCTTCAACAAGTATACTTCGATAAAATAATATTCCTACGTAATAATACAATATTTGGTAAATTTACGGTATTTGTGAGTTCATGTAAATGAATTCTGAAATATTTTTTGTTTTTCGAAGCCCTGAAAACCAATTGGTCAGAAGAAACGCCAACACCTAATTGTCTGTAAATTTTGCCATAATATAAGGGCTTTTGAACGTAAGCATGTAACTGTCACTGATTTTTGGTCGAATATAAGGGCTTTTAAAAACGTCATATCTGTACTTTATCAAACCAAAATTGCCACGGCCTACATTAGAGCTACGCGTGATGCCCGTCAATGCTGCAAAAATTACAATGGGAACTTAATTAGAGAAGAAGTTCAGTTTTCCTTCTCATATTGTGCGATAAAATAGTGACACATTGAGATATTTGTTTGTCCAGCACAATCTCGACTGATGAATTATTGTTACCATTCCTTGAATCATGTAGCCCACCTACTGCACCGACTGCTTGTCAAGGCCGGCACTGAAGAGCTCAAGCTATAATGCACACAACATACTCTATCAAAAAATATGTAACATTTTTCATATAATTATTTACAGTATTATTTTTTTCTCTTTAAATATCTTGTTCCATGTAAGTTTTTCTTTTGTGACATCTTGAGTTCAGCGATGCACCTAAAATTATGGTGAGTGCCGCGAGGACTATTCAAAACTAGAAAGTGGCTAATAATTTTTGACTTAGTTATCGGTATACAGTGCAGATTTTCGAAGCAGTGCGACTGGTTAAATTCATATTTGATCATTGAGATCGGTACAGTAAAAATACTCGTACCTTATGCGTAGCTTTGAAAGCAGGTCATGTTGTAAAAATTGCCTAGAAAATTGTTTAAAGAGTTTGATCAATCAAAGCCCTGGATAATTGAAAAGCTTTACTGTTTTGCGAGGGTGCATGTATCATGGAAAGAAGATGTTTGCTTAGTAGTAACTTACTAGTAACAAGAGTCAACAACAGATGATCAGATTTACCATTGAAAGAAATTTATCTCGCTCATGTGATAATAATTTTTGCGTTCTATAATTTTCAAATTTTGTTAAGAAAGTTGATCGCACGATATGTAAGAAGCATTCCTAGCAATAATGATGGGGAGTCAAATTTTCTTTAACGTATTTCAACAGCACCCGTCGACTATTTTTAGCAATACCTGCTATATATGACCTAAGCTCATTTTTAGCTTTGAATTTCTTCAAATTAGACGAACATCGTCATTACGTGTTCATTTTTTGAGCTCGGCCCAGAACCACAGTGTTTTCGCACGCTGAATGCACAACTCATTTTGCCACGTCTGCTATTGCTATTATCTTGCTATTATTATTCTAGGAGCTCCCTTTCCGTCCAGATCACTTCGCTTGCTTCACACACACACACAACCCTCTGACCGAAGTAGGGCGCTGAATTCTCCTTGGTCCACGGCGAGTGTCATCAATCATCTTCAATCATCGGGATTGTGTCCGACCATTGATGTACTTGACTGAGAGAGGCCTATCCCTCTTCTGTCTCGTCCCTCTCTTATATCTGCGACGCGCTGTGCTTAGAATTAATTTTGCACAAGTTGATAGATGGTCTTGCGATTGCTGTACAGAAAAAGAGAGCAGTTTGATTTTCTTTGTAGATAGAGAGTTTCAAATGAGAATGCTTTCATTTCTAACTATGAATGAATAACTTTTTAAATCTGTTTCTGAAAATACCAGGATCAAGAACGGGTCACACAACCCGCACAATGCGTGCTAACTGGCATTGTAGGCCTAACTTTTTATGCTGGCTTTACGGGCGCTTCCCAGCAGGACTGAGCTGTCATTGGAGAGGGAAAATTAACATGAAGAACATCAATGGGCTCTCCGAATGGGACAATTTTTCATTTGGACAGATATAGCTCTTTCACACAGTAGTCAATCACGCCGAAATGATCTTCTCTTATCACACCATGAATAACTTTCGAATGAATTAGGCAAAATTGCCCTTTATTTTTGTCAACTGGCTTTTACTAATCATTAAATTTTAGACCCATACAAAGAGGGGGACAATTAGATCGACAAAAAGGGTTTGTCGCATTAGCCTAGAATAATGCCTAAATGCATAAACTCTCTATTGATAGACTTTGTGTCCATGAAAAGCCATATGTACACTTTCATTTTTGGATTCAGAGAAAACTCTTCTCTTCCCCACTCTGTTCAGAAGGTTTTGTTATTATGTAGCCGAGATTCGGGAAATTATTTGCCTCTTTCGAATGTTCGGTGGGGAATCTTCTGAAAAACTTTTGCGCATTCTCTTGAAAAACATTTCGCCTAAATGTTTTGAGAACTTTGCGACTTTTTTTTTAAGTTTAAGAACGAAAGATAGAGCGAAGATCAATGGTTTTGAATGAGAGAAAGTTGGTAAAAATGAAACGTTCCGACACTGTTGAGATTGCGTATTTGTTTACCAGCTATATTGTTATATTTGGACTGAGCCAAATTTTATTGAAAACTATTTTCAGCCATTTTATATAAACCATTTTTTCTTTTTATACCAACTTTTACCAACAGTCAGTTGGGGTGGGGTTACCTCTCTGGCCCATTTTTGCTCACATTTTCACGCGTTTCCACGAGCAACTGTGGATCGATGATTGTCCTCCAGATTTTAAATGGACTTTGTGCAAACGAGACATGACCGATGCCATGTACTATTCCAAAATCGGTCTCATTGCCTCCTTCCATTTGATTATAATTATTTGCATTCGTAGCACCCCAAAATCACCTGTACGAGGGAAACTGAGCAAAATCAAACCGTATCGTTCTCGAATTCCGTTACTACTAGACATGAAAACTGTTTCCGCTACTTAGGTTTTCGAGAAAGTTGTTTCACTGCTCTAAGTTCAAGTTTATTCAGTTTCTGTACTTTTTTTACTTGAAATTAATGGTATCAAAACTCTGCTGCTCACGGCTTTTTGAGAATGTTTTAAATTCAACTTCATTGATCGTCATCAGGTATTTTCATCTCTATAGATGCTTCCTCCTCAAATATGTGTTTTTTTTAACTTTTTTTGAACGATCTACGAAAAAACTTTGAAATAGAAAATTCTACTTAACTTCACTCGAATGAACTTATTTTTAAATGACTGTCTTGCCTTCCTTATTTCGGCCATAAACCAGAGAAAAGTGAGGAAGACTTGCTCATTTTTAGTTTAAGTTTTTCATACACACTGATTTTCGTTATAATCGTTAAAAATATTCGTATCTGCTCCTCTGTCAACCATGAAGATCAACTTCCAAACAGGGTTGCCAGATGATCTAATCTAAATTACCCTGTTTTGGTCTCAAAATTTCCCTTTTTTGACTAAAAATTTCCCTGTTTTGTAGACTCTCAGAACATACCTACGTACATACATAGAATCATATTCCTTTTATAGAGTATACCTATTTCAGTGAATAGCTCTTTTATTTTTGCATGCAAACATGTTGTTGTAGCACTAATGAGTGGGATGATAGTCAAAAATGGATCTTTAACAACATCTTTTTTAACAACCCTGGCCACCAATGCCAAATGCTTTGTACTTCATTTATATGTTTATTCATCCGTTATCAGTGAAAAATAACGATTCTTCATGAGCTCATAAATATTATCACTCACTTCGCCTCCTAAAACATTCTTCACAATTGCAATACACTTAGTCCTACCACATTTGAAACCTTTCGCAATCTCCGAATCAGGACAAGCTACTTTCACAACTGGGACTAAATGTTCAACAATAGAATGCGGAATATTATGCTCATATAGGAATTGAACAAGCCGAATATCACTTTCTTGTACTCGTGTATTTTTTCTTCGTTTACTGTCACTGTGCGTATCCGAAGAACTTCCCGTTGTTGTTTCTAATATCTATATTTTTTGTATTTCTCCTTGCCGCAAGGTTTTCAATACCTGATTTGCCAGCTTTCCCCTTTATTTACATCACATACTTTACAATTAAAATATTCTGTTCCTTTTTATTTTTACTGAGACACCCTTTGAATTTCATTTCAGTTTTCCACAACTCTAGGTACTTTTGAGTATGAATTAAACGTTAACGTCTTAATTTTGATTGTGGGGTTTCATTCCCACTGCTTTACATATTACGTTAATTCACTTCAAAAATTGCAGTAATGCTGAAGCGCGTCTCTTCAATTTCCTCTCACTAAAATCATTACAATGACCAATGCAATTGTGATGATTAGGATCTGCGACTCTGTGAAGCGTGAACAGCGTGAACTTGAACTGGCGCTGCGCGGTTGCGACGCATTGGCGCCTCTGATTGTTCCTAGTCAGTACGTACGCGTACAATACGTGTATCAAAGTTCGAACATGTCCGACAAGTGTTAAAAACTATTAATACTTAGTAGCTTAGCACAAAGTGCTAAGTAGCTAATCACTTACATAAAATTTTACATGAAAATGAAGCCGCAAAGCAAAATTTCCCTGTTTTCATCCAGTTTTCGAAGTTTTTTCCCTTTTTCCCTTTGGAACCCAAAATTTCCCTAAAGCAGGGAAATTTCCCTGCATCTGGCAACACTGCTTCCAAAAGCTATGCTCTATTCCGTTACGTATCAACACAGTTGGGCAGAGTGTGCTCGTGTATTTACGTGAGCTCTACCACAACAGCATGCCGTTAAAGCTGCTCTCTTGAACTTTTCACCGGGCACAGCCAATCCATATTATTTAAAGTTGGTATGCATTTTAGGCTCCACTGCAAAACATTTTACGGTGTTTGACTTACTGCTCAGAAATGAGCAAAATACGCAGCAGTTCTGAAATATTTAACATTTTTAAGATGTATCTAGAAAGAAAAGTACAATACAACACAGAAATTAGGAGATTTGGATGAAAGGATCATAATGAGTGATTCGTAGCTTCGTCAATAACTTCTTAATTTGGAAATACTGTGCACATCACTAACTGTGGGAGACTAATTTGAGAGTTTAAATTTCATTCATGAATTTGTTCGGCTTGTTTTACATACCCTCTATTGGCAAGAACATTTGTGTGCTCCCCGTGGTACAGTGGTTAAGGGATAAGGCTCGTATGTTGGAACCGCGGGTTCGAATCCCGGCGCTGGCGCGGAGATTTTCCCCCGTTGGGTATAAGGGAAAGCTCAAGCACAATACCCCACTCAACCCAGGTGTCGGGAATGGGTACCGGCTTTACGGGGGAACCGTCATGGTGTCCTATATATAGGGTTAGTTATAAGACATTTGAAAAACCAATGCTAAGATCATATGTATCAGGCTTGATTGGAAATAAAGCATCCCAAAGATGCCGATGTTTTGCATTGCATTTGAACTTTTGAAATTCACGCATTTCCTTTGAACTGCGTCCACTTCTGAGGTTTTGCCCGTGGTTCACAAACTGAGACTGAAAGGGAATTAAAATGATAAAGTTAAAGTAAGAACACAACTGGGTTTTATGTTTCTATCTTGAGACCTGTAAAAGTTGCTTTTATATATATTCAAACGACTTGCAACGAAACATTTTTCAAGTAATAAGTATTACACGTAATGGGAACGTAGAAGCTCATGTCAATGACGACATTTCACATCTCGTTCAGAGCTCGTCTGGGGGAGGTTTGCCTTTCAGTTTTAGTTGAAGGAGCGTTCGAGCTTTGGGGTGTCGAGAAATTTTCATTTTAAAGCCTCGTAAATCAGGCATGCTGAGGTCTTTTGTGTCTGCTTGGGATGCTATTGTGTAGGCAGCTCGTAACCAGCGTCTGAAGTGTGAGCGAGGGCGCCTTGCACTCAGTTATTAATCATTGATGGAATCTTTCAAGATAAAAAGGAAAACCATGCAACGGGGCTAAGAATTTCATGATAAAAAACAAACGATTCGGATTATAAAAAATCCATCTTATGTGTTCTGAAATACAATAAATCGAAGTATTAAAACATTGTGACCATAAATCTTCTCAATAAATCGGATATGAGACAATGAAATTTAAAATATATGATAAAACAAAAACTATACAAAATGTCAACAAACACTGGAAAGCTTTACTACTTTATCACATTCATTTATTGATGGACGGTTTTTTAAAATGTATATAGATTCTAAGATGCGGAGATCGGACAAATTTGATGTTTAATCCAAAATTTTAAAATTTGTATTTATAAAAATATGGTCTTTCTTCAAACAGAGATCTCTTATTGATAAGTTGGAGGGTTTGGTCAGGTTGCACCCGGTGCGAAAGGAGAAACGAATTCATGTCAATTTTGCCCGGATCTCGCATTCGGTCGACAGTGCAGAAAAATGAGTTTCACAACCGCACAAAATATTTTGCTGGAAAGAGACAAGAAAATTTATCTTCATGAATTACTGAAATATTGTTTATTTATTATGATTACACACACGCATTTACAGAGACTCATGTTATCGGTAGCCGGACAATGGCCCAGGACCGACCGTCCTCCGGACAACTGACCTCCTGCCAGACAACTGCCTCAGGACAACTGACCTCCTGCCAGACAACTGCCTCAGGACAACTAACCTCCTGCCAGACAACTGCCTCAGGACAACTAACCTCCTGCCAGACAACTGCCTCAGGACAACTAACCTCCTGCCAGACAACTGCCTCAGGACAACTAACCTCCTGCCAGACAACTGCCTCAGGACAACTAACCTCCTGCCTGACAACTGCCTCAGGACAACTAACCTCCTGCCAGACAACTGTCCCAGCACAACTAACCTCCTGCCAGACAACTGCCTCAGGACAACTAACCTCCTGCCAGACAACTGCCTCAGGACAACTAACCTCCTGCCAGACAACTGCCTCAGGACAACTAACCTCCTGCCAGACAACTGCCCCAGCACAACTAACCTCCTGCCAGACAACTGCCTCAGGACAACTAACCTCCTGCCAGACAACTGCCCCAGCACAACTAACCTCCTGCCAGACAACTGCCTCAGGACAACTAACCTCCTGCCAGACAACTGCCTCAGGACAACTAACCTCCTGCCAGACAACTGCCCCAGGACAACTAACCTCCTGCCAGACAACTGCCCCAGCACAACTAACCTCCTGCCAGACAACTGCCTCAGGACAACTAACCTCCTGCCAGACAACTGCCCCAGCACAACTAACCTCCTGCCAGACAACTGCCCCAGCACAACTAACCTCCTGCCAGACAACTGCCTCAGGACAACTAACCTCCTGCCAGACAACTGCCTCAGGACAACTAACCTCCTGCCAGACAACTGCCTCAGGACAACTAACCTCCTGCCAGACAACTGCCCCAGCACAACTAACCTCCTGCCAGACAACTGCCTCAGGACAACTAACCTCCTGCCAGACAACTGCCTCAGGACAACTAACCTCCTCCGGACAATTGTCACAGAACAAATAACTATTCGGGTAACTGCTCCCGTAGGACGATTACTGTCGATTATCTCGGATAATTAAATAAATTTAATTTTTTTCGAGCATGCATCTAAGATAAATACTAGAGGGAAATTCAAGTCTTTAAGCCTGCTTTCAGTTCATTGATGCTCCAGTGATAAACGTAAACACATTAATTGAGTTAAAAAGCGACCTTTAAACTTCAAAAGCGAGAATTCTTAGAGGCAAAAATTAAAATAAAAGCTTAAATTGCATGATCTCCGAATTCTTCATCAATTACAGCGGTATTTTTTTGTTCATCATTTTCCCGTTCTTTTGACCTCATTTTTTATCTATTCGACTATTCAGAGTAATTAAAATTGTCTCGTTTGAAAAGTTGTTGTTAAGCAACAAACTCAAGGAAAGCATTTTCTTCTTTTTCTAGTGCCCTTCTATCAAAGCCCGGAAGTCATTACTCTGTTGCAAGTCATCCAAACACTCATTTTTTCATATGGCTGAGTTGCTCAGCTTCATTGCGTTTTTGATTTTGGTCTGTCATTGGAAAGTATGCGATTTTTTGGTGCTTCTAATGGAAATGAAATAAAATTTATTATAATAAAATAATTTATTAATGAAAGCAAAAAGTTGGTAACCAATTAATCTACTACTTTTTGCGTTAGAGCAACGAGCAGATATCAAAATCGAAGAAACTGAATCTGCAGTAGTATATAAATATCTCATTTGCACCTCCTTAAAAATCTGTTGTCTCAAATTTATAGATAAACTGTCATTGAATCCAATCAGTATTTTAAATTTTATATCTTGAATCATGATGTAAAAACAGGTTGCATTGCATCAAAAGGCAGTTCAACGAGTCATCGACAGGTTCCTCGTGGCATTTCCGATGACTCGTTGCAATGCCATTTAGTTTGAAACCTTACGAGGATTTTTTGGGTCGAACTTTGTTCCAAAAACCCTCTTCACTGCTGCAGTGAACTTGACTTCTCCATACTTCAGAATGATGAACCTGGATTCTTCGGCAGAGAAGGGAGAATCTTCCTTGAAGCTGAACTTCTGGTGTGCTGGGGCAGCCATTTTCAAATCGAGTTGTATTAAATGAAACAAAGACAGTAACATATTCCATGAATCCGGTATCATGTCTACGGAATAATAAAACCTCCCATGTGGTGAGCTGGAAAAAAGTTCGTGATGTTTGTTTTTTGTTTGGTTCACCAGATTTTGTACTATTCAAAATCGTCACTCATGATTCATCACCCGTACAATAATGTATCGGAGGAACGAGTATGCTGGATAACATACAGTAGAAGCTTTGAATTAAGAATGGACCCACGAAGACGGGAACTTTTTTTGAAGCGTACGTCTCATACGCAAAAAAAAGATTTAATGTTAAGATGTATATTATTGCTTGGATATGTTACTGCATTTGAAATATCATATGCCTGACTGTGGAAAGGGATTGATGTAGACTAAAATTGATCAAACGATGGAAGTCAGTTTTGAATGTGAAAGAAAAAAGAAAAATCCCTTGTCATACTTTCCATTTATTCATTTAGCCAATAACTGAAAAAAACTGTCGCAATGTCTGACACGGAGTTGAGCATCAGCACGGCACCATACTGAATATTAAGCGATATGACAAAGGAAGAGATATGTTCAGTCTCGATATTTTTAGCGATATGTTCAATGCCGTCTGACTTTCAATGTGCGGTTTCCAAATAAGAGTAAGTAGCTGAACGTCCTGCAGAATTTTATACATAAACATATAAATTCAGGAAAGTCATTTTTCTTCAATCGAATTATCTTGAGAAACTTATAAACGAAGAACGCTGTTAATATGGAAATCATATTTATTAGAACTGTACAAGGCCTTACAACAAAATATCTACAAAGAATCTATTCTGAAGAAGAAAGCGAAATTTAAATAGATTCTTTGCAGATATTTCATTCTAAGACCTTGTAAATTTCTAATAAACATGATTTCAATATTATTAACGTTCTTCGTTTATAAGTTCTTACACACATCAAGGCGCGGAGATTCGACTGAATATGGCTTCCATGCGTAAAAGAGTACAAGTTTTAACCGACTAATTAAAGCCATAAGTACTGCCGTACTCCAGTATAAAAGGTGGTTTTTAGCTCACAGTTTTGTTTTATGATTGGTTGTGAGAATGAGGTAATAATTGGTTCGTGAGAATGAGATAATAATTGGTTCGTGAGAATGAGATAATAATTGGTTCGTGAGAATGAGGCAATAATTGGTTCGTGAGAATGAGATAACAATTGGTTCGTGAGAATGAGGCAATAATTGGTTCGTGAGAATGAGATAATAATTGGTTCGAGAGAATGAGGCAATAATTGGTTCGTGAGAATGAGGCAATAATTGGTTCGTGAGAATGAGATAATAATTGGTTCGTGAGAATGAGGCAATAATTGGTTCGTGAGAATGAGGTAATAATTGGTTCGTGAGAATGAGATAATAATTGGTTCGTGAGAATGAGGCAATAATTGGTTCGTGAGAATGAGGCAACAATTGGTTCGTGAGAATGAGATAATAATTGGTTCGTGAGAATGAGGCAACAATTGGTTCGTGAGAATGAGATAATAATTGGTTCGTGAGAATGAGGCAATAATTGGTTCGTAAGAATGAGGCAACAATTGGTTCGTGAGAATGAGATAATAATTGGTTCGTGAGAATGAGGCAACAATTGGTTCGTGAGAATGAGATAATAATTGGTTCGTGAGAATGAGGCAACAATTGGTTCGTAAGAATGAGATAATAATTGGTTCGTGAGAATGAGGCAACAATTGGTTCGTGAGAATGAGATAATAATTGGTTCGTGAGAATGAGGCAACAATTGGTTCGTGAGAATGAGATAATAATTGGTTCGTGAGAATGAGGCAACAATTGGTTCGTGAGAATGAGATAATAATTGGTTCGTGAGAATGAGGCAATAATTGGTTCGTGAGAATGAGATAATAATTGGTTCGTGAGAATGAGGCAATAATTGGTTCATGGGAATGAGGCAATAATTGGTTCGTGAGAATGGGGTAATAATTGGTTCGTGAGAATGAGGCAACAATTGGTTCGTGAGAATGAGGCAACAATTGGTTCGTGAGAATGAGGCAATAATTCGTTCGTGAGAATGAGGCAATAATTGGTTCGTGAGAATAGGGTAATAATTGGTTCGTGAGAATGAGGCAATAATTCGTTCGTGAGAATGAGGCAATAATTCGTTCGTGAGAATGAGGCAATAATTGGTTCGTGAGAATAGGGTAATAATTGGTTCGTGAGAATGAGGCAACAATTGGTTCGTGAGAATGAGGCAACAATTGGTTCGTGAGAATGAGGCAATAATTCGTTCGTGAGAATGGGGTAATAATTGGTTCGTGAGAATGAGGCAATGATTGTTTCGTGAGAATGGGGTAATAATTGGTTCGTGAGAATGAGGCAATAATTGGTTCGTGAGAATGAGGCAATAATTGGTTCGTGAGAATGGGGTAATAATTGGTTCGTGAGAATGAGGCAATAATTGGTTCGTGAGAATGGGGTAATAATTGGTTCGTGAGAATGAGGTAATAATTGGTTCGTGAGAATGAGGCAATAATTGGTTCGTAAGAATGAGGCAATAATTGGTTCGTGAGAATGAGGCAATAATTGGTTCGGAGAATGGGGTAATAATTGGTTCGTGAGAATGAGGCAATAATTGGTTCGTGAGAATGGGGTTATAATTGGTTCGTGAGAATGAGGCAATAATTGGTTCGTGAGAATGGGGTAATAATTGGTTCGTGAGAATGAGGCAATAATTGGTTCGTGAGAATGAGGCAATAATTGGTTCGTGAGAATGGGGTAATAATTGGTTCGTGAGAATGGGGTAATAATTGGTTCGTGAGAATGAGGCAATGATTGGTTCGTTAGAATGAGGCAATAATTGGTTCGTGAGAATGAGGCAATAATTGGTTCGTGAGAATGAGGCAATAATTGGTTCGTGAGAATGGGGTAATAATTGGTTCGTGCGAATGAGGCAATAATTGGTTCGCGAGAATGGGATAATAATTGGTTCTTGAGAATGAGGCAATAATTGGTTCGTGAGAATGGGGTAATAATTGGTTCGTGAGAATGAGTTAATAATTGGTTCGTGAGAATGAGGCAATAATTGGTTCGGGAGAATGAGGCAACAATTGGTTCGTGAGAATGGGGTAATAATTGGTTCGTGAGAATGAGGCAATAATTGGTTCGTGAGAATAAGGCAACAATTGGTTCGTGAGAATGAGGCAACAATTGGTTCGTGAGCATGAGGCAATAATTGGTTCGTGAGAATGGGGTAATAATTGGTTCGTGAGAATGAGGCAATAATTGGTTCGTGAGAATGGGGTAATAATTGGTTCGTGAGAATGAGGCAATAATTGGTTCGTGAGAATGAGGCAATAATTGGTTCGTGAGAATGGGGTAATAATTGGTTCGTGAGAATGAGGCAATAATTGGTTCGCGAGAATGGGGTAATAATTGGTTCGTGAGAATGAGGTAATAATTGGTTCGTGAGAATGAGGCAATAATTGGTTCGTGAGAATGAGGCAATAATTGGTTCGTGAGGATGTGGCAATAATTTGTTCGTGAGAATGGGGTAATAATTGGTTCGTGAAAATGGGGTAATAATTGGTTCGTGAGAATGGGGTAATAATTGGTTCGTGAGAATGAGGCAATAATTGGTTCGTGAGAATAGGGTAATAATTGATTCGTGAGAATAGGGTAATAATTGGTTCGTGAGAATGAGGCAATAATTGGTTCGTGAGAATGAGGCAATAATTGGTTCGTGAGAATGGGGTAATATTTGGTTCGAGCGAATGAGGCAATTATTGGTTCGTGAAAATGGGGTAATAATTGGTTCTTGAGAATGAGGCAATAATTGGTTCGTGAGAATGGGGTAATAATTGGTTCGTGAGAATGAGGTAATAATTGGTTCGTGAGAATGAGGCAATAATTGGTTCGTGAGAATGAGGCAACAATTGGTTCGTGAGAATGGGGTAATAATTGGTTCGTGGGAATGAGGCAATAATTGGTTCGTGAGAATAAGGCAACAATTGGTTCGTGAGAATGAGGCAACAATTGGTTCGTGAGAATGAGGTAATAATTGGTTCGTGAGAATGAGGCAACAATTGGTTCGTGAGAATGCGGTAATAATTGGTTCGTGAGAATGAGGCAACAATTGGTTGGTGAGAATGGGGTAATAATTGGTTCGTTAGAATGAGGCAATAATTGGTTCGTGAGAATGAGGCAACAATTGGTTCGTGAGAATGAGGCCACAATTGGTTCATGAGAATGAGGTAATAATTGGTTCGTGAGAATGAGGCAACAATTGGTTCGTGAGAATGAGATAATAATTGGTTCGTGAGAATGAGGCAACAATTGGTTCGTGAGAATGAGGCAACAATTGGTTCGTGAGAATGAGGCAATAATTGGTTCGTGAGAATGAGGCAACAATTGGTTCGTGAGAAGGAGGCAATAATTGGTTCGTGAGAATGAGGCAACAATTGGTTCGTGAGAATGAGGCAACAATTGGTTCGAGAGAATGAGGCAATAATTGGTTCGTGAGAATGAGGCAACAATTGGTTCGTGAGAATGAGGCAACAATTGGTTCGTGAGAATGAGGTAATAATTGGTTCGTGAGAATGAGGCAACAATTGGTTCGTGAGAATGAGGCAACAATTGGTTCGTGAGAATGAGGTAATAAATGGTTCGTGAGAATGAGGTAATAATTGGTTCGTGAGAATGAGGCAACAATTGGTTCGTGAGAATGAGGCAACAATTGGTTCGTGAGAATGAGGCAACAATTGGTTCGTGAGAATGAGGCAATAATTGGTTCGTGAGAATGGGGTAATAATTGGTTCGTGAGAATGAGGTATTAATTGGTTCGTGAGAATGAGGCAACAATTGGTTCGTGAGAATGAGATAATAATTGGTTCGTGAGAATGAGGCAACAATTGGTTCGTGAGAATGAGATAATGATTGGTTCGTGAGAATGAGGCAATAATTGATTCGTGAGAATGAGATAATAATTGGTTCGTGAGAATGAGGCAATAATTGGTTCGTGAGAATGGGGTAATAATTGGTTCGTGAGAATGAGGCAACAATTGGTTCGTGAGAATGAGGCAATAATTGGTTCGTGAGAATGGGGTAATAATTGGTTCGTGAGAATGAGGCAACAATTGGTTCGTGAGAATGGGGTAATAATTGGTTCGTGAGAATGAGGCAACAATTGGTTCGTGAGAATGAGGCAACAATTGGTTCGTGAGAATGAGGCAATAATTGGTTCGTGAGAATGGGGTATTAATTGGTTCGTGAGAATGAGGCAATAATTGGTTCGTGAGAATGAGGCAATAATTGGTTCGTGAGAATGGGGTAATAATTGGTTCGTGAGAATGAGGCAATAATTGGTTCGTGAGAATGGGGTAATAATTGGTTCGTGAGAATGAGGTAATAATTGGTTCGTGAGAATGAGGCAATAATTGGTTCGTGAGAATGAGGCAATAATTGGTTGGTGAGAATGAGGCAATAATTGGTTCGTGAGAATGGGGTAATAATTGGTTCGTGAGAATGAGGCAATAATTGGTTGTTGAGAATGGGGTAATAATTGGTTCGTGAGAATGAGGCAATAATTGGTTCGTGAGAATGGGGTAATAATTGGTTCGTGAGAATGAGATAATAATTGGTTCGTGAGAATGAGGCAACAATTGGTTCGTGAGAATGAGATAATAATTGGTTCGTGAGAATGAGGCAACAATTGGTTCGTGAGAATGAGATAATGATTGGTTCGTGAGAATGAGGCAATAATTGATTCGTGAGAATGAGATAATAATTGGTTCGTGAGAATGAGGCAATAATTGGTTCGTGAGAATGGGGTAATAATTGGTTCGTGAGAATGAGGCAACAATTGGTTCGTGAGAATGAGGCAATAATTGGTTCGTGAGAATGGGGTAATAATTGGTTCGTGAGAATGAGGCAACAATTGGTTCGTGAGAATGGGGTAATAATTGGTTCGTGAGAATGAGGCAACAATTGGTTCGTGAGAATGAGGCAACAATTGGTTCGTGAGAATGAGGCAATAATTGGTTCGTGAGAATGGGGTAATAATTGGTTCGTGAGAATGAGGCAATAATTGGTTCGTGAGAATGAGGCAATACTTGGTTCGTGAGAATGGGGTAATAATTGGTTCGTGAGAATGAGGCAATAGTTGGTTCGTGAGAATGGGGTAATAATTGGTTCGTGAGAATGAGGTAATAATTGGTTCGTGAGAATGAGGCAATAATTGGTTCGTGAGAATGAGGCAATAATTGGTTCGTGAGAATGAGGCAATAATTGGTTCGTGAGAATGGGGTAATAATTGGTTCGTGAAAATGAGGCAATAATTGGTTGTTGAGAATGGGGTAATAATTGGTTCGTGAGAATGAGGCAATAATTGGTTCGTGAGAATGGGGTAATAATTGGTTCGTGAGAATGAGGCAATAATTGGTTCGTGAGAATGAGGCAATAATTTGTTCGTGAGAATGGGGTAATAATTGGTTCGTGAGAATGGGGTAATAATTGGTTCGTGAGAATGAGGCAATAATTGGTTCGTGAGAATGGGGTAATAATCGATTCGTGAGAATGGGGTAATAACTGGTTCGTGGGAATGAAGCAATAATTGGTTCGTGAGAATGAGGCAATAATTGGTTCGTGAGAATGGGGTAATAATTGGTTCGTGAGAATGAGGCAATAATTGGTTCGTGAGAATGGGGTAATAATTGGTTCTTGAGAATGAGGCATTAATTGGTTCGTGAGAATGGGGTAATAATTGGTTCGTGAGAATGAGGTAATAATTGGTTCGTGAGAATGAGGCAATAATTGGTTCGTGAGAATGAGGCAACAGTTGGTTCGTGAGAATGGGGTAATAATTGGTTCGTGAGAATGAGGCAATAATTGGTTCGTGAGAATGAGGCAACAATTGGTTCGTGAGAATGAGGCAACAATTGGTTCGTGAGAATGAGGCAATAATTGGTTCGTGAGAATGGGGTATTAATTGGATCGTGAGAATGAGGCAATAATTGGTTCGTGAGAATGGGGTAATAATTGGTTCGTGAGAATGAGGCAATAATTGGTTCGTGAGAATTAGGCAATAATTGGTTCGTGAGAATGGGGTAATAATTGGTTCGTGAGAATGAGGCAATAATTGGTTCGTGAGAATGGGGTAATATTTGGTTCGTGAGAATGAGGTAATAATTGGTTCGTGAGAATGAGGCAATAATTGGTTCGTGAGAATGAGGCAATAATTGGTTCGTGAGAATGAGCCAATAATTGGTTCGTGAGAATGGGGTAATAATTGGTTCGTGAGAATGAGGCAATAATTGGTTCGTGAGAATGGGGTAATAATTAGTTCGAGAGAATGAGGCAATAATTGGTTCGTGAGAATGGGGTAATAATTGGTTCGTGAGAATGAGGCAATAATTGGTTCGTGAGAATGAGGCAATAATTGGTTCGTGACAATGGGGTAATAATTGGTTCGTGAGAATGGGGTAATAATTGGTTCGTGAGAATGAGGCAATAATTGTTTCGTGAGAATGGGGTAATAATTGATTCATGAGAATGGGGTAATAATTGGTTCGTGAGAATGAGGCAATAATTGGTTCGTGAGAATGAGGCAATAATTGGTTCGTGAGAATGGGGTAATAATTGGTTCGTGCGAATGAGGCAATAATTGGTTCGTGAGAATGGGGTAATAATTGGTTCGGGAGTATGAGGCAATAATTGGTTCGTGAGAATGGGGTAATAATTGGTTCTTGAGAATGAGGCAATAATTGGTTCGTGAGAATGGGGAAATAATTGGTTCGTGAGAATGAGGTAATAATTGGTTCGTGAGAATGAGGCAATAATTGGTTCGTTAGAATGAGGCAACAATTGGTTCGTGAGAATGGGGTAATAATTGGTTCGTGAGAATGAGGCAATAATTGGTTCGTGAGAATGAGGCAACAATTGGTTCGTGAGAATGAGGCAACAATTGGTTCGTTAGAATGAGGCAACAATTGGTTCGTGAGAATGAGGTAATAATTGGTTCGTGAGAATGAGGCAACAATTGGTTCGTGAGAATGGGGTAATAATTGGTTCGTGAGAATGAGGCAACAATTGGTTCGTGAGAATGGGGTAATAATTGGTTCGTGAGAATGAGGCAACAATTGGTTCGTGAGAATGAGGCAACAATTGGTTCGAGAGAATGAGGCAATAATTGGTTCGTGAGAATGAGGCAACAATTGGTTCGTGAGAATGAGGCAACAATTGGTTCGTGAGAATGAGGCAACAATTGGTTCGTGAGAATGAGGTAATAATTGGTTCGTGAGAATGAGGCAACAATTGGTTCGAGAGAATGAGGCAATAATTGGTTCGTGAGAATGAGGCAACAATTGGTTCGTGAGAATGAGGCAACAATTGGTTCGTGAGAATGAGGCAACAATTGGTTCGTGAGAATGAGGCAACAATTGGTTCGTGAGAATGAGGCAACAATTGGTTCGTGAGAATGAGGCAACAATTGGTTCGTGAGAATGAGGCAACAATTGGTTCGTGAGAATGAGGCAACAATTGGTTCGTGAGAATGAGGCAACAATTGGTTCGAGAGAATGAGGCAACAATTGGTTCGTGAGAATGAGGCAACAATTGGTTCGAGAGAATGAGGCAACAATTGGTTCGTGAGAATGAGGCAACAATTGGTTCGTGAGAATGAGGCAACAATTGGTTCGAGAGAATGAGGCAATAATTGGTTCGTGAGAATGAGGCAACAATAATTGGTTCGTGAGAATGAGGCAACAATTGGTTCGTGAGAATGAGGTAATAATTGGGTCGTGAGAATGAGGCAACAATTGGTTCGTGAGAATGAGGTAATAATTGGTTCGTGAGAATGAGGCAACAATTGGTTCGTGAGAATGAGGCAACAATTGGTTCGTGAGAATGAGATAATAATTGGTTCGTGAGAATGAGGCAATAATTGGTTCGTGAGAATGAGGCAACAATTGGTTCGTGAGAATGAGGTAATAATTGGTTCGTGAGAATGAGATAATAATTGGTTCGTGAGAATGAGGCAATAATTGGTTCGTGAGAATGAGGCAACAATTGGTTCGTGAGAATGAGGCAACAATTGGTTCGTGAGAATGAGGTAATAATTGGTTCGTGAGAATGAGGCAACAATTGGTTCGTGAGAATGAGGCAACAATTGGTTCGTGAGAATGAGGTAATAATTGGTTCGTGAGAATGAGGCAACAATTGGTTCGTGAGAATGAGGCAACAATTGGTTCGTGAGAATGAGGTAATAATTGGTTCGTGAGAATGAGGCAACAATTGGTTCGTGAGAATGAGATGATAATTGGTTCGTGAGAAAGAGGTAATAATTGGTTCGTGAGAATGAGGCAACAATTGGTTCGTGAGAATGAGGCAACAATTGGTTCGTGAGAATGAGGTAATAATTTGTTCGTGAGAATGAGGTAATAATTGGTTCGTGAGAATGAGGCAACAATTGGTTCGTGAGAATGAGGCAACAATTGGTTCGTGAGAATGAGGCAACAATTGGTTCGTGAGAATGAGGTAATAATTGGTTCGTGAGAATGAGGTAATAATTGGTTCGTGAGAATGAGGTAATAATTGGTTCGTGAGAATGAGGCAATAATTGGTTCGTGAGAATGAGATAATAATTGGTTCGTGAGAATGAGGCAATAATTGGTTCGTGAGAATGAGGCAATAATTGGTTCGTGAGAATGAGGCAATAATTGGTTCGTGAGAATGAGACAATAATTGGTTCGTGAGATTGAGGTAATAATTGGTTCGTGAGAATGAGGCAACAATTGGTTCGTGAGAATGGGGTAATAATTGGTTCGTTAGAATGAGGTAATAATTGCTTCGTGAGAATGAGGCAATAATTGGTTCGTGAGAATGAGGCAATAATTGGTTCGTGAGAATGAGATAATATTTGGTTCGTGAGAATGAGGCAATAATTGGTTCGTGAGAATGAGGTAATAATTGGTTCGTGAGAATGAGATAATAATTGGTTCGTGAGAATGAGGTAATAATTGGTTCGTGAGAATGAGGTAATAATTGGTTCGTGAGAATGAGGTAATAATTGGTTCGTGAGAATGAGGCAATAATTGGTTCGTGAGAATGAGGTAATAATTGGTTCGTGAGAATGAGGTAATAATGGGTTCGTGAGAATGAGGTAATAATTGGTTCGCGAGAATGAGGTAATAATTGGTTCGTGAGAATGAGGTAATAATTTTGCTCGTTAGCAAACGCAGTGGATTAGGTAATGTCACGAGCGCTGGAAAGAACTCTGTAAGGTTAAATCACCGTTCTCGAAACAAATTCAACGGCAGACCTTAACGAAAACCGTAAACTTGGATATTAATTGCGCATCCTTCTTCAAGAAAAATCACGGAATTGAGTCCTGTAAAGCAACAAATCTCATCAGGAAATTTACTTTTGCCCACGCGCTATACAATGGTTCATTAATCTGGAATGGGAATTGTTGAACAGCTGGGACATATATTGAGAGCAGCATTTAATTCAAATGCTTTACATTAGTCATTTCGCCTCTTGCTACCACGCACTTACTTGTTCATTGAATGACCGTCAAGTATGTTTCATTCAGAGGGCCTTATTGTTTATCCACTGGCTTCGCTCATGTAACTTTGCATTGCTACTATTTTCATCCTTGTCTCTTTTATAGTAAAATAGTGCATCAGTTACAGGTTGTCATTATTTTCACTATGAGGGTCAAAGCATCTAAATAACCTATCCACTATGCTGTGTTTTCGCCCTCCATTTAACCTTTCCATTAAATTTTCTCATAATCTCTTTCCCAGAAGTTGGAATTCTTTCTAATCTTTTAAAATCAGTAGTGAGAAGTGCGATCGAGACAGTGAATAACGACTTGGAAAACAAAAAATCAAAAGGAGTTAAATAATATAATTTAATATTATTTTTTATCAACTGGGCTTGGCGAAACTAAAAAATTGGCTCTCCAGCTGAGAAATATGTATTCCGAAAACTGAAGTCTCTCCTTTACCCTGTAGTCCGGTAACGAGGATGTCTAAAAGAGCGAGTTGGTCATTATTCTCTCCCTGAACAGTGAAATTTATGGAAGGGGGCGCCAGTTTAAATAGTCATGGAAGAGAAAGTACCACAAAATAGATGAAGCTATCAACCGTATTTACAGCAAACATCTTAGCCACGATACCATAGTTAAATATCCTTTGCGATATAAAATTGAAATATGTAGATTTAAATTTCAAAATTATTTGCAATAAAGGTCCCATACGGAAATAAATTACAACTTTCCATCAAGAAACACTCATTTAAAATGATTAAAACTTCGATTCTGAAGTACTCCGAGCTTGTTTCTGTGACAGAGGGGAAATTCGCACTTTAAAAATATTGAAGGTGGGAGTTAAATTTAAATTAAATTCATCGCAAAAAATAGCAATGCAACAATGGGTTGCACACACATATTGCAAACTTTTAAGATGTGAATTTAGCAAAGGGAAATTGCGTTTAAATTGAATTAATTCTTCGCATTGTATAAAACATGGAATCATACTTAATATTACATTCTGTTGCAAAAGTTCCTCAGCATTTTTTGCAATTACGGGAAAAGCAAGTAGTTCTCTTAAGTTGAAAGCAAATAATTTCTAGAAGATTGCCTTTAGCTTAATGAAACTGATTTCCATGAAATCCTTCAAAATTGTAGATTTCGATATGAAGAATAATAAATCGCAAAACATTTCAAGTCAGTTGAGAAATTCAATCAAGCTTCTCACTATTGAACTTGTCGAAAAATATCTTCCAAACACGAACTAGAGTTCCCTATATGAAATGCCTCAGCGACATTTCCCATTTTTATGAGACAGACATAATCTAAAATATATGTATACCATTAAAATAAGTATGACGTTTAATCCATCACTGTTCTCACTTTATCCTTTCCTGTCATCGTTTAATTCTTCGCTGTTCTCGTTTAATCATTACCTGTTATCATTTAATACTACCGTGTTTCCATTAAATACGTCCCTTCACGCTATCACATTCAATCTTAACTTGATTAGAATAGTCAACAACTATCAACCCAGAGATATGTTCATCTCTTTAATTCCTTTTTAATACCAAGCACATATTCTGTGTAACCAAAAGTTTACTTGCTAACGGAAATCGGGTTTCTCCCCATACGAGCATCGTATAATTGTTTCTTACCTCTGAGAATTTAATGTAAAAGAACTCTGTTCTTTTGCATATTGTGAATACTTAACAACTGAACTCAAATTCATTCGAAATAAAGTTGATTCGGTCAATTGATCAGTCATTTACAAAAAAAAAATCAAGCCTGAAGTATGGGTTACATAAACGTTCTTGGAAAAAGGTTAACAATCTGGGAAGCGCTAAGCTCGTTTTATAACAGCACGCTTTTTCTGCTGTTTTGTATGCTTCACAATAGAGTTCTTGTGAATGCAATCGAATTGTACCGTATTTTCAATTATTACTAACATCAATGCCTCTCGTTGTCGAGGACTTACATCAATTTTATAGACGGTTAGCCTGGTTTATATTTGTGAGGATATTCCAATTAAGTATCGCGCAAGCGAACCGGGGCCTCTAGAAATCAGAATTTTCTTTGCCTATATTTTGCATACCTTATTGCGTTAGCATTCCGAGGCCTTTGAAGTAAAAACTACGGGGAACAGAGGGTTACAATGAAAGCAGCAACATCAATCTAAATTCAACTTCAATATCTATTTATCATCTTGCAGATAATGAACGAATTTCTTATCTCTTTTACACATCCCCCTCGACAACAAAAAATAATCTAGAAAAAATGGTCTCCGAGCTAATACGAACGCATTTAAAAACGCGAAATAAATCCCCAAAAGAATCAATTTCGCATGCCTTCGTCTGTGCGCGCCTCTCTTTAGTTATGACCCTGCGGTGCTAATATTTCCCTAGCCACCTTTCACTTTGGGCCTCACGGACCCACCAGCCCGTCTCCGTAGGAATAACATTAGGAACTCGAGAAACGCCGGATTTTGCTCCCCTTTCTCTATCACGTCGTAAATTTATTCGAAAATGCGTCTGTCTGCAACGAGGAGCTTTTTATCTTCACCATTAGGCATTTATCATTCAAACCTGGCACGGTCTTATACCAAGCTCGTGTGACGCCCGGGTGTTCTGGGTAGCGCAGTGTAGTTCCTGAATTTATCGCAAATTATGTTCAGGATTTACGATAACCTCCAGAGGTTTTATCTCCGATATCTAGTACCAAGAATAATGCACACTAAACACACGTGGGTGCAAATTTTACATGGAAATTATGTTTTTCTGTAGGGATAATTTGGAAAGGAATTTATGCAAATATTATATTGAATAAATGTATAGTAATAACCTTAATCGGGGTTATTCTAATATCTGCTCAACTTAACTGTGATAGTTGTTAGAAAAATGTAGCTTTCATCAGTCCTTGCATTAAATTTCTCAGAATTCCCACCTTGATTCATGTTTCCGTGCGTCAGCGCCGCACAAGGCCTTGTAGCCGTAAAGATCAGCGGCGGAAAATTGAACCACGAGCATCTTTTCGAGTGTCATTCAGTCGTGCGAAGACCAAGTCCACTGACCTGCTGGGAGATTACGGGAAGGAAAGGGGCCTGGTAGGAGATTAAGGAAAGAACTGGGATCAGCTGGGAAACGGTAAAAGAGAAGTCGGCCTCGCTGGGAATTTGAGAAGGGAAGTGGGACCTGCCGGGAGATTAATAGAAAGAAGTGGGATTTGCTATAAGACTGGGGAAAAGACGTAGGGCCTGCTGGGAAATTTGATGAGGAAGTATGATCTACTGAGAGATAACAAGAATGAAGTGGGACTTGCAGGGAGATGATAAGGGAAGTGGGACTTGCCAGAAACGAAAAAGGAAGTGCAACGTGATATGAGACTTGAGGATGATGACTAGGAATTGGTGAGTGACTTGGAATACGCAGGGACATCGGCTGGGAGACAGGAGATTACGAAGAATTGACCAGCTCGAGGTGTTTCGAAGAAAGATTTCACCAAGACAAGGATTTTAGCACAGTTGACCGGAGTACCATTGACAGCGACAATTGCCTAAACATGTTTACTTAGTTTGTACTTCAGCTAACGTAATCTACGGCAATTTAATCTAACCTAAAGTAATCTAACGTAACTTAAGGGAATACAACATACCCTAACCTCACGTAACCAAGCCGAAAATACATAGGTACATTACAGGTGCCAGAGAAATTAAAATTGGATTGTTTGATTATTGTTCTGGGATATTTAGAGGCAGGTGTTCATGAGTAATTGTCGTACGGGGGTTATTGTCTTGCTCACGAATGCCTGACACTACAAACTTACATGCAGAAGACGCGAGCGATGGGTACACGTGCCTGCTCAGACAAAGAAATCACAATTCGACCAATTAGGTTTCTAGTCGCTTTCTATTCAACTCATGAATAAATTACTGAATAACGAGTAAAAAACACACTGTGGATGAGAAGCAAAGCAGAGCATTTGTTTTGTAGGATAACTTTAATATTGCTAATAATAATAACTCTCGTAATCATCATTGGTACTTTTAGGTTATTGGCTCATAGATATTATGTTTTAATTTGAATGAACTAAAACCTCACTTACCCCATCCTTTTCTAATCTAATCTTGCCTGAGCCTATCGCCTATGATTTAACACCAAACAAGTCCTTAGATAAAGTTACAGATTTCGTTACCTGGCTCAATCTCGGAGAGCCTCCGTATTTTAATATTGGGTATTGGATTTGGAGCGGCATGCCTTAAACAGCTAAGTGTCGTGGCGCAAACGGATGGTCGTCCTTGCACAGGAAATTTTGGAATAGTGGACGTCTTAAATGGCGAATGAAAAGATCAGGAATAACAATTATAAATATCATCGTTGCCTGCTGAGGATCACCGGCTGTGTTTTCTCAAAAGATGCTCAATTGCTTTGCTCGCTAGTGATGACATAAACTGTACACAACCTAAAAGGAGGACATAGACTGCGATGACATAAACTGCACACAACCTAACTGTACCTAACCTAACTTTACCCAATACCCAGCTATAACGCCTTTATTTCGCTCGTAACTATACCTTTAATGTATCTTTAAACCATATTTGTAAATAAAATGAACGAAAACCTACCTACCTCATTCAATGTATTTTAACCTCACCTAACTTTAACTCAAAGCACCGGTGGAAGTTTTTAGACCCAGAAATTCTGACATAGCTAAAAAAATACTCTTCCGAAGGTGAAAATGACGATAACAATGGTAAAAACATGATCAAGATAATGGATGTGATAGTCAAACTGATAATACTTTTAAATATGTTTATAATGCGATAGTATTGACGCTACCATTATATTTAAGCCAAACCTTTATTACATGAAAAAGTAATTACAACAATTATTCCGCCATAAACTGCAAAAAGTCTTTAAGTAAATTTGAAAGTATAATCAACGATGTTTTCCTCGTTTATGTTATTATTCTTATAGGCACAATAATTATTAATGCTTTTCATCCCGCCTCGGCGGCCGCATGCGCAATCCCTGAGAATTAAGAGCAAAACGTTGACGCCCGCAAATGTTGTTCGTGCACAGAGGCTTGGGCAGCGCAGCGGCGCGCAATGAGGAGAAAAAAACAGATGTTCGTCTCTGTCAACGAATTTCCTTGAGTTATTTTTCCACTCGTCAGAATGAGAATGTTCAGACTATGATTAATATCATTGCTGCCGATCGTATCATGAATATAACGTACGAAGTATGGTAGATATTAACACCATTGTTATATACTGTTGGAAAAATGATCTGAGTTGTTGAGTTCCAATATTTGAATAAGGTCTAACGCAGGGCTTCTTAACCACAGGTACATGTACCACTAGGGGTACATTTAACATACTTCATATGTTATATGTACAGTATGTATTTACATAGAACCGTATAAGTATACATAATTATTAATCATTAAGTGTATTTTATAGTTTCTTAAACTTTTAACTGTGCTGGGGGTACATAAAGATACACCATTAAGCTAAGAGGGTACACGATAAAACAGAGGTTGAAAAGCCCTGGTCTAACGGATGTTGCCATCCATATTCTATAGTATTTTTATTTCAATACTTTTTCCCCTCGTAATTATGAGAATAACGCTTTATGACCACTTTCCACTCAAAAATACAAAAATATCCTACTCTAAAAGCAGTTTATATTAATAATTACATGGAGTCCTGCTTTAAATCCTATTTCACCCATAATTACTGAGAGTACTTTTTCAAGACCACTTACAATTGAATGCAAAGAGCCCTACTTTAAGCCATATTGCATTCATGACTGCGCGGGTGTTGGTAGTCTTGCAAACCTATAACTTGCCATATCGAAGGATAATATGGCAAGAGGACCCACACGAAGAGGACCGGATTCTACTAATGCAATATTCTAGGAAACGCCATTAAATAGAGAGCAAAGCCAACTCATATGGGTATGATGATTTGCAAGATTGCAAGTCGGTTTCGAGGAATCGTTGGTTGAGAACAGTTGCTGATTGCCCTAGCATTTCAGTACATCGGAATTGGAGTAGCACAGGATTTATAAATATTATTAAAGTAGCACAGGATTTGAGTAGCGAATGTGCGAAAAGGTTGGGGAACTCGGAAGTTTTTTTATTTGAGCGTCTGCTGCTAAAATCATGCCTAGTGTTATATTAGACTGATAACCCATTTTTCAAAGGAAATGCTGGAAAGGGAAGCATTGGATAAGTGAACGTGGGAATTTCTCCTCGCTTCGTTTTAGACGATATTGAAGTATTTGATTGAGTGAATGCATATTCACTGATGTTAATAATTTTAACCCGCGGCGGTTTGTGGAGAGTATTTGGAAAAGGAAACATTTCGGTAAATAAATCTTAGAAGAAAGAATATTTTGTGCTACTATAGCGCGAGGTTTACCGCCATATATCGCCTACCCAGGTGCATTTTCAGATGTACAAATTAAGTTAAGTGTTTATCCCTAAATCGAATGTATGGAATTAAGTAATATCCATTAGTAACCTAACCTAACCCATCCCCACGCTATGGTAGCACCGAATATTTTTTAAGAATGTGAACATTTATTGTAAACCACAGAAAATTCAATATAAGGTTTAGGAATTTGAGTTCATTGGAAGATCATTGACCATCCTTTAGTTCCGTTCACTGCCGAAAATGCGTATAAGATATTTCAACTAAATGTTTCCATCGTAGAAATTGACTCAGTAAGTCGTGTTATTCAGGTTGGATTGAAAAACAATATTTCAGTAATGATAGCTTTGGAATATAAAAAAGGAATTGTGCGCGTCGTGTATCGCGAGTGTCACGTACCTATCGCGTGTAGGGTAAACAGTGTACGTGCACGTGTCAGATTTCCTTCATCATGAAAGATTCATAATGACTCAAACAAATCCCTAAAAAGAAATTTGTTTTTAGAATCAAAAGAATACTATTTTAGAATTAAAATGCATGTACCAGATAATGTTAGATAATCAGAATAATTTTTTGATCATTGAAAATTTCACTATGGTGATTCTTTGCTTTCTAATTTGAGTTTTTTAAACAGGAGCAAAAACATCTCTGAAAAGTATTTACACTTTGCTTTCATCACAGTTACAAGAACAAAGTCAGTTGAAAAAGACCGGATATTCGTTCAAAAAGCTCTTTCACAAAAATACTAATGGGCAGTGCAAAATTCAGAGGACATTAAAACCAAATCCTGAGGGAATTTTTGGCGTCTGCGCACTCTGAACGCGCCTGCGAAACCAAAAATAAAGGCGAAGTCCGCTGTAACGACCCGAGCAGCGCTGAACTACATCCATGACTTTGTCTGAAACTCCATGAAAACTGGGACTGAGGAAGCAAAAAATCTCCATGTGCTTCATTTCCGCGAAAGAGAAAAAAGTGAGGAAGCCGCTCGGAATGACGTCGAGCTCCTCGTAAAGAATAATTACTGGCTTGTGCAGAGGCAGCGGCTATGATGAGCAAAGCGGGATTTTATATCAGACGAGAGCGAAATGGCGACCATTATTCGAGTGGCGGCTTCCAGTTCTGGAGGAGTGAGTGCCGCAGGCTGGTGGCAATTGAGTAGACACTGAATTTATGCTCCTCAGTCACCGAATCAACTATTCATTTTTTTCTCAAGTTTAACTCGTGACATCAACCCCAACCTTTTGCAAGCTTGGTGCGCTTAAAAGATAGGGCAATAAGCAACTGTTCTCAGCCAACGGTTCCTCGAAACTGAATTGCAATCTTGCTAATCATCACACCCTTATGAGTTATCGTAATACGTATTCTGTTTAGATATCGTTGAGTTGTGTTTCTCTCATTCATTTTCTCAACTTGATACAGATTACCTATTTTAGGCAATTGATTCTCGATTTATAAGGTTGTCATAACCAACCTTGTGCAAAAAATAGTGCGAGATAAATCAGAGATATTCCTTGTGTATCGCTAGTTTTGACTCACAATTGAAAATGAACAAAAATTGAAACAATATAATTTTACGCCTGCAACCAATGCATCAACGCACGTTTAATTACGCACTGTATTTCGCTGGCTCATCTTTCACTGCTTTTATTTGATAAGAACTTAAACCCCAATTTTTCAGAATAGTATTTCTCTCCATACTGTTCGAAGACAATAAAATAACAGAATACCAGTGAATTCTGATAACTTGTACATGGCTTCAATGTCACTTATCACTTCTTTATTTCCTTCGGAGGCACCTCAAAATTATCCTACACATGACGACGCAGGCACGATTCAGATCAACGCCTGAAGTCCACTTCAGTCTGATAATTATGCGAGCATTTGCAGCTACTAACTTTGCTCGCTTCAGAACGTGCTCTCGTTTTGCTGCGCTTGCTTGGCGATTTATCTTCAGCTTAGCCTCGGCTTCCTCTGTGAGCTCCGAAATGCCAAGATGTTCTTCGATTTCCTCGGAATTATAACTATTAAAATGGTTGTAAAAGTGGCGTCGTTACCTCATTGTGCTGTGAACTCATCTTGCATTTGCCAGCGGTGATCAGACTCATTTGCTCCAATCAAATGATAACTAATGATTTTTTTTAAATATTCAATAGCGGTGACTTAGTTTCCGGCGAATAAAAGAATTTCAATTTGTAGGTATGCATGAAGGGAATTTTTGCTTTCCAAGGAGACAAATAATATATATGTAAAAATTTTGGCATAAATTAGTACTTACTTTTTCATTTGCGTTGCTTCGTCAAAACTTCGGCAGTCGCTCCAAACATTTCGTTGAATCATCCGGAGTCACCTCAAAGTTGCGAGAACAACAGTACTATTCAATTACTGCTGAAAGTTACTGTCTTCCAGCACCGGAAGTTCATCTAATCTGTTTTCGAAAAAGCATAACTTTTTTCTTTCATTGATTAGGTTTCAAAGAAATTTGGAGATCTGCAATTACCCTGTGTATTTAAACTTAAGCTTGAACTTGACCTCACATTCCTTCCGTGAAATTAAGTGTCACAAACCCTTCACTAACTTTTAATTTTACGTTATTAGAATATCCCCTAAGAAAAGACGTACAGTATTTAACTATAGCGTTTGAAAACTATAAGAGTCGGCTGGAGGTTCACTGCTTCTTAAGAATAATTTCAATCTCATTCCACATTTTTGCGCAGAATTTAGAGCGAAGAAACAACGCTATTTTTCAATTTTGTGAACAACGACTGATAATTCTGGAAGTATACGGAACCGAGTTGAGAAATGAGGCAATATTTGTTTTAATTACATTGTTGCAGCCTCGTTTTCAACAGAGTTCCCAGTTGTTGCCTATCCTACAAAGTTTAACAAGCTCCCGGAGCGAAAGTCATTCCGTAGACAAGCCTCGTTCAGTCCTAGCATTCATTTAATGGCAGCTCTGATGACCCAACCAAGGGTCACACCTGGGGCGTTCACAGTGCTCAGGCAGCTGGTTTACCCTTGCACCATTAAAAGCTAATGCATAGCTAAATCGCTGTTTAGTTTGTTTCACATGTACCTGCTAGAGGAAGGAAAATTATCATATGTACGTATTGTTTGATATATTTCTGAAATAATCACTTTTTTATTAATTTTCAAGTCAGCATTGATTCAGTTAAATTGTTGATCACAAATTGATAAATATTGCGATTGTTTATTAAATCTTCAAATTTCTGTAAGCTCCCTTCTCAAAAGTGACCTGTCCTATCCCTATATAACTCACTAATCCTATTTTAATCATTTTTCATAACTGGTTGATGCAAAACGGAGCTTGCAATAATTTAATTTTTTTAATAACATAAGTATCTTGAACATTTCAAACAAAGGATGGATTGTTTTACGCAAAATATTCTCCCGGTTTACGTGTAATCAATGTTGAGTAAGACTTTTTCAAACTCCTACATTGTCTTCAAATAAACGTTCAGCGTTCATGAATCAACTGTTTGCATTAAATCAAATGAACACAATTGCTTCGAACTTTTGCTCGTCTTTTTTGTTTGCCCTTTAAACTCTTCCCTATTTCCTATAGATAATTTTTTATTTTTTGACAATATGAGTGCTGTGGTCTTTTGCTTGTACATTTGAGAGTATGTGGACCCGCTAACTGTGGAGCTAAGCTGTACTTGTTATTTGGTTAACATTCTAGAACGTATGGCAGTCATGTAGTTAGGTTAATAAACAGCTGTTCAAAGATGTAGTCGTTAGATAAACATCAGATTGAGAATACTGGTTTACCACCATTTGGAACCGACAGTTAGACGGCGATGGCCGTTTCTCACCCTTTCTCTGTTGAAGTTGGTTTCTCTATGAATTTGTTTGATCTCCAGCGAGTTTGAGCACAGGTCCAAGTTTGACCAACTCGTCGAGGCGAGCACAGGCCCCCCCCTTTCTTCCTCTTGCCCAGAGCACCACGGGCTTTCCGTCATCCGAGATTTTGTGTTGAAATTCATTTAGGAGACATCGCGACCATCCGGCCGGAATCCTTGACAATCCGGAGACCCTTGAGCGTGTTTTTCCTGAAATAATTCGAGTTTTGCTCATAGAAAATGACAGCGGGGGATCCATGCGACAGGATGGTCGTATAACTCAAACGATATACGGCAACGGAGCCGTAATTTCCATGGGAAGTGACAGCTCAAGAAATGCGCCTCCACTTTCGAGGCAAATGAGGCGCGACGTTTTCAGAAAGAAACATTCACGAGCGGGAAGGCTCCTGAGAATCGGTACATGGTCGTACATACAAAGATATTCTTTCATCGCATGCTTTGACGGGGAGATCTTGGTATTAAAAACATTGAAGCCTTATTTGTTTTACGATGTTGTTCCCCTTGATATTCAAATATTCACCCTGAAGAATAACAGCCGGAATAAATTCTAAACAGCATTACTTTGTTATGGTAAAGCAAACAGGAATTAAATTGAAGCTTGAATCGTAATTTTGATAACTTGGTATGAAAACGAGTTCAATAATGGACATCTATTAGAGTAAAACAAACATGCTTATTTTGAAACATTCTCAGCCAGTGCGTGACGTTCAGTTACGCACAAATATGTATGCAAACTTTATTGAAGGTGTGCACACACAAATATATTTGTAAATGTCTCCTGAATCTTATACTCAATTGAACAATTTAAACAGAAGCATAGTCGGAAAGTCACCATATCGTTACCTCAAGATTTTTGAAAGAGCGGCAACATATCAATGCAGTATGCAGGGAAACTGATGCCTTCTGAATAAACCAATTACCGAGTTATCTCAGCAAGGAATCTAATCTAAGAATCAAACATATTCGTGAGCACTAAGCTGTTTCGTAACCTTCATTTTGCATAGTAATTCTTGCGCAATTAAGCATATACTTTCCTCAGCCTTTTTATCGTCGTGGTATTCAGTCTGCAGGCGTATATTTTTCATACGATTCACTGTTTACAATCAATGCTCAGCGTTGACAAATTTTCAACAGTTTAATTTCAAATTTTCAAACGGGACACAAATAATTCCCTCGGAGGGCAGCACAATATAAGAAAGTACTGTACGTCGCTCGCTGATAGCTCTGTTACAGGCATCAACAGGCGGCACCTCACAGAGCTGCATCGATAATAATTCCCCAGAGCCTAAAGCAACAATTCAATTTAAATGAGATCGTTTGTATTCATGAGTCGAATGACAATTATCGGGGTCTGTTGTGGGAGGCTTCAATTATTCATGTTTGATTGGAAATTTATTCATTTCGAGCGCTTTGTACAAGAGGCGCAGTACGTTGTTATTTCGTTTTTTTTTGTGAACGCAGTGCTCTTAAATAGCTTGAACGTTGATGGAAGTATAATTATTACTATTATTAGTATTATTATTATTATTTATTAATATTATTATTATTATTATTATTATTATTATTATTATTTCTGTCAGCTTCCGTAGCAGAAACGGCGGTAAAGACATGAACAGAAATAAAACATTCTATGGCGCAACCGAAGCCTTCATGTTTTTCAGATGATATTTAACGAATTTTGTATGAACTTTGAAAGTAATTCCTGCTGCTCGCATCGAAAGTTGGAAACTTTTTTTATCTCATAAGCTCTTAAATTTAAGGTTATGGTGTGCAAGAGGTTACAGAACCTTGGAAAACAATGAACATATTATTCTGAATTACTTACTTTTACAGTTAATGCAACCTGGCGAATGCATTTCTCCTGCTGTAATTTTACCCAGCGCTTTCCTTCTTAACTTGTGGTGCGAATATTGACATAGTCATTTCAAAATGATTATATTTACGCATGTGACTTTAATTTTCTTGTTTAGTGGGAGGGAAGGAATTAGGGAGCGCGCACTAAATTTTCTCAAACATTTCATTAAAACAGGACTGCAATATTGTAGGTAAAACCTTTCACTCCTTAAGAATTTGTTGGGTTAAATTGTTCGCGTAAACAATTCTCGTGAAATCTGTTGCCCGTGTCTCTAATTTCACCGATCATTACCCAATACGAACAAAATTTAAAGAATGATTAAATGGAGAATAAATCAAGATTCACTTTGTGACTTCCAATCTACTCTTAGGTAAGAATACAAGGTTAACTAAATTTTATAACTTTTATATGATTGAAGATTTTAGTCTTTCATCATCAGGATATGATTCTCAAGAAATTTCATGGGTGCATTATTTTCCTACAGAAAGGGAGAATAGTTCCGATTTGTAAGTAGGGAGTTTTTGCGAAAAACTACTCAGCTTACCGGAATAATACCGTAAAATATGACTTTTTTCCAAGTTAATGTTACCCCTTTACTAAGAGATGAATTCACTCAATTACAAGTTAAGTTGTACTACGATCATTTTTATGTTACTCTATGTTTTTGAATGATGAAATTTGTATCTTAAACTCCGTATATTTTATACTAAATACCAAGCCTACCGTAAAAAAAATCTAAAGTGCCAAAGTTATATACTCAGAAATGCTGTAAATTTTTAAAATCGACTTCTTTTTTGACATTTTGTAATCAATTTTACAAATTTTCGCTTTATTGCGGCGAGAAGGTTCGCAGTTTTCGACTGAAATATTGTATTTTGTAGGCCATACTATTTATTTATTGAGGATTTTATTAATCAGATTTCTATTCTAATGTAAATCATTTGCTTATAATCTCCTTGTTCTCCAATTAACTTAAACAGTTATTTTTACCCCTTTTTGTTTTATATAAACAAAGCGTGTTGCAGCGCTTTTTGAAGTGGCATCCTCCCTGCTCCGCCAGGTGCGAATTTGAACATCTCTGCTACGTTTGCATCACCACGACAAGTTGCTGTAAAACGTGCCTGGAGCAAAATTTTCCTTCTGCCTGAGCCGAAATTCCGGTGAGCGCAATTGCAGGCAATTAAGAGCAGTGCTCTAGCGCGTTGCGCAAATGACGCTCTTTTATACTCCACAGAAGCAAGCTAAATTACACCGCGCGCTTTCTTTTGAGCAGCAAAAAGAATGCGACGCGCTGGCCGGTGTGTCCGGTGGCTGCAATGCTGTCACCAGGAACGACTGCCCGTTTGTTTGAACGCGTCGTTATTTGGTACATTCAGTGAGACAGATCGCAACTTTGATCCGTGCGCACAAATGAAGTAGCGTGGCTAAATTACAGTTTTCCTCGTGATGAAATTTTGGTACAGACGCCAACTTTGGCCTTAGATGTGAAGAGTAATTTTTGGTGTTCAAAGTTTTGTTTAATTGCGTTTTTACCAGCTCAAATTCAATTTATAAAATTACACTGGTCTAATATCTCAGACAAACCCACCTAAGTACACTGTAAATTCATAAAAAAGTTTAACCATCGAGTAACACGCTACCTTTTACGAACCTTAAGTTACGCTGTTTGGTTAGGGAGTCTCAAACTAACTTAAAATCAATCGATCAATTAAACTTTAATACACGCAGGTAAAAATATGTACGAATGATATTTCTCAGATATTCACAATTTCAATGAAGCATCCTGTTAGTCTCAGCTTTTCATTTGAACGAATATTTGATTCAATTAAGTTTTTGATAACTAGAAAAACTAGGACAAATTTTTGTCTGTTTAAGGTGACATTCTTGTGAGAAGATGTAAAATACGGAGATCGAGTGTGTCCAGCGGGATGTTTTTTTCTGAAGTAATAGTTTCGCTGACCTGAAATATACCGCAGTTTCAATAACATATTCTCAGAAATAACATTTGTTCTGATTTTGTCGCTCAAGATTTCACAGCTTTAAAAAAAGAAAGTTATTCGCAGTAATTTTTGAAAATTAGCGCGGTATGACTCTTCATTTATTTAAAAAATGACCAAGACGTTGTCTACAGTTTTGAATACATTAGTTCTCACTCATTTGTTACACATATATTTGCCATTAGAGTCTAACCCATGAAGAAATGATTTGAGTGAGACTGCGTCTTGTGCTACCTGAAAATTTATAATAAACACTTGTGAGTGAAGTATCATCATCTACTTTCTTAATGGAAGCACTGTTTGAAAAATTTCAAAGATTTAATTTTGTTTATATCTGAAAAACCTTGGTTTAATTGGACTGTTTTTGCCTCCTGGAAATTCTATTCAATGAGCCTTTCAAAACTATTGTGAATTCCTAAAAGGCGTGTTTTGAAAAGCGCATAACACAAAAGAACGAGCTATTTGTATACTAATCATGCACCTTCGCCTGAAAAAAAAGCAAATAAACTTTCGTTAATGAAGAGATGAGTATTCCTCTTGTTTTTGTTACTTTCCTATTTTTTGAGTTCCAGCTCTACTCAGCTTGGGGTGATATAAGAAAACCAAATCGGAAAAAGAGTAAAAACTTATATAAAACAAGGGGAAAAATTTTAAATTTACAGTTGTGCTTGAGGAAAAATATGCAACTAATAGTTTTACCGATGGTTTTATGAATTGTTCAATCTTGCAAGTCTTGATATTAAAGAGATGAATTTACATTTTAATAATTACAGCAGTTTGAGCCAAGATAATTAGCACAGCAGGTAGCAGTGGCACAGTAGATGACAGCGAAATGCTCCACTCCCAGTCATTGCTGTCTGGAGAAAATGATTGCGTCATGATATGAAGAACTTTCCCAAACAGAGCAATTTTCTTCTTCTTCAGGAAATTTGATTTTTATCGAAAATGAAACCGCACCAAACACATAACTGCCTTATTTAAAACCATGTCTGGAATAGGGTTTGCATGATGTCTTCGATGCAGTGAGTATGAACAATAAATATAACAGTAAAAATGGATTTCGAGAACCCGGGTAAGACACCACCTGATTAAGGCATGATGTTTAATGTTCATACTCCCGTATGAACATTAAACAAAGCAATGCATTTTGATGAGATCATACGTTTCACCAACAGCTATAGAAATATTTACCAAGTTTTAGTTTCAATATTCTTAGACTTAGCTGGCTTTGACTGTTGATTTTTCCAAGCGAATGTTTCATTAAAACCTTTGAGAAAATGTCTTAGTCGATGCAATTAGTATGCTCTCGGTAAATGCGTCTGGAACAATTACTGTTCTTGTGGACATAACGATGCTACCGTAATTGAATTTCCTAGATGTAGGATGGAAACCAATCTCAGCAAATGGCAAGTTTACGCGCAATTTACTCGTGTCAAAAGACACGACGATCGGCTCGTTCCTGTATGATATTCGCCCCATCAGCGTTTTCTGATTTTGCGCGTATATTTTAGTCTCGCTCCTCTTCAGCTGACTTAAAGTGAAACTTCTAGTCTCAGTATATTCCACTTTTGCCAGCTATTATTTGACCTACAGATTCATATGAGCTCAGTCTTATCTTTGGTATTTTCAGTGACGCCTTGAAAATCATTGTCCAAAGTGAACTAGTACCTTATTAAATCAAGAAATAGCTTAGCTTACCTATTGTAAAGTAAATGAACTCACCAAAATATATCATTAAATTTATGTCTATGGAATAACCTGCATGCCCATAGCAATACCTCACAGTCTTATTAAACGTAACAATTCTTAATAATTAAAAATTCCTTTCAATACATGTAATTCAAAATGCATACTAGCCGCTGCGATGGAGCTGGAATTTTTCTATAATCTAGTCATATGATGCATAATTCTAAGTCTAAATACGTGTCATAAATAAACATCGAAATGCAATTCACAGTTAAATTTAAATTGGATGTGAGAAAATATTTAATCACACGATCCAATTACTTAGCTTGTAGTCACATGAACGCTTTCGCTCTCGGTAATATTCTCGATCGGTGCCCTGTACTTTTAGGCATATATACCTTTGATCCAAGGCTCATCTTAAGAAATTTATTCTTTTTTGAGCATGGAGTGAAGAGGCGAAAAAGAAAATGGATGGCAAATTTTATTGTGAACTTTTTTTAACTGAAAAATTTAAGAACTTGAAGGTTTTTTAAGGTGTCATGAAGGTCTTTTTATATCCCAATTCAGACGGTACTTGAAACTCAGCCCAAAAGTTTTACCTCAAGGTTTGGCCCCTTTTAATTTGATCTCTTCAGCCTCCAGCATATGCATAAACTCTTCCAAAGCAGCTTGTGCTGCAATGGCTGTTAGAGCAGCATGGGTTCACCGAAATATATCTCGAAAATGTTAAAAATTGAAGAAAAGGTCCTTAATTTTTTGGAAGAACTATTCAAGCAATTGCTTTTCATAATGGTTGATTATTGTTATTGGAAGTATTCAGAAGAAAATTTTTAAATATTGCTGTATGCTTGTGGTTCAAAATAAGTTCAACGGGGAAGCTATGGTAGTACAATAACATGCAAAACGATTTGAGGTATACAATGGTGCTAAATATTTATCTTCGTAGAAAAAACTATCATCTGTATAAAAGGCTCATCGAAAGAAATAACTTTCAAAATTAACGTCTTGGGGATGTTAGGTGTGATTTTATTTGATTTCAAGTCTATCAGTTCCTTATTTGACCTCATCGAATGCTTGATAATTTGCTCCCAGTAGCAGTTATATCGCGGAATTAGTTAAAACTGTCTAAAACCTGCTATTTGGCCTAGGCCAAGAATATGTTCCGTTGAAGTTTGATTGAAAATATAATTCATTTTTATTTACCACACACATAAATTGCTGAAATTTCATATTTTTTGCCATTCCTGATGCTGAAAAGTACAAAGAAACTAGTCGGTGATTCTCTCCATAATTACACTAAGTTATCAGTCGATGTGTGGGTGCTGGATATTTTATTTTACTCTGGCACTGAAGAATTTAGCACATTTTCTTGTAAAGCATATGCAAAATAAATGTAAATAGAATAACTTGTCCTTGTACTCTTATGTTCACTCATTGATGTCAGAATTATTTTGTCAGAGGGATTAGAAAAACTTATTCCTTACAGCAAATTTATTTTTACAAAATTGCGTGTTGTGTTGTTAGTGCTGCTGCTGCTCCTACACTGTTGCCACAGCTGTTACTATTATTGCTGTTACTACTTCTATTGCTACTTCTCACAGCATTTGCGTGTTTTCAGTTATCTGACCTAGCAGATACCTGCATCACCTGGTATACAAGGTGTCCGACACTTTTGTTGCCAAACTTTAACATAAGTTAGCGATCGTCGAAATGAACACTTTTTATTCTATTAAGGTATGGTCTAAAATACTTAGTTAAAGAGTTACAAGGACTTGAAGTAGGACAGTTATTAAAAATAATTCGTGCACTCTCTTGCGGAGACGAATCCAAGGCGGTAAACTGCGGCACATCAATGGCAAGGATACGAAAGGAGAAATTAGGCAATTATGTGAAACATTCATTATTATTAATTAGCATTAACTTTTTAATGTTGTGATAAGGAAAAAGTATTTTCGACAGTAATTATTATGAGCACAACAAACTAAACCGTAAGCTAGGTTGCATGTTTACAAAAATTGTTCAAAATGCCGCCCATTTGTTTCGATGCCGGCGTTCAAACGCCTCTCCAATGATTGGCGGACGCGAGCAAAGACACCAGGAGTTTCACGAATCCTTTCCGAGACTTCAACAACACTACCCATCAGGTCCTCTTCGAATTGAATCGGTGTTTCATACACTAGACGTTTCATATGAACCCAGAAAAAGTAATCTAGGGGCGTAATATCAGAAGATCTTGGTGGCCACGCGAAGGGACCGCCACGGCCTATCCAGCGATTATGATATCGGGCATCCAATAATTGCCTAACAGCAACCGCAAAGTGTGCAGGAGCACCATCATGTTGAAAATACATTCCTCTGATGTCAGCTAAAGGTACATTTTCCAGTAATTCTGGCAATACTTCATTAAGAAAAATGTAATAGGTACGTCCATTTAGTCTCTCTAGTAAAATGTATGTCCCAATCAGGTGGTCATCAAGAATTCTTGCCCAGACATTTACGGCGAATCTAACCTGATGTCGACATTGTCTTGTAACATAAGGATTGTTGCCAGACCACATGTGCAGGTTATGGAGATTAAGTATTCCTTCTCGAGTAAATGATGCTTCGTCTGTGAATAAGACTCGTGATGGGGAACAAGGTTGTTGATCTATTTTCTGTTGAAACCACCTCGCAAATTCAACACGACGTTCGAAATCTTCACCGTGCAATTCCTGCACACGCTGAAAGTGAAATGGATGTTGACCACTGTTATGTAGTACTTGCCACACAGTAGTTTTGTTTAAATGTAAAGCACGTGCACATGAACGAGTGCTTGAAGTAGGATTGTTTCGAAAATATTCTAAGACATCTTCCATCTTGTCTGGATCTGCTACTCTCCTTTGGCGTCTTCCTTCAGGTCGTGGTCTGTGAAATGATCCGTATTCACGTAATCTCCGGTGTATGGCTGTGAATTTTTGACGCGATGGAACATGTCTGTAAGGATGCCTTTCTGCGTAAATTCGAACAGCCTCCCTAGAATTTCCATTTGCTGCACCATACACTAGGTGCATATCCGCTAATTCAGCATTGGATACACCCTCAATTGCCGGTGATACATTTGCAGCCGAAGAAGTACTAACAGTAAACAAACTAATCTTTGTCGTTGATGTCGAGGAGCACTCAAAATATCGGATGAAAAGTAACTTCACGTATTTGTAACTTTTTAACTAAGCATTGTAGACCATACTTTAATACAATAAAAAGTGTTCATTTCGACGATCGCTACCGTTTGTTAAAGTTTGGCAACAAAAGTGTCGGACACCCTGTGTATCAAATTTTTTGCACGGAAAAATATATTAATTGCAAAGTAATAGCGCACAAATGCAAAAATTTATCGTTCTGGAAGTCATTTACATTCGATCCTCGTGTAGTACATAACACAGCTTATAAGTAAATTTATGGATAAAAATTAGTACTAATAATTCACAACTTGAATCTAGCATCGGATTCCATAGTTGAGTAACTGAGGCTAATTTCTTTCTGCATAAGTCGTGCTTCACAATGATTCACGCGTTATCTCTCGGCGATCGACTGCATTCCAATTTGTCAGTACTTTTATAATTACCGTCTTATTGAGCTGTTTTTTGCTCGGGAGAACACAGCGTGTTTCTCGTCAGGAATGAAATGAATGTTTGTGCTCAGGATACAAGATTGATTCAATCTCCCAGCTGCTAATTCATACGAAACATTTTTTGAAGCTCAGTCACTCTGAAAACTCTCGTTATCTGACAAAATTTGAAACGTTTGTAGAAATAATGCAGCAAAATGGGTTTTCCTTTTATTTGTTTTGATACTGCTATCGAAACCGTTCTCTGTACGCAGCAGAGTCTTCTGTATTTCTGGCTGGTCTGAGCTCGAGGCCCAAGTCAATTGATGACTGCCAAGTGCTATCTTTAATGAAGGCCAAACACTCGCGAAGAAAGAGTGCACCACAAAAAGCCAGGCTGCAGCAGCGAGGCATTACAGGGACCAGTCTTAGTTTGACTGATCGTTCTCTCTAAGGCCGCCAAAAAAGCAACTTTGTTTGGAAAGAAAGTATGGGTGGCGAGCTGCCCCCTCGCCCTCAGTTTACTTTAGGACAGGATTGCTGGTGCGTTGATGTAACCAAATTTTCTTCGCTCTACTGTTTAAATCAAACACGCTTTTCAGAATATAAAATAGCGTGAAGCGTATTATTTTCTCAAGAAAATAAATTTTCATAAGGAAAAAAATGATTGTGAGATAAAATATAGCGAACAGGCGCTCAATGCTCGAGTTTCTCACCATTTCTCTGCAACGAAAACAATTGCTCGAGCAATGAGGTAATCTTATTTGACCATTAATTGAGTTTGGTTGCTTGTTGCAGAGCAGAAACATTGAGTTTCGGAGGTGCTGCGCTCATCAACCGAATAATCAACTTTCGGCAAATGTTTCCAGCAACTCACAAAGTTTGCGTTTCCTTCAAGAAGAAGTGGTCAAAAAAGCTCTTCTAATTGTTGTCGTGAGCAAAGTTGAGCTCCAAACTCAGTCTACTCGCGGGAAATGAAAAATTGATCGCAAAAACGGGAAGTCATTAGAGCGGCTTGGCCAAGTCGACTGGCGAGACCAAATTAACAGAGAAGCTTCCTCAATGCGACATCAATCAAGTGTAAATCTTTCATGTTGCATCGCACGAAAAATCTTCCCATAATTCTGCTAGTTCCTCCCTCAATTAGTTAGTGAGAAATTTTGAGCAGGAAAAAGTAATGCTTCATTTTGTATTATTAAATAAGGATAAAAATGACGACGTTTCGTTTTGCTTATGAATTCTGTATATTAACAGGCATAAACAATGTAGATATATCAACTCATTTTTATTGATTTGTTTGTAGAATATTCCTGGCTCACGAAACCAAAATTAATTCAAGTCCACGTCTAAATTTATATATACATTATAAATATTGTTAAAATAAAGGACGTCTTGGTAGTGAAGTTTCCATTTTTTCAAAATTTTGGGATCAGCAAAGACAAATTTGATGGTCAAATGGTCAAAGTGGGGTCAAAAAATCAAATTTGTCTTTGCTGATCCCAAAATTTTGAAAAAATTGAAACATTATAAATATATATAATGTGATTGAGAAGTAATATCCTATTTTAAAAATCTTATAATTTTTTATTAGCAGTAATTTTCTGTTCAATTTTTTGATGGATGTTCCTCAATATATGATAATTTAATTGTTCTTATTTTTCTTTTCAGATTGACTATTACTTACATATGTATATATATATGTATAAATCGGTATTGCCCAACGCTTCAAATATTTTTCTCGTATTATATACGTTCCCGAAAGGTGATAATAATTCAAGTAAAAGCAAGAAATCATTAGCTAAAATTGGCGACTATTTGTGAAAGACTTTGATATTACAAAAAAGGGTTCAAACTGTAGTTTCTAAAAGTCGAGTAAACTTTTATTGTTGATGCAATTCTCTCTTTAGTCTTATTGAGGTTCAAATATTGAAGAAAATTGTTTACGACGATGCCAAGCCTCTTAAAAATCTCTAAACCTCTTTTGAATTGAGGAATATTTTTTGTTTTAGTCATTTTGCGAATAATATAACACCTCCAAATAATACACGCTAATTTAAATAATAAGAACACTGTGAAAAAAACATGAAAAAATTCGTGTTTGGGAGAAAAAGCATTTATTTCTGGAGATTGGACTTGAAATTTATTAATATTAAGGTTTGATATATGAAGATGTCTATTTTTGTACAAATTTGAACTTTATTATTGATTTAGGAAAATAGTAAAATATTCAAAAATATTTCAATATTAGGTGCGTTTGAGACATACCTGTTTGGAGTGGATGCATAAATATTAAAAAAAATGTAACAAGGGAAACTTTTAGAGAACTAATTAATACAACTTACGAGTATTGTACAAACTACAGCACAAAGCCCTTCGGACAGATTGATGTAAATTAGACATTGTGAATCACTCACTTTGCACCGTAAAATTAGCCCTCATCGCTCAGATTCAGCGTGGTCTACCTCTGTTTAGAGTACACTTGAGCGATGCTTATGAAAACCTTAGAATTTATTCTACAGTAAGCGATTACTTGCATTTCTTTCGTATTCCGGTGGCCAAGCGAGTCTTGCAGGGAGCCGCGTCTGCCATTAAAGAGTGTTTTACGACCAGGTCTTTCCGATGCTAACGCTGTGTGCCGACTCGGCGTATTTCAGAGAGCAAGAGCGAGGGAATGGCGTATTTCAGCTTCACTAAATGTACGATATCATTAGACCAGCACTCAACGGAGCGGATAAGATGGACAGTTCCGGCACTGGCCTGTGCAAGCCTGGGGCGGAATGGAGTTGGGGCTTCCTAAGCCACCCCAGAGTTGTGCGCGTAAAGCTAATAAATTTTCGTTGTACTGGCTAGTATTGCACTTTAATTTACATTTTAATATTCGTTTTCAAAATTAAGGACAAGCATTAAAATGCACGTACTCCCAAATGTACCGCAACACGATGAAAAATTTCATTAGTTCTTAATGTAACCTGCAAATTTTAAGTCTTTTGTCCATATTTTAGTCCTTCTGTGATGAATACTATGCACAGGTGATTATTTCGGTGTTGAAGAGCTTAAAAATTTCCATGACTCCAACACTTGAGCAATAAAGCTTTTCCTGTCGACATCTCCTCTATAGCGCTGTCAAACATATATGCTGCTACAATATTCGTGAACTCAACTCTGTTTTACTCTATGATGTTTGTTTCATCGATGTTCTAGGTCCGTGCTGGCTACCAAGATGCCAGTGAGGGACATAGGAGGCCTGAATTGAAGCCCTTAATTTTAACTTTCCGCGTTCTTGATGTGAACCATACCGACTCTTGCTGCCCCTTTCCGTTGTCTTTGATGTCCCCTATGAGAGACATCCTTGATACCGCCTAGAAAAGAGTTTTTTATCTTTCCCAAACGAAAGATATTTTATGTCACCTAAATGAGTCTTTCATATGACTTCTGCGAGAGATCTTTAATGCCTCGTAAAATGGAAGATCTTAGATGTCGCCTAAGTGAAAGATCTTTCATGTCACCTGAGAGGAAGGGCTTTGATGTCACCTTATGAAGACATGTTTGATGTCGCCTACACGAGGTATCTTAGACGTCACTTATTAAGCGAGAGACCTCTGAAGTCACCTGCATGAAAGATCTTTGGTATCGTCTGCTGGAGATTTTTCGCACCTCGTATTCGGCCTCTTATCACAATAAAGCATTATGAAGGAAAGATATTTGATGTTCCTATTTCCGATACTTTAATCGGAAAATTCTTAATAAAATATTTAAGCCCATGTTCTGTTTATTTTGCATTTCACGAACAGAGACATTTGAGGTGCACTCTTTCAGATCCTCGAGATATTTCATGGATTAAAACTTAATTTGAAGGGAATTAGCTGATTTAAAATGAAATACAAAAAGTTTATGAGGTGTCTGTGGGCTCAACCATTCGCGATTGTTGGCTGAGACATGTGAGCGTATAAAAGTGATGCCCTTATATTCTAACGGTATCGTCACTTACTTACTCCGTACGAGAAATTGTGATCGTAGCTTGTAGAAAAATATGAAGGAGAATGTTCACCTTGATGCTGCATTCGAGCTGCCATGGTCTCGCCTGTGAATTATAAATGAAAGGAAGGTAATTTTGTTGTTCCTTAATCTTGAGGATCTGAAGCTGCTTTTGTAGTAGGGAGGAAGCTCATCGTAAGACAGATCGCAGTCTTCAGTTAAAGCCCAAGGAGGCACCAAAAACATTAGTCTTTCTTTAAAAAGCAAAAGTCGAGCATTTCTCGGGAGCTTTCAAAAACACCCGAGACAGATAAGTCACGCTAAACGGCACCCATATCTTTTCTTGCTCCCGGGGATACATCAACTTCAGCGCGATTCCTGAAGAAGCGCTCTAGCTCCTGGTCGGCTAAAAGGCCAGGAATCTTCCAAGTTGGCGAACCATTTGTGATATTTGAGAACAGGGAAATATGAGAGTTCGCGCCAATCTCAACCTTCGCATAATATATTAAAGTGAATAACGAGCATGCAGGAAGAGACTTCATCCACTTTTAGCAGTTCCAGCGCCGTTTATTTTTTCCTCGCCCTGCTGGCGGCACTTACGAATTCGGGTTCTCTTCCGCAACGCGTCTGCGCTGAAGAAATCTCTGGATCTGCTCAGGAACTGAACTTTTCTAGACCGGAATACTGCCTTGAAACTTGTGAACCACTCCCGAGCAAAAACTTCAAAGTGCACAAAATATGAACCTCTTTTAAAAGTATGGCTTCTCTTTTTAATCAACCGTTTACTTTAAAAAACTGCATAAAAGTAAGGTATTTTCAGCTTCACGTTCGTACAAATGAAGAGTTAAAGCTGGACGACGATATTCAGTAAATTAGTACCAAATGAAATAAATGGACCTATTGAGCGAAATGTGTGACTCAATGCCATACTTTCTTTACGGTGCTTGTAGATGAAAGAACTTGAAAGAAACTGAGTTCTTCGAGTTCAACGTTTTTTGAAAGTCCGATTGAAAGGAGATTCGACGTTCGAATTAAAGAAGTAGTGAAATAACGAGCAAAATCTCATTACCATAAAAGCATTACTATAGAACAACATTCCAGTCCTAACTGATGATTAGTCTAATTAATTTTTTTATCGAGATTCATGCAACATGAATAGCTTAAGTTTGAAGTATAGATAAAAAAACCTTAAATACATTTTGCCGAACTGAAAATCATTTTAATCTTTATAGTTCGTACTATTACTCATTGGTAACAGTCACTATTAAGTGTCAGTCACTCGTAATGGGTATTTTACCTCAATCCCATCAGTATTGAATGTTTCTTCATTTCAAACAGAATTTAAAAAATCCTAAATGAATCCTAACTTAAAATTTTGAGGAAGGTTAAGGCGTTCACGAAGAACATCTTACTGAAGTTTATCACAGTTGTTGGTATCCTGAGTTACTCAACTGCGCTGACAAAAAATGAATTCGTATAAAGTTCTCGCGTGATGCCTAATTTACATTCCTCTCTCTTTGGGCACGCGTTTTGTCTCTTTTTGTTTTGTTTGGTCTCTTTTTCTCGTTTTGTCTCTTTTCATTGTTTCTTCGGATGCACTGTCTGAGCGTTACTGTTAAATAACGGACATAAAGTTGCTCTCCCTGTGCCTACGTGGTAAGCTAATCACAATAAATATCACCCTGCTCTTGGTGTCGCAATTGTTTAATTAAATCTCGTCCATGCGAGAGGTGAGTGGTAATGAATATCTCGAGAGCGATTTCTAGGGTGAGCAAGGCTTCGTTAAAGAATTATAAATATTCAGGTTTAAAATATTCATGTTCAGGTTTTAGAGCTCGCAGAAAATTGAGTGAAATAACAGCGCAAGTACTGCCGAATAATTTGTCAGGTAAATATTTCATATTAAAGCATGTGTTGTTCACTCAAAGCGAACAGCCGTCCGAAAATTATTTTCATTAACTCTTGCAGTACATAATTTTTTTCGAAATGTTGTATAGAAAGTGTTAAGAGACTATAACAAATTCCTAAAAGGTTCCACTGGTTAGAGTTTTAAGGAGTGCACTTGTTTAAATATTGTGCTAAGTGATTTTCAATTATGAGGCTTAAAAGAATATTCAATAACTCGTATGTTCCTGAATGAATTTTAAAAAAACGAAGTGTTTGTGAAATTCTGAAAAGTACCAGATTTATTGCGTATGTTTGTAACCCAGATACACAATCTGACATAAAAGGCATATCCGACTGAAAAATAGGTACAGCTTTAGCGTTACTCCAAAAATGACGAACTGGACAAAAGAGCAACTCTTTTTCCATTAAGAAAATAATTTTTCCTATGACTTATCACCCATGGATTTTTCCTTTGGGGTTACCTTGAAGGAAGAATTTATTATCAAAAAACAACAAATTTACATCAGCTTAGGGCATCCATCTAGGAAGAAATCCAGATAATTCAATCTAATTTCACAGGCTCCAAAATGATCAGCATGCGTTATCGTGTCGATATTGGTCTGCACGCATGGTGTGCGGACATGAAGAATATTACACTAAAATATAAATAAAATAAAATTAGTGTGCTGAGGATTTCATATGTAATTTATTTTTTTAATCCATTTATTAAAATGCTAGTTATTGAATATTCTTCTGTACCTCATAATTAAAAATCCCCCTATACTAGCAGGTTCCAAGGTCATTCGTGAATACATTTCAAATGTGACTGAATCTTCATACTAGCATAAAATTATGGCTGGGCAGACAACCTTAGACTGAATTTGTGCTTAAAATTTCACCGAAGTCATCGACAAATGATTTGGGTATTTTTCCTCATGTAAAGATTTATTTTCTCAAGAGAACATTTAAGGGAATGGTCAAGATAAACTTTAAGTTATGTACTTGCACCATCGAATGTTTGTTCATCACCGAAACAGCCGAAATTATATCCTGAAAGTTTTCTTGTCCTAGAAAATATATTTGTGTTTTACGCTTATATTATAATAACAAATTAAACTGTTCTATATCCCACTGATGCGCACCTGGCACGAGATGGGGTAAATATTTTTAAAATACATTTTATCGAGCAATTGTGGATTTAAACTACACAATGCAAAATTAATTATCACGTGGCTTCCATGAAATTCACTTTTTAGGGAATTATTAACCAAGTCTTAGTGTTCGAGGAGATCATTTATGATAACAAATGCACATAATTTCAATAATCGGTAAATAAAGATGTTTCCACGTCCAAAGCCATCATCATTCTCATAAAAATATTCGTGTCGTCTCTGTAAAACTGAAATTTTTTGTAGAAGTTCCACAGAGTAATTTTGAAAATATTTTCACAGAAAGTAGCATTTTCATGACATGTAGCATAAGTGAGTTAGGGGGAAAAATTACTTCTGACCAGAAAGAGTAGACATCTTGCTCATTTTAATTACTGATAATATATGTCATCTCTCACTAACGAAACTAGAACCGACCAAACTGACTGATTTCAATATTGTAAGGCCAAAGTACAGTAGCTATTCAATTGAACCACATGTCAATCAAAATAAACTAAGTGTTGAATGAAGCTGGCCATAATGAAAATTTCCTCTTTTTTTCATTCGAAAATGAAAAAATTACACTCTCTCACACTAATCTCTCACAGTAATCTAAAAAATTACACTAATTCTAATCTCTGGTATCTGAAAATTTTGTACATACCTTCCCATGATATAGAATTATCAATCAGATAAAGCCCCAAACTCATCGGCATCAGCAATATGCTGCTCTCAACCTAGTTGCACTCGAAATCATCGATAGCAGGAACAATAAAATACTCAAGTTCTCCATCAAAGGACAATCAAAGGCGATGGTTCTGTCGATTACGGCTGTCAAGGAGCAGCGATGGCTCGTTTGTTGCAGCCGCCGCGCGTCAGCGACGTGCGGACTGAGGGCGGAGTGGCGGCAGCCCTTCGTTTGTTTGCGAGGGCTTCCACGGATCGGCAGTTGTGCAATTAATTACTAAAGGCAAAATCAGAGATGAAGAGAGTGTGTTTTAGGTTTATCATCGTAAGCGGGGCTTCAAATTGAAATACGTAATCGTTTCGCTGCGAGGTAAATGCTACGCACACACTTCGCCAATGATGAAAAATATACGATTTCAAAAAAGGGATCTTAAATATTTTTTGGGTACATTTTTTAGAGGATCTGGTGAATTCAAAGTTCCCTACACACTATGCTGGTTCTGTTCTTATGATTTGAACGGGGAAATGATCTCTTGTCAGCATTTTCCAACAGGTTTGAGAGACAATATTATTAAAGACATAAGAAGACAAATCTTGTGAAATGAGCCCTCCATCTGACGGAAGTGAGTCCGGTTGCCTTGAAATTAGACATGTTGACGATCACTCACGGTGATATTTCGGGAGTCAATAATGAGGTTATGTGAGAAATTCAGCATTAAAAATAACTGATGCATATGCTCTAACAATGCCATTTTCATATTTATGCATGCTTATGATGAATGAAGTTATCGTGAGCTATGTAGTCCTCAAAATAAAACTGTTTTTACAACTTAATCGGAAATTTCGAGAATTAGATTTCTGCCTGAAGTTGCTCAGGCTTATTATTTTAGGTTACATACGCATGTACGATTTATTTTTTAGACAGTTTGTTCAAAATCATTCTAAAAATTGCTGATGAAATTATTATTATTCTGGTGAATAAAGTGGAGGTGAGATATTTTTTGTGAATAATTACGAGTGCAGTGGCCGAAGCAGCCAGATTTAACATTTCGAAAATGAATTAGTTACCATAATGGAATATCCAAGTTCCAGCAATGCAGCAGCTGTGAAATTATCTAAGTATGCAGAGGAAATGCGGACATATCTTTTTTTTTTAACCGTCAAGTTGTCTTCATTTCTATATAGACTTGAGGGAACAATCACAATACTTATATCGATTTCAAACTGATTGCCAAAAAATTGTAACTTTGAGGTCCGATTCTCGATGCCCAGCCCTGAGCAATAGCAGTCTTAGGCTATGAGTAAAATTTGAACTGCTGAAAATTGGCCTCTGAGAACTCAATAGAGTTTATCGCTATAATGTGAGATAACTTCTTATGCATCAGGCAAATATTTCAGGTCCCCACACTTTTTTCGTCGTCAAGTAATGACACGCGCATGGTTTGTACGTTTTGATTCGGGCTTGGTTTGCGCGCTTTGTTGAGTTCCTAGAGCTTGAAAATATCTGCAGAAAGAATATAGGCCGAGTGTGTGCTTTGAAATGATCTACAAACTCAGAATTAAAGTTCTCATGGTTCACTGTTTCTCTTACTTCAATATCAGTAAGTTGTGGGAAGTTTCTTCGAGCTGCCACGGGAAGCATGGGGATATAACATTTCATTTTAGTGTGAAGACACCGCAGATAAAATTCTGGAGAAGCTCTCTCGTTTCATTTCCGACTGTGACCGTAAATCTTCTTTGCGACCACAAACATTCTAAGAAAGAAGAATTTTTTACTGGGAAAAGATGCGAAGCACAAGAACAAAAGATAAAAAAGTTATCGAAGGTTTTCATGAGAAAAGTTGTATTCTGACGCATCTTTATTTGAGAAAAAATTGATTCGGGTTGAAATGCGTAAACTCATCCCATTGCTTGAGAAAAATCACGGGTGAGAGTAGCACTTCCCAAATTTGATATAGACGAATCATGGCACTTGGTAAAATCAAATGCAAATTCCGTCTTAACACCGAGCACCCGCTGTCTTACTCAACACGAAACCGTGCTCTTGCACAAGATGAGTTGTGCTAAGACCCATGATTGACGAAGATCAACTTCTCGCTAATATCATATCATTTAAGTACGAGCTAAGAGAAACTCCCTGTCACGATGTACTCGAATATTCTAAACACTTGAAGAGAAAACTCTACAATTCCATAGCACCACAATAGATTTGAAGCACAATGTTAGTCTGCGTTCAGTGTTGTTCTACGAGTGACGTATGTGACCATAGAAAAAGTACTATTTATTTCCAATAGGAATATATTTTCTTAGAGCCTGCTCTATCTACGATTGTCAAGGCCGGTTAATAGATATTTTACAAGGAAGTATCAAATTTTTCCCTGCCTAAATACAATCGCATGCTGTTCAGTAAAAAATGAAATATACGAGTCGCGTGTGTAGGGAGTGTACTACGACGATCGGGTGTTTGTTTATTTTTTCGGCGGCCCGTAGGTCTGTATCAAGTTCACTCATTTTCTGTCCGAAAATTAATTAGGGAATTATCAACAAAATAGGTCAAGAGACCGAGCCATTTTGGTAAGGAAGCTCTGTTTGAATAGATCAATCGCTTCTGTATATATCTCTTCATCTTCGCTTGCTGGAATTTTCACTTTTTATTCACTTCCAATCACTTTGATGTATAACTTATTTACCTGTACGAGTAGGAAGTTTGTTCAAAAGACAGAACTTTTGTCACAGAATCTTTTTTACTGCATACTAAACTTCACATCTACTTGCATCCTTCGAAATTTTTGAGGCTGCTTGTTACGCAATGTCCTTTTCGTTTCTTTCATTACTTTGTGATATTTGTTATCTGTGATGGCTTGAAGGAGAGCCGGCGATTTTGAAAAAACTGTCTGCTTCGCTTCGGAAACGAAGTCCATTCAAGTATATTTTAAGTTGGGGGGACAGGAAAAATCTTCTGGTCCAAATCTGGTGAGTTGTTTAAGGACAGATGCTCCGTTCCTTGCCAATAAATTTCAGAACGAGCAGTTATGTTGAAATAATATAGCTGCTATTCTTCCTCAGTTTAAATTTCATTCAACGCACTTACTCTCGTCAACATAACATAAAGTATTCTTAAAACTCTGTGTAGTCTGTCGGCACTACAGCTTTTTAACTTTAATTTAAAAAAGCTCAAGTTCAATTTAAAAAAGCTCAAGTTTCATTTAAAAAAGGTCAAGTTAAATTTAAAAAAGCTCAAGTTTAATTTAAAAAAAATCAAGTTTAATTTAGAAAAGATCAAGTTTAATTTAAAAAAGCTTAAGTTTAATTTAAAAAAGATCAAGTTTAATTTAAAAAGATCAAGTTTAATTGAAAAAGTCTCAAGCAGACTATATTTAAAAAAGGGTTAATTTCAATTTTGAAAAGCTTATGTTTCTAAAATTGCATACTTATGTAATAATAATAGTATAATTAAACTTTATTCATGAGAACGCTTATTCATTTAAAATTACTGGCCCTGAAAATAGAGTAAATCGAATATCAGATAAACTAAGCTGCTGTAATTTTGTACTCAATTTGACATTCTTTAAGTTTTACCTGTGAATCATTTGCTAAACAGGTCATCGGTACTTTTAACTATTGACAAAAGTGGTTCGAATAAACTTCATGTAATAAGTAACTGTGTGACAATTAGCAAACTGCACTGACTGAAAAATTGAACATTACTGAGCTTCAACTTTTCAGTCAGTGCATATTGCTAATTGTCCCACAGTTACTTATTGCATAAAGCTTATTTGCATCATTTTTGCCAATAGATATAAGTACCGATGATCTGTTTAGCAAATGATTCATAGGTAAAACTTGAAGAATGCCAAATGAAGTCCATCACAGCAGCTTGTCTTGTCTGATATTCGATTTACTCTATTTTCAGGGCCAATGATTTTAAATAAATATGCCTTCTGATGTTCCGGCCCTTTTCTGTATCAGGCCGTAACCAAACGCGGATGGGATTCGGGAGTGACGAGCAGCAACGTGATACACAGTTTATTTATACTTCAGAGTAGATACAGGCTCGGCAGATGGCCTAAATCAGAGATATCAGACGATAGGTGCTGGTACAATTCTTCTACAATGCATCTGAGGTCTATACAGGTGCTTCTTCTAAGGTAACGCGTCTGCTACTGGACAGTGATGGCTCTGTCTAATGTGATCACCACGACAGCGCACCAACAATGAACGGCGCTGTCTCTTGCTGACGCTATTTATACATTCTGAGGGCGCACATAATGCTCCCCCCATTATTTAAAATTTCTTTATGACAATAAAAATTTTTAAACGTTATTCAATTAACTTTGATTTTCCCTCGACTATCCGTTAATCTTACAATCCGTCAAGTCAATTCGAACAGGTCAGATCGTATAACACTAAAGGCTTCCAAATATTGAACGGAGGTAGGCAGGTATGGCTTTTTCTGTCTGCAGCAAGCATAAAGACATCATAGTTCAACGGCAAACCTACATTTTGTTAAACATTATAGTGTTAATTCACTACTAGATTTTAGAATCCCAAATCAACCAAATAATCACTCTACGCACTTAGCTCAAACAATTGTTCATTCATCATTAAGTTATTTATCAATTGATTCTTAGAATTCTTGGCTACTCCAGATATTTCGGATACAAAAGATATACAGCACAATTAATTAACATATCAGAATATCAAAATCAAACATCAAAACGCGTACTGAATAAATCAGCTGAAGTTATAGAATATAAGTGTATATACGCAACAACACAATACTAGAATTGGCAAGTACAGTTCGTCCTACGATTTAAATTAACTCATTTCAGTTCAAGTAAATTAAATATAGAAAGTAAGTAGAATAATCAATAAGTAACTAATTCGATTTACTCTAATCAATCAACAAGCGTACAATTTGGTTTAGTCGCAATCGAAATAATTAGTCTCCTTAATTCTAGCGAAATATGAACAAGGCATTTCTATAGGATAGAATACATAATCCGTATATAATAGAGATTTAATAGTTTTAAATGAAATTTTATGATAGAGAATAAAATCAATAAAAATTTTATGATAGAGAAAAATCTACGGATTTCAATACCAGAATTTAACTATCTCGTGTCACATTATTCTCGCGTTACATTAGCATCGTGGCACGCCGCTAAAAAATGCTTTGAATATGAAACTCTCCGATAAATGCCTTAATAAAATTAAATTCGCAAGTGATCGTTACATGGTGAATATATAAGTAGTTATTCTGCCTTTCTGCTTTTCAATCATTACAATTAAAATGGTTCTTCGAATTTTCAAGAAGCTCTCGTCCTTCGCGAACTACTGATGAACAAAACATTTCCATAGGGCAAGTAAAACAACAAAAGAGTTGTAATATCGACAGCAAAACAGAATCTGTATACGATAGAACTTTTTTTTTTTTTTTAAATACAGCATATAAAATAAAGATAGTCTAAGACGTAGAGGTTACTTACTCCGCGGAAGATTGGAATATCAGAACATGGTATTTAGATCTATGGTATGCAAATACAAAATGTGGAAGCCTAGAATTGTAACGTTACACGCTAACTTGAGGTGAGACTGAAGGGATCTGCTTAGGATTATACATCTCCTTCCAAGCGTTTCGCCGCAAGGCTACATCTTCTCCACTAATTCGGCTAATAACCTTGTGTAGATCCCGTTTTATATAAATAATCATCACCGCAAGGATGATGGTAATTACTGTATATAGAAGCAACATTATGTCGCTTAACTGGTCAGGAATGAGATCAACTCTTGTTTCCTCAGTGTGTCGAATAAGTTCATCCGAGATTTGACCGTTATTGGCTTTAATCGCCGTTAATATGGCATCTACATTAATAGTCGATACTTTATTGCCCATCTTAATAGGCAAAAATGATACTAACAGAGCGGGAATTAAAATGGTGATTAACGTTAATCACAAGAGTGTGACAATTAGATTATATGATAATATAAGCTGAATATTAATCACGTAAATGTGATAAATAAATAAATTATAAATTTATAAGTCAACAGTATTTTTGATTATTGAATTCGGATGAGCACGCCCCCTTATCCCTGCGCACCACGTTGAAACAGAGACGTAATTACTCACTGGCAGTTAGCTGAAAAAGCCGATATTGTAACTATGAACACTAGTTCAACGTGATTTCGTTGCTCATACAGCTGGATTCGGGTACGCAACAGGGGACCGTAGTTTAGGGACACTTGAAACTTACAGTAGGCTTCTTGTAATACTTCCTTCTGTATTCGAATACCGAATGTTATTGTAGTTGCCTGCGGCCTCCAAAGTTGACCTTGTCTCACTCTACACATCGGGTGTTATGAGTGATTGAAGTTGTAATTAGACAAGTGTATTTTGCGATTTGGAGTGTGCAATCGTTCTGGAATTTTTCAGAAGTCGCCCAAGGAATCTGAAAAGAGAAACGATACATCACATTAGCATGGCCCCAAGTTTAAAGTAAACAATTTACGTTTCATACTAAGATATTTCATACTAAGGCACGCTTCCTTCCCTCTCATCAAGACACATAGATTTCAACAACACTGCCAGGCATGTAATTGTTTTCAAACAATTTGCGGCAGGTGCCATACAGGTCTCGCAGGCTTCGCACTCGCGTTCTCGTGTCGACATCTCACTATTGCACCTAAGTTTATCAATTCAAGCTCACGACCTGATGAGCACACTCTGATGTCGCAACGATAGTATGACAACATCCTCAGCTCATCATCTCGGCTGAAGGTGTTTGCGTAACAGAAATATTTCCTAGAGCAAGACACACATAAATCTTAAGAACTCAAAGAACGCGCTTACAAGCTAAGAACTCATAGAACTCACTTTACAGGTTAAGAACTCATAGAACTCACTTACAGGTTAAGAACTCATAGAACGCATAGAACGAACTTACAAACTAAGTACCATTGAAATGCATATATGGAATGGCATTCTTCAGAATATAAGGAATGAACAGTTACAAACTAGTTTGACAATTTTACCTTTTTATCCTATCTAAAGGCAGTACATGGTTCAAATTTGATCGGATAGTTTTGTTACCAATCCTAATATCTGCATAATTTTTACCGAGTTTTTCAATGATAGCAGGACCCAAAAAATTCAGCTGTAATTTATGTTTTTTGGCATGATTTTTTACTAGTACACGGTCGTTCACTTTCAAATTTTTATCGCGACGTTTCATATTTCTATAGGCAGTTCTTTCAATGGTGGCGTTAATGATTGCATTTCGAATATTGTTCACTACAATAGATGACTCCTTAAATTTTTGTTTTTGAACATCTTCATATGAAGTCGCAACATTTAAATCTTCTAAATTAGTAGAACTGATGTATACACAAGTATCTCTACCGAAAATTGTGTATGCAGGTGTGTCTCCTAAAGTTTCATTATAACTATTATTAATCGAATTCTCTACAATATCCAGTAGTCTATCCCACTCATTATGAGTAAGAAAATTTAAATATAACTTGAGCAGGTGTCGGATTTTACCATTGCATCGCTTGACTATACCATTAGAAAAAGGTGAATACGCCAGAACTTCCTTTTTTAGGATAGAAAGTCCTTTTGCGAAAGTTCTTACATTATTGGATTTAAATTCTAGCGCGTTGTCGGACAACAACACGTCTGGGGTACCGAACAAACAACAAAAATTCCATAGACAATCTGTGACAGTCTCTGTACATCGGTCACTAGTTGGATATAGTTTAACAAATCTTGAAAAGAGGTCAATGATAACAAGTATATATTTGTTACCATTGTCCGTCATTGGTAATGGACCGTAGAAATCCATGCTAACAGTTTGAAAACATCTTGTTCCAATTGGAGCATTTAGAATTTTAATAGGCGTCGAAATTCGTGATTTTAGAATCTTACAGATGTCACACGATTCAACAATTTTGCATGTAATTGTCCTTTCGTACGGATGAAAATATTTTAATTTAAACTTAAACAAGGTATGATTTAAATCCGTATGCGATAAATTATGAATGAAAGAAATTATTCTGTCTAGCAGGGTATAGGGCACGACAATTGTCAGAATGGTGCTGGGCCTGTTGTCAATTTTTCGTCTTTTATACAAAATATCATTCATAATCAGAAATTCATTCATATCAGTATTGGAAACTTTAGTTGCATTCTCTAGGGCATTCTTAATTTCAGAACAAAAGGGGTCTTGATCTTGTTCACGTTTAAATTCGTCCAGCGACCAGTTGTCATTAATACTTAAATGGTCTGTAGTCTTGTTCACTTTATTCAGTCTGCATAAGCACGTATTCTGTCTGCTCTTAAAGTCATTGGGTTCACGTCTGGGTTCTTCAGCAGTACTGTTGTTGTGTCTTTCATCATCACTTCCTGGCATTGTTTTCTCGGACTCTCCCTCAGTCACAGGCTTGTTACATTTGTTACTCGCAGCAGCGGCTTGCAGCCTTGTTACAACAGGAAAAGTCTCTACATCTGGGGTTAAATCAGAACATTCTGATAGTTCTTTTTCTGTTAAGGGATTTTCTTCATGATTTAATCTACTTAATGCATCGGCGGCACTGTTCGCTTTTCCTGAAAAATACTTTAATTTGGCATCAAAGGCTTGAACATATATACTCCATCTCGCGAGTGTGTTATCTTCAGGCAATTTTTTTGAAAATAATGGAACGAGCGGCTTATGATCGGTATATATGACCAAATCATAGCCCAAAACAAGATATTTAAAGTATTTCAAGGCTTCAACTATAGCGTACATTTCCTTTTTCGTAGTTGAGTACCTTCGTTGGGTGGAATTCAACGTTTTAGAAAAAAAAACCGACAGGTCTCATGTTTCGAACTTTATCAGTAGATGACTGGAGTAAAACAGCTCCTATGCCAACATTTGATGCATCACAAAATAGGTGAAATTTTTGATCGAAGTTTGGGTGACTTAAGGTTGTATTGTTGCATAGTTCATCCTTTAGTTTTTCAAAAGCGTTTTGACAATCCTTATTCCAATCGAATTCGATATTTTTCCTTAGCAGATTATAGAGCGGGCTTGCGATGCTCGCAAAATTTTTTATATACCTACGAAAGAAATTTACTAGACCTAGAAAAGATTGTAATTCCTTCACATTCTTAGGAATCTCTAAATTTTTTACTTTGTCAGTACCGGTGCTTCTGGTTCCCATTCCACTAATGGAATGTCCTAAATATTCAATTTCGTTCTCGAAGAAAGCACATTTTTCCGTCTTTATTGACAATCTAGCGTTTCTTAATAGTTCAAGTACAACTTTTATATCGGCAAGATGCTGTGACCTTTCCTTCGAAAATATTAGCACGTCGTCCATAAAGACGAAAGATAGTTTTCCTAGAACAGGAGATAATGTTTGTGTCATTACTGACTGGAAATAAGCAGGTGAAGTTTTTAAACCGAAAGGTAATCTGTTAAACTCGAATTTTCGACTACCAACTGTAAATGCGGTTATTTCTTTACTCTCATCGGTCAGTGTAATATTATGATATCCTGACCTAAGATCTAATTTCGTGAAATACCTTTGACCATTTAAACTATAGAGAAGCTCGTCCACTCTCGGCAGCGGGAAAGATTCTTCATGAATTACCTCATTTACTTTGCGAAAATCAACCACCGGACGTATAGTTCCATCCTTCTTATGGACTACAATTATTGGTGAATTATAAGCTGAAATCGATGGTCTAATTATTCCATCGTCTAACATTTTTTCGTTAACGACTTTCAAGTCTTCCATGTAACGGTGGGCAATACGATAGGGAGGTACATTTACAACATCCACGTTAGGTTTCAATCGTATTTTGTATGGTTTAATCGCAGCAGCCGAGATCGATTCATTGTCTATAGTAATAACGTCTCTGAAGTTATTCAACAAATTCAGCAATTCAGGCTTCATTTCGTCATCATTACACTTAATATCATCATTATTTAATTTCCGCCGACCACGGGCGATTTCTTTGGAATCAGAAACGTACTCTTTGTCAACAACTCCTGTGATCCCGACAGATTGACTATTAGTGTCTTTATTATCGACATCTAAATGACTGTCCTGAACAACACCAGCTGCCTGCACAAAGGTAGTCATTCCTTTCTTCAATTCTACTTGAACATCTGACAAGTAAACTTCGGATTCAACTTGATCATTTTCCACTTTTTCTAAAGTACTTATAATTGCATTTTCTGGTAAGACAATCGCTCTGTCGGAGCTATTAATTAACAACAACGGAATCTTTCTCCTATTGTTAACTCTCACAATTGCTTCTGCGACACACACGCCTTCCTTCAAAGTTGCTTTCTTTATTATGTATTCTCCATTTTTACACTTTCCAACATGTCCAACATGTTTAAAAATTACATTGGGAGCAATTTCTACGCGTCGAGTATGAACTCTTAATGGCTTGTGGGAACTGGTAACTGCAACTACGCCTCGAACAGGCTGGTTTTCTCTCTTACCATCCCTTTTTACTTCCTCACTTGCTTTCTCAGCAATGCACGTCCTCTTCTCTCTTAGCTTATTTAGGACTTTTTTCTTAGCTCTGGACGTAATCGTGTCTGCCATGAGACACTCAGTATTCTCTATCAAATACTCAAGACACTCAGTGTTTCTCTTTTTTCTTCGTTTTACCTCTGCAAAGGGAATTTTCTCGTCTTTTATGATCAAACATCTTTGTTTTAAATCTACAACGGCGTTCTTGTCTAATAAATCACGTCCAATAATGACGTCATAATTGTAAATACCATCTTTAATTATGAGAGCATTTGTCTTCAAACTTACACCGTTTTTTAACTTTAGGACAAGTTCTACCTCGCCTTCAACATTACTCTTAGCGTTAACGCCCTTTATAGTCAGAGAACTTGGCTTCACTTCCTTGCTTATCTCATTAATTCTATGGTAGCTGACCAGGCACTTTTCTGATCCTGAATCAATCAATGCATTCCACAGGTCTGCATCTTTTTTAAGCACAATCATTGGTTTCTTACTTTTTCGTATTACAAATAATTCATTTTGGCCTGTGATTTCCACTTCTTCCTCTTCTTCGTATTTACAAACGTTCGCCGTCAAATGGCTTTCATATTCATCGCTTAATTCCGCTTCTCCTAGCGCTTCATATCTGTTGTGACACACTATGATCGGATCGATTATCTCAACATTTTTAACGAGGGAATCTTCAGCACCAGACTTCTCCTCGGGTTCAAGGGGCATCACTGTCGTAGAGTCACACTTAGTTATAGTTATTTTAGTTTCTGTTTTATCATTTACGTTACTTCTATCGGCAATGAAATCGTCTCTGCTGTTTACTCTGCTAAAAAATCATTCCCACTGTTAGTTTGGTAAGTTTCTACCTGGCTTTTTTCTGGCACTCGAGTTTTATACTGTCCTCGCGCACGGACACGATTAGGCCTATCTGGTCTGTTGAAATACTCTCGTCCTGACCTACAGTCTCTTGCGTAGTGTCCTAACTTTTTACAGCGAAAACAAACTACATCTCGCAGCGAATGCTCGGTGGCTGTCTGACTTGAACCGGGTTTGTACCAATCTGTCGGTTTCCTAGCCACAGGGTTTACCGACACACCTTGGTTTTGGCAGACGCACTTTTGATTGTAGCAGTTCGAGCAACGCTTTGATGTCTCCAATGCTTGAACTTCTAGAGTTCCTAATTCACGATCAACAAAAGATTTTGCATGAGGTCTAGCACGGTAAGTTGGTCTTGGGAAATTAGGTCTCCAGTAGGGTCTACGCGTCCTACTTCTACCTTGAAATCTGCCTCTTGTCATGGTATGCACTTCGGCCTCATCACAGGCTGCATCAAAATTTGATTCGGATGAATGATCCTCATCCTCTGCACAATATGTTTCCACAGATCTCTCAAATCGATTCGCTAAGATTTGCTTATCTTCGGGAAAATTACGGATTATATATACAATCCTCTGAAGGAGCTCTTCCGACGATTTGAAGGGTTTATTGAACAATTTTTTTGAGAAATCCTCTGTTACTAGAGGGTTAATGACGGCCATAGCTAAGGCAACAATTAAAGTACTCTCGACATACTTGTCGAGAGCAGCAGGATCGGGACAGTTTACTACATACGGGTGGGCTCTGTTCGAACACTCTGGGCTCGTCATTATTCTGTGGGTTAGCTTACGGATTTTGGATAGTATTTCTACGAATTGACTCGCTAAAGCATCGTTACGTTTTAGGCGTACATTATTCAGGTCACACGCAACTGCGTGCAAAGATCTTTCGCCTTTCGATACATATATATTTTCTAACAAGTGCACTACTTCTTCAAAGGTCAGCTCGTAACCCTCACTGATTATGGAAGCAACAACGGCGTTAAAGTCGCCGACCCGCTTGTCTGCGGTTCGCAACAATAGGTTAAGTTTAGCTTCCTCTGAGTTGTCGGAAAGCATGTTGAAATACGCTCTCACATTTTTTATATGCGTTTCCAAGGATTTGTTTTCAATGAAGTCAGGGTCAAATTTTCGTCTCCTACCGCGGTATTGGGGCAAATCCTGTCCAGCAATCACCACGCTCGGTATCGGACCGACAACAGAAGTCGTTACACTGGTAACTGAGCTAGTCACAGGGACAACTGTGGTAACTGTACTAACTACCGGTGTGACAGTGGTGGTCGCCATCGTGAAAAAAATAGGCACAGAGACTCTTCCTACTCGGGTCACGTAAGGGGTGGTTCTTATGTACTCGTACTCGTCAGAGTCACTGTTCGACATGAAAACACAATATTCTTATACCTCCGATTACTTTTAAGAAAAATTGTTTTCCACACAGTAAAATTTTCTACATGCAATTGACAATAGTTTACACACAGTAAAATTTCAACTCACATTTGCAGTGGACTTCCGTGGACTTAAAACAGGCTAATTGCTAATTACTCGTGACGGCTGGCACACCACTCTGAACAGAGGTAAGCTGTTCCAGCTTACTTTTATATGCTAGAGACAATGGGCGCCAGAGGACAATGAGTGCTAGAGACAATGGCTACAACTTCCTTTAACTGTTTCAGAGAACAATGGACTACCTTTCTACACAACGTTTCCGCGCGCACGCTTACTGCGCTTTCGCAATGCATATGCTGCTCGCTCTCTGGCTACCAAGAATCAGCTTCCGCATTAAAGCTCTCCTACTTACTAAGAAACAGCATGCTCACTGCGCTTGCACTGTTGAGTGATTACTGCTTAACTCCTACTCATTAATTTTATAATGATCATTAATTATCATTAATTTGAGCTCATGCTTATTAAATTAGCAAGCAAACATTATCGGCGTATACTCAGCTTGCTATTTGGCGATGTGCAGATCTCGTCGACCTTCTCGTAGATCTCGTCGATCTTCTCGTAGATCTCGTCGATCTCTTCTCGTTGCAGATGACGACGGGTAGATGGGTAGATGCGTAGATCGTAGATATGGACCCTCACTTCTTCTTCTTTGAGTAGCAATGAGTAGACTGGTGAAGACTGCGTAGCGTGTAAATTTTCGATTATTTTTCTCTCCTTTCTTTCTCGAAGTGTTTCTTGAAAGAACTTCGATTTTCTGCGCTGACGTCTTTCTTCCTTTTCTTCCTTTTCTCGATGCTCTGAAGTAATGTGATGACTGTGCGACGTTACTCCACAGGCTGACGGCTGACACTCTTCACACCTAAAAGCAGAACTGAAGACCAATTCTTGATGTCTTCTTCTTCAATGGAGCAATGTGGCAATCTTTAATGTGGCTTCTTGATGTGGTATCCCCATACATGGGTCACCAAATATGTTCCGGCCCTTTTCTGTATCAGGCCGTAACCAAACGCGGATGGGATTCGGGAGTGACGAGCAGCAACGTGATACACAGTTTATTTATACTTCAGAGTAGATACAGGCTCGGCAGATGGCCTAAATCAGAGATATCAGACGATAGGTGCTGGTACAATTCTTCTACAATGCATCTGAGGTCTATACAGGTGCTTCTTCTAAGGTAACGCGTCTGCTACTGGACAGTGATGGCTCTGTCTAATGTGATCACCACGACAGCGCACCAACAATGAACGGCGCTGTCTCTTGCTGACGCTATTTATACATTCTGAGGGCGCACACTGACAAATAAACTTTACCTATATTATTATTACATAAGTATAAAATTTTAGAAACATAAGCTTTTCAAAATTGAAATTCATATTTTTTAAATACTTTTTGAGACTTTTTAAATTGAAAAGTAAAGCGAAAATCGCTACACGTAAAGTCATTTTTATTAAAAATGATCAAATAAAACTAAACGTTTCTAACTAACTGTACATCTTCAGCAAGAAAATTTCTGTAAAACGAAACCAAATAAGAGAAATTAAAGCACTAAAGTAGTATATATACAAAATCTAAACTTTGAAAAAACACAAACAACGGTAAAAAAATATGTGAAAGATAAAGGAAAAACTGAATTAGGGTATTGGCAACATGAAGCGGGAAAGCACTTTGGGTGTCATTGAGAGCAGGTTTCATTCTGTAAATATACGAAGATTCGAGAAGGTGCAGATCTGTTCTGTAGGAGGTAATTTTCTGTAAGAAGTGTTCTGTAAGAGGTTTCATTCTCAAGCTGAGAAGCATCAATGATGGACTTTTTAAATTAAACTTTATCTTTTTTAAATTAAACTTGAGCTTTTTTAAATTAAACTTGAGCTTTTTTAAATTGACCTTGAACTTTTTTAAATTAAACTTTAGCTTTTTTTAATTGAACTTGACCTTTTTTAAATTAAACTTGAGCTTTTTCAAATTGAACTTGCCCTTTTTTAAATTAAACTTGAGCTTTTTTAAATTGAACTTGAGCTTTTTTAAATTAAAGTTAAAAAGCTGTAGTTCAAAATTGACCAGAACTGATCCAGTGCGGAAAGAAGAGACTTGATGCAAAAGAATAACTCTTGGCGTTGCTTTTTGCTGAAACTCAATGAATCCAACGATTCAGGTAATGCAATTGTCCAATTTTAAAAGTTCGCTTTTTGAATAGATTCGCGCGTGGTTTGTACATTTGGTTGAGTTCATAGAGCTTGAAAATATCTGCAAAAAGAATATAGGCTGAGTGCGTGCTTTGAAATGATCTACAAATTCTCGTATGGAGCACGAACTGTCCATTATTTCTTACAATTCCTTTTCTACGATATACTCGTACATACATACATTCATACATAATTAAGGCTCATTCTTCATAGTTCTATACTAAACTAGGAATTCGTCAGTACTTATTACAGTCTCCGTTCGACAAATAACCTAGTCTCTTACTCAATGTAAATAACAAATAATGCTTTCCAGAGTCAAATTTATTGAACACTAATTATTTTTTTCCTAAGAACTTCAGCCCAGGTTTTCTAACTAATTCTCTATTGATACGACACCCTTTACAAAACTAGCTGGTTGAATATGTGACATAGTGAGGCAACAATTGCCTTCGGGAGTACAAATGTAGTCTGGAATATTTACGAGAATAGCTGCCGTAAGTTTAGATTACTTCGATTCCTGGAGAATGCAATCATCGAGTCATAATTATGAAGTTTTCCGTCTATAAAGAATTCATTTTTCAAATCTCAAGAGACAGTAAGCCACACTGCAATACGAAGTCATTTGTGCGAATTTCCTTAAAATCTCCTGAACTAATTCTAAGTTTGGAAACGAGTACATTGAATCGTGATGGCATCTGGCGACTTTCTGTTCAGTTTTCGAATTTTAGCGGCAATAGTCAATATTGAGCGTCGCTAAAGTTTCTATGAAGAAGTTTGGAAGGTCCGGCCATCGCTGTCGTCAGAACACACATTGACTATAAAGGACGCAGCGTCTGTGCACACAATAGATTTTAGCGCGCCGTAGTCGGAGTCCGCAATTGATTTGACGTAGTCTGAGTACTTACTCTATTTGGCAGAACAATGCAGTAGTCTTAGAATGCCGAGCCAGCGAAGTCCGCTAACAACTGTGTCACCTCCGGGCCGAGCAAACAGCAACAAACTGACGTGTCGAGCAGCGTCTCATTTGACCCATCAAAGCGCAATGAGGAGACTGGGTCGGGACCCTCAGCGGCTCTCATCAATAAATGCATGAAATAAATCACCGGCTGAATGCCATTCTCCCGCCGTCCCCACCAGCCGCCGAAGCTTCGTGAATCCCAATGGACCATCAAAGCTGGAGGAGGAAGCTTGCTCGGGCCTTCTAAGCCTGAGGGTCTTCAAACTGCCTTCAGTGTAGTTTAGCATTTTTTATCTATCGTAAAGTTTACTGAAATGGGTAATTATTTTTAGATTACTCCTGGTCCTTTATTTTTCTGGCGGTACAATATTTCATTTGTTGCTGCTCTGACTTGCATAAAATAGGTACTTTTCATTCTCCCGTATTCAACTTTCAACAATTTTAAACTGAATAGATGCCAATCGATTAGAGTCAGACCCAGCAGCATTTCGTATAGCGTATTTGTATGAAACACTTAGTGACACTTTTGTCGATTGCATCGCTGAAAAGTTAATTTACATTTTTATTCCAAATGTTAGCCGTGAATAATTATGAAAATAATTAACAACCTATCACCATTCTGTGACTTGAAATAAATGAAATTTTGTTCTATGATTCGGGCATATATGTATTTAAATGTGATCTGTTCAATTAGTTAAGAGCTAGAAAGAAACAAGTACGTTGTCACTGAAAAAAGTGGGCCATTTTGTATGGTAAAGATAAATTCTCAAAACAAATAGTTTCTACCAACCGCTGACTGTAGTCCTCTTGTTGTCGATAAATATGAGGTACTGAGTCGGAAGAATTAGTCTAAAGGTACGAATTCAGCAGAAATTTAGGCAAGAAATGTTGACAAAAAATACAGTAATGGAATTGCTTCTGTCGCCTCGTATAGAGAGGGACTTTGATGGACAGACTTGCGGGAATAGCTTCCGAACGAAGTTTTTAAGAATACGTTATTCCTTTTTAATTTCAATGAGATGTGCTTAAGTTCGTCACAGCCTGCAACTTTTTCATAATTTAATTTCCTTGAGAAATCACCTAAGCTTGGTCTCAGAAGCTCAGGATAAATCCGTGTGTGCAGAAATAGGGATTAAATACAATACAAAAACATTTTCAAAAAGCATCCAAACAACGCAGGATAATTATTATTAGCTGATCAAGTACTCTCTAAACGAATCAATCTGATGCCAAGTCTAAAATCTGGGATTTATTGTCTGTTGAAGTAATAATTGAAATCTTTGCGTTTAATGCCTTGAAGATATTGATTGGTTTTTTTTTTGCACAGGGAGTTTTTAACAGTATTAAAATGAGTTGTTCTTCAAATTTAAGTGATGATAGTACGCGAGAATAACCGCATCTATTAATTATTAAGTAAGTATTATGCAGCACTAATCCCTTAGTCATAGAATATGAAACGTATTAAATTTCTGAGGACTCGTGAAAGGAAATGTGCCTGAAATAAAGTTCCCGTTACATATCTTTGCTGCCTACTTGAATCTTTAGAAAATGCAATCACTTTCTTCGTCAATTTATCAAAAATATGAAATGTGCACGTAACATTCAGAGAAATTTAGTTTTTACAAGATTGTTGTAGCTTAAACCGACACAACAAAATTGTTTTTCACTTGCTACAATCTGAAAGAGCAATTAGATTTAACGAAATTTTTATCTTCATATCCACAAAGAGAGATATATATCATTTTATGAATTAAGGAGCTTGTTTGTTATTTGTCTATGCTTTGTAATGTACTTTCATAAGATTCTTTTCGCAATGTAGTCGAGAGTCCAAATTACCGCCTAAGTGAATCATTCATTTAACCTAAACTGACTCTTATAGGGTCAAGTAACCATACATATTATTCTAAGGAAATTACTTTTAGAATACTCACAGAAAACAAATAAGCATCACCTTTAGCACCGGTATTCTCAGAATATCATATATTAAATTCATGCAAAACGCTTGACTACCTTTCGTTTAACGAGCATCAGTGAACCGCAATTTCATTTGAGAGGTACTGTAACTTCACGTCTTTTCTTGATTTTTGCTTAATAATTGTCAAACAATATCTAGCTCTATATCAAAGACACTGTGATCGAACGTAGCCGTAACATGGCCAAGCGCTTGGAATTTAGGACTTTTTAAGTATCATATTATGTACATTAACCTTCCGTTTTCTCAATATCGAACAGGAATAGCAAGATTATGCATATCGAGGAAGTGCTGCTCAGAATTTAAGCTTCATGTAAGATCTGAACAAATGGATAACACATAAAATTACTCAATCAGCAAGATCTGGGTTATGGATAGAACATTTAGTGATCAGATCAGTTCTGTCCTGAGTGAAGTGTCAGGTGATTGTTTCCATTCTCTTGGATCGACTGATAAGTGATCATGTTACAGACGACTTTTGCCCATGTCTATTATTATTTTTTCGCGCAGAGCGAACACGACCAAACTGAGAATCTTTCTTCTTCATTAGCTTCCGTCGTAAAATTTCCTCATAGGAATAATGTGAAAATGTCACCTGTTACGTAGTAATGAAAAATATATTTATGGAAAATCAGAAAATTTATTCAAAATTTATTCGGGAAGTGGTTCATTTTATCAGGTTTATTTTTTTATGACTGATAGTTGACAAAAAATAAATGCACCGCGGATTTCTCAGTTTTGCCTATCGTCCGGAACATATTACAACCATCAAAATATTTTATAAAGAGATTTTTATAATAATATAATAATATGAATTATAATATAATTATATATAATATAATTCTATAATATAATATATATATATTATTAAATTATATAATATAATATAATAATAAAATATTATATCAAATTATATAATATAATATAATAATATAAATTGTAATAATCAACTAGGTAAAAGAATAAATTCATGAAACTTTTAATTATCCGAAAGTTAAAGAAACTTTACTAACATATTTACAGAAAATAATGCGGCGGAGAAAAACTGGCTCAGTCCTTCTTTGATTCCCAAAGAAGTGTTAGGCTTCTGGAATAGATACTTAAATATTATGACCTTTTACCGTAGACTATTTTAGTATGCTACTTGGATTTCATCAACTACGTTTTTACTAGAGACGTGGAATTCTCATCTAAGCATCATGTATTTCCTGAGCGGTGATTTGACTATTATGGCTGCACGTAGTAGGTAATCACAAAGCAGCGAATAAACGATAATAGATACATATTGCGACGGTTATGACTCCTGTATCTGAGGGTAAGGGCCACATTTGCATCAAACTAAATGACAGCCGCAGAAAACAGTCCAACTGACGCAGGAAGCTTGATGCTGTGCTTGCAAATTCGATCATGCCAGACAACTGCAAGAACTGGTGTTCGAATTATCGCATTTAAAATGATGATCGACAGAGAATGAATGTTCAGTAAGCATTTTTCGACATAATATATACGGATTTAAATTGATATGAAATTAAAGCTTTTCTATTACAGATATAAAAATTTATTCAGTACTGTATTCTGAGGATGAAAAAATCTTAAATTGAAAGTGCGTTTTTCCAACAATATTCTTCATCTCATGTGAGTTAGAAAGTTTCGATGCACGATGTCCTTGGGTGCTCAACTGAAGTGCTGAAAATATCAGTTTCATAATTTAGAATATACAGAAATTTGTTGTATGATTGAACCTCAAATCTATTTCCACTCATATATAGGTTCTGTTTAGTTTATTTTTATAGAATTGCTTATATATGGACATTGCAGTCAGCCTACGAGCGTTTAATTACCCGTTACTTTGTATACGCACTGCAATTGTATAAAATATCATTTCAATTAGTTGATTATAAGCTGCTTTTTTCAATAACTTATTTAAACCTAGCGTATTTCTCTTCAAAAATATAATTGCTTGTGCTACGAACAATATTATTTTGTTACTCCTAAAAAGTTTTTTGAAATATTGAACAAAAAATGTTCTTGGGGAAACTTTTTGTTTTTACGAAATCTCTTCAACGAGTTATCTATTTGATTCCAGTTTCCTGGATATGGAAAGCGTGATCCATGTCCAGGGTGGATGTTTTCCTAGAGATAAAGTCCATCTTACATCGGGAAGTGAGATGAAACTCTCCAGGAAATACATCCAGTGGATCAGGGCTACTCTTATCATAATAGAAGGTGGAAGAGGATGAATGAAAATCTGTCAGAGCAAACATGAAGTATATCTTGAATTGTCCAATAGTCTGGTGAGGTTGGGATGTATAAATGTGTGTGGATGGAATATAGGAAAGTTATATGATCTTGTTACAGAACTTTTGAATGGAAAATCGGATTGTATTGGTGTAGTAGAGACCCAAATGCGTGATAAAGTCAGTTTAACATGTAAGGAGAATACGTATCATATGATATGAAAGGGCGCGTAAGTCGGCAAAAAGAGGTTGTGGAGTTGATCTGATTATAAAGAATGCTTCAAATTGAGAATTAGAAGAAATTCTTGTTGGAATTGAACCTGAGAATGAAAATTTGTGAGCAATCAAGTGTAAAAGAATATATGCAACAAAATGTGTTGTTGTGATTGCATGTTATGTGACAACTAATGGGATTTTAGCCTATGAAGAGAATATAAAAAAGTATGAAATATTAACAAAGATTTTACGAGAACACTGCAAGTGCCCTCTGATTTTGATGAGTGACATGAATGCCCATGTTGGTATACTTGGTGAGCCTGTGAATGCAAATGGACAAAAATTATGAATAGAGTGAGACAGGGCTGTACTCTGTCTCCACTGTTATTTGGATGGTATACAGAAGAATTAGCAGTTCGACTGAGAATGAGTGGCTTAGAACTGAAAGTTGGTAAGGAGAAACTGAGCTGTTTGTTGTATGCTGATGATGTGGTTGTGATTCTTGAATCCGGGCATGAACATCAAAGGATGCTTGACATAGTGAATGGATATAGTACAGATATCAAGATGCACTTCGGTGCTGATAAAAGCAGTGGTTGCCGCGTGCGATAAAATGAGCGATAAACGATAAATAATAACTATCGCCGAGGTCAAACCTTATATCGTTTATCGTTTATCGCAAAGTTTTCTAAAATAATCGCTCATTCACTTACCGCTAGTCCCAAAATATGAGGAACGATAAACGATAAATTCAAATACGACTTTTGTAAAAATTAAAAAAATTTGCACGGCGGCAATAGTCACAACAGCCCGCCTGACGTTTTCAGACCTGAAAAACTTCTGGATGCCGTCTTGAGGAGGGAGAGGAGGGAGGGAGAGTCTGACTCAGGGAGAGATCCTTATGTAGAAAAGAACTTGTAGGCCATAGACTGGTTCCAGTGACAGTTTTTGTTTAGTTTAATTAATTTTCACTGTGGAAAAATAGTTTGTATGCTTTTTTTAATATTTCAACTAAATAAAGGTACTTATCATTTATCGCTTTGGTTATCGCAAGAAAAAAAATCATCGCTATTGTTTTGCCGTTTATCGCTTACCGCAGGTTGGGTTTAGAATTTTTTTATCGTTTATTGTTTATCGTAGGTTGGGGAAGCAATTATCGTTTTATCGTTATCACAAGTTGAAAAAAAAGTTATCGCGGCAACCACTGGATAAAAGTAAGGTAATGGTTATAAATAGCGATAAGACTGATAGAGTCAGACTGTGGAATATTGGAGAAATCAGAATTGGTGGAACAAAAGAATACAAATATCTAGGTTACATGATAAGTGAAGATGGATGCTCTAGCACTAAGGGTGAGAAGGTTACAAAAGCAATGCAGTGTAGTGGACGGTTAAGTAGTGTGAGCAAATACAGAGCAAACAAGTATGAATGTGTGAGAGGAATGTGGAAGCACGTTGCTATACCTAGTGTCATGTATGGTATGAGTGCTCTAGCCTGGAATGGAAGCGACCTTGAGAATGTGGATGTGATACATAATAAGGTAGGAGGTTAAGCATTGGGTGCTCCAAAATGGACAGCTGCAGAAGCTATTAGAGGTGACCTAGGGTGGGGCCTATTTTAAGAACAAATGATGTAAGCTGTGTTGAATTATATTATAAGGTAATAATTGAGAGAACGCAGAATAGCAGGAGGGTAAAGCAAATTTTTTATTGGAATCTGAGTGTAAGCTATTGTGAGAAAATATGCTGTGGGCATGCAAGGAAACTATGTATGTATGCAAAAGATTATTCGTGTTAGAATTGAAACCTACGGATGACTGGATTTTAATGAATGTTGGAGGTGAAGGGCCAGAGTGGGACTGCAAGAGGTGACAAAAATATTGAAAGGCGAAAAAAAAATATTGGTTGAATAAGTGGATGCTTAACATGATGCGAAAGCGCCTACACTAATCTGGTATTTGCAAAAAAGTGCCTAAGTGTGAGATGTTCAATGACAGTAGTTTTGGAAGCCAACTCTTGTTTACTGTGAGGTATAAAGCATTGAGTGTGAATAGACGTACATGGAGGTGGAATGAGAATAATAATAGATTATGTCGGCAGTGTGATTGGGGAGCGGAAGAAACAATTGTAAATTTTGTTCTGGAATGTAGTAAGTATAAGCAAGAGAGAGAGGGAGGGAGGGAGAGAGAGAGAGAGAGAGAGTTTCATGAATGTGGTGTATGAGCAGTATGGAGAGAATGAGTGGTCTACTAGATGTGCTGAAGATGATTGTAGTATGAACTGTCTTGCTGGATTGGATCAGGAGTGTAATTTGAGTATCATTTTTTTTCATTTTCATTTGAGTATCATCATCTATGGAAATTTTTCTTGCACGTGCCTGGAGTAAAAGAGAGTGACGAATGAGCCAGTCATGTAGAGTGGGCTGTAATGACCCACCATGCCTGGGGATGGTGTTATGACGTACTGGTTATCGCAGTCATGCCGTCCAATGGCAGTTTGTGACAAGGATTGGTGGATCCTGAGTTGTTTATTGGATAAGTCTGGTGCACAGGCACTGAACTCTTTTGTGCGAATATCGTGAGCATTGCCGAGGGAATTGTATGCCTGTACAAAGGCCCCGACGCTGTCGGCCCTCAAGCCGTGACTTTTGTCCCGGGTAATGTGCGTCAGCTTCTCATAAGCTTAAGTTAAGTTTGCCGCCGCGTGAGCTATTCTGTTCATTCAGTGATCATATTTCACATCATGTAGAGGCGTCTTTCCTTTGTTTTCTTTTTGCGCAGGCTCTAAATACGGCAATGTCAAAATTTGTTTTTCATTGGACATTATGTTCTTCACATCACGTAGAGGCCACTCTCCTTCATTTTTCTTCATGAGCCGGCTCTAAAGAAAAGAAAAAAAAAGAAAGAAAAAATGTGTATTTCCAAGTTGTCACATGAGATACATGCCAACATATTGGCTTTTAAAAAGTTTGGACGTATTGGCAAAACTTGCTTTTGATTGGACATTACGCTCTTCAGTCAAGTTCTCGTACGTTACAAATGCCTGATGGAGCTGTGTTATACTTAACGCATATTTTATCCTTACTGACGGTTAATAAGCTTAAGAAGAACGAATACTTTGTTCCCGTAAAGAAATGAGCTTTTCCAACGTCTAATACGAGTTATTTAGCTAATGCTCATTTGACTTACAACCCAGTCAAACTTTTCTGCCGTAGCATGCATGTTTTTCGCCGCCTTAACGATTTAATAACTGGGGTGGCGAAAAACATGCATGCAGGTGGCGGAAAAGTTAGACTGGGAAGTCATCAGCAGTCGTCAGCATTCCAGTTATGCTGCTCGAGGGTCGCTCCTACTTACAAACTGTATTTCACAGTGCAGGACAGAGTAATTTCAATGTTTTAAAGGCAAAGATTTCTGACATAATTTTGTGAGAAATAAAATGTGTTCTCGAATTCTAATATTTTGTAATTTAGATCCAACGAACATGGATACGTTATATATTGCGAATACGTTATGATCATGTGCAAAATTATAGCTCAAACTACTGGTAATAAGCACGTGTCTAATGAATGAAATATGCAACAAAAGATAAACTTATAAGATGTTTAGAAGTCTAGCATATTCTTGAGTGCCATATTTTTCTCGAGCCACGTCATATTCTTGTGACCAGTGAGTGGCTGCAGATCGTCGCAATTTGGCATAACTGAGTGGTGGCTAGCACCGCATGAGTCAACATAGTTCGCAGTACAAGTTCTTATGGTCTGAGGTTCTATCGAACGAACTAGTGATCAGAAGCATTGAAATGCTCGTGAATTGTTGTGATAGTGCAGGCTCAGTGACACTTCAAGATGCCTCTAACTGCATGCGTTTCGTAAATGAAATCTTATAAAACGATTCTAGAACAATGATCGTAAGTTAAAATGTTTTGATTCTGATTATTTTATTTAAAACGAGCCTTTTGAATAAAGAAATCGCTATGCATTTAAAAAGGAGCTGAATTGCAGCTTAAAAGAAGCTGAATTGCAGATGAAAAGGAGCAATGGTCCACAGATATATGTCGCCCTAACCCTGCGCACGAGAATGACAAGGAACACAATGCGCTGAGTCTGCACCCACGAGTCGCAGAACTCCTGAGAGGCCGGTGTGTGCCTGGCGCCCACTACGTTACCGTCGCGGAAGGCCGAAATTGACCTCGGTCCCACTGCGGATATCCGCTTTGGTCGCATAAGTAACGAACTTCCGGGTGAAGGGAGCCAAAAATGCTCTCGTTTAAAAACCTGTGGCCTAAATAGACCAGACTCTTCGGTGCATAAAATTGGCAGCAGTTTTCGGACAAAGAAACTGAATATTTTTGAGGTAATGTATATTTACAGACGAGTCTGGCCCCATACGGAGGATCATTTACTCCGATCGTGTCTTTAATGACCTAAAGAATGAAAATATCTTCACAGAGTCTTGAACACTTATTCAGGCCATAAATAACTAATGGCAGTTAAATAACTAATTTTGCCAAGCAAATGCGTCATCAAATATTATATTACGTATTTCTGAGAGATTGAAATTTTGATAGGCAAATAACCGTTTTTTTCAAATTCGTCCGCGAGTATAAACGATCTTAGAAAAAGATTCCTCTCCTTTCGGAGCTATCTCGAGCTCCGCAATTTAAAATTATCAGGTAGAATGAACGATAACATATTTTTGATTTTTCGTTATGACATAAAACTACAGGGTTTTATTTACTAGGGTTGGTTGCGAGGTATTAAAATAACCAAAACCTTCATTATATCATGTTTGATCATTGTTTGCGCATAAAATTTCATGAAGTTTTCTTTTTACCTCTGATAATAACGAGAAAAATTAAAATGACTTAAGCTTTGAAAAACCCTTTTCAGGCTCAAAAATAACACATATTCATTATTTTATCACTGTAAATATTAGAAAAATTGATTACCGTACTAAGCTCACAAAAAGGTTGTTCAAATATAGATGTTTTAATAAGTCGATGAGCATATGTCTCGTACGCTATTATTTTAGATAATGTTTAATTTTAAAATGGTCAAAATTCATTCATAATACATGAGCTCTGAAAGTCGAAATTAAATGAAACTTTTTTGATATATTTCAGCCTCAAGAGGATAGAAAAGTACAGAAATTAGTCTTATGCCAGAAATGTTACTCCTCGACTGCAAATAAATCGAAAACACAAATGAAACGTGACAACATTATTTATTTATTACATTTATGAAAATAACACGAAAATATGTGGTAGTTGCTAAGGCATGTTTTAAAGCAAGGATGCGCGCTCTGCACATCCTTGCTTCTGTGCGCCTCACGTACGAGCCGGGTGGGAATGTTGCCAGGCAGCTGTCTGGTCTTGCTTCACATATTTGCTCAGGAAAAGACCACTTCTTGCGCTGGAGCAGGTCATGGCCATTGCCATTGACATTCCTTATTATCAGTAATGTTAGCAATAACACGCAGTTTCCCCGATTGCAGAACTGCACGGCATAGGAGAGACATACAGCTTATGATTAAAATTTCTGCTCGCCCATACTACTCATGGGAGGCCTGTAGAGAAAAAATGGTTTCATAAGTTCATTTGTGGTTCCTTTTTTACTCTGTATCAGCTTTATCTTTGTTACAGCGTTATTGCAAGAACCGTTATTAGACTGGCACTGACATCTGGTTGCCACCGACTTAGAAATAAAGAAGGAACTACCACATAGAAATCAACTTCAGAATAGTCACAGTGGCAAAAATTTGAAAATATAATAGATATATCAGAGCTGCTAATGCAAGGGAATTGTGACATCTTGTTCCGTAAGGAGTAAGTAAACCCCAAAATGGATCAAGAATACTTCTGATGCTTTCAAGAATTTAGAAATGGAAATGGTGATTGTTCCTTTCATTTGGGAACAGATGTCAGATAGTATTTCATGATGAAGCGTCGTTCAAAAGCGAGGGTTCCATTTTATTCAGGTATGCAGTAACCGTTTACGACGAGCTGTGCTTAACTTCAAGGATCTTATCGATATCGTTTTCCAAGTCAGATATAGAAGCAGACGTTCGAGTCGATTGAAATTTTCGAAGCATCAAAAGCTGCTCGCTCTCACGTTGCCTGACATCTCAGAGCTCAATCTGATGTGAGGTCATGATAACTGGGGACTGTCAGACTTGGGTACAAACTTTTGTTCCAACAACGGAATAAATTTATAATTTTAAAGAAAAGTTTAGATACAGACAGAGCACGATTCTGAAAAATAACAGCACAAGCTTGCAAGGTTCTACAGGAACTAAGTTTGATCTTCTCGTGCGGGGTAAATATTATAAAACAGATCAACAGAAGCTTGCAATGCGGCAAAAGTGACCTGCTGCACCGCTTCTGACGCCAGTCTGCCCTAAACTCTGCTTAAGAGCTCATAGAGCGCGGTGGTGAGCAGTAAACACTGGAGTTATCACGTGCACTCAGGCCTGAGCATTGCCGGATCGCACTAAGTTGAGTCGTATTCGAGATTTTCAATCGCGTCTTTACTAGGCTGGAGAGATGCAATTTTTGACAGTACGATTTTCAGCGTAAAAATTATCAAATCGATAACACTCATTTTTAAACTAGAGTTGATATACGTACTTTTAAAAATTTCTTCAATTACTGTAAATTATGAAGAGGAAATTTTAAAAATCACCGTAAATATGGGGAAGTAATGCGACTAATCTCATGCAAAATCATAATTTCTTATTTAAAAAAAATGATTAACAATGAAATTGAAAGTTTCAAGTTGTTCAAAATACATGAATAAAGTATGCGAAATTGAAGATAACTACTGTCAGGAACTATTTGCACTAGCTATCAAGGAATACACTTGCAATATAGGGGCTACAGCGAAGAATCAATTTTATATATTTTCAGTGTGTCACGAGACTTAGTCCTGCCTCTCATTAATTTGCATTAATGAGGAGACCGAACACTTGTAATGAGGAATTGGCATACCTTCATGAGATTATGAAATGCACAAAGAAAACGCGGGCAAACCAAAAATACTCAAATAAAAAACATTTACAGAACATATACTAAAACAAGAGCGGTACTCACCGGTGCGAAGGAACCCACTTACAAAAAGCGCGTTTTTTCCGTGCGCCATCTGCCTCGACGAGGGATGCTGATTGCTTTGTCTGGTATAATACTCAAGGTTTCGGTGAACAGATTTATGGATTACATAAGACCATCCTATTACACCTTTTATTGTAATTGTATTGTATTGCATTGTAGCGTGGAACTTGTATGCTCAATATGGCCAATTTTCCTATTATTTCTTTAAACACGTATGTCACCGCGAACACACCTGCGTTTTTTTTTTGTACTTCGCGTTACGGCCTCGTAAGTAGAACTGACTTCCCTCACACGCAAGATCTTTCTTGTGGTTCTGTTCTTGGTTCTGTTCTTTTTCCAATCCCCTTTTTGAAGGAACCAATAACATATTAGAGGTGTCCGGTTAGCTCCACCTTTATTCTCTAGCAAAGCGTTTACCTTGGCTACTCTGATGCTCGAATTCCCTCCCCTTAAGTGTTCAAAGTCTAAAACCTTTTTTGAAAGTTTTCTGACATATATTTTCTCGAGGTACTTTTGTAGAAGTTTTATGCTTCGTGGTGCGAGCTTCGCTTATCGCTATTCTAAACACACGGCGAGAGTCTCAAGCACCCTAATTGAACCTTTGCCCTCTTGTTCTATGGGTCCTCAGAATGCCAGCCTTCTAACCCTTCTCACCGCTTGATACAACACACAGCTCATGGGCCCAAATATCACGACACCACACACAAGCACCCAACGTTGAAAGTTTTATTAAGCGACACATTTTTCCACAAAAGGATCGTAGTAAATGCTTCAACGACGACTTACAATAGTTTTCAAAGACAAAAATTTGTTCAGCTATTTGGAAAAAGAATATTTCGTGAAAGAATAGTTCGAAACATCTTTATTAACAAGTGGATATAGGAAAATAAACTCATACGCAATCGGGGGATGACAAATTTATAGCTAAGGAAATTATTTTGTGAAATTCGTTGTAAAAAATATTGAGGGCATTTCATTACATGATTCTATAAAAATAAAGTGTTGATTCATCGGCACAGTTAAGCATCCGATACGCAAACAATAGGGATGGTTTATCATTCGTGTGGGAGCTGTGATATACTCATACGTAACATTCGGAAGAATGACGCGAACATTACAAAAAAAATTACAACTCAAAAATGATCTGTGGAACACGTTTGAAGTTCATTAACTCTGTATAAACCTCGAGCTATCAACTGGTTAGTTATACCATTTATTTGTCATTGAATGTACATTTTTAGTTACTTTTAAACTTGAAGTACGATTATTTTTCTTCATACAAATGACATTGCTGGAGACATGTTCCTATCGTAATACGTAAAAATTATGAACTTTCAAACCATTTAATTTTTGTCTTCTATAGTGGTGAGAAAACAGTGAAATTTATAATCGTGGTTTTAGCAAACAGCAACCGCTAGCAGACAGCAGCAGAAACAGCAGCAGAAAGTTTTTCTGTTGACTGCGTATTTCTGGAGCCAGTGTGTCCGGTGAACTATATGAGACAATTCTCCACTGACGGGCAAATCAAGAGGACGACATCGCGCCGACGCCTTGGAGTCTCCTGTGCTAATATCGATCGGGTTGTTATCATCTCAATCAAGAAGTATTTTCTTTTATTACTTATTTAATAAGCTGCCACCATTCCAAGAGACACACTATTTTACTCAGATATTTATTCATATTGAAAGGTATAGGTAACAATGAATAAAAGAGCAAAGAAAATCGCTTTAACAGAAATCATATTTCATTAAGATACATTTCAATAAAAAAAACCGTTTCGACCAATTTTTGGTCATTTTCAACCATCTGAAAAAATACATAAACACCGAGTTATAACAAGTTCAAAATACATTCATCAGTGACATTATGATATTATAATATGACATTCAAAAAAGAGAGACAGAGGCTACACTAATTGCAGAGGGATGGCTGATTGCGTATTGTTCAAGATAGGTTTATCTTTTAAAATGAACAGGGATTCTAAAATACGAAGGTTAATTCTACCGGATGTAGAAGAAATTATTTTAATATCGTCTAGCCGAACTGGAAGGTGACAACTCTCTGCATGAGAGCGAACAGCAGATTGGTGAGGGGAAGAGAGTAACTGTTTAGTTCGAAAATTCCTACCGGCATGCTCAGCCGCACGAATATCCAGGGCTCGGTTGGTCGAACCTACGTATCCAGACGCACACCGTGCGCAACAATATCTATAAATGACGGAGGAGAGCATGCCTTTACGTAGTTTGTTCTTGTAATTGAAATGACGAAATGAAACGTTATTTTTTATTAAAATGTATTTTAAAGAAATATGATTTCTATTAAAGCGATTATCTTCGCTCTTTTATTCATTGCTAGACTTCGCAAAAAGCAAAACCTTTACTTACATATCAGTGTCCTCTGAGACTCCATATGGTGAGGATGTGCGTTGCGCTCGCTCCACTCGCTCCGAAACAAAGTGCCTATTGTTAGAAAGAATGTACTTCTAGCCTGAATGGGTACCCTCTCTCGCCATGAGGATTCAAATGTGATATTAACATATAAATCATCAAACTAAGAATATAATATTCCATCATAAAGTGTGAAGGTATTCAACCCTCGTTTATACAAGGAAGCCAACTCTCTCAACCAGTCAACCTACAAGATGGGACCCAAGAAGCAACGCAACAACATCAGCAGCTGCAATAACAGCTGTGAGTATCAACCAAAGTTTGGTCAATATCCTGATGTGTCTAGCCTAACGCAAGGCTGCAAAGAAGTGGTATCTGTTCTAATAAAATATTTCGACTCAGTGATGACAAAATTTAATAGTGATATTGACGAAATGAAAATTGAAATGAGCGACCTTAAAACACTATCTGAAACAATAGCAGGAAAAGAAGCAGAACACAAACAAATTATTGAAGAGCAGAATGAAAAAATACAAAGCTTGGAGTCACGTCTCGATCGCTTGAAAAAAAAATGATCAGCGCCGAGACCTGGAAGATAGAAAATGTACTCTCGTCATTTCCGGGGGGGAACTACCTCATTCACACAATAACGAAAATTGCAAAGAAACAGTCTGCAAAATTCTGAAGGACATCAACATCGACCTCAGTGATGCTGACATCACGTCAGCTAACAGAATGGGAAGAAAACCACTAAGTGGAAACGAGGATCGAAGAAACATCGCTTTCGAACTGAAACATTACAACAAAAAACGTGAAATTCTCTCAGCCTGCCGAGTAAATAAACCAACGTTCTATATAAATGAATATCTAATACCTTCACCAGCCAAGATCATGTACACCTTGAGAGTAGCCAAGAGAAATTTCCCGGAAAAAATCGGAACCCCGAGGACCCAGGATGGAAACATCTTCGCATTCATCCCTGGACAACCGGACTCGAGACGTCAGATTAACACGCCAGAAGAGCTCGACCAATACCTGATGCGGCAACTGGATAAATCATCGAATCAGGTCTTGGGTGTTCACCTCAATTAGGTATCAAAACATGTACCTGTGTCAAATTATATACTCGTATGCCAATAACACCTAGAATTCTATAACTTTACACTAGATCTACAAAGTGCATAACTTCATGTCATGAACCAGTTCCAACCTCTAAAGATATATACGGCAGTTTTACCTCAATTTTGACAATCTTATGACAGATATATATGAACACTTATGACAACTGTATTGGAAATTGCAACAACACCATCAGCAATTTGTACCTACCAATGTTATGATGGAATATTGATATCCACCTTGTTCGCCTTTCCTCGTAAATTGTATGTAATTTTTAACCAACAAATTATTATTATGTGTAAAACATATTAGCTGATTAGATTATCATCGTCGCTAAATTTTTTCTATTTATTTTTTTTTATTTTTTTTTTTAACTTATTACCTGTTGTATGTGAACTTTGTAACAACGCCTTCAGCAATTTGTACGCATCAATTATGTATATTGAACTCCAATATTAATCGCTCTTGGCTGAGTATTGAGTGTACTCACGAAATCACGCTAGATTTCTTACTCTTTTCTATACTTTCTAAGCTAGTTTTTAGATAGAAATATCCTTTTAATCTTGACTCTGTATTTCGTTTTAAGTTATACAATAGTACTTACTGCCTACTGGTTACTAATTTTGAATGACTGATCACGCTGATATATTAGATGAAATCCACCCGGATCTCAATCATTTGAACAGAATATTTCCAAACCTAAACGACTCTGAAAACTGCAGATATACTAATATATCAAAATTCAACGAATATATACGAATAACCCGGCAGGATTTTTCGCTACTGTGTTGGAACTGTAGGTCACTCTATCCAAAATTGGAAGAGATACAATGCACTATTACTGAACTTAAGTATACCTTAGATGTGATTAGCTTCACCGAAAGCTGGCTAGATGACTCGACCAAAGACATGATTAAATTTGAAAATTATCATAGTTACCATTCGCTACGAAATAACAAGCGAGGCGGGGGCATCAGTACATACATTTCTAAGCACATGGATTCGAGAATCATAGCAAGTGCAACACTGAATCAGGATCATATAGAATCATTATTCGTAGAACTGTCTAGAGATGGCAAACGAATTGTGCTTGTAACGGTGTATAGGCCGCCTACAGCCTGTCCTATATCCTTCCTTAATGAGCTTAACCGAATTATTTCTCAGTTCAACAGGTCCTCCTACAATGACATAATAATATGCGGTGACTTCAACTATGATTTGCTGAAACATGAAAGCTATGAACCAATCTCTAATTTCTTAAATGCATTTCATTCTAAATCTTTCCTTCCGATCATCACAAAGCCAACACGAATAACCTCAGAATGTGCTACGCTGCTTGACAATATCTTTATGACAGACCCAAGTGATTTTCTTGCTGGAATAGTTACTTCTGACTTATCAGATCATTTTCCAATTTTTCTTTTTAAGAAAAATGTCTATCTTGCGTGCACCAAAGCACGGGCTGAAACTTACTCATATCGTAAAATAAACGAATCAAATTTAGAAGAAATGCGCACCGTTCTAGAAGATTTAATGCCAACATTGCACATCACCCAACAAAACAATAATGCAAGGAGCATTGATGAATCAGTAGTAAAGTTGACTGAAACTATAATGAACGCATACAATCAGTGTTGCCCAATTGTAACTCGTACAGTTACCCCGAAAAATAAACAAAAGCCCTGGATTACTAGAGACATCGTGATAAATATAAAGAAACGCCAAGCGTACCTAGCCCTCCTTTGCGAAGGGCGAATATCTAGAGAAACATATAACCGATTCAGAAACTATGTGACAAACCAGATAAGAACATCAAAAAAGAGCTACTTTACCCTCAAGTTTACTCAATTCAAAGCTGACGTTAAAAAGACTTGGCGCCTCCTTAACTCTTGTTATAAACCGAATAACGCCGATAAAAAGAAAATTGGATATATCACTCAAGATAATGTAAAATACCATGAGAAGAATGAAATTGCTAATCTCTTCAACAACTTCTTTGTAAACGTAGGGAAAACTATAGCCAATGGTATTCCAAGTGAACCTACTGATCACCTGGAATTTATGGATCATATTCGAGAACACAACTCCTTTTTCTTTACGCCTACAAACTCCTCCGATGTAATTGCGTGCATAAACAACATGAAAAATAAATCGAGTGGGTTACAAACGTTTCCAACTAAAATACTTAAAATAATTGCTGATATTGTGGCCCCGCTGATATCCAATATTGTTAACCAGTCTCTCTTACTAGGCACTTTCCCGAACTCCCTCAAAGTTGCTAGAGTAACCCCTATCTTTATAAATGGTGAAAAAACCTGTGTAAACAATTATCGACCTATCTCCATGTTACCAATTATTAGCAAGGTATTCGAGAAAATTGTGTATAAAAAAGTGTACTCTTTTTTTGAACAAAAATCATTTCTCTATGATAAACAATACGGCTTTCGCTGTAAAAAATCAACAACACAGGCAATATTAAATCATTTACAATTCCTTTATTCTAATATAGATAACGGAAAGACTGTCTTCTCTGTATTTCTTGACTTTCGAAAGGCATTCGATTGTGTGGACCATAACATATTACTCTCGAAACTTCATTGTTATGGCATTCGTGGGGTTGCCCATGATTGGTTCAGATCATACCTAACAAATTGGAAGCAATACGTTGTCATTGACGACGCAAAATCGGACCCACAGAAAATTAGCCATGGAGTTCCACGAGGATCTGTTCTTGGGCCTCTCCTTTTTCTGATTTTTATCAATGATATTATTAAATCTACATCATTTTTTAAATTAATACTTTTTGCCGATGACAGTACGCTTTCTGCGGTCCTTCCGAACGAAAATCCCACTACGATTGCGGAGAGTATAAATAATGAACTCCATAAGGTTTCACTGTGGCTTAAAGCTAATAAAATAAGCCTCAATATCGATAAAACAAATTATATTACGTTCTCATACAAGAAAAATATATCTCTACCATCCATTAAAATTGGCGAAGGTGAAATCAAAGAAACCAACTCATGTAAATTTCTGGGCATCATAATAGATAAACATCTGACCTTCAAAGAGCACATCACTCATATTAGTTCTAAATTATCAAAATCCATCGGAATCCTGAATATAGTTAAAAATTTCCTGCCTGAAACACCCTTATTAATGCTTTATCGAACGCTCATTTCACCATACCTGCAATACGGAATAGAAGCATGGCATGGAACTGATAAAAATAAAACCAATATAATTTTTACTCTGCAAAAAAGAGCCATCACAGCGGTAAAGAACCTAGAATATAATGCTCACACAAATGATTCATTCAAAAATTTACAAATGCTTAAGCTCTCGGATCTCTACAAAATCTCCATCTGCAATTTCATCTACAAAACATTAGCTAATGATGGCGACGATAGCCTTCATCAGTTATTAACTGCGCAAACTGGTCATCACGACCATTTAACACGAAATAAAAGTAAATTCATGCTTCCTTATTATTCAAAGGCCCGCTCGCAACATAGTATACTATTCGCTGGAACTAAAACCTGGAACTCAATACCTGCGGAGATCCGTGAAAGTAATTCTTAAAAGGTATTTAAAAGAAATCTTGAGTCTCACTTCTTATCAGAATACTAGTCGTGTAAGATCACCAAGTCAAATCCTGCCTCCTACATGTCTGGTCCTAATAATGCAATTTGCCATAGTAATATCGCCGATTTTCAGTCTGCTCCCAAATCGTTATCGAATATACTGTTAAATATTGTCCATTTGACCCATATTGTAATATTAAACATCAATATCGAGTTCATTATCCTGCTGATCAGTCTAATGCGAAACTAGGCTAAGTGAATTAGGTTAAACATTATTGTACGCCCTAGAATAATGTAATGGTAGGATGCCCTAGAAGTCGCTGAACTTATTCGGGCCCACAGGTAGCTATACTCAACTCTGACCATTGTATTAGACTTAAGAAACATTCTACCCCTGTATCTCCTGTGGTAAATAAATTTTTAAATTGTTTAAATTGTTTAAATAAAGATATAGGTAGCGTTCGTTTTTATCATCATTATCTTCATTTACCTCTGCGATAACTTACGATTCAATCTTTAGCGGAAGATTAAAAAAGCCTGAGCCACATGAGAGATTTATGGCGTAAAAGAAAGAATTACAAAATTATTTAATGGGCTGAGAATTATCTAATAAATAGAATAAATTGAACGCATAATTCTACGTACAAATATAATGCTACGCACGCTGAAGGCGATCGTCAATTTATCCATTTGATGGGAATAGGGATCACGTGGAACATGGAACAGCAAATACTCATCTTGCTCATGGGTTCTACGATGGTGATTCTCTAGTCATAGCTTTCGGTTGAATGCCCACCTTGATGTGAGCAGAATCTCAAGTCATATAGAGTTTCGTGACTGTTTCGTGACGGTTTAATTCCACGAGTAAGCGATGTCAATTGAAATTCACTCATTGATATCCTATTTGCAATATAAATCGGGAAAATTCGTAAAAGAATATTTCGTAACATCTTTATTGACAAGTGGATATAGGAAAATAAACTCATACGCAATCGGGGGATGACAACTTTATAGCTAAGGAAATTATTTTGTGAAATTCGTTGCAAAAAATTCGTATTAAGTTGATTTTATACTATCATCTAACCTACTTTCTCAAAGGTATTTAATCAATTAATGGAGGAAGAATAC